>JAKOGI010000195.1:272500-930000 GCA_029747015.1 Carnegiea gigantea | reverse complement strand
CTTATAAAATTTTCTCTTTCTTCTCTTCTCAAGTTTATTTTCTCACTAATGAAGACTATCTTAATAGGCTAGAAAATTTTTCTTCATTTTCCTTTTATTTTTGAAGATTGACACGTTGATCATTAGTCCATTTTCTTATATAGGAGATTCTTGTACCAAGGGTATCAAGGATCTCTGCTTTTTCAAGTCATAATGCATGTTTTATTAATTGAATTTTATGGGATAAGGTAATTTATCATTAAATATACCAAGATGGATTTCAACATGCCCAATTTTGTAATAATATTGACTGAATTTAGTAATATAAATTTCTATATATCTCTTGTTGTAAAGTTTTGTATTATTAACTTTTCTCTGTCATTCTCTAACTTTCTCTTCAGAATCAATTTTAGCTCATAAAGTTAGTTTTGATTTCTTTATATTTTTTTTGAACATAATAGCTAGTGTCTCCATTATTCTTAGCAAATTTTTACCTTTTTCATCTAATGGGGTTAGCTATCGTACCAAAAAAGTTATGCTCGTTATAATATAGGAAAATTTCAACAATCCATATAGTAATTAAATTGAGAACATTGTTCATACTATTGGGTCAAATGAGTTAGAGCCCAATCTTAAAGAAAGTCAAAAAGACCTATGTCCAATGAGAGTGACCAGATGATATAGTTAGAGATACTAACCACATTGTCAAAGTTATGAATCTGAGGGGGGTCATCACAATTGTACATTTAAATAACAATTCTAAACAATCTCATCAAAACAAAGTCTTCACAAGTTGCTGAGCATATCTTTTATTTATAAGAATATTCACTTCATAACTGAAAACATATTGCTCAAGCTTACCATGAAGATCAACGATTAAATTTATTCTCTGATAAAGGAGCCCTCTGATATTCCACCAGGATATCAGTCTCAACTTGAATGGAATTCATCAAAGAAAAAGATTAATTTCATTTAATCTTTTTATTAACAGGATACTTGATGATTACTCACATAATCTTTCTTGATTATATAGAGAGTGTTCTGTACCAAGATAATGGAGAAAAGCAACCACTATATCTAAGCAAATTGAATTTCATAATTGCCAACAAAATGATTAGTTGTCAACATCAAGCATTTAATGCGGTCAGTACACTTTTCTGTCAGGCCGCCTGATTAAACTGATCATAGCGGATTAGCAAGAAGATTAAGGTGCAATGGCTACGTAAATGGCTACCTTCATGGGAGAGGTGACCACAAACTACTTCCATTAGAGAAAAGTTGATTAACCATGAACCAAGAAGATTTATCCAAAGAGAAAAAGATCAACCTAAGCTAGCCATTAAAATCACCCCCATAACTTCAGATGAAGGTTGAGATTAGAAGTTTCTATAATGGCTATATCACCTACATCCAATGGATTAAACACCATAAAGGAGATCTATAAATAGCAAAACCACTCGAAGGCAAGAGATTTGTCTGTTACCAAGGAGCTAGGGTGTTCTTGCTAAAATGAGTACAAGCTATTATAGCATGCTTAAGGAAAACTCTGTAGACAACAAGGAGCAATGAGGATTTTGTTGGTTAGTGTACTTGTGAAAGTTGAGAAACTCTAGAAGTTGGACTTATTTGAGTGGCTTTGAGAAAACTTTGATTGTAAGAAAGGAGTCAGAGGACTCTTCTTTAATCTATGATTCTATTTTGCTTTCTATTTACAGCCTGAACTTATCTTAGTTAATTTTTTTTATTGCTTTGCTTATTTCTATTTTATTCATCTATATCTAATTTGACCCAATTATTATTAAAAGGTACCATGGTTTTATTAGTCACTAAATTCACCCTCTCTAGGGTGATTTACCTTGTTCAAAAGGGACCAGCAATTTGTATCAGAGGTTATCTCACTTATAAGTGATCTAACGATTAAAGTGAGTAAAGATCATGGCAACCTTTGTTACCCTGGAAATGGATCAAGGCAGATCATACACCAAGCCTCCTTTATTCAAAGGAACTAACTTTATTTATTTAAAAATCATGCAAATATTCTTGAGGGATCAAGAGCTGAAAATCTGGAACATGTTGAACAAAGGAGACTATGTACTCATGAACGTCAAGAAAGGAGGCAAAGGTGAAGAGTCGGCTTCAAAGGAAGAAGATGAATTGACAGAAAAAGAAAGAGCCAGAAACCAGAAAAATCATGGGGGTCCCAACATATTCGTCTGTGTGATTAATCCAATTTAGTTCAATAGAGTCTCATCTTATGAGTTTGCCAGGGAGATATGGAATACACTGATAACCACATATAAAGGAAGAAGTCAAGTCAGAGAAACCAAGATAAGCATCAATATTCATCAATATGAACTCTTCAAGATGCCGCCAAATGAATCTGTGAAAGAAATGTACACAACAATCATAACGATTGTAAACAATCTCAAATAACTTGGTAGAAGCTACTTAAATGAAAAAATGATTAGAAAAATACTAAGATGTCTTCCTAGGTCCGAATGGGGATCAAAGGTAATGATCATCATGAAGCTAAAAATTTCGAAACACTACATCTTGATGATTTGCAACGGAAGCTATTTACTAATGAGATCCATCTTTAGGAAGAATCAAAAGACCCGCGAAGGAGAGAAGTAATGCTAAAGGCCACCAAGGATGACTCTGACAAACAAGGTCAATCCCCGAAAGATAAAAGAACAAGCAATGGCTACAATTGCTAGGAAATTGAAAACGTTTCTTAAGCAATAAAATTTTGACAATAAAAAATTCACAAAAGGAAGCTCACTCAGGCAGAAAGGTAGCAAACTTCTTTCTCAAAACTCTGATAGTTACTTTACATCCTTTGGTTATGGACAGTTAGCATATATGATAAAGGACTATCCAAACATCAAGAAGTCCACGAGATAAGAAGTTAAAAGGAAATAGGGCAATCGTGGTAGCATGGAGCGATAGTAACTCCAATAATGAGGATAATGGAATGAAAAGATGGCCAATCTCTACCCCATGGTAAGACAACCATCTGGCACAAACTCTGATGAAATTGAGAGAGCTAGAGAAAGAGCCTGAAGATATAAGACATTGAGATGGAGTTACTCAAACAAGAATTCAAGACATCACCCTTTGAATTGGTACAACTGTAACTTCAGTCTCTTTCTAAAGACAATCTTATTAAACTTGTTGTCTATGGGGTGAATAGTAAAATCTCTCACGAAGACTAAGTTAAGTCCATTTGTGAAAAAATTGTATCTCTTCCAAAAAAAGGAGCTTTTAGAAATTCAAAAGCTTCATGGACTAGAAGTTTATGAATGGCTTTCAACAAAACTCATAAGATTTTGAGAGAGAAATTAACAATTTGAAAAGATATCAAGAAGCAATTTTAAAAGAATAGTAATCTCTCTACAATTTCTATGAACATTTCATAAAAAAGGTTTATATTATGAATGAAGCAAAATGTTTGAAGAAGGAAAATGAGAAATTTCCAAAAGCTCTTTCCAAATTCACGATGAGGTAAGAAAACTCAAAAAGGCTTCTTCGGTCACATCGTGTGTCCTTCAACAAAGAAGAATTACGCTTTGATACTTCAAATGGAAAAAGAATTTATAAAAACTTCTCTATAAAGCAGAGTACCCTTGTGAACAATCAAGATAGACCAGAGAGTACCGAAGCTGGTGAGTGTGGATCCTCAGAAAGCCTTCAGAGAGAGCAACGGGTCTTTGTCAAAAGAGAACATAGAGACCCTGAATAACTTAGTAGACGTCATAGAGGTGCTAACTTTAGAAGAAGCTAGAGACACTCTAGAAACCTTGAAAGAGACCAAGGAAATCGCAACTCTGAAAGGAGTAATAGAAGTTCCAGGGATCACAGAGGGAATAATAGTGGATCCAGCTTCATGGGAAGTCATCACCTCTATGAACATCCACAAAGATATCATAGGCAATTGCATCCCCATAACAGGTCTAGACATCCTAGACTCATTAGAAGACCTTATGATCACTCTGGCTCTAGAAGACATAACAATCAGAACACTTCTGACAGATAGCAATCAGAACACTTCTGACAGAAGAAAAACAAATTTAGGGACCTTATGATGATAGGCATTGAACTATGGTTTCTATTTATGGACCAAAGACATGGTCTCTTAACATTTCATGCTCAAAGCACTTGATTGGGAATGGATCACTCTTTACTGAAATCAAAACGAAGAATGGAAAAGTTATATTTGGAGACAAAGAGGAAAAAATTATATAGAGAGGCAAAGTCGGTAAAAATTTCTCCATCTCACTTGATAATGTGCACTTAATAGAAGGGTTAAACTTTAATTTGTTAAGTTTAACCCAGATGTGCGACAAAGGAAATAAGGCAGTTTTTACCCCATCTAGATGTAATGTTATCAACTCTGACATAGTTAGAGTTACACTTACCAAACCTAGAATAAGTTACACCTATGTCGTATATCTATATGACATCAAATCAAAGAATCTTACTTGTCTTAACATGAATTATGATGAATGTTAGCTTTGGCACAGAAGAGTAGATCATGCCAACATGCACATCATTGATAAAATCTCAAAACAAGAACTAGTCAAAGGACTGCCCGAACACAATTTTACTAATGATAGAGTCTATGATGCATGTATCAAGGGAAAACAAGTCATAGAATCCTTCAAATCAATTATGTGTGTACCAACCACCATATCCTTAGAACTGTTACACGTGGACTAGTATGAATCCATTAGAATTTAGAGTCTAGGTGGTAGCAAGTACATATTTGTTATTGTTAATGATTACTTCAGATACGCATGAATTCTGGTTCTGAAGGATAAGATTGAAACCTTTACAGAGTTTAATATGATTAATCAGATAAATGCAGGGGTCAAAGGTCTGACAATGAAAGTAATCAAAAGTGATAATGGAAGTGAGTTTAATTAAGAAGAATTCATTGAATACTATGAGAAACATGACGTATCTCACAACTTCAACTCTAAGAACTCCTTAACCAAATGGAGTGGTTGAAAGGAAAATAGAACTCTCACGTGACTACAATTTTTAAGGTACTTTGGGGTAGAAGATGTTAACGCATATAACTACATACTTAACAGATGCCTAACCAGACTGATCCTGAAGAAAACTCCCTATGAAATGTTCAAAGGAAAAGCGCTAAACGTATCTTACTTTAAGGTCTTTGAAATTGAATACTACATTCACAATAATGGTAAGAATAATCTTGGAAAGTTTAATACCAGGACTGAAGAAGGTATATTTGTTGTGTACTCATCATATAGCAAAGCTTATAGAGTTTACAATAAGAACACCAAAATTATTGAAGAAAACATTCATGTTGTCTTTATTGAAAACAACAATAAATATATCAGCTCATCTTCTTTTTAAGAACTTCAGTTGAGCAAGAACACTAATGATGAAGAAGAGGAGGAAATGCAACCTATGGCTCACAAGAACTTAAATCAAAGCCAATCGCAGGAATAGGATCATGATGTCATAGTCTTTGAGTCTTGAACGACTTTGTAAGAAGAATTACTAAAACCAAATAGAGGATTCAAGTATCATTCAACTCATCTGATTAAAAACATAATATATGACATCCACTACAGGGTAAGAACACGGTCATCACTTAAACATTTGTGTCCTTTTCATTCGCTTGTGTCCTTTATTGAACTCAAGAATTCCTTAGAGGATCTTGAGGGCCTTGATTGGACCATAGTCATGCAAGATGAACTTAATTAGTTTGAGAGGAACAAAGTTTGAATTCTAACCACCAAACCTAACAAGTAGCTATTCACAGGAGCAAAATGGGTGTCTAGAAACAAACTTCATGTGGTTGGGATAGTTGTTAGGAATAAAGGTAGAGTTGTTGCCAATGGATAAAATCAAGAAGAGGGAATAGGCTATAATGAGACCTTTGCTCCTATAGCTAGAATGGAGACTGTTAGACTTCTACTTGCATTTGCATCATTCATGAATATTAAATTGTATCAAATGGATGTGAAATGTGCCTAAATGGGAACATGCAAATAGAGGTGTTTGTTGAGCAACCACCTGATTTTGATGACTCAGATAAGTCTCATCATGTATACAAACTACACAAAGCTCTTTATAGTCTTAAGTAAGTCCCTAGAGCTTAGTATGAAAAACTAAGCAAATTTTTACTAAATCATGAGTTTAAGTGAGGCAAAATTGAAGATACCCTATTTATAAGAGCCAAATGTAAAGATTTCTTACTTCTATAAATCTACGTTAATGATATTATTTTTGGAGCCACTAATCATGTTACGTAAGGAATTTTCTAATCTTAAGAGCAAAGAGTCTAAGATAAGTCCAGTGGGAGAGTTGAACTTCTTCCTTGGACTAGAAATCAAACAATGTGAATAGGGGATCTTCATAATCCAGTCAAAATGCATCAAGGAGCTACTTAAGAAGTTCAATATGACAAATAATAAGCTAACCGAAACTCCAAGATCAATAACTTGCAAGCTTGATAAAGACCAGAGTTGGAAAGTAGTCTTTGAGAAAATGTATAGATGCTTGATTAGATCACTACTATATTTGAGAACAAATAGACTACAAATCATGTTCACCGTATGCCTATGTGTTAGATTTCAATTAGCCCCGAAAGAATCCAGCCTCAGTGTTGTAAAGAGGATTCTCAGATATCTGTCAAAGACTCTAACTCTAGGATTCTGGCACCCAAAAGGAGACATCTCTGTGCTGGCTCGGTGCTTAGATGTTAATTATGCACGATACAAAATAGAGAGAAAAAGCAAATTAGGATTATGTAATTTTCAGGATAGTCACTTGTCTCATGGCACTCTAAGAAGCAAAATTCAATAGCTATCTAATGCAGAAGTAGAATACATAGCAACCATCTTTATGTGCTCAATTATTATGGATATCACAAAGACTAGAGACCTTAATGTGAACTATAGCATTACACCACCCATATGGGACAACTTAAGTGCCATCAATGTAACCAAGAATCCTGTATGACACTCAAGGATGACACACATTAAGGTAAGACATCATTCCATCGAATACCATGTTGAAAAAGGTGATATATCTTTATTTGTTCTCATATCTTTATTTGTTCTCACTAAGAAACAACTTGCTGATATATTCACTAAATCTTCAAGTAAAGAACAATTCAGCTTCATTAGAAGAGAATCTGGAATGATAGACCTAGATGCATATGTCGAGGAGGAGCTCTCCATATTATCTGCCTTGATGCTAACAAGTTTTGTTGAATATGATGCAAGAACAATGTTAGAAATAATAGTCAGAGACACAACTTAATCACTTATCCCAGTCAGAGACAAAAAATTACAAATAGCAGTCTCCAGACTCTTGGTTAAGTGCAACAAATTTTTAGGTATCTCAACTGATGACTCCAATTAATTAATTATTGGTAGTTACGCACGAAGATTTTAAATTCTACCCTCAAATAGATTTCAAAATTTCAAAACTAAATTTAAGCAAAACACTCACCTTTAGATTTGATTTCATTTAGTACTTGTAATAATTGGGTATTTATTGCATGAGCTCTCATTAATCATTAGATTTGATATTCACGGCTTATCATTCGTGCCCTTTTCACTTCACTCTCTTCACCTTATTCTCTAAAAAGTTATCTCTAAACCAAAGAAACCCTAACTACTCTACTCTATTCTCGCTCAACTCATTCTTTTGTAAGGTAAGAAACAAGGTGCTCTAAATGATTAACATCAGGAAAATCCTCTAATCTAGTCTCCAAATGGACCAAGGGAGGTACAAAGCTAACTATGAGTCACTGCCTAGCAACATTGATTTAACTGATTAAAAAATCTTTATCTCTATCTAAATCTCATGCCAAAGATAAGGAAGAAGAAGGTGAGTAAAACTATGCCTGCCTCCTTACAAAATATTACTCATCCTAATTTACCAAATTTGACAGATGTAGATATCCTTCCTTTGAAAATCATACCTTTGTAGTCTGTGAGAACCTTGACCTACAATTATTCAAAAATAGTGGGTTTAGGTTTGGCCCAAACTAGAGTATCTAGGCTATGAGACAATCTTTCTATAAGGAGAAGAGGTTCATCGGGAGTGTGTGATGATGTTTTATGTTAATCTAAGAAAGAATTTTCTAAAGAAGGTGCCTATTACTCCTCTTTAGTCAAGGGTGCCAACATTGATTTCATTATAGACGAATTCAAGGAATGGCTCGAGATTAACTGCTATAGAAGAGCTAACCTCTGCACCCTCTCTAAATCCAAAACTGCACCAAATTTTTAGAAAAATATAGCATGATCAAGAAGGTACGTTACCTTCCATTCTGAGGCTAGGATTCTAGAGTATATCTAATTCACACCTTGCTTCTCATCAATTTTCTATGGAGAATCAAGTCCTCACTTTTTTCAATTAAATCCTAAAGCCTTAGGAAGTCAATCTTCCTGGTATGATTCTATCCTACATGGAAAGCATAGCCACCAATCACCTCAAAGAAAACTCCATTCTACCTTACATAAATCTCCTCACTCTTATCTTCAAGAAATTCAACATTTCTCTCTCAGAAGAGGACCTTGTTGGAGAATCCCTTAATATCATCAATGAGACTACTTTGATCAACTTAAAGGATGAGAAAGTTGGGGGCAAGTGGATCCATCTAATTGATTTAACACAAAAAGGGGAAAAAACTGGCTCAATGAGTAAGATTTCAGAGTTGGGACATTACATTGGCAGTGAGATGTCAGATACGTTGAGGCACTTCTTTAAAGTGACATCTCAAGACTCACTACAATGGTAAACAGGATAGGGACAGAGGTGACATGGCTTAGTTATGTCAATGTAGGTTTTCACACTCAGATTGTTGATCTAGAAGAACATGTGAAGCTTACCATTATGAACGCAGAAGAATTTCTTAGAGGATCAGATGATAATACAGTTATCTCTACATGGGAGACAAAAGAGATTAAGGACCAGCAACCAAAGCCTCTGACAAGGCCGTCAAGGACTTTGCCAATAAGCCTTCTAAGAAGTCTTTGGAACCTCTTGAGACTATTCCTCCTAAGCCTTGGTAAGTCCACCTCCACCTCTGTGCCCTTAACCTCCAAGAAATGATCTCTATCTATATTCTCTTCTCTATTCCAATAACTCACTCCATTCAGACCACCATCTCAAGCATACAACAACCCCGTTGCTATGGTTATAGTTTCTTTGTTGGTTTTATGTGTTTAGTGCGTAATGGGGTCTTCATGATCCCTATTGCTTATTACCTTTCTATGGTTATCTATGTACTCCTTAGTTGATGGTACTCACATTTTTTAGGCAAGTGTGTGTCTTGGGTTCAGGGCATCACACCATGTAATAACATGCCACCATTAATGATAAGTCACTTTCTTTGAGTGGCAACTATTATTGCTTTTGGAAACCTTTCCTCCTTTAATGTCCACATTTCTTGTTAAAAGTATTTTCATTTACCTCCCCCAGGTTTTAGTGAATATCTTTTACACCTCTGAGCTTTTCGAATTATTATTTAACTGTCTTCACCTTTGCGTCAAAATATTATAAACTCCCAAGTTTATAAAAATTTCCTTTATGCCCTAACTTAGTTAATGGTATGGAAAAATAATAGTTTGCACAGATTAATCGGCCGCCTTTAACAACAGAAACGCATCCTGGAAGATGAAGTAAGGTTCAAACCCGCCATGTGTAGTGTTAGGAAGCTCACTAGATGACTGCCACGTTACCAGTAGTACTAGTGGTCATTATCATGGCCACTGCAGGTCACATCAGTTAGATCAACCTACTTGAAAAAATCGAGTTTGAACTAAATTAAGTTTAAAAAAGGTAGAGGAGAGAGGGTAGGAGTAAAAATTTTACAAATATAAAGGGAATTTTTTTTAAAATTTTAGGGGTTTTTAATACTTTGATACAAAGTTGAAGGCAGGTAAATAATAACTTGAGAAGTTTAGGGGCTAAAAAAATCTACTGATAAGAGGGAACCTGCCTCCCTTTTAATGAAACTCAAATGGGGAGCAACGCTATCATATTGGTATTGCTTGGCGTTGCTTGAATTTTCCAAGCATTCACGATTGGCTAATTTAGGGGGAGCATTAGAGACAGATTGTCCAATTTAGAGGGAGCGTAAAAAACACTGATAGTTTGCATCCTATTCCTGTATTTTTCTTCAACATAGCACCATGATACTTTGAGTTTGAGCTTCGTTCTTCTTTAAAAGAAATGGGGGGATTGTTGGGCCAAATGGGTTAGAGCCCCGTCTTGATGAAAGGCAAAATGATCTATCAGAGTCTCATTAGAAGTGAGCATATGATATAGTTAGAAATACTAAGAACATAGTTAGAGTAGTGCATTTGATAGAGGTCATTATAGTTGTGCACTTAGAATCAACAGTTCCAAGAAATCTCTTTAAAACAAACTCATGTTAAGCTACTTAGTATGTTTTTTATTTGCAAGAATATTTACTTTATAACTGAAGATGTATTGCTCGAGCTTACTATGGAGATTGACTATTAAATTAATTCTCTAATAAAAGGAGCCCTCTAATAGTCTATGAGCAATATTAGTCTCAACCTAAATGGAATTCATTAATGAAAACACTAGTTTTATTTAATCTTTTTCTTGAAAAAAAATTCTTGATGATTACTCACATAAACATTCTTGATCATATTCGAGAATTTTTTACACTACGGTGAGAAAAAGCAACCACTAGCATCCAAGCAAGTTGAATTTGAAAACTGCTAGAGAAACAGCTAGCTGTCAATATTAAGCATTTAATGCTACAAAGACACTTTTCTACCAAACCTCCTGATTAAACTGATCATAGCAGATTAGCCAAAAGATTGAGGCATACTAGCCATATCAAGGCTACCTTTGTGAGAGAGATTAGAACTAACTACTCCCTTTAGAGAGAAACTTGATTTAGCATGATAAGAGGAAAAGATCAAATTCTATGAGATAGCTGTCAAAATCACCTCCACAACTTCAAGTGAAGAGTTGAGATCTAAAGCTCCTACAAAGCTGCTACAATGGTTATATCATCTGCATCTCATGGCTTAAACACCATCAAGGAGATTTATAAATAGCACAACTAGTCAAAGGATAGAGGTTAAAACATTTAACAGAAAGTGAGCATATTATATCTAGTTTGTAGTTGCACATTCATCTCAAGCAATTCATTTCATTACTCGTGTGACAGAAGTGAGTGAGGGACACTATTTCTGCATTGTGAGTATTGTCCTTTGAGAGTGTGTGTGAACTCTAGGAGTTGGGTTTGTTAGAATTTCTAGAGAAAACTCTGTCTGTTGGCAAGGAGCTAGGGAGCTCTTGCTCAACTGTATAAATGCTATTATAAAATACTTAGGGAAAACTCTGTAGACAAGAAGGAGCAGTGAGGCTCTTATTAGTCAATGTGCTTCTCAGAGTCTGGGAACTCTAGAAGTTTGTCCTGTCAAAGGACCTTAAGAAAACTCTTATTGTAGGCAAAAAGAGGGATGACTCTGGCTGAATGTAAAGCTTGCCGTGGAGCTACAAATTTAACTGTTACTTTGATTTCTAAATAATATTTATAGTATAGGAAAGTAGGGATCGATCCACGAGGAAAGATTATGTCAAAAAGCTAATTTAATCCTAAATAATTTTACTAGTCTAATTGATTGTCTCTTCTCTTTGTAATTCTAAACTAAATCAAATTTAATAAATAAAAATCTAGAAAAATACTTAATATTACTCCTAAATATTCTAAATTTAATTTTGGAAACAAAACAATAAGTAGCTATCCTAAATAATTTAGAAAACGAAAAACAGAATCATAACACAATAATCAACTAAAAAGTGAAACAGAAAATAACAAACAAAAAATTAATATTAAAAAAATTCACACAAAGTAACCTAAACTAATATTCTTCAAGTTTATAAGCTTATAACTCCAGAATTATATCCAATTAATTTTGGAAAATTTAAAACAGAAAATTACTGCAGAATAATAAAACAGAAAATTAAATCTAAAATTAGAAAATAAATAAACTGCACTAATATAATTACGAAATTAATTAATAAAATTATCCTAATTTAAGGATATTATTTTCTGGACTCAATAACACCTAAAAAACATGAAATAAATATTAAAAATGCAATTTTTAGATTTATTGAAATAAAAACCTGCACATATTCAATTCACAAAATAATTCTGAAATAAAATAGAGGCAGATTAGGACACTATATAAACCTTAGGATGGATTAAAACTTGAAAAAAAAAGAAACTATTTTTAGCCTAATTTCTAACACACTGGTAATTAAACGGTAAAACAGAATATAAATCAAAATTGAAAATTATAACTACTCTAAAAATCGAAATCTAACTATTCCAAAATTACCAAGACACTCCTAAAAGACTATTCTTTTGGGGGGGTGAACGAAATTTATATCAAAGCTAATAATTGAAGAATAGAAATTGACAAACTAAACAAATTAACTAAAAGCAACAAATAATTATCAAAAGATATCAAATTTATGAAAAATGCTTAGCATAATCTATATCCACCATGCAAATTAATATTTATCATTAACACACAAGTCGATTTTATTCATGAGTTAAACTGTAGAAGACACCCACCAGCGGATCTTTCCCGTTTTTCCTTATGTTATAGTTTAATTAGGTCCAGCCCTAATATAAACTCTACTAGTTTTGATAACCCTTATACCAGTGCAAGAATTTAATCAAACTAGAGTATTGCGTGTTAGAAAAACATTATCTAACGCTTTGTAACTAATTTACCAGCAAATCGATTTAACAAAGATCTATAACGATTACCTAATTAAAAGAGATGGGCTTGAGCCATCCATGATTAATTAGGGTGATACTAATGCTTAAAAGACGATAACTTTTACGTATTAAAGTCTTTTAAACTATTATATGAATTCATATTAAACTAACTAGCATGCATTCTAATTAATATAATATGAATATCATGAACGATAAATACTAATCGCTATAAAATCATGAATATAAATCAACTAGACAATAAAGCATGAAACTTGTTTCAAAATAATTAATTTAGCATAGTTTCAAATAGATTATACTAAGCACAAGAAAATTACTCACTCATATTAAAAATAAAATCACAAAGGTTTAGCAAAAATTTCATGTTTAATAACATAAAGTGTTTAACCTAACTAAACAAAATAAAAATAGCAACCAAAACAAAGAAGACTTAGGCGTAGGATGATGATGGTGTGATTGATGATGGGGTAGGCGTGAGGAGAGTTTATGGTGAAGGTTGAGGGGTTGGTGATTGAGCAGGGGAATGACTGCATGAGTTGATGTGGGATTGCCGTGGAGATTCATTCTCAGGTTAGGGGACGGATGGTGATTATGATTTATAGTGAGAGTGATTAAGGTTAGTGAATAGGGTTTTCTTCTTCCTTTCTTCCTTAGACTTCTTCTCCCTCAAGACTTCTAGCTCTTCTCCAACTCTTGAAACTCTAGCCCAATTAAATAATTATGAAAATAATATTTTTCATAAATTATTAATTTTGGACCATCTTTATAGCCAAGCGTGTAAAACCCGAATTTTGACGTCTTCTCTTCCCTTTTTATTTTATTAATGCCTAACCTGAAAAATATATAAAATAAAGTAAATTAGCTGCAATAATATATAATATAATCAAAATAATTATTAAAACCATACATGATTTTTGGCTTAACACTGAACTGCCATTTGTGATAGAAATTTGATTGACCCCTAAGGTCAAGCAAGGACCCTAGGTGGGATGTAGCCAAAGGTTGATTTGCGTGAATCACATGAAAATCCTTGTGTCTCTATTCCTACACTGACTTTGTTTTGCTTTCTTGATTTATTTGTTATAATTTTGCTTATATTTGTCTATATCTGTCTGTATTTGATTTGATTTTCTTATTTTCAAAAAGTACCATAATTTTATTAATCACCCTATTCAACCCCTTTTTGGGTGACTTGCCTCATTCAAAAGGGCTTAACACATCCATCTTTTTCAATGTTCAAATATTTCATCTACTTTAGGAGTTCCATCGATGTTTAGGATATAACTCATTTTGCTAATTGCACAAGACTAATTTTTCCAAAAGATGTAGTTTTCCTTGGAATGAATCCAAATGAAAAGTTGGTTGTTGGGCCGATTGGAACTTATGTAGGTCTCATAAAATGAGTATTTCTTCTTATATAATTTATCAAACTTTTCAAGTTGTGGACTTGCATTATTAGCTAAATCGGATTCAAACTCATTGATATTGAGTTTTTCACCAATTTAATTGATTTCATTTCAGCCACCTTTTTTCCCATGTTTTTATCTGGTTTTCTCAGGATTTGTTCTAAAGAGATAACATTCAAATCTTCTAGTTTAATTGGGTTTTATCTCTTCTTTTAATTGGACATTATTTGCCTTTTCATTATCACCACTTCATGTCCCATGTTTATCAACTATTGCTCCCATAATCTTGTTTAACTCCCCAAATTTTTTATTTATCAAATATAATTTGTAGTTCCTCTAGATTGTATTGCTTATATTCCATTCTAATTTTCTTCTAGTTTCTCTTCTTATTTGGTTGATTTTTTAGAGGATTTTTCTACTTCTTTTTGATTTTTATATCTTACAAAGGAAATGGATTTTAGTTCTTTGGCTTTTGAAAATGATATTTATGCTGAAAAGGAGTGCTACTACCTAAATTAAATTTAATACAATGTTTAACTTTGTTAATTAATGAAAGATGAACCAATGACAGTTGTTCTTTCACCTCTGTAACTTTAGCATTCATTTTTACTAATTCTAATTTTAAGTCTAAGACTATATCGGTAATACAGTTTAATTGAGGTGCAAGTAAAGTGGATTCCTTAGGGTTGTGTATAATATGTGAATAATTTGGTGCAGAACAAGTGATGATTCAAGCATCAAATGTAGTTAGTTAACTGAATTATCTTTTTGTTACATGACTCTAATACCAGCTTGTAGAGGGTTGTGAGTAGTACTTATGAAAATAACATAACATGCACAAAATTAGATTTTTCAAAAGAAAACTTTTAAGGATTGGGCAAGACATGCACATATAAAAAATCCTTAGGGCACTTGGCGCAATTTAAAAGTCATGTTTTGTCATGTTTGGTTCCAACAATTTTTTACCAAAAGTTGGATAGACCGAAATTTTTTTTCCCAAAATAGTCAATTGAAAAAAAATATTTATCTAAGCTTGGATAGCTCGAGATGTATCTTTCCCTAAATGGAGATCCCATTTTGGAACTCCCAAGACATAACTTACTTTCTGATAGAATTTCAACGAAAAAATCCATCGGAATTCAAATTTCGAATTTCCAATGGGATATTCCATTGGAATTCTAGTCGGAACGATTTTAAAAATTAATTTCAAAAACTTGGTTGGAATATTCCATCAAAAATTTTGTTGAAATCTGAATTTTCTGCAAAAGTACGATTTCTATTGAAAATTCCATCAGCAAAGTTCAAAATAGAAAAGTTTTGAATTTCTAGCGCAATATTCCATCGGAATTCCCATCAAAAACTGACTTTCTTTGAAAAGTCAATTTTTTGCCAAAAATTCCATTGGAATTTTATAAGTTTCCTATGGAATGTAGTTCTATCCTAAATTTCCTCGAAAAATTGATTTTTGCCACATGAAAGAACCTTTTTCGTCAGAAATCTGTTTGAAATTCTAACGGGCTCATTTTCCGCCAAAAAATTTGGCTGAAAGTCAAGTTTTCTTAGTAGTGAGAATTGTCATCAAGAAAGCTGCTATGGAGAAGTCTAAAGATGATGTATGCCCAAGAATCGAATCCAACCTTGAGAAAGAAAATGAAGAAGCTAGATATTTCTTTAAAGAAAAGCAAGAAGCCATAAATATCTTTCTTGTCCCCTCTAGAAATACTGCAACAATGCACTTATATTGACGCCAAAATAGATACAAATTTTAAATTTCATTTCTAAAATCATTTAGAAATGAAAATTGAAATGAAATTTTTTTGGTATCGAATAGAAACGAAAATAGGAAGCTAATGTTGAAATTCGTTTCTATTTGCAATGAAATTTTGTATCCATTTCAAATTTAGTAATAAAGTTAAAATTTTAATTGTGCTCAAATAAAAACATATCTTACTTGGGAGAACCCCATTTTGTGTTATCCATCACTTACCCACACCAGCTTTCCCTCTTCCCTCCCGTGAAAACCCTCACTTCTAGGGCGGCTTCTCCATTGTGCAATCGGAGCTCCGATTAGTTAGTTACTTTCTGCTTCTCTTTGTTGGGCTCTTTGTCTTTGTTTTTTCTTGTTTTTATCCCCCTTTTTCTCTTTTTTTCTCATTCTAACGCGTGGGTTTCTCCTATTTTGGTGTGTATGGTATGTGTTGTGATCCGTCAACATCTTTGACAAATGGTGAGTGAAGTTGATGCTTCCTTTACTCATACTTCTCTTTCAATTTGTGCCTGCATGAGGCAGTTGCATAATGAACTAGAACTGTTTGTCTTTCTTCTGCTTTTTTGTACCTTGTCTTTCAATCTTTCTCAATTTTCTCAAACAATGTGTGCTTTCTATTGAATTTTTTTATATCAATTGGGTTATAAATAAAGAATCATGCATATAAGCTCAAATGAGGTTCCATCACAAAACCAATTGGCAATGAGTGGAATAACTCACAAAATTTATAAACATGCTCAAACCCTTTAATTTTATCAATATAGGACAATTTTTATACCTATTGGCACAATTTTTTTAAATTATGGTTTAAGGGATATTTTGGACTCAATGTCAACCACTCAGTAAAGTGAGCTTGTGGAATCTTCCCAAGGTATAGATGTCTCAATACATATCAATGTGCTAGAAGACTTATAATTCACTAAATATATCTTATGGTTGTGCTTTTTGAAGTGAGCTGGTGAATATTTTGGTTGTAGCATTTGAGTTGGTCCCATGATTGTGAGTATATTTGCTATATTTCTGCAAACTTAAGGGGATAAGTAGATGATCACTTTATTTTATAATGAACCCATAAAAGAAATTGAGATCTTACAAAAATTGTTTCTTGATTTTACAATTCAAGTGTGCAGGAACTGTGATCATAACATTTTTCACATGCAATCCAAGATAATCCTCAGCTGTCTCTGTAATTTTTATCAGCACCATAGCGGATATCTTTTCAGCAGCAACTCCTTCTCTTCACGTAGTAAGTCACCATAATCATGAGTTTCTTAATATTGGCTGAATCTGGGGCAGTAACGACCTTGAAAGCCAGATTTTCATGTCTTTCTGAATAGCTCCATCGTTAAAGCTCCCCTATAAGCCTCTTCACAACTGTCATATTCGATATTCAATGTATGACCTTGAAAATATAGCTATAGATGATAACAAAGATCCATAAGTGATATTCTCAATAAACAAAAATCATTAACAAAAGTTATGAGGAATAAGAAGAAATCATCAGCAATAGTGTGTCTTGTCGATCAATGTTCAAGTCTTTGATTTTGTCATGAGGGACAACTTAGTTGACACCAAATTCATTTGTCTACCTAGTCAACACCAGATTAGCAAACCCCTTGTCTTCATCCTTATAATTCACTAAATCCATGAAAATGGGAATGTTATTAATATTTCTATCTACTTAGTTAACACCAACTTCATTTCTTAGAAGAGCTTTTCAGCCTTTGTTCAAGCTTTATATTAGTTGAAATTGAGGTCCCAATTCAGCACATATGGAATTTAAATCTTATGTAAATTGAACATTTTTTAGACAACAAAAATGGAAGGCAAATTAGTTCAAACCCAACTTTTATTTGTACTTGAAACATACTTACAAATATTGCTGGCCAACATTCTTATCTTGAGACCTTGCATAAATTATTTCTTAATTTTAAAGTAATTGTTAGCCAATGTTCTGAACAAATTCTGACATACATGTTTACTCTAGGTTAGGTTGTCCGGACGATGACTGAGATCAAAGGTACCAATGACGATCAAAGATATTGTCAATAAGTTAAGTGGATTGCCTTGGACAAAATAATCCTTAGAGATTATACAGAGTTGAAATCATAAGTAAAAAATTCCAGGGTAATTTGTGTCATTAAATTTATTTTTTATTTGGTGACTTTTAATTTCTTCTGAATATTAGTGTTCCAATTGAGTTTTATTTTGATCTCCAGACTATGTTCTTGATGTCTGATTCCTCTCTATAATTTGGGAACTAGTTGCTTATTGTTCTTGAGGGTTTTGTTACTTGTTCTTCAATTTGCTCCTTTATTTGTGTATATTCTTGAGTGTTTTGTTACTTGTTGTATCATGCTTATTCTAATTAGTTGGTAACTTGCATTCATAATTGGCTGCTAACACATAAAAGTTGGAGGTTTGTACATGCTAATATGCAATACTTCGAGCAATCCTTTTCTTACGGTGCATTGCTTGTAATTATGCTATTTATTGAAGCTTTTTTTTTATAATAATTGCATATTCTTGCACAGGATTAGCACTTATGTGCCATGACAATTTACATTATTTTGTCTCTTGGCTTAAGAAGAGGGAATTTGTCTCTTGACTTAAGAAGAGGGAAGCCACTGGCCTCTTAGTTTTATAATAATTTATCCACTGTTTTCTTCTCACAAGTACTGATTGAGGTGTAATTTGTCTATTGTTTTCCCTTTGAAGTTCCACGGAGAAGAGATCCATCCCATGTACCGAATTAATTGTGGAGACAATATTGCCTTGAGAAGCTACAAGTTACATTTGGGTGTTGAATATGATGTTGATGGACATTTTAGCAAATACCTTGATTTTAGGTTTAAGATACCTTGATAGTTTGTGAGCATGTATACAATTTCAAGAGAATGGAACTTTAACTAATTTGGCTCTTTACGCATTTGAATATCACTAAATTTATTATCTTGTGGAATGGGGTATCTTTCTTTTATTGTGGGATGAGTATTAGCATTTGAAGTTTAACGCTTCAGAGTCGGGAAGTCATTTTAATGACGACGAACTTTTTCTTCAAGGTGGAAGAGGTTTTGACAAGAAGGCATGGTTCAATGGACATGGAAACCATTTGCAAGCCTTTCACTAGAGGCAAAGACCATCTACTTACTTTCTCATCCTCTACATCCACATCTTACACCCCCTTCATATATGTACACCTACTTGTTGGAACTTTACATTAACTTGGGTATGGACTTAGTATGTGTTTATACATGTTAGTATATGGTAGGACTTGGTGGTTGTGACTTGGCTTCATTGGATTTTGGTACACTTTTTGGACGTTGGCATGCGGTTTCCTTGGTATATATTGGATACGAATTTGCGTATAGTTGATCTTGGCGTATATTCGATATTTGAAACTTTGTAAAGATTTTATATATATATATATATATATATATATATATATATATATATATATATATATATATATATATATATATATATATATATATATACAATAATTATATCTTTATTCTTATATGTGTTTTGTATATATTGAATGTACAATTGAACTTAAATAGATGTAAAGTTTGGTAAAATAGAAAACACAATTGTAAATGAAAATAAATAATTCAAAAACAAAAATGGTTACTGTCCCCTGCAAAATTCACATATGATTTTAGATACTAAAATTAATTTTGTTTCAATTAGATACAAAACGTATACAAAATAGATGCCATAGTTTTCATTTGAACTAGAGGCAAAATTGACCATCAGTGTCTAATTTCATTTCTAAAAGATACAAATTTTGAAGGTTTTGATACGACACTATTAGTATCTATTAGATACGAAATTCCTCTCATATCTAATTTCCGTATCTATTAGAAATGAATCTAGATTTTGTTTCTATCTTCGTTAGCAACGGTGAGTTTAAAAATGAATTCTTAGAAACAAAAAGTTTGTTCTTATGGGTCATTAGGCACGAATCTATAGCTTTTAGAAACGGAATTTTTCATGTCAAAATAGGTAGATTCTTACAGTGAAACATAAAATTCCAACTCTTGCCCAAGTTGGATAATCATGTAGTTGACATGAGTACTACGAAGTTGGACAATCATGCCGTTGACATGAATACTGCAAGTTGTACATGTAAGAAGTAGAATCTGATAAAGGCGTCATGTTGCCATGCATGGAATAGCTTGCACAACTTTGTTTAAGCAAGAAGCTGAAGAGTTTGTGAATGCTCACTTCAAGATAGAAGCTTACTTGAAGTCATAGAAAGGCGTTATAATGCCCCATGTGTTAGATAGAGACAGTAGCTTAAGAAGAAAATTCCTTTAGACCCTCCTGAAACAAAGATTGGGCCTGTGAGACCAAGGAAAATAAAAAGGAGGGACCTATATGGATGTGCTAGCAAGCCAAGGAGCTGAATAAGCATGGCAGGTAAATCAGTTTCTTAACTTGCAAAAGTTTTGGCCACAATTGAAGGACATGCCCTAGTAAGGGCTAAGCTATTCCTGATCCCCAACCATGAAACAAAGGCCAAGAGGCAGACTTCAAATACATGTAGGGTGGATGCAGAAGGGTTGCTGCAAGCAGTGCTCCTAAAGGCAAAGAAGGATAGAAAGGGGAAAGGGAAGAAGGCTCAAAAGCAGTGTATCTATTATGTTTTTCTATTTTGTTGACTTGAATTTTGCTTGTGTTTACTATTTCAACTAACCATTGATAATATTACATGTTGTTCCTTCATTTAGTGAACATTAACCAGAGGTAAACGGCAGGTATGAAGCTTTGGTGAGCCAAGCATCTAGCATATGCCTATCCATGTTGTACTCTTCAGAATAAGATTCCTTTGTGACATGAAAGGGGACAAGTATGGTTTTTTTTGGGGGGGGGGGGGGGGTTGATGGACACCTTATCAACTATTTTTTGGGTAACTTAAAGATTCACAAAGCTACTTTATGTTCAAGATGTAACTTTTGTGATTAAATGGGAACTGAACCAATTGATGTGGCTTTTGCAGCTATGCTAAGACATACGTAAACATGTACACACTAAGTAATGTATCTGTCAGTTTCAGCATGTTAAATTAATATGTTAGCTTCAGTTTCGTTTCAGTATGTCAAATTTCTTTCTTTGCTATTCCTTTGCACTTCATCTATTGGCATCATTGTGGTAAGTATCAGATTCACTTAATTGCCATCATAAAAACATACATATGATGTTCAACAAAGTCTCCTTTACTGATTCTTAGCAAAATACAGTACATATTTATCAACCACCTACCCAAGAATCCAACTTTCACATTGGACAATTAGAAAAACTTCTTCCCCTTATTCAGACCCTATTAAAGATTTGATGTATGGCAGAAATATCATGGTAGCAATTTCACCCGTCCCACCAAATCATTTTTGTTGCTCGGTTTTCCCCTTCTGGCCAAAGGAAATGAATCGACCACTGTCGTTCCCAGCACCAACATCTCATAACTCTTTGTGATTTTCAACTGCCCAAATCTTTGTCTTCTTTAGCCCCAACTCTTTGAAGGTAATGAATTAGGGATTCTTTCATTTTATTCTCGAAGGAGCTTTTAAAAGGGGAAGTGAGAGACTAAGGAAGTGAAGTTTTCCATTTCATTTTAATTATTATAGGGGAGAGTTAAAACGTTAAGGTTAAGCTAACATCTCAATTGGGAAGTCAACAATTTTTCTTACCTACCTGCATAGGATTTGTTGTGCTACCACATCACACAACCACCTGGTCAAGTTCAATTCACACCAGTTTGATTTTGGTATATAGGGAATAAATGTACCCATAGTATAGATTGCTAAGAGTATAGATTATTCGGGTCCAAACTCCAAAAGCACATATTATTGACGTACAAAAACCCTTGATTTGAGTATCTAATAGTCTTGTTGTTTTCTTAAATACATTTTCTCTCCTTCTTGTGAAAGTTAGGATGTCTCTTCTTGTAAGAGTTAGGATTTCTTTGCTTTTAATGAGAATTAGGATTTTCCTTTCTAAGGTTTGTTTCTCATCTTTTGTCTGAGTTGTTTTTCTTGCCTACTTGTGCAAGTTTTATGGGGTTGTTGATTTAATTGGAGAGTATTTTCTAATTTATCAATTCATTTCACTGGGTTTGATTAAGAATGATTCAACAGTAAAAAAATTTATATTGCTTGATCAAGATGATGTTTTGTTCAAGTTAGATATGTTATATTACTCATCTGCCTGTTTCACGAAGTTTTACTATCGCTCGCTAATGTTCAAGAAAGACAAAATGATGTCAAAGGAGGCGGTTTAATGATACTGCAAGTATAAAACCGCTTAGAAGTGTATTTCATTAACTTTGTTGAAATAGAGATCTACTTCAATATTTAGATCAATGTATTTTTGCCACAATAGTATCGATGCAGATGACATATTAACTTTTTATTAACGATCTTTTTTTCTATGTAACGCCCCCAAAATTCTACTGACAAGATTTATGAAAAACTTAGCGAAAGACTTAATGATAGAAGGCGCTACCGCCATCCTGATATGGACAAGACTCACTGAAATCATTTAATCTTGCAACTCATATTCAAATCACAATATTTATTAAACTGAAACACTCCAAGATCAAAGTCCATAATAGTTCAACTTTAATACAATCGACTCAATCATACTATGTGCTAACTCACGCTCCACACTACACAAGTATATTGAATATAGATCCAACTTGACCCTGAGGTCGATTCCAATAATCATGCTATGCTGAATCCACTGTGAGCATCTAATGACTTCCAAAAGCACTTGCTAAATGGAAAAACATGTAATACTTTATCACCTAAAATGGAAAACATGAAAACAATTTGAAAATGCGAGCTAAAACTCAGTACATGCATTCCTATATTGTAAAATGAGCATAGAAACACTGTTGATGGGTACTCGCCTTTGCAGTTCATTTAATTCGCAATAACAATGAAAATGAAAGTAATGAAACTGAATTGCTCATTATTATCTGGATGTGAACCCCTTGCAATGATATGATCTATACATAGGTGTACACCTGCCTATCCCATCAAGCGTTAGCCTGAAGCCGTGCGGGTAAATGATAGGCTGACGCCCTATAGATGATAACTAATGGGGTCACAAGTTAAATGATAAATCATTGTATAAACTGATTCATTGATAAAATCATTAACAGTTGTGACCTGATAAATATGGTCTGCTTTCTGAAGATACAGGCAATGGATATATCTTGAGTCTTTAAAAAATATCGTCTGACTTGATAAATGTCATCTTATTCATAAATGTCATCTGACTTCATAAATATGTTATGACTTGATAACACTTATGCATAATAGGGAATGATAACTAAGCCTCGACTCTGTTTCATAAATGTCATTGTAGGTATATATAGTCAGTAAATGATTCTTACTCACATAATTGAGTAAGTAAAAGTATGTGTAATAGAAATTGAGTACTTAAATGATATACATAACTTGGGTATTTCAATATAACTTCAAAACTGAATTAATAAAAGTAATTACATCTGATATAATGTAAATAAAAGAAAAATAGACCACAATAAGATAAATGAGATTACAAAGGAAAAGACCTTAATGGTGAAAAATGGGAGAGTGATTTTAGCCTTTTCTGAGATAGTTGCTGATACGGGTTTAAGACTCGCTAATGTATAATACACTAGATTAGCTTGATAAATACATTTGATACACTTTGAATTGAGTAAGTAATAAAGGTTTGAGGCCAAAAGAGATATATTTTGATTCAAAATAGCATAAAGTGCAATAACTTGGTCTGATAAATATGATTTCTGAGTCAAAAATTCTCCACACTTCCCATATTTCATTCACAAGTCCATTAAACGTAGTTTTCCACCCCAAATGAGTCATTGAAAACCATAGAAGCTATTAAACTCATTAAACTTGGTATTTTCTTTGTAAAATCCATGATTGATTCAAAGCTCATGAACAAGCTCCCAAACTGTATATTTGTTTTCTTCTTTCTTATTAATCGAGCTAAAAGCTCTACGAAAGTCGATGAATATTCATTTCCCTCTTAAATTACTTTACTTAGCCTAAAATACAAAAAATGAGTACATGATCAATCTCACTCAATCTTTATTATTGCTTTTTACACAATTATCCAAAATACTTTCAAAAATCACCAAACTCAAAATACTAAACCAAAATTCATGAAATCTTATATAAAATTCGAAAATAATATGGGCAATCTACAGTAAAATTTACAGAAGTTTTTGCCAAGTATACGTCACATAGAAATTGCAACACCAGCCCAATTTGCACCAAAGCAGGTTAGTTCAATTCAAAAATTCATAACTTTCACTGTTGATCTCAAATGGAGACCTAAAACCCTAATATGGAAAGACTATGAAGTCCAAAAAAACTTTTGTTTATAACATAAAACATGATTCTCACAATAGGGCTCCCAAAATGGGGTTAGAACACAAGTGTGTTAGTTTTGGTCGAACCTGCGTAGTTCTAGCAAAATAGCCATAACATTTTCCACAGAACTCAGATTAAGGCGATTCAAACAGAATTTGAAAGCTAACACAATGACCTATCTTTTTACATAAAATCATAATTTTTTAGTGGGCCAATCATTACCAATTTAATATCAAATTCATCTCTATTTTCTGCCATTTCCACCCCTCCTTGTTTTTGCTTTCTCCTCTTTTTCCACACAAATCCTCACTTGTAATCATTCCAAATCACCAAAAATATCATCATAATCATCAATAAGACTAAAGATCACAAAATCATATACAAAACAATACAAATCCATCACTTGACTTAAGCTAACTTGATCATGACAAACCCTAACCTTAACATGCTTCAAGCTCAACCCCACCATGATTAATATCCCCAAAATCAATAAAATTTATATGATAACATCTACTTTGATCTCAAGAGTATGAATCATAACTAAAACAATCATAAAACCAAAAATACATCGTTCACGACATTAAATCCACTTTTTGTGTCAAGGATCACAACAAGCAAGTAAGACAAGCTCAAACTCATACTTGCTTAATTTCAAGTCACTTGATCATATTCTTGATCAAATACTCATAACTCCAAACATCTCCAAACTCAATAAAAATTGCATAATAACTATCAATTTGATCATATAAACAATAATCATAACTAAAATAACTCCAAAAACTCAAAATTGGACAAGTTAGGGTTTTGGGTATACCTTACTTTAGGCTTGAATTAGAGGGAGGAGGGGGCTATTTTGAGTAATTTTGGGTGGTTGGACATGATAGCTGGTAGCAAGAGAAAGTCGGGGTAGTCGGAAGGTGGCAGGAAAAGTGGCCAAAAACCACTAAAAATAGCGGCACAAGGGGTAGCAGCTGCTGCCCCTGTTTCCTACAAAGAGAGTGAGGTAGGGAGAGAAAAGAGAGAAGAGGAATGTGTGTGTGAGTGTGAGTGTTTTACTTGGCTAAGAATGAATGGAAAATTACTTGGCTGATTTTTGAGCATCCAAAAATATCTTTTTGCTAATTAAAGTTAGGCACAAATCATAGTGATTAACTTAATTTAATTGCATCAAAGTTTTCGGGCCAAAATTTGAGCCCAATGGAAAGCGGCCAAAATTTGAGCCCAATGAATTGGGCCAAAATAAATGAATTCGGGCCCAAATTTTTGCATAGCTAAAACTTAAAATTTTGTGACATTATAGAAAATAATTTAACGCTCAATCATAATTATCAAGGCCTACTATCGGTTCACCTGAAATTTAATCAATCAACGAAACTTGAATTAACAATCAATAAAACTTGAATTGTAAAATAAGACCCAAATGAAATATCCCCCAACCGGAATGATTAAATACGATAAATGAAAGAGAAAAATTTAAATGACATAAGGTAATTCGGCAAATATATAAATTAAGTGTAATTAAATTAATAAACATGGTTTGGTTAAACAAATAACCATGAGTGATTAAATCAATAAATATGATTAATTAAATCAATAAATATGATTAATTAAATAAATAAATATAATTTAAATAAATAAATATGGGTATGGGTTGGGTTATTATAGCCTTCCCCCCTTAAAGAGTTTCGTCCTTAAAACTTCTGATTTTGATCATGTATACAACGCCACCTCAAGTATGGATAGTTGGTTTTCACTGCTTCCTTCCAAAAAGGTATGATTAGCTCAAAGTGCATAGTTGCTTAATTTTGCGGTCCAGTATCTAGATCCTCAGTAACTTCAGTGGCTCGATTACTTTGGTTCAAAATTGATATTCTCTTCAAAAGAAAAACTTGTTACTACAAATGAGGTACTCCACTCTACTGATTCTCTATCTTGGCCACTAATAAGTATGGAAACCATTGCATTTCCTAATAAGTACTCTGATACTGACTCGTAAAGTCCAATGTAACAAGGATCGAAATATCTTTGATGTCCAGTCTCTTGACACCCTTGACTAGAGAAGCCTTTTGGAATACTTTATATCTCATCTGAACTTTGATTATTTCCTTCTTTGGTCAAAATGACCATATGACTCTTATGTAGTCCTTGTGTCACCTTAGCATGTACTTGAACTGTCTCATTATTCTTGATACTTCTTCTAACTTAGTCTAATACTACTAGACATTGTTTGAGATTATGCCCTTATCAAAAAGTCCTCATCTGATATTCTTAATGCACCACATGATCTTCCCTCATCAGACTAGTCTAAGATCTGCTCTAAGTCCGAATTAGATGCTAGAATAAACATGGTCAGAGATGAAAATGATGGAATTAGTAGTCAAGTGAGTCATTACGAACAAAAGAAATAAACAATGAGACTAGAAAAGATTTATAAAGGAGGGACTAACATAGAGTGGTTAGAATAAAGATAACCATAAGTGTATTATGAATTCTGAAATATAATGCTACAAGAATTATGGTTTATAAATATGGATCATAAAGGGTCTAATAAATAATCAACCAAGGAGAAAGATGGCACGGTTATACTCGAGTTTAACTGATGAATTGAAAACAAGATGATAAGCAATGGAACTTCAACTAGGTGACTTTATAGCCACAAGTAACAAGATAAGTACAATAGATAGATGGGACAAACAATGTACAATAAATAGATAGATAGATTGGATAAACAAAGTACAATAGATATACAAATAGATTGGATAAGCAAAGTGTAATGGATAGATAAATGGATTGAGCGAGCAAAGTGCCAATGGATAGATAAATAGATTGAGCAAGCTACAATAGAAGCATGCCTTTACTCATATGAAGCCAATTCAAGTACAACAATAACATTAAATAGAGAATGCGGAAGTTTATTTATCAGAATGTAAGATGTATGTATGGGAGTTGAAGTTCAAAAGAAAGAGAGTAAGGGGATTATGACAATCGCAATCACCCACACCAATGAGTTGAATTACATTATGAATTCAGAACAAGTTATACGAGCTTATCATTATGAATGAATGAGATGTACAGTAGATGTGTGAATCGGCTCTCAGTGGAATGAACTACAACTCATGATCATGAAATAAAGATGGTAAAGGTCGAGAGCGCTGGAATGTTGACAACCATATAAAGTCGAACAAAAATATATTGTACATTTAACAAGGGGTTTGCAAAGACATGGAAGATCACGCTAATAGGAAATATCAGGTTGAAATGCAAAGGAGATTAAATAATATTAGATAGTATCAAGTTTTGAAGATGAGACAAGTAAATAATTACAAGAATTACTATAAATGGGTATTCTTATAAAAGATGAACTGTAGTTGCATGGTTTAGGTGTGATATCCGGACCTCAAATCATTCCTGAAAAAGACATATGTTGTTGGCAGTTAATCTCATAAATCATCTATTTAAGGCATAGGGCACTTGTTTTTGATAGTGATCTTGCTCAACTCTCTGTATGCAGTACACAACCATAAGGTTCTACCTTCCTTCTTCATACATATAAAACTAGGTTTCCTACGGTGACACACTTGGTCAAATAACTCCCTTCTGTAATAACTCATCTTACTAAATCTTTAGTTCTTTGAACTCTACTGGGGGTCATATGATAGGAGCTCTGAAAATGAATTGAGTACCTAGAACTAGGTTGATCTGAAAATCAATGTTTCTTGGGGAAAAAGAGTCCTGAAAATCCTCAGATGAAACATCTATAAATTCACAAACTGTAATTATGGATATGTATATACCGAGTGTAGTTGGCATATTACTAATATTCAAGGCATTACTGACACGATAACTCACTTGCTTGCAAAGTGTAATTAGGGCGGAAATAGGGTTTTTCTTCCCTCTGTTCATAGAAACACACGTCTAGTCTTTCCTCATTTCTTAAACTAACCTTAAGATCTTTACAAGTCATCTTCTATAAATACACAGTCAGTTCATCTCCATAATGATAACAAGGTCTGCTAATCAAACTGAATTGAATACCTAATGAATATAGTTCTGGCAATACCAATAGAGGTATATTTATAAAAGATAACACATTCATCCGCCTATTGGTCTCAGTAAATTTAAATGACAAGGGAGCAATCTAAAGTGTAACGAGATGTAACCACACGATGAACTTTTGCAAAGATATTTCTTTATTAGTTATAAAGGACTGACATGTAAGCTGAGTGAATGAAAGGATGAAGAATCGTACTGAAAGAGGTAAGGCATATAAATGACCTACATATACAAGACATGCAGTTTATTCATGATGGTCATGACAGTAAAGTAAATGAATGATGTTATGAAGTTGAGAGGAAGTATTGAGTACTGGAGGTGAAGAAATCTAACAAGTTACCAAAGAGGTATTTGAAAAGTCATAAGGTACCAGTATATGAGTAAAATGACCAAGATGAGGGTCAACATCACCAGAAGGGAAATTTTATTCATCTAGTATTTGAAAGGCCAATACGTCAAGATGAAGGAGTCAGTCTTATGATTGAACATGATGACATCTATCAATAACACATTCTGCAGTAAATAGAAGTCTTGGATTGACATATAAACTTCGAAACTACTGGCGGATGAAAATAGCACAAATCATTGTTTATCATTAATAAGATAGGTTGTACTAGTAAAGAAAGGATTAACAAAATAACTTGAGTAGCGATATGCAGTCATGGCCATAGAGTAGTATGCCAACATGATGTTACAGTGCCATAGAAACACGAACAATATGGATACATTTAATTATTAAAAAGGCGCTCAATGACTTGGTTTGAAGCAACCAAAGGTTTGTAAGTAATAAATGAATAGTGCCCAAATAGAAGTAAGCAGTTAAATAGCTGATAGTAAAAATATGGACACAGTGGTAACTGAACTGTAAGTAGAATGGATCAAATATGCTTAGGAAAAACTGTAAATTACATAGTAACTCACACCAGGGTCATTATAGGCTCCATTATAGAAACAAAGAATTAAACAATTATGATTGTCAGGGTTTGAATCGCCTATAAGAAAGATTGTTCAGATATGTTTGAAGAACTCCCTACAGATCGACCACATATGAGATTTTTCGTAAACACTCCATGACAAATCAAGAGAGTGTTAGTGACAAAGAAATAATGCCTCTGAACAATTCAAGGTAACTAAGGCAGAAATAAGTCAATGACATGAAGTAATGGGAGCATTAATGAGGTAAGACCATAATGTCAAGAATGGCAGCTTAATCTTACTCGTACCACACACATAATGCCAAGTACCACACCGTAAGCTACTAACTGTTATCATCAGACATGAGCACTCATTGTAACGTTTATCTCATATTGGCTCACCTCAAAGATATTGCCCCATAAAGTATTTCCTCATCTAGAGGTTTACATCTAACTTGAAACTATGTTAATCCCTTAAGAAGTTGCAAATGGCATCCCCACATCGGGTTTCAACCATCACTGTATCCAAGATCAGGTATATTAACACACCTCAATAAAACTCCCAAATCCTGGGGTAAAACAAATAGAGTTCTGCCTAAAAACTGACTAAAACCTGACTTAAAGCCTTACAGCAGATACCTGAAATAGAGAGAAACACTTCAATAGTTCAACGGCCACATGCCGGAGTTCATAACTCAATGGGTCATACACCTTGAGTGCACAATTGCAAAAATTTAAGCAAATGACAGAAATAAAACATACAATACAACTCCCACATAAATGAGAGCATGCCTCACTAACAGGTGACCCAAATGGTTCCACACTTCACTTTGCTAATGCTCGAATCTCAGGATATTACCAAATAATTGAGTCACCCAAATGAAAATGGTTCCTCCATATATGCCCAAATATATAAACTTATAGTCAATAGTTCATTCAACTGGTCCAACATAACTCATACACACCTTGATAGCTAACTTATAAGCACTTGATAGCTCACAATCGCCCTTAAAACCTTAGCTCTAATACCAAATCTGTAATGCTCCCAAAATGCTAATGATATGATTTACAGAAAACTGCAGCGGAAGACTTAATGATAGAAGGTGCTACCGCCGTCCTGATAAGGATAAGGCTCACTGAAACCATTTAATCTTGTAACTCATGTTCAAATCACAATATCTATTAAACTGAAACACTCTAAGATCAAAGTCCATAATAGTTCAACTTCAATACAATCGACTTGATCATGCCATATGCTAACTCGTACTCCACACTACACAAGTATATTAAATATAGACCCAACTTAACCTTGAGGTTGATCCCAACATTCATACTATGCTGAATCCACTATGAGCATATGATGACTTTCAAAAGTGCTTGCTAAATGGAGAAACATGTGATACTTCATCACCTAAAATGGAAAACATGAAAACAATTTGAAAATGTGAGCTAATACTCAGTACATGCATTCTTATATTGTAAAATGAGCGTAGAAATACTATTGATGGGTACCCGCTTTTGCAATTCATTTGGTTCGCAATAACAATGAAAATTAAAGTAATATGAAATCGAATTGCTTATTATTATCTGGATGTGAACTCCTTGCAATGATATGATCTATACATAGATGTACACCAGCTAATCCGATCAAGAGTTAGCCTGAAGCCGCGCGGGTAAATGATGGGCTGATGCCTTATAGATGATAATTGACGGGGTCACAAGTTAAATGGCAAATCGCTGTATAGACTGATTTATTAATAAACTCATTAAGAGTTGTGACTTGATAAACATGGTCTACTTTCTGAAGATACAGGCAATGGATGTACCTTGAGTTTTTAAAAAATGTCACCTGACTTGATAAATGTCATCTGTTTCATAAATGTCATCGGACTTGATACATGTGTTCTGACTTGATAACACTTATGCATAATGGGGAACGATAACTAGGCCTTGACTTTGTTTCAGAAATGTCATTATAGGTATGTGTAGTCAGTAAATGATCCTTAATCACATAATTGAGTAAGTAAAAGTATGTGTAATAGAAATTGAGTAATTAAATGGTATACATAACTTGGGTATTTCAATATAACTTCAAAACTAAATTAATGAAAGTAATTAAATCCGATATAAAGTAAATAAAAGTAAAATAGACCACAATGAGATAAATGAGATTACAAAGAAAAAGGCCTTGATAGTGATAAATGGGAGAGTGATTTTGGCCTTTTCTGAGATAGGTTGCTGATACAGGTTTAAGACTCGCGGATGTATAGCTTGGTCTAAGATAACAGCGAGTACACTAGATTGGCTTGATAAATACATTTGATACAGTCTGAATTGAGTAAGTAATAGAGGTTTGAAGCCATGAGAGATATATCTTAGTTTAAAATAGCATAAATTGTAATAACTTGATCTGATAAATCGGTTTCTGAGTCAAAAATTCTCCCTACTTTTCATATTTCATTCACAAGTCTATTAAACGTAGTTGTTCACCCCAAATGAGTCATTGAAAACCATAGAAGCTATTAAACTCACCAAACTTGGTATTTTCTTTATAAAATCTATAATTGATTCAAAGCTCATAAACAAGCTCCCAAATTGTATACTTGTCTTCTTCTTTCTTATTAATCACGTTAAAAGCTCCATGAAAGTGTATGAATATTCATTTCCCCCTAAATGACTTTACTTGGCCTAAAATACATAAAATGAGTGCGTGATCAATCTCACTCAATCTTTATTATTGCTCTTTACACAATTACTCAAAATATTTTCAAAAATCACCAAATTCAAAATACTTAACCAAAATTCATGAAATCTTATAGAAAATTCGAAAACAATATGGGAAATCTACAGTAAAATTTGTAGAATTTTCTGCCAAGTATACACTGTACAAAAATTGCAATACCAGCCTAATTTGCACTGAAGCAGGTTAGTTCACTTCAAAAATTCATAACTTTCACTGTTGACCTCAAATAGAGACCTAAAACCCCAATATAGAAAGATTAAGAAGTTTGAAAAAACTTTTATTCACAACACAAAACATAATTCCCACAATAGAGTTTCCAAAATGGGGTTAGAGCACAAGTGTATTAGTTTTAATTGAACCTACGTAGTTCTAGCAAAACAGCCATAAGGTTTTTCACAAAACTTGGATTAAGGCGATCCAAAAGGAATTTGAAAGCTAACACAATGAACTATCTTTCCACAAAAAATCATAATTTTTTAGTGGACTGATCATTACCAGTTTAATCTCAAATTCACCTCTATTTTCTGCCATTTTTAGCCCTCATTGTTTTTGCTTTCTCCATTTTTTTCACATAAATCCTCACTTGTAATCATTCCAAATTACCAAAAATATCATCATAATCATTAACAAGATTCATCACTTAACTGAAGCTAACTTGATCATAACAAACCCTAATCTTAACATGCTTCAAGCTCAACCCCACCATGATCAATATCCCCAAAATCAATAAAATTTACATGAGAACATCTACTTTGATCTCAAGAGCATGAATCATAATTAAAACAATCATAAAACCAAAAATACAACGTTCACGACATTAAATCCACTTTTTGTATCAAAGATCACAACAAGCAAGTAAAATAAGCTCAAACTCATACTTGCTTAATTTCAAGTCACTTGATCATTTTCTTGATCAAATACCCATAACTCCAAACATCTCCAAACTCAATAAAAATTGCATAATAACTATCAATTTGATCATATAAACAATAATCATAACTAAAACAACTCCAAAAACTCAAAATTTTAGGCTTGAATTAGAGGAAGGAAGGGGCTGTTTTGAGTGATTTTGGCTGTTGGACATGATAGCTGGCAGCAAGGGAAAGTCGGGGCAGTCAGTAGGTGGCTAAAAAAGTGGTCGGAAACCACCAAAAATGGCGGCACAAGGGGCACCGGCTGCTGCCCCTGTTTCCCACTGAAAGAGTGAGGTAGAGAGAGAAAAGAGAGAAGAGTAATGTGTGTGTGAGTGTTTTACTTAATTAAGAATGAATGAAAAATTACTTGGCTGATTTTTTAAGCCTCCAAAAATATCTTTTTGCTAATTAAAGTTAAACACAAATGATAGTAATTAACTTAATTTAATTGCACCAAAGTTTTCGGGCCAAAATTTGAGCCCAATGAAATGGGGCCATAAATTGGGTCCAATAAATTGGGCCAAAATAAATGAATTCAGGCCCAAGGTTTTGCATAGGTAAAACATAAAATTTTGTGACATTATGAAAAATAATTTAATGCTCACTCATAATTATCGAGGCCCACTATCAGTTCATCTGAAAGTTAATAAATCAATGAAACTTGAATTAACAATCAATGAAACTTAAATTGCAAAATGGGAGCCAAATGAAATTATCCCCCAACCGGGATGATTAAATACGATAAATGAAATTGAAAAATTTAAATGACATAAGGTAATTCGGTAAATGTATACATTGAGTGTAATTGAATTAATAAACATAATTTGGTTGAACAAATAACCATGAGTGATTAAATCAATAAACATGATTAATTAAATTAATAAATATGATTTAAATAAATAAAACATCGGTTAGGGTTGGGTTATTACATTCTATATAAAACAAAAACATAAAAATTTGCAATCAAGTCAACTTACTATCTTTTTTATGGTGATTACTAGGAACTTCTTTTTGTTTTATGGATATTTATTTAGGCTCCGTTTGGACCTTGAAAAATTTGGTGCAAAGAAAAAAATTTGAAAAATTTACTTTTTTTTTGTGTTTGGTTTAGAGAAAATCACAAAGAAAAAAATATGGAGAAAAGTTAGCTGGAAAAATTGTTAGAAACAAGTGATAAAATTTTCCTCATAAAATTGTGAGGAAAGTTTGAGGAAATTCCCAACCTTCTCGAACCTCATATTGCTTAAATGATATCAATATAATTCAGGTCGTTCATCAATATTTAAATTTCTTATCTAAATTCTTGTATTTTTTTTCTCATTCCAAACAAAAGAAAAAAACTCATTTTCCCTCTACATCTTTTTCCTTCGCATTGTTTTTCCTTCAACTTTTCTTTCAACTAAATTTTTCAAGGACCAAACGGACCCTTAGTATGAGAAATAAGAGCTTTGGGGGAGAATGTTTTATTGAACTCCAGAGATCAAAGATACAATTAGTTAAGATATGACACACCAATATACTTTCCTAAGTACAAGTTCTAAATATATACAAAGATATTACAAAATATTCTACAGTTAATATTCCCCCTCAAGTTGGAGAGTGAGGGTGACAAACGCCCAACTTGCCAAGAAGATAATGAAATTGACACTGCCCTAAGGCTTTGGTGAAAATATCTGCCAACTATTCTATAGGAGGAGTGTAACACGTGGCAATATCTCCAGAAACGATCTCTTCACGAACAAAGTGGCAATCCACCTCAATATGCTCCGTGTGTTCATGGAAGACAGGATTGACCGTAATATGTTTGACAAGTTGATTGTCATAATGCACAACAGCAATAGAAACAGGAATGCGAAGAAATTTCAATAAGTTCCTTATCCAAATCACTTCACTAGTGGCATTAGCCATGGCTCTATATTCTGCTCCAGCTGATGAACAAGAGACTAACTTGGCTCTGATACCAATTTGATGTAGGACGCTCTAAGAGCAATTCCTACACCTAGAAAATAACACAAGAATTTCTGAGAACTTAATAATTCAATTCATTCAAGTGTCTCTTTCTCCAAAGCATGAGGGGGGTTTATATAGGAATTAAGTACTTTGTTTCTTCGGTTTCCAAGAAATACGTGAGGGACCCAACTTGATAAAATACCCAGTGACTGATCGACGCGCCATTGGACAACTAGCGCAATCTAAATCACAATACACATGCAAATCAAGATAAGAACTTGGAGACAATAGAATACCTTTACTATGACTGGATTTAAGATAACGTAACAAGCAAAACGCTGCATCCCAATGAGCCTGACGCGGATCTTGCATGAGTTGGCTTAGCACATGAACACAGTAAGTGATGTCAGGACGAGCGATAGTAAGATAGACAAGTCGACCGATGAAGCGATGATACTGTGAAGGATTAGATAAAGGCTCTCAGGAATCATTCAAAAGTTTGAGTCGTTGTTCCATAGGAAATAAAACAGGCTTGGATCCTAACATCCCGGTTTCAGACAAGATGTCTAAAGTGTATTTTCATTTACACAAAAAAGTTCTGTAGGAAACCTAGCAACCTCAATACCTAAAAAATATTTGAGAGGGCCAAGATCCTTCAGCTTAAAGCATTTATTCAGATATGTCTTAAATACATCACAATGTGATGGACTATTCCCAGTTAAAACTAAGTCATCCATATAATAAGAAGAGCAAGAAAGATTTTACCATGGTTCTACACAAACAGTGAGTGATCCAGGGACGATTGCTCAAAACCATAATCATGAAGGGCCGTCGCGAGCTTGAAATACCATTGTTAGGGAGCTTGGCGAAGACCATATATAGATTTTCTCAACTTGCAGACTAAATGAGAAGAAGGTGGTGAGAAACCTAGGGGTGGCTTCATATGGATGTCTTCGTGAAGGTCCCTATAAAGAAAAACATTATGGACATCCATTTGATGAAGCTCCCAACCCTTGGAGATGGCAATAGTAAGAATACATCACACAGTGACCATTCAAGCCACGGATACAAAAGTCTCATTGTAGTCAACCCCTTCAATTTGATTATTTCCCATAACTACCAACCGAGCCTTGCATCATTCAACAGCCCCATCTATAATATATTTGATTTTGTAAACCCATTTGCACCCTAGTGCAATTTTTCCCGGAGATGAGGAGACAAAGTCCCAAGTTTTGTTTTCCTCTAACGCCCTGATTTCTTTTGTCATGGCCTCTCGCCATTGTTGAAATTCAACTACCTAGCTAAAGCTTTTGGGTTCATCATGATCAGTGAAGACCGCTAAAAATGCTCGGTGAGATTTAGAGAAACAATCATAGGAAATAAAATTAGCTAGGGGATAAGGAGAACCTAAAGAGGTGTCTCGAAGAGTGACGAGATGGGGTCTTGAGCTGCTATTGCATGACAAACAAAATCCTTAAGATGTGTTGGTGGTCGTCTATGATGTTGAGGTCGAGATAAGGCCTGCGAATCAGTATTCTCCCCCTGTCCAGAAATATGATCTTTTTCCTATGCTAGCATGATTTCTGATCCAGTTGTAATGTCCGTATGATCTTGAGTTCCACTGTTCGACCCACTAGTGAGCCCAGAAGATTCTGATTCACATACTCCCCCTAGTTTAGTTGGTTGAGTATGGGCTAGCCCACAAGCAGTAGGGCACCCAGAAGAAGGCGCTAACTCCACCTCCTTAGTGGGCTGCTGTGATAAATTAGGATCAGGCCCACAGGTTACAGCTTGTTGGATTGGACTCATAGGAGCATGTGTGGACTGGGTCAAGTGTTGGTCAAAGCTATGGGAACTATTAGTCTGATGATGATAAGCGTCCAAAAACTCTGACCAGTCCATTTGTTCATTGCTCTAAGCAAAAGGAAAAATTTGTTCATAGAATACCACATCCCGAGAAACAAATATATGCTTTATTTCAAGGTCGTAGGCTTTCCACCCCTTCTTACCATGTAGATATTCCATCAATATACACTTATGGGCTCTTGTATCAAATTTGTTGCGGGCTCTAGAATGATTGTGGACATAACCCAAAAACCCAAAAACTCGAATGTGTTCATAACTAGGTTTCACAACAAATAGAACTTCATAAGGGGTTTTTGAACTAAGAATTCTTGCGAGAGTACGGTTAATAAGATATGTAGCGGTAAGAACACATTCGCCCCAAAAAGTAACAGGAAGACAAGCTTGATTTCAATGCTCTAGCCACATTAAGAAGATGGCGATATTTACATTCGACACGATTGTTTTGTTGCAGTGTATCCACACAAGATGTTTCGTGGATTATTCCCTTTCCAAGAAAGAAGTTTTGTAAAGGCGCATTAGTAAATTCTAACCCATTATCACTTTGGACTTTTTGAATTTACAAACCAAATTGAGTTTGCACCATAGCCCAGAAATTAACAAAACATTTGAAGGTTTCACCTTTGTCTTTCAGCAAAAACATCCACACAACTCTACTAAAATGATCCACAATGCATAAAAAATAATGACATCCAGAATAAGGAGGAGTTCGATAACGACCCCAAAGATCACCATGTATAAGTCCAAACGGTCTAGTGGCCTTGGAATCACTTAGAGAAAAACTATTTCTAGTTTGTTTGGCTCTATGGCAAACATTGCAACATTCATAGAACCTTTTGTTTAATTCAAAACCATGTTCACTGGACAGGGTAGATAAACTACCATAAGAAGGATGTCTGAGTCTTTGATGCCAAATTACTACATCTTCCTTGTGCACTGCTGCAAAAATAGATCCAATCACATCACTCTTCAGGCAATAGACCCAATTCCTTAAGTTAACCGCTCCAATCAGCCTCTTCGAGGTGCGGTCCTATATGAGACAAATATTTTTGCCATAAGTAACAAGACATTTAATATCTTTATTTAATTGGCGAATAGAAACAAGATTGCAGGTAAATTTGGATAAATATAACACATTTTTCAGGACTAAATTCGGGGCAACAACAACCATTCCAGCTTCTTCAACCATCACAGTTTCTTCCATAGCTGATGTTATAAAAATCGGCTTAGGCAATTTTGTAAGATTTTGTAGTATCCGGGAGTTACAAGTAATTGTATGCTTCTTCTAGTTGGGCCATAGTCAACCCACCAAACCCAGCTTGCTTGGTTGCGCCTTTTTCTTGTTCTCTGTTCTGATTGTTCCTATCAGACGCAAGAAAGACTTCACCACCCAAAGCTCGAGCACCACCTCCTATTACTGGTGGGTTGTCGCCACCGGATACCTGTCCGATCGTACCATTGCCGTCAAGATTGCCCCAGAGCTTCACGCCTCCTCGCCCTCTGCCTTGATTGTTTCGACTACCACTCCTGCTACCCCAATTTGGTGGATAACCCACCAATTCATAGCATTGATTTTTCTTATGCCCAAGCTTCTGGCAATGGCTACACTTGGGTCTTCCTAAATTTTTGCTTTGATTATTGCTCCATGGTGGTCGATTAGTGATAGCAGAGGTCTTGAAAGCAGCCCCTTCAACCAATTCCGATGATTCCATTCCTTTTGTGCGGTTTTGCTGCCGTTCCTCTCAAGTCACAAACGCATATACCTTGTTCAAATTAGGTAGAGGCTCCAACACAAGAATGGTCAATCAAATGGTCCCATACAAATGTGAGTTCAATCCCAGCAAAAACTAATGTATCTTTTCTTCTTCAAGATGCTGGTTCAAGTCCTTTGCAGCTCCACAGGTACACGTTTGAATTATTTGGTAATTTGCTAATTCATCCCACAATGTCTTCAATTTTGTGAAATAATTAGCAATGCTTAGATTTCCTTGACTGGTTAGGGTTATTTCTCTCCTAATCTAATGTGCCCGGATAGCATTTGCTTGTGAAAATCTCTCTTCCAGATCTTTGTTTTAGCATAAGCGACTGAATTGTGAAGGTTCTTATCAATGATATTGTAGAGCCACGCTATCACCATGGAGTTACATCTCTCCCAGCCATGAACTTCTGGGGAGAAATTTTGTGGCTTTGTTATGGTCCCATTAATGAAACCAAGCTTGTTCTTTAATCTGAGCGCATTAATTGCCAGATGACTCCAATTGGCATAGTTATTCCCATTGAGACTAACTGGGCAGATGATATTACTAGGGCTGTCTGAACTATTTAAAAAATATGGTGATTGCGGATCATTTGAGTCAACCTTGATGACAAAGGTCTCCTCTTTAGGTATGCTTTCTTGATTGTCATTCTTCTCCATGTCAGCAAATTAAGACTTTTGTGAGAAAGGATTAAAACGAGATTTACTTTCAAGGCTCTAATATCATGAGAAATAAGAGCTTTGAGAGCGAACATTTTGCCCCCGGTGCTTCTCCCTCATCGTTAAGTCTTTTATTGAACTCTAGAGAGCAAAGATACAATCAGTCAAGATATAATACACCAATATACTTTCCTAAATACAAGTTCTTAATATATACAAAGATATTACAAAATATTCCACAGTTAATATAGTATCCAGTTACCCCAAATTTTTGATTGCTACTTTTGCATTTCCAAAGCTTCATTAAAAGGGGGTTGCCATGGACTGTTTAGTCACACCAAAATCGAGTTTTTCATCGCCTCAAACGCTCCCATATCTTTGTCATCGTGCAACTTCATAACCTCAACTCATGATTGCACGTGCGGAAAAATTCTATGTCGTGTCAACCTAGAAGGTCAATTAACGTCCAAGTTTTTCTTTTATCATTTGGCAGCCACATCTTGATTTTTAAGCCAGAATAACTTTCAGCAATTGATTTTATACATTCATATGAACGCATAGTTTTTTTAAATATATTTTATATGCTAATAGTTTTTCTTATTTTTAACAGTCCTTGGTTAAATGGCGGCCTATTCTTCTTAACATAATTCAATGGATATTGATATATATCATATTAGTAGATACTTTTAAGGACTATTTTAGCCAGAATTAATATATTACGTGATTTAAAGTCATCAACTTTTTAATAGTTGCATCTAGTTCTGACTTGTGAAACTTTAATATTCGTCAATTACGTCAACAAGCACAAATGATGCCCTAATCAAATCAATTCAATATCAGCTAGGACGTATTATACACGTAATTTTACAATAATTAAAATTTATCGACCAAAAGATGAGTTAAGGTAACTTATAAGTGTAATATCTTCTATTATTCAACCATATCTTTATTTAAAATTTAGCACTTAAAACCATTACTTTTGAGCAAAACAAATTACTTAAAAGTGTCTTATAATAAGACATTTATCATTTTGCTAATTCAATTGCCTAATAAATATACGACACGTATCGGATATATACATTATAGGTAATAAATTCGGCATCCCCTCCCCCCCCCAAAAAAGAAAAAGAGAAAGAAACTAATTAAGAAAGAAAAAAAAAGGAAAATTTCTTGTTAAGCTATCATTTCCTACAGTACGTTAGTTTCTTAATGAGAGACCGAGAGTCATTAGTACTTGGTCCTTATTGCTATGTCATATTTGCATATGTTATGATGGAGATTGTCATCATATGTACGCCTCCCATACCCACAATCAATTATTCTGTGGCTTTCAGTAGCTATCTGCATTCATGGCTTCCTTTTAGACCTAATAAATGGGTCGTTCTATTCGGGTACGGGTCGAGTTAAGTTCGAATTAGGTCATGTTTTGAGTTAAGTGACATTTCGGATCGGTTCAGTTTGGGTCGGGTGGACTTCGATTTGGGTCGACTTCAGGTCAGCCAATTTTTGGTCCAATATGCTTGTTATGCAAAAATAAGTAACTTTGTAGAAAATTTCAAGTCTGGTATGGTTTAGTTTGGGTCAATTCGGATTTCGGGTCCACTTTCGGATGAACATATTTCGGATGTCGGGTCGCATCTAGGTCCGAGTTGTTTGGTTTGGATTTCGGGTCTTAGGTCAATTTTGCTAGGTCAACTTTCTTTGTATTGTCAAAATTTTGATTTTTTTTCCTCGTTTATTTGCATTATTGAATCATAAATTAAATGCCAGGGGTAGGTATTGTAGACGGCTTCAAATTTTGCTCCATTCCGCCAAAAAGGAGCCAAAAAAAAAAAAAAAAAATGCATTATGTTAATATCAGGGTTGGGCGGACAACTTGTTCTTTTCAACCCACAGCATTCCACATGCATCAATATTGTTCAGTATTTGTCTACACCAATCAGCGCTTATAAGCAAGGCAAATAGCATTGACGAGTACTAATCATCTCTTACTTGTGTATCCTAGCTAGTTATAATTTGCTAATATTCAACACTCACCAACACCTATCAGTGCTTAATTATCAACATTGATACACACTTATCATCCAGTGGTGGATCTAGACATTTAAGACTGGAGTGTCCATCTATTAATATCATCACTAATATACAGTATTCCAAAAAAAAGAAATCACATAATACGTACTATGGTAGTCTAAGTTGTATAAAGTGTAGAGATTTTATCTTGCATTTTATTTACGAATATTCCATTTTGTACTTCTACATTAGCGGAACTTGATATGCAATAGTAATACACACTACTTTTTTACTGAAAGAAAAATGATAGTCGACTACTTATTTGTTCTTTGTGATTCTTTGTATTTTGAATTTGATACATAAATTGTGCTAAAATCATAGAATATTAGAATTACCTATCATTTACTAAAGTCATTGGTTGCGTAACAAGTCATCAATATCACATAATAAAACCCCCAAAAAAATCAACGTTAAGCAATGAAGTGAACATGCTGAAACATGAAATAAAACTACAAATAACTCAGTAGAATTTTTTTTTGGTATATCTAATTTTATTTTATTTTTCTATCAAATTTCAACATCATCATAGCTGTAGTTTTTATATCTAAAAAATTAAAAATATCACTATTTGGTCTGTGTATAATAAGAAAGTATTCGTAACCTTTTAAGTCTATTTTACGAGTGTTCATATCTACTAATTTGCCTTTTTCAAAATAAAGCAGGCGAATTTTTTTTAGGGGTTGAGGTGTCCATGGACACTCCACCTCATCAAATAGCTCCACCCTTTTATCTTCACTCATTAGCACCGATTCATACCCATCAACAAATAAGTTACTTATGAAAATTAAAAAGAGCAACTCCTGACTTAAATGACTATTTAGATTGTATATGTCTAATTAAACTGATGAAATTTTAGTCTGGGTCTAGTTTAAATCAAATTATCCAAGCTTGAGTGAGATTCAATTTGTCGTCAATCAGCCAAATTAGCATGTTCAAAAAAATACAAGCAATATTAATAGTATTATACGTTTTCGGGACGAGTTAGTCATATTTTTGGGAATTGTTTGTCTTGTATAATCGTGTACTAATTAGTTTTGCTCGATCTAATAAGTAGGCAGGAAATAAAAATCAAAAAAAATTTCTGATCAAAATGCATGGCACCAAAAGCAAAAAAGGTGAAAGAGAACTACAAGGACGTAGAGGACCATGGAATAATAATGAGGATCTTTGAAAACTAAAGATCTAGGCTATAGAAACGAATCAGTTCTCTACCAGTTCTTAGGTTTGGAACTTACTCAAAAGTGTTATATCGAACAAGGTCTTATGGGTTTCCATCTAGGAGTTATAGCAACCCAGAAGTAGCAAACTGGGAAATTTTGGGGTCAAATTCGCTTCAACACTCATCTGTTAGTGTCCAACCCAAATATGTCAGTCTATACATATTGAGGATTTTATTATGAGGATCAGTGAAAATGACTTTAATCTGCATTAGGTGCAAATCCCATGTTTCAAACGCTGCCTAATTGTACATTAGGCAACGTACGGTTGTGACTAATGCATGCATGTATTAAAACATACGCTGCACTTGCCCGTTACGTGCTTTTGGTTACCCAAGGCTGTTCAAATTTAAAATCATGTTTAATGAATCTGTATGCGGCTGAGATTGTTGCCTTCTGCAACGTGAGATTCTGAAAGTTGCCCCCGATTGTACGAAGTGTGCAACTAGAAAATATGAATTGACTCGTAATCTACAATGCAAAATATAGCTAACGAGATACATTAATTAAAAGGCTGGCACCATTCTAAATAAATTAACAAAATCTCTGACAAATCTACACTGATATAATGTGTCATATATAAACAGAAAGTACGGATCACCCCGAAAATAGGACGTTTTAGGCATAAAAATTAAAATCATCCAATCACAATAAGTGAAGTATTTTTTGTAAGTGCAAATGTAATTTATGTGAAAGTTGATGCAGTAGATCCTTTTAATGTATCCACAAACAAATTTTATTTTTCTGAAGAAAATTTGTTAAAGGGTCCATTGAGATGTGCTGAAATAATTTATGGAACTCCCAATTTTTGGAAAACATTCTTGGATTCATTCAAGTTCCGAAAAAGAATGTTAGAATGTAAAATGACTAAGATACCACTTACTTTAAAACAATGAATAATAATAATAATAATAATAATAATAATAATAATAATAATAATAATAGAAAGGGCCCATCCCCCCCCCCCAAAAGGTCCCCTCCCATCCTCTCTGGCGTCTGCAAAACCCTTGGGCGCCACCAGCATGGCCTGTCACTGGCAACCCAAGATTATGGTTCATGTGCCGGCCTTGCGCTGCTGCCCTAGCCGGCTCCTCCCTCACCCCGTCGCTTTCCAACCCCCACATGATCCTAGCTCCTTCCCCATCTATCTCGTCCACCATCGCTAACGCTCCTATTGGAGCAGTAACCACCATTCCCATGGCGGGTTCACCCCCTCTAAACTCTATCCATCTTTTTCTCTCGTCCCTCTCAAACTCATCTCCAACCGTACTTCTGCGAACCGCTCTGCTTCTCTTCTACCACCATCAATATCAATATTTGCCACTGGAACATATTTATTTTCATCTTTCATAGGTCTATAGGAATTGGTCTCTCTATTAGTAGTAGTACTTATCGAGAAAGATTGTCTATACCTAAATCTTCTCGTACTACACTTAAGTGAGACCCACATAGGGTTGTTGTTACTATTATTGGTGCTAATGGTATTGATCGAATGTTGGATTCCTTCCATAATTGGCGGGACCATACATAAATTGTTTTTAAAAAAAATCACCAAAGACATCTTATTACTGCACCGAATTGGATCAGAAGATGAAGTCTTCTTTTGCATGCTATGCCTAAACATAGGTGAAGAAAAAATTGCCAAGTTATTTGATATGTGCACCACATTCTTCCACCATTACAATTAATAGTATTTGAAAAAGAAAGATTGTGGTGGACTTTTTGCGACATTTGCAAAGCAAATCATTGACTTCCTACGCATAGCCAAGGGTCTTAACTCCCTATAAAATGGGGGCTTTGGATAATTAGTAAGGCATCAAACAAAAATAGAGAAATACTAACTAGTAAAATAATACTAGTTAGTGTATGTACATCATCAAAAATAGGTGAAGGAATTCCACCAAAATTTGATGAGAGTAATTTTGTATTCCATCCTGAGAGGGTGAGATATTGAGTGTACCCTCTAATTTATTAGAGGAGATAATTTGTAATCCTACTATTTCAAATAGTGGAAGTATCTTTTGAACATACGGTCCCACGATGTTTCCCTTCGTCTTAGAGGGTTTTCCACATAAAAAATTCATGAGTCTTCATCTGCTATATTTACATAATTTTTATTACCCATTCTATATTATACAAAGAGGCAAAAGGATCCGCTTCCGCTACATTGACCTAACTTTTCCCAACAGTGGTATCAGAGTTTAGATTGAGCAGCCACATTCTTGTATAATTCAAGATGGAGGGTATTGTCACTTACGAGAGTGACATGGTGAAACTTACAGTAGCTAACTACTTCTACTGGAAGTCCACGATGGAAGACCACTTAATTTGGAAGACCTTGTCGAGCCCATTCAAAATGAAAATATGCCAATGAGTAAAAATGCAAATGAGTGGAACATGCTAAATCGCAAAGCTGTAGCCACCATCCGAAATTACATTGACCGAAGTTTGTTTGAGCATGTGTCAACCTTTGACAATGCATACAAAATTTAGAAACACCTTGAGTCTGTGATCCAAAAGAAGACTCCATGTAACAAAGCTCTTCTTGTGAGACGGTTGGTGAAGTCGGAGTACAAGGATGGTCAAAATATGATTGAGCATTTGAATAATTTCAAGGAGATCGTAAATCAGTTAACGAAGGCTAACATGCAGGTTGATGACAAGAAGCAGACATTACTACTTCTCAGCATGCTTCCTGAGAGTTGGGATACATTGGTAGTTACTTTGAGTAACTCTGCTTCAGAAGGGAAACTAACAATGGAGACCATTGCTGATAGCCTCTTCAATGAAGAAGCTAGAAGAAAAGAAAGAGATATTTCGGTGTGATCTTGCTACTATTGTGGTAAGCCGAGCCATAAGAAATCTGATTATCAAAATTTCAAGGAAGATCAGAAGGCCAGAAAAGTTAAACCAAATCTGAACAAACACAAAAGAGAAGAAAAGAGCATACAATTGCATCACAAGGTCACAATGAGGTGTTCCTCATTGGAGATGAAAATTATGTTAATTTAGCCTGTGATGATTATTCCTTGATTGTTGATTCGGGAGCCTCTTTCCATATTACTCCACATGGGAATTATTTCTCATCCTACCAAAATGGTGATTTTCGTACTGTCTAGATGGGAAACCAAGTTCCAAGCAAAATTATTGGTATAGGTGACATTATCATGACAACCAACACTGGATGCAAGCTACTGCTAAAAGATGTCAGGCATGTTCCAGACATGTACCTAAATCTTATATCATCCGGAAAATTTGATGATGCTGGCCCGATGAACCACTTTGGTGGTGGAAAATGAAAGCTTACAAATAGGAGCTTGATAGTTGCCAGAGGTATAAAGGAAGGTTCCTTGTATCTTATGCAAGGAAAGTTGTACAAAGGAGAAGTTAATATTGTACATGACAACTCAAATTTGGAGTTGTGGCACAAGAGGCTTGGACACATCAATGAGAACGAATTGTAGATCCTTGCTAGAAAAGAGCTTATTGTTGACTTAAAAGGCAAATCACTTGAGCGTTGTACTAATTGTTTGGTTGGAAAACAACACAAGGTGACATTTAAGAGAAATGGCTGACCCAGTAGGAGAAAGCACATTATTGAGTTGGTGCATGCTAATGTATGTTTTATGACTGAAAGGTCACTTGGCGGTGCATTATACTTTTTCACCTTTATTGATGATCATTCAACCAAAGCTTGGGTCTCTTTACTAAGATCAAAAGATTAAGTACTCCAAGCATTCAAGGAGTTCTATGTAAGGGTGGAATGAGAAACTGGCTAAAGTTAAAGTGTGTTAGTTTGAGCTTACAATGGTGGAGAATACCATGGGTCCATTTGAAGCATACTGCACGTTGCATGGGATCAGATTCGAGAAGACACCACCAAAAACACCGTAGTTGAATGGTTTAGTTGAGAGAATGAATCGAACCATCGAAGAAAGAGTTTGATATATACTTTCACACGCTAAGCTCCCAAATTCTTTCTGGGGCGAAGCTATGAAGATTGCAGTTGAAATGATCAATCTTTCACCAATAGTGCCTTTAGATGGAGATATCCTACAGTAAGTTTGGTCCGGAAGGAAGGTATCTTACAACCACTTAAAAGTGTTCGGTTGTCGAGTATTCTTCCACGTCCTTAAGGACGAAAGAGCCAAACTTGACTCAAAGACAAAGGAGTGCATATACCTTGGATCTCCAAGAGATAAATTTGGCTACTGACTCTGGGATCCGGCAAACAAAAAGATTGTTAGAAGTCGAGATGTTACATTCTTGGAGGACCAAACCCTGGAAGATGCAAAACAAGAGAAGCCTAAGTTAAAGGTCATTAGAAGTTCTAATCTTGATTCGTCCCCTATGATACCCGGTAATCTGGGGGATGACTCAATCGAAGAAAATATCGAAGTTGGCATAAATGAAGATCATGTCTCTTCCTCCAACAATGATGAAAGTGAAGATTTGAATGAATCTGACTTAGAATCTGCTCAGTTAGAAGTTCAAGATGAGCCTTAGTTGAGACGATCCACCAGAGGAAGGCGACCGTCCACAAGACACAGTCAAGATGAGTTCATAACTCTTACAGATGAGGTAGAGCCTCACAGTTATGAAAAAGCAATGACTGATAATCACAAAGTAGAATGGGCAAAAGCCATGCAAGAAGAAATCCAGTCCTTGCATGAGAATCATACATATGATCTTATTGAGTTGCCTAAAGGAAGACGAGCCTTGAAAAATTAATGGATATATAGGCTCAAGGCTAAAGAAAATAACCCAAGCCCAAGGCTCAAAGCTCGGTTAGTGGTTAAGGGATCTAGTCAAAAGAGAGGGTTTGATTTTGAAGAAATATTCTCTTTGGTGGTAAAGATGTCATCCATTCGAGTTGTTCTTGGTCTGGCTACCACTCTAGATTTGGAGATTGAGCAACTTGATGTCAAGACTGCCTTCCTACATGGTAGCCTAGGGGAGGAAATTTATATTGAGCAACTTGAAGGATTCGAAGTTGTAGGCAAAGAAAATTTGGTGCTTTAACTGAAAAAGAGCCTATATGGTCATAAACAAGTGTCGAGACAATGGTACAATAAATTTGATTCTTTCATGACCGAGCATGATTTTAAGAAGACACTCACAGATCACTGTGTCTTTGTTAAGAGATATGGCCATGTTGATTTCATCATTTTGCTACTTCATATCGATGACATGTTAAACATTAGGCATGATCCAAAGAAAATTTTTGCCCTAAAGAAAGCGTTGAGCAAGTCATTTGCCATAGAAGTTTTGAAATTAGCAAAACAAATCCTTGGGATAAAAATAACACGAGATCGATCCAAGAGATTATTGTGGCTACCTTAGGAGAGATATATTGAAATTAAAAGTTGCTAGAAAGATTCAACATGCATGAAGCCAAGTCTGTTAGCATGTCACTTGCTGCCCATTTCAAGCTGAGCATCGAGCAAAGTCCAACAAGTGAGAAAGAAAAGGCAGAGATGAAAAATGTACCATATTCATCTGCTGTTGGCAGTCTCATGTATGCCATGATATGTACCAGGACCGATATTGCTTACACTGTGGGTGTCGTAAGCCGATCTCTAACAAATCTAGGAAAAGGAGCACAAGTTAGCAGTGAAATGGATACTACAATATCTTAGGGGGACATCTACAAAATGCTTGTACTTTGGTAAAGGAAAACCTATGTTAGGGGGTTACACAAATGCTAATATGGCCGGTGACACTGATTCCAGAAAGTCGATATCAGGGTACCTAACTACTTTTGCTGGGGGAGCCATATCTTGGCAATCTAAGCTCCAAAAATGTGTGGCTCTGACAATCACCGAAGTCGAATATATTGCAACCACTGAAGCATGTAAGGAGATTTTGTGGATGAAAAATATCCTACTTGAATTGGGTCATAAACAAGAAAAATATGTGTTATGATGTGATAGCCAAAGTATTATACATCTAGCCAAGAACTAGACATTTCACTCTCGTTCAAAACATGTGGATGTTCGCTATCACTGGATGTGGGAGATGTTGGAAGATAAACCCCTACAACTTAAAAAGGTCCATGCAGACAAAAATTGATTAGACATGATGACGAAGGTGATACCCACTAAGAAGTTCGAAAAATTTTGCAAAGGTGCCGGTGTGGTGCTCCCTAATTAAGCCAGGAAGGGGGAGATTTGTTGGATTCCCTCCATAATTGGTAGGACCATACATAGATTTTAAAAAAAAAATCACCAAATTAAGCCATCTTGTTACTACATCGAATTGGATTAGAAGATGAAGTCTTATTTTGCATGCTATGCATAAACATAAGTCAAGAAAAACTCACCAAGTCATTGAATATATACACCGCATTCTTCTACCATTACAATTAATGGTATTTGAAAAAGGAAGATTGTCGCGGACTTTTGTGGCATTTGCAAAGCAAATTATTGACTTCCTAAGCATAGCCAAAGGTCTTGACTCCCTATAAAATGGGGGCTTCGAATAATTAGCAAGACATCCCACAAAAATGAAGAAATACTAACTAGTAAAATAATACTAGTTAGTGAGTGTATACCATCAAAAATAGGTGAAGGAATTCTACCAAAATTTGGTGCGAGTAATTTTATATTCCATCGTAAGAGGGTGAGATACTGAGTGTACCCTCTAATTTATCAGAAGAGATAATTTGTAATCCTACTATTTCAAATAGTGGAAGTATTTTTTGGACCTACGGTCCCGTGGTTTTTCCTTTCGTCTTGGAGGGTTTTTCACGCAAAAATTCGTGAGTCTCCGTATGCTATATTTATATAATTTTTATTGTCCATCCCATATTATACAAAGAGGCAAAAGGATTCACTTCCGCTATATTAACCCGACTTTTCCCAACATGAAAGCTTACCAGATCATTGCATTTTTTTAAGGATCTTTATCTACCGCGAAAACTATCTAGATCCAAGAGTAGAGGGGCTAAAGGGAGAAAATGAGGAGTCGATTTAGGAACAAGGTGCCACTGAAGGGTCTGTCAACGACCATACACCCAGACGTAGGGTCTTCAGCAACCAGCGACCCTTTCGTTGGCAAGCTAGCATGGATGTGTTCATGTGAAGGGATGGGATGGCGAGCCATAAAGAAGCGAGCGTTTGAGTCGTTTTTGATTATTCTTTTTTTTTTGGTTGAAGCAGTTCCTTTTTCAGTTTTTCTGGTTATTGTTATTGTTGTTGTCATCATTATTATTTTATAGTAATAACAATATTAGTAAATTCGAAAAAATCATGTTTGGGGATGCAGCAACAACATCCAACATGGCTCCTGCTTCGGCGAGATCTAGTGAGATCTAAATGTAGAGAGCCGTATCCTGTAAGCATCTCCTCTAGTTGACAGACTAATTCATATATATTCATAAGAATGAGAAGAATATTTTCTAAAGCCTTTTGGAGTTAAGTGAAATCTTTTAGGGTCGACTGAAATTTGCCCTGAAAATATTTTTGCATTACAAGGGAATTGCACAAAAAAAAGGGTGACATCTAATAATGAAGTAGGAAAAAGAGAGGCGCATACAAGGGATAATAGGTAACATATACAAACAACCAATAGCTATTGCTTAATTTATAATCCAATCATCATTAAATTTCTACTGATCTAAAAGATTAGGAGGGAGCAAAGAGGGCTAGATATCTATGGTCGATAATGCTTATCTTAAGTCGTTAGAAATCCTTATTTTGACTCATAGCCTTTGAAAGTTACAAGTGAGTTATGTCCAATTTAATTACTTCATTTCAACTCTTTTTTGATCTAGCTGAGCCTCTTTTGTATCCTTAAATATCAACCATCTCACACCTCGTCACTTGTACATCAGGACACCTTCTCTTGGTGTACCCAAATCATCTCAATCTACTTTCCCTTATTTTAAACTCTCAATGGACTCTAAATATCTACAGAAATTGTAGATTTCATAAATTATAATTTCATTCATAAGCAGTTTTTTCTTTAGCAAGGACTAGATCATATGATGAAGAAGGCAATTAGAAATAATATGTTCATTCAGTGGCGAATCTAAATATATAGAACAGGGGTGTCCATCTATTAAAATTTTCATTTTAGGATTGTTCATATGTAAAATGATAAATGTCTTGCTGCAAGACACTTAAAAAGTGTCTTGTTTTCATTTAAAATACATATTATTACGTATCATATCCGAAAAAATAGTATGATTGAATAGTAGAAGGATATCAAAACTTACAAATTGGGTAAAATTATTATTTTATACATAATTTTTCACATTTCCAAAATTACACAAATAATTTACCTTCACGAGTGGAGTTGATCCGATTAGGGTGTCAATTTTTATTGTTGGCGTAGCCGACGAATATTAAAGTTATACCACTCATATTAAGTTGTAATTATTAAAAATTTGGTGATTTTGAATCATAAAGCACATTAATTTGAGTTAATGCAAGACATTTAAGAGTGTCTTATGACAAGACACGCATCATTACCCTTGTTCATATATACTAATATAATCCCCTTCAAAATATCGCACATTAATTTTTTATTTTTTATTTTTTTGCTAAGGGTGTCCATATATCCACATAGATCCGCCACTATGTTCATTCTCATAATTCCAAAGAATAATACTCCAAAAACAATTCCACATATTAGCCAAGACATGGTTGCCTTCCTGACAAGATAAGCTAGAATGGCATATTGAAGCCGAATGTACCTTAATCTCGAATGCGTACCCATCTTTTTACGGTATGTCAATATTAGAAAGTTACGTTTATTGAATACGAAAATTCAATTGTTCAAATACAATGACCTTTTCACTCTTGGGGCTGCAAAGGGCGGCCATTTATCAATGATATCGGACCTTTCCGATTTGCGCTCAGTTGAACTGTTTAGTTCGTTTTGGCTATTTATGGATTTGACAAGGGATTCATTCCCTTTTTCATGCTTCCAAATTAGTAAATGAAAACAGCATGGGCAATGGCCATTTGCAAGAGCAGTCATGATTACCTAAACGTCATCACGTATTTCTAGTTGTAAGGGAATTGTTATTACAAGTTATATTTGAAACAAACAATGGCAATGTAATTTTCATTGTATTACATTGTTGATTACCATCAACTAAACATTTGTAATGTCCTTGTAAGCATTCATTAAGTCTTGGTCGAGAATCTAAGATAGAAGAAAATGTGTAGAATTATAGTTTTGTTGGGATCGATAAAAATTAATGGAGAAAAAAAAAAAAACCAAAGGAAGTTAAAGAAAAATAGATCTATTAATTTTAGGGAAAGTTTAAGACTAACATATATTTAGGAGTGGGTTTTTCTTTGGTAAGAAATTTCCCTGAACTCCTGCCAATAGATATATTATTTGCCTTTGAAAATAATATACACATACACCATACAAAACAACACTGGGAAAAATAGGAAGAGTGAGCTTGGTGAGAGTGCGTGAGTGTAGGGAACAACTGGTAATTAGTTGCTGAAAAATACATCTGAGTAGGGATTGTGAGAAGGGTCGGTTTATAAGTGTTTGGTAATTAGCATTTGTTAACAGGAAGAGTTGCTTGTATACTATCCTAAAATAGTGGAAATATAATTTTTTTCTCTTAAATTCCTCTTGTGCCAGTTTTATTTATTTTATCACGTTCTTGATATTTTTTTGGATGACAACAAGCCAATTTTCGCAATGCGAATAATTGAGTCGCTGAAAAGAGGAAAGATAGCAGTTTTCTTGACGCAAATATTTAAATAATTGGCGAAATAGATTACCTGAATTTGTCAAAGGGGCCTATCCCAAATACTCAATAGAAGTGATTAAGATTATTAGTATTTTGATTGTATTTTTAATTTGAAATAATCATTTGTTGATTTTAAAGTATATTCCGCCATTCAAAGTTGTTCTGTTATAGTGAAAAAGTATTTTCATATCATCTACCAGATCTTTTCTATTCTCTCTTATGCATTTATGTGATTGATATTATTTTTTTTATATAGTTGTATCAAAGAAGAATGTTTAATTATTGACAAACAAACAGGATAAATCTTCATTAAGGATAGTTTACCTAAGAATATATTGAGTTATGTAGTAACAACAACAATAACAACAACAACAATAATAATAATAATAAAAATAAGAAGGAGGAAGAGGAGTAGGAGGAGGAGGCCGAGAACATGTTCACTTCATTTTTAAAATAAAAAATCTTGTATGATGACATTTGAATAATGTAATTTGACTATTACCAAAACCTCAGATTTCGCAAAAGTGGAACCCACACTGGGAGGTAGTGATGTTTTTGTTGTTTTAATTTGAATACTACCAGAGCTTAATAATAACAACGATAGTAATATTTTGATCCAAAAAAACTTAATAATAATAATAAGAAGAAGAAGAAGAAGAAGAAGAAGAAAGACATGTTCACTTCATTTTTAAAATAAAATATCTTGTACAATGACATTTGAATAAGAGTGATGAGATATGTCTTGTAATGAGATAATTCTTAAGTGTCTTATCTTGATTAAAATTCACATGTCTAATGATCTAAGCTCACCAAATTTTTAATAATTAGAATTAACTATAAATTGTAGAGCTCTAGCATTAATCGGCTACGCCAACGGATCCAAAATGACACCCTAATCGAACTAACCCTATTTAGAAGAAGCATCATACACATGACTTTTTAATTGTGAATAAATATGATTAAAAAGAATGCTTTACACAATTTATAAATTGTAACAATCTTTCACTATTCAATTACACCATTTTTTAAAAATTTGGAACATCGTAGTATGACTTTTAAACTCAAACAAGACACTTAAGAAGTATCATATAGCAAGACGCTTATCATTTTGCTTTGAATTATTTAATTTGATATCACCAAAGCTTAATATCAGAGTCCACAAAGTCAAAATTTACCAACTTACCAGGATAGGAGTGTATACATTCGCCCAATAATAACATTTGTTCTTTACTTTTCTAGGAAATCTATCCTCCTGCCACTACTTTCCAAAAATCTCCTCCTTTCACAAAAGTTGGCTTCTGCTTTGATACACAGAGACTATTACACTGGCAATAACTCTTCATGCAAGGGCAATCAATTGGCTTCTCATTTTCGCCATACTTGATCAAAAGGCAATTTGTGGTCCTCTATCAATATATCAAAAAATGAATGACCCTACCAAGGAAGAAACATCCATATTAGGTGGATTGTGGGTGTCCTTATCAGGGTCATCAGTTCATAATATATCAAAAAAGGGTAATTGAGGAAACATCTTAATCCATATCTAACTATTGAGCACTTACTATATATAAGAGATGATCAAAATCCAAGTATTTTCACTCCCCCTAATATGGAAGACTTCACCAGTTACTTTCAAAAACTTCTTAAACAACCTGTAGAGCTTAACTCTGATGACATGGAACTGTTAAACAACTATCCTCATCAAGCACTTAATGATCAGCAGCTCGGTTCGCATGTTCATGGAGTTTTAGAGTACTCTACAGGGCTCCAGTTCTCTTCGGCCGGAAATAGTAGTGGCACTCAAAGCTTGTTTTGTCCGTTCGATCAAGAGAGTACCCACGTGGCACAATCCCTACCGTCCATCCAAGGCATCGAAAGGCATGAGAAGAGTGCGATGCCCATGTCAGACTTTGCAGACATCCCTTCATCCCCAGGGTATCGAATTGAGTATGGTGGAAACCGTAAGAGTGACAAAAATAATGTAAGTCTTGATCAAGCTTGTTTACTCAACTACTTGAATGATTTTTTTATGGTGTTTTTCGTTTTAGTAAGTACATTTTGTTGTATAATGTATATTTACAGGGAATGAGTGCAAGAAAAAGAAAGAGGAAGAATGAAGGAGAAGTTGAGAAGCCAAGAGAAGTTGTCCATGTGCGAGCTAAAAGAGGACAAGCTACTGATAGTCACAGTTTGGCCGAAAGGGTATGTTTCAGTTACCATAATACACTAAGGGCTTGTTCAAGTACTATTGACATGCTATGGGAGAAGATGAATTTAATTAGTGAAAACTGTTGAATACGTGTAGGTTAGAAGAGAGAGAATAAATGAGAAGCTAAAAGTGTTGCAAGATTTGGTTCCAGGATGCTACAAGGTAAAAGCATGGCTCCCCATTTCATCATTAATGAAAATCATGATGACATGAATGTCGTTTTGATTAAAGCTTCATTTGTTCTTTCATTTTATCTAAGTGCAGACGATGGGGATGGCAGTGATGCTGGATGTGATTATCAATTACGTTCGATCATTGCAGAATCAAATTGAGGTAGAACTGAAGTTGGTTTGATAAAAAGCTAGTATACTTTAGTTTTGTTCATTAATAAAGGAAAACTCATCAAATATTCATTCATGGTTGTTGGATGTTTCACAGTTTCTTTCTATGAAGCTGTCAGCAGCAAGTTTGTTCTATGACTTCAATTCCCCTGAGGCCGAGGCTCTCGAAACATTGCAGGTTATTTCCAGTATGTTATTCTACATGCTTGCACGCACTTGAAATCTGCACAACCATTATTCATACATTTGTTTGTGGAAGTTATCAGATGAACAGAAAACACAACTTACTATGACTTGGATCTGATCCAACCTGAATATGCCCTTAATTAAGACCTGTTTACCAGATTTAGTCCATGTTCCCCACATTCAAAAAATGATAAAATAGTGTTCATGGAACCATGACACTGCAGAGGACAGCAAGCTCTTATGAAGCCCATGAGATCATGAAGAGGATGCCGGAAGAAGGGTGCAACGGGGGAATAACGCCTCTGGTTCAATCAACATGGCCTTTTTGACTGGCTCTTGGCTTGTTTTGGCCTACAAAAGTAACCTCATATATCATATTCCATTTGTGAATTTCTTTTCTTTCTCCTGGTTTATCTTTTTATGTTTATGAAAATGTTTCACGTATATTACGTTACATATCCATGATTTCACAAAAAGTTCAGTGAACTACTTGTGTTCACACTCGTTTCTTATGATAAAATGGGTAAATGATGTAATTTGCCGCCTTCCCCAGCTCAATGACCTGTAACTATCTGATAGCTTGTATCATCGATCCAACTCGTAAAGTTAATGCATTATTGCTAGCACCAAACACGAAATGTATGGCTTTTGGTCCGAATGGTGCCAGTTTTCTCTCAAAACCATTCTAGATTATTTCTCTTACTCAAGTAGGGTTGGCATTGGACCCAGATGAAAGGGATGCACATAACTATTGCATCTTATCTGACAAGACTTACTGGTATTTGAATACAATATATAGCAATACAACCCCACAAAAGGCCTTATGCAGGTGACAACAGGTTGAATAAGGCCCATTGTATTCTCACCTGGAATAGAGTTACTCTGTTCCTGATAAAGAACTTTCATGTCGAGAAAAAGATTCAACATGGACTACAGGTGTTATTGTCATGTCCTTGAGTGAGCTTAATAAGACCTTGGGTTCACATGAAGTACTCCAAACGATCGACATTATGGTTGGCTCACTTGACAAGTATTTTGTTCAAGCTTATGTCGGGTTAATTTTGATACGCTTGACAACTGATCAACCGATGGGGACAGGGTGCCAGCTCGATTGGTGTCCTTGTCCGTTGCCATGCTCTCCACCTGGGCTCAAACTAGACGGCACTTTTTGTTCGCCATTCATTCACAAAATAGAGGGGAGGCTGGCATTGGGCCCTTTGGGCCTGTATAAGGGTCCACCCCTCTCACCACCCCCTCAGCCCACTGGGTCTCCTTGAGATAGGGTGCGACTGGTGTTTCAATTTATAAATTCCAAAAAATAAAGTTGGGTTAATTTTGGGTGAAATTATGTCTAATATAATGCTATTTTTATGTCTGCTCTTCTTAGCTTAGGTCTTGTTCTTTTCGCTTGTAAATTCAAATTCAGCAATTTCAACCCACATCAAGCAACTTTAACTCACTTCACGAACTTCGATTAAAAAAAAATAACTTCAACCCACTTTAATTAACTTCAACCCACTTCAATCAACTTCATTCATTTACTAACCTATATTTTCTAACGCAAAGAACATGCCCTTATCCTTGTATTCTGAATCAGATTTAATTTCATGTCCCTTGTATCAAATAATTGTACATGGGCCCGTTTCAATTCAGCAGTGTGAAGATCGTTCAGGAAGGAGTTCATTACAACGCAACAATCATTTTGGTAACTGGTCGCACTCGACTTTGAGCCGCCCATAATATCACACTTTTTTTCACTGTTCTTGTTTGTTATGCAAATAAAGAATATTATAGTACTACATCTACATAGGCTAATAAGATGAAAATAATTTCTAGTGCTTAAAAGTTCCGCAGTCGTGTGAGGGAGAGAGAGAGAGACAGACAGGTAAGCGACATTAGTTGAGAGCACCTGGTAAAGCCAGTGTTGAAAACGAATTAAGATTGATAATTAGATTTAGACCAAAAACAATGAGGGTGGAATTTATTTGTAGGTGCCCAGTCAATCACCCCAATCATACCCATGTGATGGTTTTGACTTGGAAACGACCATCATTTTACCACTGTTGACTGATTGCCAGCAAGAATTTATCTGTCTTATGCTTAATCGAATTATCAACAGCACACTAAGCTCGAGCTACTGTTGACCAATCCCATAAATGAGTAAAACTCTCTAAACACAAACTTTTTTCATTCACAAGATTCGAACTCAAGGTATAATGACCAGTTTTACATGTTATGGTGCCATTTAATTGGCATATTCATGGACAAAGTTGTAGAAGATGAGGAAGAGATTTTATTTACCATAATCACTCATAGGAAGTTTTCTACACTCCCTGATTATGTTTCCCTCATCCAAAATATCTCCTCTTCCCACGTGTTGACACTAGGGTAGTAAACGTCGACTTAATGGTGTTTCTTGGGTAAAACTTTACCATAATCCTTGGCCTAAATAGGCTAAGAGGCATCTTTTTTTCTTGTTTTTTAAATTCCCGACATTCCCCATTTGCGCTTGTCCCCACATCTAAAAAAGCATATCTTTAGGTCTACCAGCAATAGGGCTGAACAAAATAATCGGGTACCTAGTTCTAGACCCAGATCTAGACTAGGTTCTGACCCGTTGGGTTCATATCCAAGCCTGGTTGAACTGCGTTTAGGACTACTTCCAAAACCCTGGAGTCGATTGCAACAGCTTCGAACCGGAATAGGAATCAGACTCGTTACCTGGTCAAATCAGTTTTTTTTAAAATATCTAAATTAGTTGATTATCCGTTGACATCAGGTGTTGTTCTCCCGATGCCGCCATAATTTACGGCTACACATTGATATGACTAGATCTTTTTGTTTATGTACAATACTATGAGAAGATGGCATTTTTTTTAATGCTTGGATGAAATAAAATGTTATTTATTAGCTAATCAATTAGAGTTTAATGCACGATAAATGCCTAGTTGTCACTCTATTAAATTTGATTTTGAACGATCGATTAGCTAACTTGGTGGGTATATTAATTCTCTCACAAAGTCACACCCACAGGCCCAAAATATAAATGAAATGAAACAAAACAAAATTAAAAAAAAAAAGAAATTAGGTACCTGGTTCTGGACCTGGCCCCAACCCATTCTGAGACCGGTTTCAGTTTTTTGGACCCGATTCTATGAAAATGGACCGAATGCTTGGTCCTGCTCAGCCCTAACCAGCAAGGTGGGCCAATGACTATTACAGAACTATTGGGTTATTGACACGGTTATCCTATTCCTTCTAGATTTTTTTTGGGGGGTTTAAGCAACTAAGTGAGCTACCACTACGTCACAACCCCTTAGTTATCCTATTCCTTCTAGATAGACATATAGTTTAGCGTAACTATATCAAACTGTAGTCTATAATCATATTTCCTAAGATATTTTGAAAAAGTTTTGACAAGTGCAAGCTAGGATACAATTAAGATTGCACGAAATAGACAGCAACTTTTATTAGTATGAGGGAAGAAGAAAAATAAGAAATGGATAGATTTGCAAGAACTTTGTTTATTAGGATTCTGATAGTCTTCTCCACTTAGGACATCTGTCTCCAACATATATTGGATATCCGGAATTCTCGGATATTTACCACATATGGAAGAAATTATATGTCTTATTATGTGACATTTCTAGAATGTAAACTGAATGGGAAAGAACCCTTACAAAATAATATAAATATATTTATACTTAATTATTAAAGTCAATGGTATAAAAATTACTGAATACTGTCACAAATCTTTTAATAACCAAAAGGACATAATTTTGTTTTTGTAATGTTACATAACTAACGAATAATGACTTATTGGGTGCAAAATGTTGTTCTCCAAAACATTTCTGAACAATCCCTTAGATGTGTAATATTTGCTTCCAATTATTTTAAGGTAAGAGACAAAAGTCAGAGTATGCAACACACCAAGATGTTAGGATCCTTAGCTGCCTACTATTATAGAAACAATCTTTACTAGCTCAATTAAATTCATGACGGCATAATGATAAAGATAACATTCATTCTACGTCTAGAGCCCCAGCAGAAAAATCAGAATATCAAGGTGGTTGTGAGGAGTGACCTATGTCATTTCTTGAACTAAACAAATACATCAGATGATTCAGATCCATGAAGCGAAGGCAACTGTTCGAGTACTTCAAGAAGTGACTATTGTCGGTTCAATTTGGCTAGTTAAATCACCATAGAGAGGGTGAATAGGGTGATGATTAAAGTCACAAAATAATCAAAATAAAAATGTGGAAAAATAAATGTGGATAAAACATACTATTTATAGAGGTTCAGTCATGCCAAATCCTCTATCCACGAGCACCCCTCGCGGATGGGATTTTGAACTTTTTTCTTTTATTAGTCGGTTGCTTACACATAATTCACTAATCGTACAACTTATGAATTGACCCTATAACTTTAGGCGTCCCAACGTCCGCGTTGCTCCTCCACCGTACTTGGGTAGTTGACCCTCCTACTGATCAACCCAACCCAATACAAAGAATTACAATCACCACTTGATCAATAACAATACAACTATCAATAGATAATAATCAAATAAACTAGCACAAGAGAGTAAGATGTCGATAAATGAATCATCTTCTAATATGAGCTCTTATATTTTTCTCTTGTATCATCTTCAGCTGTAAATGTTTTCCTATTTATAGTCAATGATGTTAGAGAGATTGAGAAGTCATTAAGAAAAGTGACCATTGCATTTAAAAAAGAAAAGATGATTTTTAATCTGATTTCAAGGCAATTGAGATGCAGCTGTCAAGCCCTTGAATTCTTGTTGTTTGCTTAATGACTATAATCTTGATTTCCAATAGCTACTTGCTTCATTTTAGGCCGAAGATCTTGCTGATAATGTTATCTAGGAATATATTTAAGCAAGCAGTAATCTTCAAAGTATGATCTCAAAAAGATATTAACAAATTTAGGTAAATCTTGACTATTTCAAAAATATTGACATACAGAGAATCGTAATCTTATAATCAAATTTGAATAACAAAATATAATATCATAAAGATCACATATTCAAATTTGGATACTAAACTATCTCAAAGATTTCATGACTAAGCAATACTAAAATGCCAATATCCACTTTAAAAATATAGCATATTTAAATAATAGTAATTCTAAAATAAATCCAATTATAATATAACAAACATACCAATGGACTAACTCCTTTTTGTCTTTTATCAAAATATATTTATAAAATACATTGTAAGCCAAAAGAAGCTAACAATCTCCCCCTTTTTAATAAAAGACAAAACCCGATAAAAATAGATCTTATGAACTTATCTATGCAAAATAAATAATTAGCTCGCCCTAATATTTCTCCCTCTTTTTATATTTCATCAAAAAGGTAAGCATAAGAAGGAGAAAGAAAAATCAAAGCCCATAGAGAATTATGTTGAGTACATATAGCTCCCTCTTGGTAAATCAATGACGTATAAAGATGCTCTCCCTTAATCTATGACACTTATAAAAAATAGAAGAGATCAAACACTAACATTTTAATCAAATAATATATCCTAACATGAATGCATGGACTTGATATTCTCATGAGCACTGTAAGAGATCAACATATGAGAGCATCAATACAACATTCTCCCTCTTCAAGAATGAATCAAGGTTATAGTAGAATAATCAAGTAATATAATTCTTCCCTTGTAGAAATAAGTAATATCATGTATGTGAATATTAGAGATCATAACAATTATGGACCCAAAAATAAAAAGATGGCATGCAAGATATCATCTATGCATAAAAATAATAGTGTGCAATAATACCACATAATATGATGGAATATTAATGCTCACACTCCAAGGATAATTAAGTAAATTAAACTTCAAAATTTTGAAATTAAAATGCTCAGATAGGAAGTAGATCATGCAAAATAACATTGCCTTCTGTTTAGTAAGAATCCAAATATTATCACTATTTAAGATATTGATGTAAAAATTTAAGCCCTTGAGTTTTATTTATTTACATGTAGTAACATCCTAACTTCTGCCTAATTTTCAAGGCCTTGGACTATATTTCAAGGCCTTAAAATTTGGGCAATAACACAACAAGTGAACTTATCTTATCTTTACTTCTAGCAAACCATAACTCACTATATGCCATTGCGAAACGCTAATTTTTTCTTGTCCACTTGAACTCTTAGGAGGATTAAACGCCATTGAAATTTCATTATTAGTACCTAAGTGAAGAGTCAACAGCTTCCGACAAACATGCACATTCTTTGCTGATTTCTTCAAAAATGAAGCTCTTTGACCAAATCTTGATGGCCTTTTCTTCTTGAGTTCAAAATTGTTGAAAATAAGAAAAATCAATGAGATAAAATTTTTCTTTTCCTCAATCTTGGCACATTTGCTTGGTTTAACACCATAATCAAAAATTTTTGAAAGTTGAAAATTTGGTGTGGTATTTAAATCATCACAAATATGATAACTTGGAGATAAACTTCCATTTGAAAATTTAAGTATGGATTTTACCTCATACTTACCATTTTGGAGAATAGATGAATGACAACAGTCTTTGTTTTTCTCACCATTTTCGAGCAACTCCTTAATTTGGGTATGCGTGACATCATTATGGATAAGGCCTTGAATTGGATCACCACTTTCATATTGTTGTTCTTCATGTAGTTGATTCTCAACTTGTTTAATATTTTCATCCATGATCATTTCATTATGTCCCACAAATTTACTTAACACCACATTTTGATTAGTACCATATAAATTATAAAGAGTCTCTCAAATCTCCTTGGCACTATCACAATGTGATATAAACTCATAAATATCAATTGTAAGAGTACAATATAAAATTTTAGAGCTTTAACATTTTTGAATATCCGTTTGTAATCATCTTCAATATATTCATCTTCTAATTTCTCAATAGCTAGTGGACCCTTGGCCATGATCTTCCAAAGATCGAGACCCTTGTGCTTGATATAAAGTTTCATTAGCCCCTGCCATTAAAAATAATTAGTACCTTTCAAAAGCGGAGGGCATTCAAAGTTAAAATCATAATTAGCCACGAGATCGAACTATTAGACAACAAAGTCTTAAAAAATAGTACTGGCTCTGATACCCATTGTTGGCCCAGTTTGGCCAGTTAAATCATCATAGAAAGGGGTGAATAGGGCGATGATCAAAGTTACAAAATAATCGAAATAGAAATGTGGCAAAATAAATGTGGACAAAACACATTATTATTTATAGAGGTTCGGCGATGACTAGTCCTCTACCCATGGGTCCCCCTGGCCGATGAGATTTTAAACCTTTTTTCTTTTATTAGGTTGGGCGGTTACACATGATTCACTAATTGTATAACCTATGAGTTGACCCTATAACTTTAGGTGTCCTAGCATATGCGTTGCTTCTCAATCGTACTTTGGGTAGTCGATCCTTCGACTAATCAACTCAACCCAATACAAAGAATTACAATAACCACTTAACTAATAACAATACAACTCTCAATAGATAATAATCAAATGAACTAGAGAGTAAGAAATCGATAAATGAATGATCTTCCAATATGAGCTCTCGTATTTTTCTCTTATGTCATCTTTAGCTGTAAATGCCTCTCTGTTTATAGTCAATGATGTTGGAGAGGTTGGGAGGTCATTAAGGAAAGTGACAGTTGCATTTGAAAAAGGAAATTTGATCTTTAATATGATTTCAGGGCCTTGAGATGCAGCTGTCAAGCCCTTGAATTCTTGCAGTTTGCTCAACGTCTATAATCATGATTTTAAAGCTAAAGATCTTGCTGATAATGTTATCTAGTAGCTGATTTGAGCAAGCAACAATCTTCAAAATATGATCTCAAAAGATATTAACAAATTTATGCAAATCTTGAGTATTTCAAAAATATTGACATATAGAGAATCATAATCTCGTAATCAAATTTGAATCATAAAATATAATATCATAAAGATCACAAATTCAAATTTGAATACTAAAAGCATTTGCAATGGTGATCCATGATTTTAGATCATAAGTGGGGCCTATACCCTCCACATCATCGTATAAGTCAATTTTTTTTTCTTCCCTGCATTCTATAGATCAACAAATTGGATCACCAAATAAAATAATGCTTTGTCGAACCCACTGTTAACATCTTATTTTTCAAAATTTTTCAAAAAAAAAGTTTAAACCTTACTTGGCGAAAAAATAAAAATAAAAAAGGGTGGTGAACGGATCATGGCCAAGAGTTGGACTGCGGGGCGAGTTGGAAGGATCACCAGTGCATGCCATTTTCTGGACTGCAGGCAGAAATGTTGGATCATGATCCTAGCATTGCAGATGCTCTAAACTATCTCAAAGATATTATGACTAAGCAATACTATCATGTCAATATCCATTTTAAAAACATAGCACATTTAAATAATAGTAATTCTAAGGTCGATCTAATTATAATATAATAAGCATAACAATGGACCAACTCTTTTTTTGTATTTCATCCAAATATATTCATAAAATACATTGTAAGTTTAAGGAAGCTAACAACTATTAATGTCAAAGTTCACCCAGTACACAAAGCATGCATGCATGGTGGCTTAGCCTGATTGTACGTAGTGATATGCAATGGATTAGTCCAAATCAGTTTATTTGTTAAGCAAGGTCAACTTCTCTTAGTCTATTGCATGAATTGAGCTATGTTAGCTAAGCCTGAAAATGGTACTCATATTATTGAAAATAAATGGAACTCATCTGGTACAAATAATCACAATTCTATTTGTTTTTAACAAGAAGAAATTAAAATAAATTCAACAAACCTCAATGGTGCCAATCTAATAAAGGGTTGATCTTGGACATAATTTAGAAAACAATTAAATGTCATAATTCTTACAAGCTCTTATTATTTCTTACACATCCTTACAATTTTTATAGATTCAGATTTAAGGTAGATTTAATCTTTTTCCCTTTGACAAACACGTAAAAGGAGACACACATATAGAACACCTCAAGGTGCTTTAAGCATTTTATCATAAACCAATGTCATAATGCAAAATCAGCTCGAAAACTAATTAACACATGCTTACTTAGAGTAGTGATAGAGTGCTTGTCAGAAAAATAGAAAGGAAATGCGATTAATGAGCAAAGAACAGACTTATATGATTGACAAAATGAGAAATCGTGACATGGAAAGAACCACTGCCCTAAAATCGAATTTGCTCCCTTACCAATACACCGGAGACCCAAAAGCCATTGATCCCAAGGGATACACGACAATATGTTCGATCAGTGTATGAGAACAAATAGAGATGAGAACCTTCGAATAGCACCGAGCAAATCAGAAGGAAGAGTAAAGGCTAGGAGTAGTGAATGAATGTTTTTGTGTGTCTAGCAAATAGAACTGAACATTAAATTTATAGCCAAATGAGAGGCTTAAAATTGTAGGGACTAAAATGGTTGATTTTATAGAGAAAATAATGTAAAGCAATATTTTTGGATGGAATAAATCTAGTAATATGTGTAACAAATAACAATGGTCAGTTTGTTGAGAATAAATGTTGACTATTGAACCAATACTATAAGATTATCTCCAAAAATACATTCAACGAAGAGCCCATGCCCGTAGCCCAGCATAGTGGGCAAGCAGCGCGCACGCGCTTTTGTGGTGTAGAAGTCTTTCTAGACCTGTTACTAACGAAAGGTTATGAGAAGGAAGAATCTAAAAACCTATTAGGCAAAGGTAAATCTATCCATGTGGGGCACAAAAAATGGGCGAGGAAATAAGGAGTTTTTCTCTTTCATCTTTGAAGTATATATCCAACAATGCCCCACATGATTCAGAGATGACACATCAAATTAAAAGTCCTAGGCAACTGGAAGAAAAATGCAAAGTCACCAATGTCTTTTGGACTTGACTTAGTACCTAATGTTTATAGGTTTGTCTTATATCTGCCAGAGTGAAAGATACCCTGAACTCGAATGGGGTTTATATAGACAAACTATGCACATTCATATTCACTCAGGGTTTAAGGTTCTTGTGATCTTGCAATGCATTAAATCCCTTGTTTCAATACCTGGGTTATCATAGATGGTCTGGAGAGTTTTTAGCCTAAAAATTCTCATGTGAGGGAGAGCATTGATCCCCATATTCACATAAGTGAGTTTCATCCGGTGCATACTATTATGCACTACTAACAAGGCTATGGACTCATTAAGAATCAGAGGTTCATCCTTAACCCATTTGACAGTAAATAAACATACTACTTATTTTATTCATAGAAATGAATTGTAGTACAAATAACTTTGAGTTGTTTTTCATGATTTCATTTGATCCATTGAACTTAGACACTTGTCTAAGGTGACTATCCATCATGATTGTTCGGTCTCATAACAACGCATTTCATACGCTCATTTCCTAACTTTTGCCTGTAATAATTGTAATTTCTATGATTTTCATTTGGGTTGTTGGTTACTTTCGTAGGATATCAAGTTGACTCAAAGGGTGGCGGAGATTTGGTTCAAAATGATGATAATCGAGTGAAATGCGCCTCTTTCTTGAGATGAGACAGTGTGCGCAAGGAGTCCCGAACAAGATTTTGCAAAGAGGAGAGCAAGGAAGCAAGGGATTTGAAGAAGTCAAGTGAATAGGGGTGCCATTGGAAGTCATAGTGATGACCACACCCGCGGTCACCGCTGTAGGGCAAACAGTCAGGAGGTGCCCACAGGTAGCCGTGGCGATGGGCCCTGGTGGCCTGCTTTCCTGGTCGCGATTACCCATGGCTACTTTGGTCACTTTGGCCATTTTAGCCATAGTAACCCATGCTCTTCCCTGCCCATGTGTTGTTTTTGTTAGTTTTGATCCACTATAAAAAGGGGATTTTGTTTAATTTCGAGATTAGCTCCTACCTTGTGAAAAATTACTCTATCTAAACTTCTAGGGTAAAATTTGGTTAAGTATTAGGATTATAGGTTAATCCTGTTGATCGCTTGAGAAGATTTTGAAGATTTATCATCATCTGTTTGTACCAAATTAAAATTTGCACTATTTTCTCCCCCTCCCCCACTTGGTCAATTTGTTGCTATCATTGATTATGTCAAGTGGTGGCTTCTTGGTGACATGGATGATAATTAGTGAGTAATTTACCTTGCTTGGGTTGGGGTTATGGTCTAGTGTGCCTAAATAAATGTGGCTATGTTTCCTATTTTCTTAGATTTCTCACTTCTAGAAGGGATCTTCTCTTGATCATCGAGTGTTCGATAAAATGCCCGAAAGAGCATATTTAGGTTAACATTTATAATTAAAATGTGATTTTGCATATTAGCAAATATGACATGATTGCATGATTTGATTTTATAGTAAACATTATGAGAATATGTTACTAAATATGACATTATTAATATGGCTATATGAAATGTGTTTTGGCATGTTAATGAAATTAGGATTGAACAATATGACAATATATCATAAAATATGACATGTTATATACTAATGTAAATTTCCTATCCAAAATGAATATGACTTGAGTCATAAAAATCTAGTAAAACAATTTAAGCAATTTAATATGTGGAGGTAAAATTTTTAGTCATGTTTGTAAAAATAATTGAGTTTACTAAGTTTTGGCATGTCAGTAAAGTTTCTAACTATAATGAATATGACTTGATTCATAAAATATGATATGGTTATATGTTAATATGAATTTATTAACTAAATTAATATGACTTGATTTAACAAATTCAAGCATGTGCGAATTTTTTTTTTAATTCAACCTCTTGTATTTTTTTTAAAAAAATAAGAGCCTTTAATTAGTTGTGTATTAAATTATTATATGCAGATTATTTTTAAGAAAAGAATAAAGTCAAATAACAAAGTAAAACATAAAAACTAAACTAATTAAATATGTTTAGGTGTAGGACCCATAAGTATTATTTTATTTGGTGAGGTAAAGTGGTGAGTCTTGCATTGGAGAGATGGAGACCCCTAGTGGTGAACCCTAAAACAAACTCATTATTGCACATGCTCTAACGATTTTAGAACCGTGTGACTTAACAAGTTTGTACCTTCGTTCAGTGTTCTAGAATCCATTTACTTTGATATATCGAATGGCATTTGCAACAAAAACAAGATTGCTCTTCTATGTTAAGCTCTAAATTCAACTTGCATTCTTTTTATAGATGGACCAGGATCCACATAACTCTTCCAACTAATATGTATGCCTTTTAATGTGCTTGCTTTATAAGCATAACATTATGGTTGGACTTGATAAAAAGTTTCTAGTTGTAGGATCTACCACAGGTATGATGTTCTAGCTATTTCTGCCATGTTAGTAGTGCTACCTCTTATTCTTCCTTGTAAGAGTGGAAAGAGGAAAAGAGTTAACACTAATATGAAAGTTGCAATTGCTACACCACTTGGTGCCTTGTTGATCTATTTAAGCAAGGCTTGATAAGAAGAATTAGTGTATGTGTGCATATTAATTAGGTTCATCATGGATTTGGTGCTCATTTTTATTCATGTTTTCCAAACTATTTTCCCCTTTTGCATATACTTTATTCATGTGATGGCAAATTGTGAGCCACTCTGAGGAGGAGCAATTGTTCACACCCAGCCAATATAACCAATTAACCATAAGCACATATGATACACCTATCCATGTCAAAGCTCTAGAATAGGGATTCTTAGTCCGAAACTCTGAATCCAGCCGATATAGTCCTCAAAATAGGGGACTTTATATTTTTAGTTATATCTAAAACTTGGGCAGTTGAGCACTTTTTCTTTCTACTTTACTTCTTTCCCTGCTCCCCTTTCCCCAAGTAGCTCTTAAAACAAGAGCTCAGAATAGATTTTTCTCCTCGCACCCCTTCTGTATAACGCTCTGTATCCCACAAATACAATTTGTTGTTGTGGCCATATGTATAGAGGAGTTTATCAATGGTAGTTACTGAAATCTAGGTTACTTGTTTTGCTTATACTGGGCCTCAACCTTGCACTCTTGCCTTATTAGGGCTTCACAAATTCTGGTAGAAGTTTGCATTTATGTTCAAAGAAGTAATTTTGCGTGTGCATTATCCCATAGGTTCTGAGTTATCTAGCTATGGTCCTCATTGATGAGGCCTTCAATTAGGCAACATTCAATTATATTGAAGATTCTATAAACTAGTTTCGAAGTGAACCTCTTGACTGTACCTGTATATCAATAGAATATATGCAAAGGTTAAAGTGATGCAGTCAAGGTAAAAGCTGTCCGGAGTTGCTCATATTCTACAAGGAAGGTTGGTGTTATAAGATTAGGGTCACCTTGCTGTGCGAGGGAGGGGGATTTCATGTTGTTACAGCATGATATATTTCCAAAGCATGCTTTTTAGCATTTTATAATGGAGACACAACACGGAGAAATAATTAAAGGACTATATTGCAGGGCAGCATGTTGGAGATTTATGCACCAATGTTACTATGTGAAGACTGAAAGGATTTACTACAATGAAGAAAGTGACATAAAGGTTGATAACTAAGTTGACCTAAGGCAAAAAGTGCAGTCAAATGCAAGTTTGAAAGGCTCAGTATTAATTGTGATAGTTAGTTGACTTTTACTTCAATATCATCATATTTGTGTAATATTAGGGTTTGTGTAACTGTTTTTTAGTAATGGTTGGTATTGTTTACTACAAGCTATGACTTGGCCAGTAGTGGACAACAATGGGTACATGGGCTTGCCATGTCTTAATGTTTTGCATTTTTTTGGTCTAATACAAATAGGCAGTTTCAAGCATCCATTTTCATGTTTGAAAAGTCAAATGTTTGAGACATGTATGTAATGGGGGTGAAAAGAAGAGTACAACTATTATAGAGTGCATTTGTTGTTAGGCATGGCTAATAAGTGGGTGGAAGTTGCTAGTTCCCAGGAGAAACTTCTGTTATGGGTTTTCCTACTATGGTGTGATTACATGGTGTGATGCTGGTTGCTGAACTCCATGGTTCCAACTATTGTTGAAAGCTTGATATATGTCCCTTCAGCTAAAGAGCTATGGAGTGAGCTCGCTGAGAGGTTTGGGGAAGATCAAGAGCCCTTGATATATCAATTAAATTGCGATCTGGTTCTTTTATCACAAGGAAATGATCTAGTATCGATGTATTATTCAAGAATGAAAAAGTATTGGGATGAACTACAGGAGATTGATGGAATTCCAAAGTGCACTTATGTAGCTGCCAAAGCTTGCACCTGCAATTGACACACAAAAAACTTCTGGAGCTAGAATCCAGAAATAAGCTGTTTCAATTTTTTATGGGACTGAATTCTAGATATGATGCTATCAAGAATCAGATTCTTGCCATGGATCCCTTACCTACAGTTAATAGGGCATATTACATCATACAACAGCAGGAGAAGCAGAGGAAATTGAAGGAGCACATGCAGGTTGCACCTGATGCTAAAGCTTATGCTGTGCACAAACAAGGTCCTAAGCCTACTCCTGTTACTAGAAAGGATAATAAGAAGGCCAAGAATGACAAATTCTATCAGCAATGTAAGATCAAAGGTGATAGCATTGACCAATGTTTTAAAATCCATGGATATCCAAACTGGTAGAAAGAAAAATATGGAACAAAAATAGCTGCTCAGGTGGCAACCTCTGAATACCATGTAAATGTTTCTGAACAGGATAGCCCTCTGGAGATTGGTGAAGAGCAACATGCTACTGAAGGTACTAATACAACATTAATCAACACTGTTTGTCAAGAAGTGTCGAAGGCCCTCAAAGGTCAGGGTAGAGGATTTGGTAATGCTGCTGCTGGACCAATTCCCAGTGCTTTTACAGGTAATTCCATGGTTGCTTCTTCTTTCATACAATTAGATGAGTCTATTAGTATATCTTGGATGGTAAACACAGGGGCTTTAGATCACATGTCTTCCTATTTGCCTTATTTTACCAAAACAAGAACATTGCATAGGCCTTGTGCTAGTCAGACCATCAGATGGAAATACCAAGACTGTGAATGTAGTAGGAAACATAAAGATATGTCCTGGAATTACTCTCAAGAATGTTCTATATGCAAAGGATTTTAAGTATAATTTGCTGTCCATCGGCAAGTTGCTGGAAGACAGTGAATTTGTGGCTTTGTTTACTCAGAAAGGGTTCATGGTACAAGACCCTACTACTAAAAGGATTGTGGCTGATGGCAACAAGGAGTCAGGGCTTTACAAGTTGCAGGCTGCTGGTTTCCAAAACAAACACATCACTGATGATACCTTTTTACATGCTAAAGAAAAAGAACCTTCAAGAATTGTGAATAATGTTGATTGTAAGGATTTGATTTTGATGCATACAAGGTTAGGATATGCCTTTTTGTCTAACATGTCTCACTTGGATGATATTCTTAATGAAGTTTTGAATAAATTCATTTGTGATTCATGCCAAATGGCTAAGTTTCACAAAGTTCCTTTTCAATTCAAGAGCTACTACCCCATTTGAATTGATTCATGCAGATCCCTGCGGTCCCTATAGGAAACCAGACATTAGTGGGGCAAATTACTTCCTCACAATCCTTGATGACAACACCCAGTCTACTTTGATTGATTTGATGCAAAACAAGATGCAAGTTCCTAACCAAATAAGGAATTTTAATTTGTATGTCTAGAATCAGTTCTCAACAAGCATTAAAACCATTAGAACTGATAATAGCACTGAGCTTTTTCAAGAAACTTGTGGTTCCATTTTTAAGCAGTTTGGTATTACTCATCAAAGAAGTGTTGCTGGGACACCACAGCAGAATGGAAAGGTTGAAAGGAAGCATAGACATCTAGTTGAGACTGCTAGAGCTATCACAATTCATGCTGATCTTCCTGATAAGTTTTGGGGGTCTTGTATACTTACAGCCACATACATCATAAATAGACTTACCTATTCTGTTTTGAAGTGGAAGTCTCCCTTTGAAAGTTTATATGGATCTAAACCTGATCTGTCCCACTTAAAAACCATTGGATGCCTATGCTATGCCTTGAATCTCAAGCCTAGACACGACAAATTTGTAGTTAAAGGCAAAAGGTGTATGATGTTGGGATATCCTGCAGGAAAAAAGGCATACAAGTTGTATGACCTTGATAACCATACTATATTCGTTAGTAGGGATGTTCACTTTGAAGAAAAAAATTTTCCTTTTAAAATGCATGATTCTGCATAGCGGCACGCTTCAACTCATGTACTCCCTTAGTTTATCCCTGTTTGTTCAGATTCTAATGCATACCAGGATCTTGAACATTTTTCTTCAACGCAATCACCTTATTCCCTTGTTACACCAATTCATCCATCCCCTACTGTAACACAAGAACCCATTCCTACATCCTCTACTCATAACACCTCTCCTATTTTTGGTTTATAGTCACAAGAGCCCCCTATTATCCCATCTAACATCACACCTCCCGTTCCCTCCCCCCTCTAAGGAGAACTGCTTGGACCATCAAACCTCCTGGTTGGCTTCAAGACTTTGCTTGTTCTGTGTCCACCTCTACATCTAACATAGTACCCTCCAATGCCTTGTATCCTTTACTCCAACAATCAGATTTTAATCATCTGCACCCTACCTATGTTGCTTCTTTATGCAATGTTCTTTCTTTAAAAGAACCTCACACATATACTCAAGCTAGCCAAGACCCTGGATGGGTTGATGCTATAAATCAAGAAATAGCTGCTTTAGAGATCAATGATACTTGGGAGATCACTGATCTACCTCCTGGCAAAAAGGCCATTAGCTCCAAATGGGTGTATAAGATTAAGTTCAAACCTGATGGCACAGTGAAAAGGTTCAAGACCAGGTTTGGTGTCCGAGGGTTTGACCAAATTCCAGACGAAGATTACACAGATACCTTTTCTCCTGTTGCCAAGTTGCCCACTGTAAGAACTTTAATTGCCTTAACCACTGTCAAGCATTGGCCTATACATCAACTGGACATTAATAACGCCTTTCTTCATGGTTCTTTGGACGAGGAAGTTTACATATTACCCCGAGCAGGTTATGTAAAGGCTGAGGGCAAGGTATGTAGCTTAAGAAATCGTTATATGGGCCTAAACGAGCTTCTAGATAGTGGAATAAAGAGTTCACTGCATTTCTCATCAGCCAAGGCTTTATTCAATCCAAACAAGATTATTCTCTCTTGACTAGGGGTTCTGGCACCACATTTCTAGCTATCCTTGTTTATGTTGATGATGTTCTGATTACTGGGGAAGCTACTGCTAATATTATTCATATCAAGCAAGCCCTTCACCAAGCATTTACTATCAAGGATCTGGGACCTATGAGGTATTTCCTAGGCATCGAAGTAGCAAGATCTCCGGCAGGTACACTTCTTAATCAAAGAAAATATCTCCTTGATATTCTTTAGGATGCTGGCCTCATAGCATGTAAACCTACTCCTTTTCCTCTACGCACCAATCTCAAACTCTCTATTGATAAAGGAGATCTCCTTCCCAATCCTGAACTCTACAGAAGACTCATTGGAAGATTATTATATCTCAACATTACCAGGCCAGACATATCTTACTCTGTGCAACACCTTGGTCAATTTGTGAGTCAGCCAAGAGAACCCCATCTGCAGGCAGCTTTCCATTTACTTAAATATCTCAAGGGCACTGTCAATGCTGGCCTCTTTTATCCAGCAAATGCTGCACTTAATCTCACAGCTTATACTGATGTAGATTGGGGAAGATGTATCTCTAGTAGGAGATCCCTCACTGGCTTCTGTATTTTCCTTGGTGGGTGCTTAGTTTCCTGGAAAACCAAGAAACAAGCCACTGTCTCCAAGTCCTCGGTTGAGTCTGAATATTGGGTCATGTCAGAAACCACAAGTGAACTTGTATGGATGGCTAGCCTCTTCAGGGATCTCCAAATTCCCTGACATCTACCTCTAACACTCTATTGTGACAACAAAGCTGCTCAATATATTGCAACCAATCCTATCTTTCACAATCGCACAAAGCATTTGGATATAGATTGTCATTATGTCAGAGACAAGCTTTAAGAAGGTTTTCTGCAGACATCTCATATCAGCTCTCACTGTCAACTAGCTTCAAGAAGATTTTCTGCAGACATCTCATATCAGCTCTCACTGTCAACTAGCTGACATTATAACCAAGCCTTTATAAACCACACAACATCATGATTTAGCTATCAAGTTGGACTTGTCTTCCATCCCAATCCAACTTGAGGGGGGGCCGTAGAGATTACATTATTTCCTTTAATTAATCAGTTAGTTAGAGGGTTGTTAGAGGTTGTTAGACCACTTGAAGGGGGTTAGGAAGTAGCTCCCTGTATATATACATGCATATTGTTGGATTCATTGTGTAAGAAAAATGAAATATGATTTTTTTTTCCCCTTCATTTTTCTACTCTCTCTCTCTCTCTCTCTCTCTAGTTTGTTACTTTCCACAGCTTTAATTAGGAGAAACTACTTATATGTCAAGGTCTAACCTTTCAGAATTTAAGACACTAATTTAGCAACTGCAAAGCTTTAGGTCGCCATCATTTGCATTTGGTGTTCATTCCTCTCCATTGTATTCCTTGCAATGTTCCTCCATTGTTGGTTGGCTACTGTGCACTATAGTATCTTCAAAAAGATACCCTTCTTGCTATATTTTCTGCTTAATGGCCTCATATCTGAAACATGGTATGTTGATTGGATTGTTTGAGTGCTTAACTTTGCCGCAAGGTTTAATTGATACCATGAACCATAAAGGACAATTCATGCATGAAGCGACTTACCTGTCAAGCATCTTTGTAGTGGTGACAGTTTTGGTATCTCCAAACTCTAACTCTTCTAAACACTTTCTTTCTGCTTTAACCCGTATCAGTGTCTCCAAGCTCTTTGGCCAAAAGGGAAGCTTCTTTAGGCATGTACATGACAGCAGAGTCACATGTCTCAAAGAGAGGTAGTCAATAAGGTAGCAAGGCTGGCTAAGACTGATCATGTTCTTCAAATTCATTAGCTTTAGAGTTCTGTAATTGAGGGAAAAGACGTTAGATTTGTGAAGCTCCTAGTATAGTAACGTTGTGGCTAGGATTTTGTTGCCTTCACAGTGTGTCCTCAATCTCATTAACTTTCATTACAGATTACTGCTTCCATTCTATTCCAGGATAATATTTCTATATACTGCAATTGATTTCATCCTTCAGCAAGAGCTAGAGGAAGAACATTTCTTATTTGAATACGGGACTCCAGTTTTACATGTTGCAAGCTCTGAAAGCACAAAGATCAAGCAACTCCCTGCCACAAGGAGGGTAGCCTAGCCTAGCCACCTAGGGGCTTTTTGGATATGCATTCTTGTGAGATTTTGCTAGGGATAATTATCTATAAGAAGGAACACTGTCTTCTTGTGGGAGCAAGAGGAGTTTTGGAAGTCATGCAGACCTGCACATCTTTCAATCAAGGAACTTGAAAAACAAGTTTGAAGATCACATTACTCAATATCGAGGCGGAAATCACATGATTGTGATTGTTCATGACCTGAGAGATCCTTTCACTTCCACCTGACTAATGATAACTCTAGTGCCTTGAAGAAATCTCTCCACCCAATTTGCAAAATGCTTGGGTGCTGTGAATTGTTCAGGTAAGTTGAAACAAATGCTTGTGCTGTGAGCAGTATACCACTGTGTTCTCTCTCCTATATGAACTTGAAACTTCTTCAATCTTAGGCGGTAGTAACCGGAAATGTCTTGTGTTGGACAATTATGTTTGGCTATGTCAATGTATAGAATGCAAGTGTTTCAGCGAGCTAACCTCTGCCAGAGTAGCACTTTCCTCTGTTTCTGTTACTTCCCAACTGCTATAGCTGCCTCCCAAGTATAGTTCCTGCAGATGGCATGGGCTAGATATCACTTGGGTAGGAATTGTGCCCCACTTCAGAATCAGTCAAATTCAGCAATCGCAGCTCGGTTAATCTCCTTATTTCTTCTGGAAACCTCGTAAATGCTAACTTCCGCAGGCTAAGTATTTCAATTGATCTTAGCCCGCCAAGTGCACTTCCATATTGAAGGGTATTGTTCTCCACAGAGGGGGTTGTTAAGTATGTTGGACTATGAAAGTAGGTATTATCCCGCATTGATAAAATACAAAGAATATGAAAGTGGGTTTTGTCCACATTACCAAAATTAAAGGGTTTCAGCATGTATATAAGCTTTTGAATTACTCCACCATTACAAGTTAGTTTTGGATTGGAATCTTGTTTGAGCTTATATGCATGACTCTTTTGTTTATGGCTCAATTGATATATGAAAATTTAACGAAGCTTGTAAGGCAAGATAGTGAAGGACATAGAGCGATAAGATTGGGGATCCTGCTAAGATCTAGTATTGGAAAGTCATCTTATATTGTTTCTAATCTATTCTTACTCTGCAGAAGCAGCAATAGGAGCTGGGGATATCTCTTTGACCACTAAACATAGTGAATTTGTAGTCAATCAATGACATCTTCATAACGTATTCCAATCTTAATTAGGTTGGCCATTCCGTCAGCCTTAAGCTGGCTTTTACCATGAAACTACAATAATTGCTATTCGTGATTGATATGGCCAATGATAAACCTCTGTTTTTACCTCTTTTATGCTCTTATTTGATCCCTGTTACTCATTGTTTTCATGTCTAATCTAAATGAGAATGGTTCAAATCAGCTTCCTTCGATTCATATTATGCTTATAATGTGTTATTTCTTACTTTCAGGAGGACCCCTCGGGTTTTGATAGAAAGGAAGGCTCTAGGGATGAATTAAAGGAAGATTGGAGGCCTAACAAAGCCCCGAGCATCAAAGAATGAAGAACCGAAGGAAGCAGAAGAAGCACGGCCACGCTGCAGGGTGCACACGGTCGTGTGGCCATTCCAGGGAGGTGGCACAGGCACTCCGTGCCCACAGTCATGACCGTGCCACCCCAGCTTGTGGCGCACAGCCAGCCGTGCATCGAGCAAGGCCGTGCGTCGCGGCAGTTCGCGTTTTAAAGTCTTTTCTCGGTTCTTTTGCGGGCATTCCGTCCTTTTTTTTGGAGAGCACTTTTCTTAAAATTTTTCGAGGGGCTTTTAGAGAGATTGTTAGAGAGGGTATTTGGCAATCAAATTGTTGGATTCAAGGTTAGGGATGAGCAAAAAAAACCGAAACCCAAAAATCGAGCCCAAAAATCGAAAAACCAAACTGAAAAACCGGTTAACCAGTTCGATTTTCCTAAAAAATTTGGTTTGGTTGATCGAACCAAAACAGTTTTGCAGTTTTAGTTTCGGTTTCGATTTGGCTATTTGAGATTTGGTTAACCGCATGGTTAACCAAAACCAAAGCTTACACTTTTATTTTAAAAGCTAAATTTTATATTGGTCAATTGTAGATTTTACAATTATTAAATATGAGACTAAACATACAATAATATGTAAATTAATATTTGGTATCTCAAATAGTTAAATTAATTAAAAAAGGAGTAAAAATTGAAAATTAATAATTTAAATAACGGTTAATCGGTAACCAAACCGAAAATCCGGTTAGCCAAACTGAAAATTCGATTAACTGAGTTTTCGGTTCGGTTACAGTTCACATTTTTTCCGAACTAAAAAATTTGGTTAACCGAAAGTTTCGGTTTGGTTTTCAGTTCCCAATTTTTCCGAATCGACTTTCCAGTTAACCGGTTTCGATCGCACCTATTCAAGGTTGTTCAAGAATTCTCCTTTGACCTTAATTCAAGTTTGTTCCCTAAATCTTTCTTTCGTTTGTTATTGCTTCTAGGGTTTTATTCAATTCATGTTTCTTCCTTTTATAATTGATTTGGTTATTTTCATGATGATGTGTGGCTAATCTCCCAATTTTGGTTGGGATTGATGCCGATTATGTTTATTTGAATCATGTGTTAGCCCAAATCTCTTTTTTCCATGCTTGTGTTGATAAGTTTTATTATGCGCACCCTGTGTTCGATGAATTGCCTGAAAGAGCATTCACCCTTTGTTATTCGGGTTTGAGCGTTCAGAGATGAACCTTTCACCTAGACTGACTTAGTAGACGATTAGGATTTTAATATGAAAATAATTAAGGTTCTAATTGGGATTGGAGATTGTAAACCGTGTAATTCTTCGACTTTTAGTCCCATGAAAATAGGTGACTGTAGTTCTAGGATTAGTCTTCGACCCTTGAGAGAGGGAGGAGAAGAGCTTAATTGGCAATCTATCCACTCTTGATGCAGGCTAGGGTTTGTTTGTTGGGACTAATGATTGATTCATCTATGTAATTGTGCTGTTACTTCAACCTAGGTGCTTTAATATTCTGATTTCTAAATCGTTAGTTAATATCAAACCTTTGAGATTGTTTCGCCTAGATTGAGTGTTTGGATTAGTTTTGGTAATTGAAAGCGAGTTCCCTGTGGACATGACCCATACTCGCTGGTTGCTAGCTACAGCTACAACGTGCGTTTGCGGTATATTTTAAGACAACAGCCAAATCATGGAAGACATCATGCATTTTGATGCACTCATCTTTCTTACCATTCAGTAGAGGACAAGAAACTTTAAGGTTACTTATGATAGAATGAACCCTGTTCTTTGCTTCATCGATGGTTTCCTGATCAGAAAACAACCCCTTTCCAATTCCAAACCTCAATAAATCTTCAAGCTGGACATCGCAGTCTTTAGGAAGAGAGAACAGTATAAGTAGCACAACTTAGATTCTTCACTCTGAATCTGATCAACACTCAGTTTGAGACATGAGAACTCCTTTTCATGCATCGCTTTAATGTTTCTAGGTTGTGATTCCCGCAATTCATATGATGCATCCTGCCACATTCAAGGCTGTCAAGGATGTTTTTATTGCTCAGCACCCTTCCGAGAGTCACAATGCTATTGGCATGTCTGCACGTTCTCTAGGAACTTTATTTGGCACATCGTTCAATTCAGGTGGGTCAACAATATTACCTACAACCTTCTTGGAAAGATCGATGACTTGTGGCCCGAGAGAGGCTCAACCTTTATATTTACATTGCAATGCATCTCACTGCACATATCCAAGTTTCTTGTTCTTATTGTAATTTTGCAGTTACTGTTATCCTTTCCAGAAGGGGAAGCCAACCTGGGTCAATTGACTCAATTCTAGTCTCTCCCATACGTCATCCAGTACTATAAAGATCCTGCTCTCTTGCTCTAGCCTTTCAGCCAACCTTAGTGATTAGATATATTCGGTTTCCTCCACCAACCGCTTGCCTAAACCTTCTGCAGTCTCTGTCTGGGTTTTCTTGGCATTGGGATTCTGAGACACAGTCGCAATAACAATTAACATATTTGCAAGCTTGGCATACTGTGCAACTTTTCTAATTGGTGAGGTCTCCTCCAGCCCACTCATGGGCCATTTGATAATCACCTGTGGGCATCATTTTTGTGCAGGGTGGCAATGTGGGTCAAAAAATTGGAAACTTCCCAAGCCTAACTATTCCTTTGAGCTCATTGATGACCTTGAGCAGCTTCAAAGCTCTTTTGCTTAGTAATAGTGTATATACGTATCCTAGTTAGAATATAACTAGGATACATATATACACTATACTTGGACCTATGTAAACCCTAATATCATATATAAATACACTATTACTTAGTATAACATGCGCTGAGATGCAGATGTAAATACACTATTACTTGGGATAACATGTGCTGAAATCCTGAACATAGACAGCATTTTCTGGAAGTTCCTTCCCCTTCTTGAAACGGACTGGCTAAAAGTTAATTCGGTTTACACACAGTTCTGTCTTCCCTCTTCAGTCATTGTTCTCTCATTTCATCTTTTTATGGTGGATTGCTGTCTCTTGAAGGTCTTATGTGCACGAAGGTTGAATGCATTGAACTCTTGATTATTTATCACTAAATATTTTGAGGACATTGGTGTTCAATATCCTACGGAGCAGATCTTGTAAGTACCCATCATTCATATTGCCCTTCTCAAGACTGAAAGGAAATTAATGAGGAGGCATAGATCTTTCGTAAAGATTGCAAGGTTAGGAGTTATCCTATGAACACTTTTTTTGTTTTTTTTGGGGGGGGGGGTTTGCAGTAACGCACAAGTAGCAGAGGAATAAGATGGGCAGGTTAAAAGTTAACACGAGTGTGTTTTGTGTTTTGAGCATCATGTCCAAAGACTAGGAATCCTTGTATCTGATTATCCAATGCTACAATGTATTTTGGTCTTTAATCCTGCGTTGTTTCGATTGATTAATTAGCCCAGTTGTGTAACTTTAGGCCATGCTTCATAAGGTTCTGGCGTATTGCCTTTGGCTGGAGCGTGACATGCTTGAGGGAAATGGGCTCGTTTTGATTAGGCGCTGGGTGAAGCAGGAGTGAGTTGAATTTTGTTGCATGCTCACTCTAATAGAAGCCTAGCCTTGTCATTGGGAGTTAGAAACATTTACCAAGGTACTTTTCAGAAGGACTTTCCACTTTAGGACCTACTCCGCAATGGAACGAGCTGTTACAATATTCATCCAGAACTCCTAGAATATCTCTTATGTATCCTTTCATCCATTATTTGCTGGTGGACTGGAGTGGAGGCTAAAAAGATGATTAATGCTTATATCATGCTAAACCAATTAATGGGAAGAAATATGCATTGATAGCTCGATTTGTGAATGATATTGTTCAGGATAGACAGCGATGGTAGGCTGACTTAGTAATTGATTTAAGAACTGGCAGATTTGAACTGGGTCAAGTCACGTGACCAATGTTAACAACCGCATATGGTGGGAGAACAATCTTTTTTTTGGGGGACAAGAGTACAATTCTACATGTACAAAGTAGTTAGGGTGGAACAATTCACAGGTCCTTACAAGCAGGCAAGTGACGCAATTTCAGAAGTTTATGATCATCAAGGGCAGGCCTTATTTTTATATAGTGTTTCTCAGCGTAATCCAGTTTTTTTTGGGGGGGGGGGGGGGGGGGGGGGGGGGGCGACTGTGTCAGTTTAAGTAGTTTATGATCATCAAGGGTTGACTTGGGAAATGGGAAACAAACAAATGGAAAGACTCTTTCGATGCTAGCCATTTCATATGCTTTTGTCTAGACTTGGCAAAATTGACCCGAGATCCGAAACCCGAACCGAACGACCCGAACGCATACCCGACCCGACACCCAAAATATGCTCACCCGAAAGTGGACCCGAAATCCGAATTGACCCGACCCGAACCATACCCGACCCGAAATTTTCTACAAAGTTACTTGTTTTGGCATGACGAGCCTATTTGACCAAAAATTGGTTGACCCGAACTCGACCTGAGCCAAACTATACCCGACCCAATCCGAAACGACCCGAAATGTCATTTAATCCGAACATGACCCAACCCGAATTTGACCCGACTCATATCCGAACCGAATGACCCATTTGCCAGGACTACTTTTGTCAGGCAAACACTCACAGTGCAACTGTACAAGACAGTATCGTATGAGGCAGCTTTTTCTCGTTCCATTTTTCCATACCACATAATCAAATTTTCTTGCATTTCGTATATTGATTGAGGCAGCTTTTTCTCATTCCATTTTACCTTGTACGATTCTTGTCCTTGATCCAATGTTGGTGACTGAAATTTTAGGCCTCGTGGTCGCCTCTATTGGCGAAATTGCAAAACCCTTGGTTGCTCCCCTGGTGAAACGAGTTGGCTATCTTGTGAGATGCCGGAAAAATATTGAGCATCTTAGACATGAAAAAGATCAATTGGGAGAGATGAAAGACTCTGCAAAGTGTGCCACAGTCGAAGCTCGCCGTAGAGGAGAAGTTGTGAGCAAAGACAGAGAACAATGGCTGACAGGACTGTCTCTGAAGTGCAGAATCTTTTAGCTCCTCATATTGGAGAGGAAGGCATCAGTACTTGCACAAATTTAGGCACGCGTTACAAGCTTGGGAAAAGGGCTGCGAACCCGCTCAAAGAAGTGAATGAGCTAAAAGGCCAAGTTGGGCATATATCAATTTCTCGACCAGCACTGCCACCCAGCATAGAATTGATGCCCACAAGTGATTTCGAAGCTTTTGAATCCACTAAAGCAGCTAGGGCGAAGATCATTGATGCATTGAAACATGATGATAACGAGGTAGTTGGTGTTTATGGGATGGGTGGGGTGGGAAAGACCTCGCTGATCATAGAAGTTGCAAAGTATACCAAGACTAAGAATATGTTTGATGAGGTTGTTATTGCTACTGTGTCCCAGAATCCTAATCTGGTGAAAATCCAGACAGAAATTGCCGAAGGTTTAGGCTTGCAATTGATTGAGAAAACTAGCAATGTTAGATCATTACGGCTAGCTCAGAGACTGCAGCAAGAGAGCAGAATTTTAATAATCCTAGATGATGTGTGGGAACAACTAGAGTTGACCAAGATAGGGATACCTTGTGGGAAGGATAAAAGCAACTGTAAAATTGCAATAACGACCAGAAACTGAGATATATGTACCGAGATGAATTGCAATGTAAATGTAAACATTGATGCTTTGTCGCAGCAAGATTCATGGAGTCTTTTCAAGAAGACTGCAAACATTGTTGAGCCGTCAGACTTAAAAAAGGTGGCAAAAGCAATCACCAAGGAATGTGGAGGTTTGCCACTAGCATTGGTGACTCTTGGAAAATTTTTAAGGGATGAGGAGCCTCGGGTTTGGGAGAATGCCGCATGCGAATTAAGAAAATCTAGACCCCTATACATCAAAGGAATGCATGAAAAGGTGTTTTCATGTCTCAAACTGAGTTTTGATCATACACATAATGAAGATTCTAAATTATGCTACCTGTATTGCTCTCTCTTTCCAGAAGATTATGATGTCCAGATTGAAGCTCTGTTGAGATATGGATTTGGTGAGGGACTGTTTTCTGATGCAGAAACTATTGATGAAGCCAGGAATAGGGTTCACTCTATAATCAGTGACCTTGAAGCTTCTTGCCTTCTGCAGAGGAGTGATAAAGAAGAGTATGTTAAAATGCATGATGTTTTCCGTGATCTGGCAATATCTATTGCTTCCAGCAATGATTACTGTTTTGTAGTGAAAGCGAGTTCAGGATTGAACGAATGGCCTGCTAAATCCAGGTTGGAAAATGTCATGAGGATGTCAGTGGTCAACAATGAATTCAGTAAGCTCCCTGGCCGGAAGGAATACCCAGAACTCCTTTTGCTGCTTCTGCAAAATAACATGAGTGTCAGAGCTATTCCAGATGACTTTTTGGCTGGAATGGGTGAACTCCGAGTTCTAGATCTTAGCAACATCCCCTGCCTTGCGAACTTAACTCCATCATTTTCTAGCCTCACAAATTTAAGGACTCCTTGTTTTGAAAACAATATCTTGCAAGATGGGAAGCCACTCAGAAAGCTGAAGTTGCTGAAAATCCTTAGCCTGAGGAAGTCCTCATTTGTCAGTTTTCCAGAAGAAATAAAGGCATTAACGAACCTGCGCTCGTTAGATTTAACAGATGCTAAAGTAGGTACAATTCCAGCCAACGTGATATCAAGCCTATGGGGTCTAGAGGAACTGTACTTGGGAGGAAGTTACAGCAAGTGGGAAGTAAAGGAATCAGAAACACAGGGAACCGCTACCCTGGGAGAAGTTCTCTCTTTGGAGTACTTAACTACCCTGATTATTGATATTGCTAAATACAGCTGCCTGACAGAAGAGATCTCCGGCCCCTGCTCACGATTAAAGAAGTTTAATGTCCTCATAGGAGAGGGAGTTCGGCGACAGACTGCCCATGGATCAAGAATATGTTTTAATATATCAGATAAACTTGGAGTACCCAAGCCTTTCAAGAACTGGATTAAGAGTTTCCTTCGGAGCACATCAGAATTATCTATAATTAAGTGGAAGGATCTTTCAAGTCTTGAACAGTTACGACTTTGTGATTTCAGGTCCGTGAAGCATCTCCACATCCAACAGTGTGGTCTTCAAGCTGGCCTTTCGGCTTCATTGTTTGAAAAATTTGCAGGTTTGCGTGACCTTGAGATCTTCTCTTGCCCCAAAATGGAAACAGTATTTCTTTTTGACGATGATGATTCCCAGAATAATGTGCTTCCTGAACTCACAACAATGCATATCCAAGAAGCCCCAAGGTTGTCTAATATATGGAGAGGTGCAACACTATCTGGATGCTTCCAGAGCTTACGAGATGTAAAACTTGAGTCGTTTGGCCAAATAAAGTATGTCTTCCCTTTAGCTGTTGCTAATGGACTAAATCAACTGCGACTTCCAGAAATATCAAATTGCGAAACCCTGGAAGTTGTAATCTATGGTGGAGAAAATGATATCAAGTACCAGGAGCCTGTTTTCCCTCAACTGCAGACTTTAAAGCTAAGACACTTGCAGAGCTTAAGAAGTTTTAGCCTGCCTCAGCAGCATCTTGACTTTCCCTCTCTGGAATTCCTGACATTGCTGTCATGCCCATGCCTGAAAAAGCTACCCTTTGGGCCAAAAAGCTCCAAGAGGCTGGTCATGATTGAAACAGAAAAAGAGTGGTTAGAGGAGTTAGAGTTTGAGAATCATGCTTCATAGGTAAATCAAATTAAGTTTCTTCTTTTTCATTACACCTTTGTGGCAAAATTCACGCTTAGCTAATATGATTTGCATGTGATGTTTCAGACAATTGGGCAAGAAGCATGCAGGAAGCCTAGAGATAAGGGAAACTTGTATGGTGGTATGCTTATCCAAGGTTAGTAACTGACTCAATTATTCTGTTTGCATCACAAAAACTATATCAAGAAAGTTGCATGCAAACATGCAACACGTGCACAGCTTAATAAAGTTGCATGCAATCCAAGTATGTAGTTTCAAATTCTTAAATGTTATCTGTTGACACACTAGTAGGGCTTCTTTAGAAGCTCAAGTTTCTTCGTTACTTGTGTGGTCTCTATTACTAAACATTGACTCCACAGCAACCTGTGGGAAAAATAATTAGAAGCAAAACATCCCATTTTGGTGGTTTGTTCATACATATGTCTCTTACAAGGGTAGCAAGATCTTATTTTGGCTCAGCATTCTATTGGTTGATCTATCAGTTAATGTTGACTTTATCCAAGAAAACAAACAATGAACCTAATTGAAGAGATGAATTCTAGAGAGAGAAAGAAAGCTCACTGTAATATTCTTATTGTATTCATCCTGCTGTCAAAGTAAAGACGAGAGACTTATACAGTCTCCTTCCCCCTCAGCCACAGTTTGTTAGTTGGTTACAGAACTTAACAGAACAAGAAAAGAAAACAAACCAAAAATAATATCCTCAATTAGATATTCCTTCAACACTCCCCCTCAAGTTGGTGGTTGGAAGAGATTGGAAACCCCCCAACTTGGAGAGTAGTTTCTGATGCTGTGCCACTGGAATTGCCTTTGTGAACACATCAGCCAACTGTTGTGATGTATGAACATGTCCAGTCTTGATCACCCCAGCCTTAAGTTGATCCCTCACAAAATGACAATCTATGTCTATGTGCTTTGTCCTTTCGTTGAAAACTGGATTCGCTGCAATAAACAAGGCTGCTTGATTATCACACTTAAGATCAACTTGTGCTATATTCTTAATTCCAAGATCCTTAAGCAAGCTAAGGAGCAATACAACCTCACAGGAGGTCACTGCCATTGACCTGTACTCTGCCCCAACTGAGGACCGTGAAACAATTCTTTGCTTCTTTGGTTTCCATGATATTAGTTACTTTCCCAGTGATATACAATAGCCAGTTGTGGAGGGAAGCTTGCCCAATCTGAATCACAAAATGCAGTGAGTTGTGCAGCTGAATTATGAGCCATGAGTAATCCTTGTCCTGGTGAAGACTTTAGATATCTAACATGTAAGGCAGCCTTCATGTGCTCAGTAGTAGGAGCTTGCAAAAACTGACTAAGAAGTTGCACCGGATAGCTTACATAAAGTCTAGTAAATGTGAGGTACAATAGCTTCCCAACCAGCCTTCCATACTTGTCTGGTTCTGAAAATGGTAGTCCTGAGTCTGTTGCCAGTTTTGATTGAGTGTCCAAAGGCAGTTTCATATGCTTGAATGAATCATATCACACTCTTGTATCAAATGCATAACATACTTCTTCTGTGAAACAAATAAGCCTTGACTTGTTCTCACTACTTCCAGACCCAGGAAATACCTCGCGTCTCTCAAATCCTTCATGTGAAACTGACTGCTTAACTGCTGTTTAAGCTTGATAAGTTCTTGTTTATCATTGCCTGCTATCACCATATCATCAACATACACCAAGACTTCAGTAAACTTGTCCTGTACTTGCTTGGCGAACAATGAATAGTCAGCTTTAGATTGAACGCACCCAAAAGAAATCAAGGCAGTAGATGACTTTACAAACCACTGTCTTGGGGATTGTTTCAGACCATAAAGTGGCTTCATTAATCTACACACTTTTTCACTCCCCCTTATTGAAACAGCCTCAGATGACAGGGGTGCAATAATGCAACCAGGAGTAGTATAACCTTGAGGAAGATGCATATATACCTCCTCATATAAGTCACCATGAAGGAAAGCATTTGACACATCCATTTGACAAGTGTGCCATCCTCTCATAGTAGCCACAGCCAGCAAAGCTCTGACTGTTGTTATCTTGGCAACTGGAGCAAAAGTCTCTGCAAAATCAAGCCTTTTGTCAACATCCTTGGACGACTAACCTGGCTTTATACCTATCAATGGTACCATCTGAGTTGTATTTGGTTTTAAAAATTCATTTACAACCAATGGCCTTCCTACCAGCAGGCAAATCAGTGATCATCCATGTGCCATTGTCTTCTAAAGCTCTCAGCTCCAAATTCATAGCATCGCACTATTTTGGATCCTGCAGAGCATCTTAAAAGCTAACAGGATCATGGGTGGATGCAAAGCTGATAAAAAAGCCTGAAACTTAGGTTTAACCATAGTGGACATGGCACAGATAATATGCGATGGTGCTACTGCAGTATTACTCACATAATCTCCTCGCCAAGCTGGCCTTTTTATCTCTCTGGTAGATCTCCTTACAGGAGCCGCAACTGGCTCTGAAATAGGAGAGGACACCTCTTCTTGCATCCTTGGTGAAGGGACAGTAGCAGATACTGGTGATGTATAAGGCTCACTGGTGTCTTCAATAGCAAGCTGACTGGGAGCAGATTGTTTAAGGTATATAGAATCAAGGAGATCATCATTCCAAGTTGGTGTAGAAGGTGTAACATATGGAAAAGCCTTGTCACACTTATCGTTACTAGAGATATGATAAGGAAAAATATGCTCAAAGAAGATCACATCTCTAGACACAAACCTTTTATGATCAAGCGGATTTAGTAGCACATATCCTTTTTGGGCATGAGGATAACCCAACAAAAGGCAAGGAACACCTCTTGGTTGCATTTTATCTCTCACTCTAGATGGATTTACAGCAATAGCAAAACACCCAGATACCTTAAGATGCTCATAATTTGGGGACTTATTCAGCAAAATTTCATAAGGTGTTTTTGTTCCCTAAAACTGAGGTTGGTAGTCTATTCATAATGTATGTTGCTGCCATTACACAATCACCCCAAAAGTGCACTGGTAAAGCTGCCTGAAATCTCAATGCTCTAGCAATTTCTACAATATGTCTGTGTTTCCTCTCAACTATGCCATTTTGTTGAGGTCTATCAACACAGCTCCTTTGATGTATCATTCCCTTTTCAAGGAAAAAAATCCCTACAAGGAACTTCTGTAAACTCCAGAGCATTACCTGATCTAATGACCTTCAACCTTTTATCAAACTGTGTGTGCACATATGAATACAACTGTTTTAAGACACTAAATGCTTGAGATTTATATTGGAACAGATAAGTCCATGTGGCTCTACTAAAATCACCCACCAATGTAAGAAAAAATCTATGATTCTTATGGGTAGGTGTTCTGTATGGTCCCCAAACGTCCATATGCAGTAACTCAAATAGAGATGAAGTGGCTATTTTGCTTTAATAAAAAGGTAATTTGAACATTTTTGCCATTGGATAAGTGATGCAAACACTGTCATTACTCTTTGGAGAAACAACCTCTATATGTTTAAATTTTGACATTGGTGCATGCCCCAACCTGTAGTGCCAAACACTGTCGGTGTTATTCTTTTTCTTCACACAACTATCAGTTTCTTCATTATTCTCCGAACCTGTATGCAAAGTGTCTACGAAACTAGCTACATTGCTAGCTGCCTTAACAACTGTAGTTGGCTCAGGTAGCACCTCCACTGGTAAGGCTAAAAACCTTGTGGCAACTGAGCTTACATCTGTATTCACCAAGTAAGACAGACCACCTTTCTGCTTACAAAGTCCCTTCAGTTTTCTAGTCCTGTATAAGGCAAAACTTTGGATAAAACATACAATGCAATTATTATCTTCAGTCAATTTAGAGACTGAGAGAAGATTGAATCTAAAAGATGGAACACAAAGAGTACGTTTGAGGACCAAGTTATTATTCAATTTAACATGGCTTTTGTGTGTGATTCTGGCTAAACTACCATCTGGCAGATTTATATGCATTTGTTCTTTGCATTCTCGCACATTCAACAGGTTTGTAAATGCTGGTGTCATGTGATCAGTAGCTCCTGTATCTAGTATCCACTCCGCAGTTTTTGTTGAAGCACCAAAACAATAAATATTACCAGCAAAAGATTGTTCCAAATCGTCCTCTTCTGATTCAGTACTAGCTCTGCTTGGTTAAGGCAGTAGCCTCAACAATTGCTCAATCTGCTGAGAGGTCAGGCTTATACCTCCTTCTATGGATTTGTAGGTAGTACTCTCTACATGAGCTGTAGTCCTCCCTTTTGGTATCCTTGGTAACTCCTTTGGTTGCTTCTTTTGAGGAGACCTTCTGCCTCTGGGGTGCCAATGTGGATATCCAATGAGCTGCCAGCATTTTTCCTTTGTATGTCCTTTATTTCCACAGTGACGACACCTCTCTTCATTAGCTTCGCTAAACAAAGCCTCATGTCCTTTCCCATACAGTGCTGAAGCCTCATGAACGGCCTATTCTTCTTCCAGGACTTCTCTCTGAAGTTCTTCTTGTTGCAGAATAGAACAAACAGTTTCCACACTAGGAAGTGGATGCGTTATCAAAATCTGACTCCTCTGCACTTTATACACATCATCAAGTCCATTTAGGAACTGAAACAGTTTCTGTTCTTCCTGCATTCTTCCAAATGCATGCAAAAAATTTGCAATCTCTTTGTTTGCAACTAAAACCTTAGAAAGATCCATCATACTATCCAATTCTGCCCAGATTCCTTTGATTCTCATGTAATAATCACTCACAGAACCTCTGTTCTGTCTAATTGAATACACATCCTTATTCAACCGATATTTCCTGGATCCATTACTCAAGCTAAATCGTTTTTCCAATTGTATCCAGATTTCAAACCAGATTCAACATATAGTATAGATCTACTTATCGAATCGCACACAGAGTTCATTACCCAGGAAATGACCAAGTTGTTACAGGAATCCCACCGATCTTCTTTCACGGGATCATCAGTAGCTCTAGCAAGCGTACCTTGCACCAAAACCAGTTTTCGTTTGGTCGACAGATGAATCTCCATGGTTGTCCGCCATGAGCGATAATTCTTTGCACCTATAAGCTTTTCTGGAACAGAGATTGAATTCGGACCATCTGACGGATGAATAAAGAGCGGATTCTGTAGCTCCGAATAAGGAATTTTTTGATTGCAATTAGGTGTTCTATCTCCTGCCATTGATTTATCTTCAAGCTCTCAATCAAACAGTGTTTAGATTGCTTCAAGGATGCTCTGATACCATGTTGAGTTTATCCAAGAAAGCAAACAATGAACCTAATTGAAGAGATGAATTCTAGAGACAGAAAGGAAGTTCACTGCAATATTCTTATTGTATTCATCCTGCTGTCAAAGTAAAGACGAGAGACTCATAGAGTCTCCTTCCCTCTCAGCCACAGTTTGTTAGTTCGTTACAGAACTTAACAGAACAAGAAAAGAAAACAAACCAAAAATAATATCCTCAATTAGATATTCCTTCAACAGTTAAGGCTCCAGAGTTGCTATTTTGCTCATGTATAGGAGCTGGACAAGTTCTACAACTGAAGTTATCTTTCCATGTTCAGATTTTTATCACAACTTGGTGTCTGATCATGAGCCCTCTCTCATGGGAAATCTCTTTTTCTCATCTTCACCGTTGGTAAACCTCGAGTCTTCTTACCTTATTGACTTTCTGAGTTCCTCTTCTCCTTTCTTCTAGAGACGACTTCCATGGCTATCTAGTCTGTTCTTTCTGACCCAAATTCCACAAATATGGTTAAATGCTCTCCATCTTCATCCCTTAAGTAAGCCTACGATGATGTTGATTTCATGGTCTACACACCCTTAAATGACACGTTAGTATCTTCTTTGCGCAGACAGTGGCAAAGGTGATATCATGGATTCTAAATGCTCTCTCCAGGAAGTGTCCTCCACATTCCAGCAGCCAAAGACATCATCCAAGGGGTCGAATATAAATTTGGTATCACATTAGCATTTGGGCCCATGCAGTACGTGCACGTATTCTCATTTTGTATTTATTGGCTATTATGATATGTATAAATATAAATGTATTGTCCTAAACTGAGGTTTTGGAAAACAACATTGGATGTTATGATATGTGTTTGAAACTATGATGCCCCCCTAATTATACGAGAATAACCTCCATATTTTAATTAGGTAGTGTTTGGTTGATAGAAAAATGGTTTTTCTGAAGGATCATTTTCCATGAAAAATGTTTTTCCAAAGAAAATGGATTTTCATGTTACATTTCTATCATTGATCCATGATAAATTATTTTTCATGGAAGAAAGATAATGTTAACTCATTTGTTTAAGTGGCGAAATGTCGATTGAATTGTCACAACGGTGAAAAATGTTGACCAAACAAATGAATGTTAAGATGAAAATCTAGATTTTGAGCTTTTTTGAATCTTCCTCATCTAATAATCATGTTTTGATCCAAATCGCTAAAATTATTTTAGTGACAAAAAATGTCAATTAAATCGCTGAAGTGGTGCAAAATACCGACTGAATTGTCACAGCGGAGATAAATATTGGCCAAACAAAGGAATATTGAGCTCTAAATTTGGATTTGATCTAATTTTAATCTTTCCCATTTGATAATCAAGTTTCATCCAGACCGTTGAAATTGTTTAAGCAGCGTAAAAAGTTTCATCCAGACCGTTGAAATTGTTTAAGCAGCGTAAAATGTCAACTGAATTGTTTAACTGATAAAGAAATGTTGACTGAATTGTCACGGCGGAGATAAATTTTTGACCAATGAAGGAATATTGAGCTCAAGATTTGGAGTATGCCTTCTTTCAGTCTTTTCAATCGGATAGTAGCCAAGTTTCGATTAAACCATTAGAGTTGAATTTTCTTCTTAAATTTCAACCACATCCATCGTTAGATGAGTAGAAAGAAGAAAATCAATTTCCTTTTTACTCAAAATGGAAATCATTTTACTCTATTGGGTGAAAATGATTTTCCTTGGAGAATAATTTTCTGTCCTTTACTCGGCGAAACAATTGAAAATTGGAAAAATCTTTTTCTCCCCAACTAAGTACTACCTTAATTTAGAAGAATTTTGAGGAAGGGTAATTATCGAGGCACTACCGTCATTTTATTAATAAATTAAAAAGCAAGTTTGGTTAAATGAAATAAATAAAGGCAATCGAAGTATAAAATTAACTCAAATTTTACTAATATGATGAAAAAGCTTACACAGGATACCGGGTGAGCTAGTACTTCTAATCAGTAACACAAAAAGATGTGCAATGTATGGCGTTCCTTCTACAACTTAGGCAAGCAGCAAAGGATCTGACACCTTCAACATCCAGGCCTCGAGTAAAGAAAAGATGCATTAAGAGAGATAGAGAACAGATCCATAATCGCTTGTACGAGGACTGCTTTGCAAAAGATTCAATCTATAATGAACAGTATTTTTTATCATAGAGTTAGAATGTGGAAGCACTTACTTCTCTGCATTGTGGAGGTGCTTGACCATCATTCCGAGCACATTCAATTAAGGTATGATGATGCCAAAAAGCATAGGTTGACACTACTAACCAAGTGTACCGCAACCATGCAAATGCTTGTCTATTGTATAGCGGTCAACTGTGTGGATATGAGTGAGTCACGAGGCTCTGAGCATGAGAGAGAGGGGACCCCAACGCGAGAGAAGGGTTTTGCCAGAATAGGAGATACACACCGCGTCACCCGATTGTTATCGGAAACTTGAGTTGATCGCCGATGTTAATGGAAGATTATACATGGGCCACAACATATAGTGATGATGAAGTATTTGTGGGTTAATTTAGTTTTTGTTTTTTTAATTTAGTAGATGAAAAAATTGAAAGTACTAAATGTATCCTCACTTAATTCTGTCAATGAAATTTTATAACTATTTATTCAATTTTTAAAACTTACACTCAAATCCAATTAAAAATAAAGTATTTGAAGAGTGATGATTGAATCCGGACACATGTATGGTTAAGATTTCTTTTGTTGTGGCGGTTGTCATATAATGACAACGACTATAAGTGTATCCTATCAACTTGGGTTTAAGAATCTGGAATCGAACATCCCTGAAACACGCTTTCGTTTCTTTTCGCTTATTGATCCCCGTTCTATTAATGCCTTTTCCTGCTTATTTTATTTTCGTGAATAGCAAGTAGGCAGATGATACAAATAATTTGCTAAAAGCATGAAAAGGTTATTTATTGGCGTAAATACAAATGAAAATGTATTGCATGATGGCACTAAGTTGTATGTGTTACATAAGAAAATAGGATTATTCAGGTTATTTTTTCATGTGTTAGTTGTTGAATGACAGTCTTAGGAGAGTACATTTGTAATATTGGTATTCTTTTAGTGGACCTCTTTAATAAATGTACGGATTTTTCTTTTTTTACATATTGTAGGGATTTTTTTTGTGACATAAAACTTGGAAGAGCGTATATTAACACAACATCAAGATCTCCTAGTATAGAGATACTAGGCGGAAGATTAGTACAAAAGACTTGTTGATCTCCCATCTCTCGACACTTCCTAGCTAAACAGTTGCTACCATAGTACAGAGATACTAGGCGGAAGATTAGTATAGAAGACTCGTTGATCTCCCATCTCTGGACACTTCCTAGCTAAACAGTTGCTACCGTAGTGCAGAGATACTAGGCGGAAGATTAGTACAAAAGACGTGTTGATCTCCCATCTCTGGACACTTCCTAACTAAACAGTTGCTACCGTATTACCGATTCTCCTAACATGACTTGACGCGAACAAAAACAACAACATGGAACTAAATGTCTAATGTCTTCAACGAACAAATCAGATGGTGCCCTGCCCTCGTGACCATTTTGTTGCTTAGAGTTCATTCTCAAAGAATCAGATTCCACAATCACCAATTTTCGTCCTTGTCGTAGAGCAACCTTCAGAGTAATTGAAATATTTAGTGTTTAAACTATTTTAGATTTATAGTTTTACTTATTAAATTTAAATTGACACTATTAAACAAAAGTATATCTTTTTCTCCCTCCTCATCTATTTTTGCCTTTCTCATCTCTTCTTCTACCAAATAAATAGTATCATGAAAAGAAACTCATTTTTCTAATTAAACTAATTATTCCCCTACGACGTAAGGGTTGGGTTAGCCAACATGTCAATGTACTTAGTCAACAATGATATTTTCATTGTTAGGATTTGTATCCATATATGTATTTTTTAGGTTCATGTATGTGTCATTTTTTCATATGCTAGAAAACTTCTATTAATGACATTTCTAAATAATTAATTAGGAAGATGAAAAGTCTTGTAGGTTGTCCAAACGAGGAAAAACCGAAAAAGTAGTTGTATACATGCTGAAATACAAAACAAACTAAATGTAGTTAATGTCATAATTAATAGAGTTGTGACACTTGCCAAAAACACAAGGAATCACACAATTTTAGATATAGATTATATAGATAGATACTAACATATTAAAGGAAGATAATCTTGATGATGGGTGTTCATCGGTCCAAACCCGGACCGGACTGAAGCAGACCAGCTTGGACCGAGGACCAAAATAAGAAGGGGAATATGGACCGTGGATCGGACCAAATAAAACTTAGACTGGACTAGGACCGGACCGAAATAATTCGGACCGAACTGGACTGAACAAATCAAATTGATAAAGGATTTCAACTTTTCAACTTTTATAGATTAATCAACCTAAACTAAAATAGAATATCTAGGAAGGAGGATTTTCAGGCCATTTTAGTTGCGTTCAAAAATTAAGTTGCATTTAAAAATTTAGTTGCGTTCAAAAATTAAGAGTTTATTGATATTAAACTTTATTTTAAAAAAAAACTTTTAAGTATATATGGGCCAACAAAATAGTGAGGGATTAGAGAGAGAGAGAGAGAGAGAAAGAGTGAGGTGAAAGAGCAATACGCGGGTTGGAAGGTTGTGCTAGCTAACAAAAATCAAACTCAAAATTCCAATTTCAAGTATATACGGGCGACTTTGATGACCAACTTGATAGTCCATAATTTTTTTTATTCGGTCCTCGGTCCGGACCGATGACCGACGGACCAGAACGAAGATCGAATAAAAAAATTCATGGACCGTGGACCGGACCGAATTTACTCGGTCCAGAACGATCCGGTCCGGTTTTCACCGGGTCCGGTTTCGAAGCGAATAATGAATACTCCTAGTCTGGATTTGCTGACAATTAAGGATTGAATTCATTGTCTCAACCTAAAGGCGTCTTTGTGCTACTAGTATACGGAGAATCTACCAGCAATCATTATACATTGAATATATTGTAATCAAATTCCAGTGACACACTATAAAGCATGTATATTTATCAAATTTCTAGAGGATTTAGGGGAGAGAATGAGTGAGGGAGCGCAAACCGGGGATCACACCTCAGAAGAAGCGGATCAGCTGGCAAGATCAACAAAAAAGATGAAGAGATCTACAACGAGACTATCCATGGAGGATGAGGAGATTGAGGATGTTGAGATGGGTGAAGGGGAGTTAAGCTCGCCCCATATCCCTGAAACTATGCATAACTGGGCTGGCATGAATAGACCGATATAGTACAAAGACACCTTGCAGCACAACAGCCCTAATCTGACGTCCGAAACCCGAGAAAATCCGATGTGGGAGGCTAATGGGGGCGGGGATGTCTTGAAGGATGATGAGCCCACGGAGGAAGATGACCTGACATCCTCTACAATCCTGCTTACTGCTGCAGAGAAGCGGATGCTCCATGAACCATAGAGGAATGCCCTAATAGTCAAAATGTTTGATAAAGTGTAACGCCCCCAACCCAAGGATGAGTCACACAGCCAGGACTTCCTAGAAGGAAATCCTTAAGGCTCTTAAAGATCGAGGGTTTGGATTAGTATTTAGATAGTCATTCTGGAACAAAACTACAAGAGTTTCCCCTACTTTAACAACATGTTAGGATTTTAGCTCTGCTAAGGGTACCTGTAAACTGGGAATAGGGTATAACACTTACTAAAATATCCCAAATTCGACCCCTCAGCCACTCGCCCGGCGTTAAATAGAAGCAAACAACTAATATGCTGGGGTCAAAATGATATATATATACAGGTACAGAGCCAACTACATGCTTTTACATACAAAAATGAACTTAAAGATTTACAACATGGTAGATCGAATACTTGCAAAGCTGGCAAAAGATTTCCGATGGGTCAGCATCAAATAACTTCAGAATATCTCTTATACCTGCTCAATCCGAACCTGAAAAAGGGAATGAGTAAAGGAATGAACAACCATACGCTCAATGAGAACTCCCCTATCCCTTAAAGGCAAAACCATTTGCAGGCATTCATACCAATAATAGTCAGATATCACGTATTGATATACTACTAACATATTAGGCAATCAAAGTCCCCAATGAGAGATTACCACTTGTATACTTTACGCTAGCCCCTCGACTCATTCCTAGGCCCTTAATGACCATCCTTCCTTTCTAACAAGCATTCAGGCACGTAATCATGTAGCACAAGAACAAATATCATGCTTTCAACACACTTGGGAAATCATAGTGACTTACGTTATATTCCAAGAACAATTTATAAATCACGCAATAACAACACCATCACCACCTCTCAGTGTAGGTCCCGCTTTCGCGGGGTCTGGGGAGATCCAGATGTAGGCAGCCTTACCTCTACCAGCATCTCTGCCCGTAGAGAGGCTGATTCCACGATACCCACAAAACAAGATTTTTGTGCAAACATTTTGTAGAAGAGGGCTTTTGAGGAAATATTAAATTAAAAACTACGGTTACGCGAATAAAACAGGGAGTCGAAACCAACCAAACCATGGAACAATAAAGCAGCGGAAGGAAACATACTTTAGCAAAGGTAAAACTTATAAATCACGCAAATTTCTTAAAAACTTACAACCCTTCTAAAAACTTCGGAGACACCCAAATTGGTAAGAAAAGCTTTGCAAGAAACATTCTTTCTTAAGATGTGCACCTTTAAAATCTTAAATGTTCCATGCATTACTAGGACGTAACCAAACTTTACTTGAAATTTCATTTAAACTATATTCAGAACACATTCATAAAATATATGCAGGTTACGTACATTTGAAAGCTTTTTTCTTTTCTTAAAAACGCTTTACTTGGCCTCTTGAGGCTTGTATTCTGTTAAAAGAACTTCTTTTCTTTTCTGAACTGCTTAGAATAGCAAATTGCCAAATCTCATATTTATTAGGAACATACTTATAACATAAAAATATCTTATTGTGCTGGCTAGGGGAGGTCAACACCGCCCTTAAGTGAGATCGTCATTCTTAATCTGCGTTATCCCCCGGGGTATACGTACTTAACTTTTGGCCAAATGCGTCTTAGCAGAGCAACTCTAACCTCGATACTGTTCTCTGTGAGGCAACAACTCACACCAGGATAATCAAATCCTGAGTCCAGTCCTCCTCAAGGTTTTCTTACACGTCACACATCAGGGAACAGCTCACACCAAGATAATCATATCTTGAGTCCAACTCCCGGGAATAGCTCACGCCATCTTTGCATCCAGCTCCCAACATTACCTTAGGGGGAAACAGCTCACGCCATCTTTGCGTCCAGTTCCACCCTCAAAGTCTAGCCACTTGCCTAGCACTTTTATAGCCTTTAAAATCGCATTACATTTCTCTTCTTCAGATGTTTACTTTGCTGAAATCTTAGTTTTAAACAAAACGACCATAACTTTTCGAAATATTTATAGTTCATTCGTTTTTGGTTCAAAAATTTCTTACAAATGGAATAAGTTTACTAACTCGTAAATCGACTACGTAAATAACTTAAAAGCTTCTCATAAATGTAATAAGTTTGCTAACACGTAAATCAACTTTGTAAATAACTTAAAAGCTTCTTATAGACGTAATAAGTTTATTAACACGTAAATCGACTTCATTTGAAACTTAAAAGCTTCTTAAAAACGTAATAAGCTTGTTAATATGTAAACCGATTTCGCTTTAAATTTAAAAACTTCTTATAAATGTAATACGTTACTAAATCGTAAAACGACTTCATTTCTAACTTAAAGGCTTCGTATAAAGGTAATAAGTTTGCCAAATCGTAAAACGACTTCGTTTCTAACTTAAAAGTTTCGTATAGACGTAATGAGGTTGCTAAACCATAAAAACGGCTTCGTTTCTAACTTAAAAGTTCCGTATAAACGTAATAAGTTTGTTAAATCGTAAAACGACTTCATTTCTAACTTAAAAGGTTCGTATAAAAGTAATAAGGTTGCTAAATCATAAAAACGATTTCGTTTCTAACTTAAGAGTTTCGTATAAACGTAATAAGTTTGCTAAATTGTAAAACGACTTCGCTTCTAACTTAAAAGCTTCGTATAAACGTAATAAGGTTGCTAAATTATAAAAACGACTTCGTTTCTAACTTAAAAGCTTTTTATAAATGTAATACGATTACCAATTCGTGAAATGAAACCCATTTGGAACTTAAAGTACTTAGTTAGCGTTTAACTCAAATTAGGTTCATAATAAAATCCTCAGTTGTCATTTTATAACTCGTTTCAATCCCTTTTAGAACTCAAAGGAGGGTGTGTAAATAAACTGAAGGCTTAAAACGTTCCAAACTTGCTACTAGTCAAACTTAAAGCACTTGACTCTTTTATAAGGCAAACAAGGTTCCTTTGTAAACTTTCAACGTAAACGTTTCTTAAAAAACATAATGGGTTTACTAGCTCTCAACTCGAAACCCAATGGAGACTTAAATAGGCAATTTGCATACAAGTCAGCTAAATTTCATAATTAGAACCTTAAGATACCCTTTTCAGGTCGTTTAATTCCTTTTAAACTTAAGGAGAAGTTATACACAAACCAATGCCTAAAACATTTTCAAATTCACTTTTAGTTCACTTTTAAACTTCCTAAACCCATCGACTATTCAGTTGAGTCACTAATTGAGTCGTTCGACGATTTAAGATTTCTTATAGGCTACAAACATTTTTATAAACTACCAGACAATTGGTATGTACTTAAAAGCATTCGAAATCATGAAAACATGCATTTAACAATCCTTTTTAAACATGTCTGAATTTCGAAAACTATTCACTTAATGTCACGTAGCACATTGAGGGAAAAAGAGGGTTCACAATTAGCACATCTATGCACTTCAAAGCACAATTTGGCAAAATTCACTCAATAAGCCACACATGGCCTCGCAATGTACACGATTGCGGTAATCACAACCCAGGCTCCCTCCTCACACAACACCGACCACAAGAACCTCAAATTCCTCAATAGTTCCACCTCGAGCCATCCAACTATCAACTCGGTTCAATATTATCATAAATAAACCAATAATTCATAAAACAATTATATATAAGCATAGCATTCTCATCAATAGCCCAATATAGAAATTAAACGCAACTGTAATGATTTAGCGATAGCTTCTAAATAGAAACCAACATGCTTTACTAATGCCTTAATTCGCCTGATTAGCATTTTTAACTTCGAAACATGATTCAGGGCTAATAAACTGACGAAGTGACAACATTAAGGTGATAATCTAATTATTAATAACTCAGCAAACTTCCAGACTGCCTAATCATTAATAATCCAACAGCAGTTTCAACATGCAATTAACCCACAATTAACATCATGTTCGTAATTTCCTCAATTTCAATTCTAAGTTCACCCAAACTAATTCCTAACCTCAAATCAACGTGCGATCACTAATTTAGTTAAAATCATTAAAATTAATAGTAACTTAGGAGTAAGGAAATCCCCACCTTGAACCCAAGCTAGGTATTCGATCGTAGGCTTGTCCGGCTTGACCTTAGGTACTTCGAACGTCTCGAAAATTTGGCCTTGCCCACTAGTCACACGAGCAGCACTGACTCACACCCGAGCTCCACCAATTCGAACCCTAAACAAGCCTAAATTTCGGTTATCAACTTGAGATTAAATTGAGTGTTTGTAGATACGAATTTTCATCCCAATTTATAGGAGATTGAAAGCAACTAGAAGCTAATTTGCATGGCCTTACCTAGGCACGCGTTCGAGCTTCAATTTGGCATCCAAAACCCTCCATAAACATGGTAAGGGGCTTCGAATGTCGAACCAATTTTGCTCCAAGCTTTCACCAAGTGGTAGGGGTGGTCGAATGGGAGAATTTGCAGGTAGGAGGTGGCGAAAATCTTCTGGGCTTCGAGCTTGGAAGCCACATTAATGGAGGAGGAGAGGAGGAGAAGGACACGCAGTAGAGAGAGAGGAGAGAGAGAGTGTCGGGGGGCTCGCGGGCAAGTGGAGAAAGAAGGGGGTCACGCGAGAATTTACTAATTTGCCCCTCCCTACTCTCTTTCGTTTATTTTTGGTCCAGGCTGATTCATATCCGATACCGCTAGTCTAATTCGTAACCCGAATTCTAAACCTAAATCAATAAGATAACATTTCATCGATTACTTGTTCCCAAATACAGTCAGGTTCGATTTAATAAACATCAAACTATATCTAAGGTTTGCAACCTAATCGTATTCAGGTTCCTAATTGATTTAATACTCGTTAATAACCATTAATAGCGCTTATTAGAAATCATTGAAGGATTTTCAAAACTAATAATAATAATATTATTACTGGCGACAAAAATATTCTTTTTAGTAAAATCATCGCTCACATAAGCACGTCAATAATTAATTTAACTCGTATCGTTAAATAAAATAAGTTTTCTATAATGTAAAAAGGCGTTACGAACAGCTTGACAGAAAACAAGGTACGCGGGCCTTACACTATATTATTACTGGCGACAAAAATATTATTTTTAGTAAAATCATCACTCACATAAGCACGTTAATAATTAACTTAACTCGTATCGTTAAATAAATAAGTTTTTATAATGTAAAAAGGCGTTACGAACAGCTTGACAGAAAACAAGGTACGCGGGCCTTACATAAAGGAATTGGCTTTCTCTAATTCAAGCGACGGCTGAAAACCAAATTGGCGTTTAAAGGGGATTTCTCCCTCATTGACATTGAGTATGATTACTATGTCACTCGATTCTCTAACCTTGACGACTATGAACACGTTATGACCTATGATCCCTGGATGATCGGAGATAACTACCTCGTTATACGTGAATGGGTCCCCAATTTGTCCCAGAAGTGGATCGTATTACCAAGCTGATAGCTTGGGTGTGAATCTCGAAGCTCGGTGTGGAATACTTCAACAAAGATTTTCTACCACATAAAATAGGGAGTAAGATTGGTAAGGTAAGAAGAGTTGATAACACCACAACGAATGTAGAAAGGGGGCAATTTACAAGATTAAGCATGAAAGTTGATTTAACAAAACCCCTTTTGTCCAAGTTTCGGCTTAATGGGAGAATTTGGAGGGTCCAGTATGAAGGTCTTCAGATGATCTGTTTTAAGTGTGGTACGTAGGGCCACAAAGAGGATGTATGTCCCTAGGACCAGAGAATAGGAACTGAGGGTGACCGAAATCATGAGGGCAATGAAACAGGCGTTACTCGCTCACCACAGCCAGAGGAGGAGAAAACCTACGGAGCTGGATGATAGTATAAAAACCGGCGAGGAAGAAAACAACCACGTAGCCACCGTAGTCTGGCAGCAGACCGGACAGAGAATCCGGTCTGAACCGGCAGGAAGGACCCATCCCGGTCCAGCATCCTACGAGGCAAGTGGTAGATCTCAATAAGGAAACATGCATAATGGTTGGCATGGGGGCCTAGCAAAACTAGCGAGGGTCACACTACGATAACGGAAAGTGATGCAAATCCTGCATGCAATCGTGGCTCAAGATTCAGAGCATTAGCAAATCTTGATCTTAATATGGATTTGGAAGGTGAACTACTAGAGGAGGAAGCTATGGGAGAAAAGGAGGATTTTATGCCATCCAGTGAGACACTAAATCTAGAGGAGGAAGACAACGAGGCCATCATACTAGACAACAACCCGCTGCACAATTTGGAAATAAGAAGTGGAAAGGAGAATATTCCTCAGGAAGAGAATAATCAAGCACGTACCTCACAACCCATGCCACAGCCTGAATCCCGCACGCAAAAAGGAAGCCCAATCCAAGCCCAAGCCACCAGAAGCCCACTACAAGCTGTCCCAAATGAGAATCTTGTAGTGAGACAGAGAGAAACTAGGCCAGTCCAGAGGCCTTGTGTGGACACCCCTTTACAGGTCAAACATGCTACCTCTCCCCGAGTCCCTACAACCTAACAGGAAAGATGGCCCATTTGAGGTTACCCAGCTCAAATTCCGACAAGTAGACATGCCCCCCGCCCCCTATCGACCCAACAACTCATCCGATATTCCATCGGACAAAAATAATGCCACGAATGTCTCCAATGGTGTGCATGATGGGGGCAGCTCATGAATAGGGGTGGGGTGAGTCAACCAAGATTGGTGGCAGGCCGAGATGGTGGATCAACCAGTGCCCGGAATGGTGAAAAAAGAGCAGATTGATTATAGTCCAATAGCCTCGTGGAGGACTTCAACTCTATTTGGGAGTTTCTTTGCGATAATTCTTATGACGAACTCAATAGATATCAAGATCCTGGTTTGGAACACACAGGGAGCTAAGAGTCGTGAGTTTCTATACACACTCAAGGAACATGTGAGAATGCAACGCCCCCAAATAATAGCACTACTGGAGACCCATGTAAGTGGGAGTAGGGCCGATGAAGTCTGCAATAAAATTGGCTTCAAAGGCCAATTTAGAGTGGACGCTAGAGGTCATCAAGGTGGCATTTGGATTTTGTGGCTTGATGACGTTCTACGGGTCGAAGTACTGGAGGCTCATGACCAATTTGTGATGGTGGAAATTATGGCGCGTGGGAATCGGAGTTGGTTTTTTACAGCAATATATGCGAATCCACACCCCTCTACCCGGGAGGAAATATGGAGTAAGCTGGAAATGAGTGCGACAAGTCTTAACCACCCTTGGCTATTGGCAGGGGTCTTCAATGAAACTTAGAGCTTGAATGAAAGAGATCATGGTGGCCCGGATATGGCACGGCGGTGCACCAAATTCAATAACTGGATCGAGAATAATGCCTTAATCGATCTTGGCTTTTCTGGGCCCAAATTTACATGGGTACGGGGCATAAGTCCATCCACGAGGAAAAGTGCCCAGTTGGATTGCGCCTTATGTAATATGGAATGGAGGGCTAGATTTCAAGAAGGGGGCGTTAAACACCTAGTTCATAGCCAATCTGACCATGCCCCTATTTTATTGTTAGGCGATAAATTGTTATATTTTACGTGCCTCTTTCCCCCACTTTTAGCTCATATAATAATATAATTTTTACAGTTTTTACTTCTTTTATTTGCTTTTGTAGGTAATAAATTTCAAATCGAGCAAACATTGTGAAACGGAGCGAAGACGGACAAAAAGAGCAAAAGCTGGCAAGAAGGCACGACAGGAGGACTGAGCCACCGTGCCAGAAAAGTGGCACGGTGGGGCCGTCCCATGTGGCACGGTCGTGCCACCCTAGCATGGTGGGGCCGTGCCACGTGGCACGGTCGTGCCTCCCCCCTTTCGCCCGTTCGCTCGATTTTTCTATTTAACCCTCCTTCAACGTTTTTGTTTGGGGTTTGCTCGGGGTTCGCTCTGACGATTTTTAGGCTAGGTTTTAGGTTAGTTTATCAAATAAAACCTCAATAGGAGGATTAGATTAAAATTGAGGATTGTAATCTTAGAATTAACATTTGGATTTCAAGTTTCTTCTATTAATCAAGTCTAAGTTTTCTTCCCTTCTCTCTCTTTAGTTTGTATGTTGTTCTTGTTTACGTTTTGCTAGTTTAATTCTTGTATTTCTTTTATTTAGTTTAAGTATTTAATTTTTATTGTTAATTCATGTTTATTTAGTTATTTAAAGTTGAATTATTTCATTCTCTTTCTTCTCTTGTTCAAGTTCATGTTCTTGTTTGCTAGTTTAGGTTTTCATATTTTTGTGATATTTAGTTGTTAGTTTGTGTTGAATTGGATTGTGGCTAGCCCTTGATGGCTAATTAATCTTGTTTATGCCCTAACTCTACCTTATGCCTAGAATTTAGAGTTTTCTTTCACGCCCGCCAAGTGTTCGATAAAATGTTTAAAAGAGCTTTCATCCGTGTTTTGGAGCAATTGACTTATGCTGAGAGGTGAGGTCGATTGTCTAGTGTGGGTAGAGAGAATAGTTAGGATTGGGACATGAAAATAGTCTCGTCCCTAGCTAGGTCAAGGGTTGTCAACCTAGTAGTTTAGTTGAACTAATCATATGAAAATAGGTGGTTAGAGCAACTAGATTAGCCTATTGACCTTTGAGAGAGGGCTTAGGTGGCCTTAACGATGCAACCGATTAACTCTGAATGCTAGCATAGCTAGAGAAGGTTTAGGCTTGACTTGATTACTTGGTTTATCTTGGGTCTAATCATAGTCCTTTTGTTTTCGCTTTAGTAGTTTAGTTCTATTTTCTATTTGATGAACCTCTTTTAGTCCCATTTCTAGCCCCTATTTGACTCATTTTCTCCCTTGTTTTTACATTCGATCGTGTTAAGGAAGAGTCAAATCGGCCTCCTTTAGCGTACTTTTTACTCATATAACATCTTTCGATATTTTCAGGAATTTTATTGAAGAAACGGAAAGATGAACAAAATTTAGCAGAAAGGAGTGCCAAGGAGGCGAGTTAAACCGCGAAAAAAGCGTCACACGGAAGTCCTGACGAACCGAAACGACGATAACCAGCCGGGCCACGACAACCGACCGAGCACAAACGGCCAGCCAAGTGGCACGGCCTGGGCATGCCGTGTGGCACGACCGTGCCACATGGCACGGTTTGTCCGTGCCGTGTGGTGCGCCGTGCTGCTTCGTGTGTTCTAGGCGGCTGTTCCAAAATTTTGGCATGGTGCCCTCGTAGCTCTGGGCACGACCGTGCCACCCCCGTTCCGCGTTGCGACTTTAATTTTTCTTCAGGGCTGTTTTGGGTCTCATTCAGTTTTACATTCAGTTTTTCTCTTCCCAAAACGTTTCTAGGCGATGTTTAGGTTTCAATATAGAGTTTTATTCTCACTTTGGATTTTGCTATTGGACTAAAGTTTATGCTACTTTGAATTCATTCAATCAATTTCAGGTTCTTAATTCTCTCTCCTATCTTGCTTTTGGTTGTTTTGAGGTTTGTCATGGTTGTTAAATTGAATGTTGTGTTTGTTGTTGGAAAGATGATTGTAGGCTAAATCTCCCAACTTGGGTTGGGATTAATGCCGTCTATGTATTGTTGAATCATGGATTAGCCTTAGTCTTCATTTTCCCCTTATTTGTTTGCGATTTCTACCATGCACGCCACATGCTCGATGAAATGCTTGAAAGAGTATTCATCCATTTTTGATAGAGTTTAGGGGAATGTTGAGAGACGAAACCTTTACTTAGTGCGGCTTAGTGGACAATTAGAGTTTTAATATGAAAATAATTAAGATTCTAATTGAGATTTGAGATTGTAAATCTTGTAATCCTTTGACTTTTAGTCCCATGAGAATAGGTGACAATAGTTGTAGGATTAGTCTTCGACCCTTGAGAGAGGGAGGAGATAGGCTTAACTGATAATTTATCCACTTGTAATGCATGCTTGGGTTTGTTTTGGCGAGGCTAATAATTGATTCACTGGCATAGTCGTGCTATTAATTCCAACCTAAGTGTTTTCCATTCTGCTGCTTATTTCATTAGTTAGTTGTTAGAATTTCCCTTAGTTTAATTCTCAGTCAACAATTGTGATTGCCTAGATTGATTAATCTAATTAGTTCTAGTAATTGGAACCAAGTTCCCTGTGGAATACGATCCGTACTTGCCGTGTGCTAGCTACAGCTACACTGTGCACTTGCAGTATTTTTAACTCAACACTATTCCTTGGATTTGATTAGACTTTACTAACACCTACTACATTATTGACTTGTTAACATAGGAAGCAAGTTTTCCTAGTAGCAGTATTGCCTTAAAAGATAACACCCAATAACAGTATTGCCTCAAAGGGTAACGCCTAGTAGCGCATGCCTCAAAGGGATACTTGTCATTCCTTGTTTTATGTTTTTCTTTTTCTCCTTTTTTTTTCTTTTTTTTTTAATGCAGACAAATATTAAACTAACCGTGTCAAAAACAGGTGGGAGAATCAATCACGGAATACTAAGACCCTAAGCTAATGATGAAGTGTACACAAGGACTGGATTACATAGCTATAAGCCTATAACAGACTGTTGGGGTTAGAATTGGGACCAAGAGTGACACACTTGGGACAAAGATCTATCATGAACAACTTACTTATGTACAAGCTAATAGCTAAGGTACAAGGCATCAAAGTCAGCTAAAATAGTATAAGACCCAAAAGCCAAAAAGAAAAACTATGCAAAGAAAAGGAAAAATTGAAAAACTAGCACAAAAAATGAAAAACCTTCACAAAAAATAAGAATAAAAAGGTAAATGACCCCACCCCCATCCCTAAATCTCCCAATGTCCTCATTGGGAGCCGAAAGTCATCACCAACCACAAAACATCCAAAAACCAAAATCAAACAAAAGGTACACATACACAAGCTAACTCACTCATCCAAAACACAAAAACACACAAAGGTGATCATAGCCCTCAACTAGCTCAACAAATTCCCGAGTATCACCTCAAAATGATCACCACAAAAGTACAATCCTAATATCCACAACTAAACAAAAACAAAAAGAGAGAAAATAAAAAATAAAAAGAAGGGGGGAAGAGTGAGAACGATTATACCAGGTCGGATACTGATTGTACCCAAACTATGCCACAGCGGCTTAAGGAGCATCAGCCACTCCTTGTCTCTCAAGACTCGAACTATCAGCTCGGATGTAATCAAAGCTCGCAAGAGCTTATCATGTGCGTGTGCATGCATCTCAGAATGATGTAAGTTAGAAAACACAGAGAAGATCATAGTAAAGAAAATCGGTGCCCTCTTGTACTTATCAAATGCCATAAAAAAAGTCAAAAGCATGATCAAAGGAAGTGTTCCATATGAATTTTCTAGGCAAGTCCTCTAGGTATACACAATAAGGATCCAAGGAGGGGTTATACCCTTTAATATCGCCTAGAGACTCGTGAAATGCATGCAAGTGGGAGGGGCGCTGGGAAGAAGGGGGAATAAAATGGGGGTCGAGTCAAGTTGTTTGGTGTAAATTGGGTCGATATGGTCAATACTAGGTGCAGCACCAACCACCAAACTATCATCACACAACTCCTCGAAAAGAGCCTACTCAAGATGTGACTCAACCAAGATAGGTTCTTTCAACCAAATAGAAAAATCATCTTCCAAAACAGTAACATCACCCCTATATGGCTCACCCATCTCTAACCCCGTGCACTGAGCTAAAGGGAGGGGAGAAGCACGTAAGGTCAAAGCACTGACGATAGTGCCTAAGGGTGTGCTAGTAGAGGATGGAGCAACAAGTGATGAAGAGGTCAAGGGAGGGTTGGGCGCTTCCACTAGGTTAGTGTAAGGTATATCATTAACAAAACTCGACTCTAGGGGAAGGGAAGACTCGCAATCCTCATAGAGACTAACCTCTAGTCTAGGGGAGGCTAGATTAGAGTCGATCTCATGCAATAGGCCGCACTCCCTCATCTCACTACCAAAGCGCGTATGTTGCTCATGCATTGTCCCTATCATGGCACTAAGTCTAGCATGACACTCATCAGAGATATCATAATAGGGATATGAATGCACATCATGGTCAAAAGATTGGCAAAAAAAGCACAACACGTGAGGGTAAGAAGAATAGTGATGATATGGGTCCCTAACATCATCAGATTGCCATTGATGCCAAGCTAGAGACTCAAACAAATCCCACATGTTATCAACAGCTAAAGAATGCAAACCACCAAAACACATGGACTCAAGGATGACTCAAGTTTCAGGTGTTATCTCCCCAAGTACAGCATTGCATATTTCCCATTTTTCATACTCAAAAAATACATATTGAGCGCGATAATCATTCAATCTAGATAAGTAGTGCCAAAAAGGTTCAGGTCTCAAACTGAGGTAAATGGAAAATAGCTATCTTGAATTTTTTTGAAATTTTTGATTTTTTCTTTTTTTTCCTTTTTTTTGGGTTTTCTAAAAGGCCTAGTCTCAAATGCGCAAGTAAACCCCAATATTGAAAGACGCCAACTCCCCGACAACGATGCCAAAAACTTGTTAGGGAAAAGGTTTTAATATTTATAAACCCCAAGTGCAAGGTGTATCGTTGAGTACTCAAGGTGTCGTCCGCAGAGAGTTATGTTTCCAACTACCAGAACTAACTAAAGCGTTTCGAGGTAGGCAAAATCGAAGGAATAGAAATTACAACTAAACTACTAAAGCGAAAACAAAAGGACTATGATTAGACCTAAGATAAACTAAGTAATCAAGTCAAACCCAGACCTTCCCTAGCTATGCTAACATTCAGAGTTGATCGGTTGCATTGTTAAGGCCACCTAAGCCCTCTCTCAAGGGTCAATAGGCTAATCTAGTTGCTCTAACTACCTATTTTTATGGGATTAGTTCAACTAAACTACTAGGTTGACAACCCTTGACCTAACTAGCGACGAGACTATTTTTATGTCCCAATTCCAACTATTCTCTCTACCCACACTAGACAATCGACCTCACCTCTTAGCATAAGTCAATTGCCCCCAAAACACAGATGAAAGTTCTTTCAAGCATTTCATCGAACACTTGGCGGGCGTGAAAGAAAACTCTAAATTCTAGGCATAAACAAGGTATGATTGGGGCATAAATAAGATTAATTAGCCATCAAGGGCTAGCCACAATTCAATCTAACATAAACTAGCAAATAAACATCACAAACACGTGAAAACCTAAACTAGCAAACAAGAACATGAACTTGAACAAGAGAAGAAAGAGAATGAAATTAATCAAATCTAAACAACTAAATAAACATGAATTAATAATGAAAACTAAAAACTTAAACTAAGAAAAACAAATACAAGAATTAAACTAGCAAAACGTAAACAAGAACAATATATGAACTAAAGAGAGAGAAGGGAAGAAAACTTAGACTTGATTGATAGAAGGAACTTAAAATCCAAAGGTTGAATCCAAGATTACAATCCTCAATCCTAATCTAATCCTCTTATTGAGGTTTTATTTGATAAACTAACCTAAAACCTAGCCTAAAAATCGCCAAAGAGAACCCCGAGCGACCCCCGAACAAAAACGCCGAAGGAGGGTTAAACAGAAAAATTGAGCGAACGGGCAAACAGGGGGAGGCACAACCGTGCCACGTGGTGCGGCCCCACCGCACCAGGGTGGCACAGCCCCACTGTGCCACTTTTCTGGCACGGTGGCTCGACAGGTGGCACAGTGGCTCGGCCCCCCTATCGTCCCTTCTCGCCGGCTTTTTCTCTTTTTGCCCGTTTTAGCTCCTTTTCGCGAGGTTTGCTCGATTTGAAGTTTATTACCTACAAAAGCAAATAAAACAAGTAAAAATTCTAAAAATTATATTATTACACAAGCTAAAAGTGAGTGAAAGAGACACGTAAAATATAATAATTTATCGCCTAACACTTATATCTACAGTTGGCTTCTCATTGCCAATCTTGACACCAAACCCTTTAAATTCCAAGCCACTTGGTTGCTCCACAGTGGTTTTCAAGAAATTCAGCAGTCTTGGACGCCACTACCCCATTAAATGTGGCATTGGATGAACTTGCAAAACAGCTCAGCAACTGGAATAAAGAAATTTTTGGTAACCTTCTCCGAAGGAAAACAAAAATCTAGAGGCGAATTGAAGGGCTACAAGCCCGCATTACGGAAGGAGGGCCTAGGTATTTACTATAGCTAGAACGGAAGCTACGAAGTCATCTCGGTGAAACATTGAACTAGATAGAGCTCTTCTGGTTCCAAAAGTTACGGACAGAATATATCCAAGACGGAGATCAAAACACCCGCTTCTTTCACTTGAGCACCATCATCAGGAGGAGAATTAATAGAATAGAGGGCCTGGGTAATGGTAATGGGGCATGGATCACAGAGCCACAAGAACTTAGAAGATTGGTGACAGACTTCTATAAGAAGCTTTTCACTAACGACGCGCCTCGAATGGAGGAGCCGGGACTACTGTAGCACCCATTCCCAAGACTAACAACGGACAAGTTTACTAAAATAAGTCGGCCCTCGAACTTGAATGAAATATGGAATGCATTGAAGGGCATGAACTCGTACAAAACCGTAGGCCCTGACGGGTTCCAGGCTCTATTTTTCCAACATTTTTGGAACGTGGTCTGCGATAGTGTAATCCAAATGGCACTGGGAGTCCTCAATGGCCAAGTGCCACCCGCAACCGTGAATCATACACACCTGACACTCATTCCGAAAGTGGAGAGCCTACAGTTCGTTACGCAAATTCCGTCACATTGGCCTCTGCAACGTTACGTGTAAGTTGGAGACCAAAGTCATAGTGGAGCAACTAAAAGAGATCTTACCCTCCGTAATATCACCAACTCAAGCTAGTTTTGTTCCAAAATGCAGGAGGTATTACATACTATGAGATATAAGAAAGGCGCCAAGGGCTACATCGCCACTAAAATCGATTTCAAAAAAGCCTACGATCGAGTCCGCTGGGGTTCCTCAAGGACACTTTGTTATTAATGCATTTGCCACGCCCCTTTGGAGGTTATTTAGTTTGTGTGTTGACATGCTCCATGAGTGTGCTTTGGAACGGGGTACCAACTGAGTCGTTCCGACCTACGAGGGGTATTCGACAAGGTGATCCGCTTTCTCCATATCTGTTTGTCATCTACATGGAGCGCCTAGTCCACATGATTGATTGGGAGGTGACTCAGCGAAGGTGGCAACCAATACCACTGTGCTGGGATTGCCTTCAATTATCAAATTTAATGTTCGTGGATGATCTTGTTTTATTTGCTGAAGCCGCGGAAGAGCAAGCTCGAGTTGTCAAAAGCTGCCTTGAATGATTCTGTGCCATTTCGGGATAGAAGATAAGTCACAACAAATCGCGGGTAATTTTTTCGGCCAATGTGTTCCCCTGAATGTGGCGAAAATCAATGAGGCTCTTGACATCCCAATTGCTGAGGATCTGGGTAATTATCTGGGAGTTCCCACTATATCGAAACCAGTGACCAAATCCACATTCCAGTATATTGTAGACAGGGTTGATAAGCACCTCATCGGATGGAGGACGAAGTGCCTCTCACTAGTGGGTGGAACCACTCTTATCAAAGCCACTCTGACAACCATCCCTGCGTACGCTATGCAAACGTGTAGAGTACTGAGAGCGATCTGTGACGAGCTCGATCGGAAGGTGAGATGCTTTTTATGGGCAGGAACAAACACGGAGTGCAAGCCACATCTGGTGGCATGGGCTACTGTCACGCGTCCCTTGGAGGAAGGGGGTTTAGGAATTAGGGCCATGAGGGACCTCAATTCGGCATCTATGGCCAAGCTAGGCTGGAGAATGATCCATGAACCAAAATCATTATGGGCGAAAATATTGAGGCATAAATACTGTAGGGGACGGACCGGAATCCATGCAATTGCTCCAGGACAAAGGCCCTCCAATGTGTGGAAGGCATTAGTGAGAGTAAGGTAATTTTGCAAAAAGGACTTACGTACACACTCTATAGGCGATGGGAAGCAAACACTATTCTGGACCCAGAGATGGGTTACGGGATGGCTGTTAGTCGAAGTAGCGGTCAGACCGGTACCCATAGAGGACCAACAGATAATGGTAGCGGACTATTGGGAGCCAAACTCGAGATGGAGGTGGGAAGACTTCGCCGATTTAATCCTGGAAGAGGTACACGTACAAATCGCAGCATATCAAGCGTATCCCAACACAGGGATACATGATAAACCATTTTGGGGGAAGACGAGCTCAGGAACGTTTACCATAAAGTCTACCATAAACTTAATTCGGGAGGACACTCCTCCTATGCGTCACGACATATGGTCGACTATTTGGCGAATTAAGGCCCCACAGCGGATGAAGATGTTCCTGTGGCTGGTTCTTCATGGAGCTGTGGTGACGAATGCAAATAAAGTGAGGAGGGGGTTTTCTTCCAATGCCAACTGTGTGACCTATCAAGACATAGAGGAGGACATCACTCATGTGCTGCACTCGTGCAAGATTGCGCGGGAAGTTTGGGACTACTTTGAGCAAGCTGACCAAGGAATGCATGATCTGAGGCTTGAATTGGTTGAATGGATCAAACTTAATATAGGCTATAAGGCCTCGGATTTGCACTAGCCCACGAAGTTCACGGTTACGGTTTGGTGGCTGTGGTGATGACGCAGTACGAACTGCTTTGGGGACCCAGCTGTCATCCCCTTTGATAGAAATCAATTCTTGCTGATGAAAAACGAGGAGACAATTAAGGCAATGACCAAGGAGGTTAGTAGCCACCCCTGGTTGATTGGATATCATTGAATGGATGGCGCCTTGAGACAGAATCCAGGTATGGCGGGTGGAGGAGGTGTCTTTTGGGACTGGAGGGGGATTCGCAGAAAAATTGGAGGTATGCTCGTCGGTTAGAGCGGAGTTACGAGCTCCGTATGGGCTTTTGCTAGCTACGGAAAAGGGGTTTCAGAAACTCGTTGTCAACGTGGACTCTAGTGCTGTCGTGGACATGCTACGAGGCAATATTTTATGTAACGCTAGGTATGAAGCAATTGCCCATAGATGTTAGAACCTTATAGGGTCTTTAGATTGGGAGGTGGTGGTTTCTCATTGCTACCGAGAGGCCAATCAGGTTGCGGATACTCTGGCCAATGTAAGCGTTGACTTAACCTGTGATTTCATTTTCTTTACGCACCCTCCTAGGGTAATCTCTACTTCACTGTAAGCAGACAGAGTAGGGGCTAAGTCCCTGAGGTTGGTTGGGAATCAATAAAAGTTTTTCTCTGAGGCTAAGACCCCTCTTCTACACCCCACAAAAAAAAAAATTATCAAATTTCTAGATGGTGTAAAATACACTGCCCCATGTATACTAAACTGTTAGCATTATACAAGTTATAATATAATCACATGCTAAGTAAGAATCTACAAATTACGAGTCTATGCACTATACCTTCAAATTACTATTTGCTTTACATGTGCTCTCTTTTCTTCCCATTGAGTAGAGATTGATGGAGAAAAAACAGAGCGTTTCACGTAATTAACTCAATTTCAGTGAAGGAAATGCTTAGTAAAATATTGTGCAATAAGAGAATATTCTATTATGTTATTAATGACAGTAGGTTAACTCACTTAAATGGTAATATATATTATACACCTAGGAGTATGTACTCCTTCTTGTTATGTATATATATATATTTCCAACGTATATTTGTCATATAGACAATTTTTAATATGTGTTGCTGACGTGGCTTGTAGAAATTTGTACTCCTAAAAGTATGATATAGACTTTGCACTTAAACTTTACGACCAACAAGTTTAACAACTAAATTATAAACCCTAAATAATTGAAACAAGAAGTATTCAATTTACTCGTTTAAGTGCCACATATTAGCAATTATTATTTAAGGGCATTCTAGGAGATATGTTCATTAATTGATTGGTTGGTGTCGGAATGGATGCTCTTTTTTAAAAATCTAATCTTTCTATCTTAGAAGGACGCAACAGGACCGAAGGATATTCAATGTCAACTGGTACCCTTGTTGGGGAAAAAACTAATACCTTTTTTCCCACACGTAGAAAAAGAATGCAATGTAAAATCAGGGATTGGTATAAAATTGCTCCTAGAGTTGAAAAAATCCTTGTCCTCTGTTGTGTTTGCTGATGATGGTCTGTTTTTTTGTAAGACGACATCCGAAGCATGTCAGAATCTCATAAATTTATTGGATAATTTTGTAATTGTTTGGGCCAACTTATTAATTTTCATAAGTCAATTATGGCATTTTATCTAAAAATACGATGCTTGTTCATAAACCAGAATGTGGGAGGTATCTTCAATATTCCTCGATGATCATCCTTAGAAAAATTATTTGGGATGCTCGATTATTCAAGGAAGGCCATTAGCTAATTTAAGTTGTCTACTTCGAAAACTGAATTTGTGTCTACGGATAGTACAGTCGTTTTATCCTTTCCAATCTAGAAGCGTTACTTAACCATACCATGCAATGTTTTTAGTTGCCTACAATGGTGGCTCACAATCTGGATAAAATTAACACAGATTTTTTTTTTGGGGGGGGGGGAGACTCCAATAATGCGAAAGGTTTGCCCCTTGTAACATGGAATTTGTTGGGTTTTATGGCCCAAAATTCGAGTCCCGGCACGGTGGGACCACGCTGCGCGAACACGGGCGTGCCACGACGAAGGAGCACCAAGCCGAGAGGGGCAGAAAATTGGCACGGGGGTGCCGTGCCATGTGGCACGGCCGTGCCATGTGGCACTGGGTGATCGTGCCACGTGTCTTTTCGCCGCCTCTTTCGGATGGCGGTTAGGGTTTCTGTCTCCGAGGGGGATTCCTCCTGACGGTTAGGGTTCTACTTTAAAGGGAAAACCCCTACTGTTTAGACCTTATATAAAGGGGGTCAAGTCTAGGATCTAATTAACTCCTGATCTCCAGTACTCATACATACATTGAGAGGTAGAAGTACTTTGTGAGAGATTACAATAGAGAGGTTGTAATTATGCTCTTAGATCAAATCACTGTGATGATTTTGATCGTGTTGTATTCTTCCTGCTCATAGTGAATTGTTCTGGTGCTGTCACCGTCCGTGGTTTTTTCCCGTATTGGGTTTTCCATGTTAAATCTCTTGTCTTCTTATTTCTGTTTTCTGTTATTCACTTGAATTCTGAATCTCTAACTCATCCTATCGCTTCCGCTATTATTGTTGCTCTAATATTATTCCTAACAAGTGGTATCAGAGCTTTGGTTATAGGATGTCTTCTATCATGAGGGTAGATATTCAGAAATTCGACGGGGAGATTAGTTTTAATCTCTGAAAGGTGCATATGAGAGCAGTTCTCATTCAGCACGGGTTGTGGAAGGTTCTGAAGGGACCTCACGTAAAACCTGAGAAGATGACAGAAGAACAGTGGGCTGAAGATGTGAAGAAGAGACGTGGGTCGTTGACGGAGGACGAATGGGAGGAACTGGAGCTGAAAGCGGTTTCAGCCATACAGTTGTGCTTGGCACACATGTCCTGCGAGAGGTGCTTGATAAAACAATTGCGGTGGATCTTTGGGCTCGGCTGGAGGAACTCTACATGACGAAGAGTCTCGCCAACAAGATCCGTTTGAAGGAAAGGTTGTATACCTTTCGTATGGCTGAAGGTCCCCCTGTCCAAAAGCATCTGAATGAGTTTAACTCTATTCTTGTTGACTTGGAGAGTCTAGATGTGAAAATTGAGGATGAAGATAAGGCTATTTTGCTTGTTGTATCGTTAACCCCTTCTTATAAACACTTTAAGGAGATTATGCTATATAGTAATTCTAATACTATATCGTTTGAAAATGTTAAGTCAAACCTATTGTCTAAGGAGAAGTTTGATCTTGACATTCATGCTAATTCTGCTGAGGGATTAGCAGTAACAGGTACAACAACTGAAAAGAGGAACAGTAATAGGAGTAAGAACCGTTCTAAGTCTAAAAATCCTCATGCTGGTAAGACCTGCAATTACTGTGGTAAATTGGGTCATATTATTGCTAACTGCTGGAAACTGCAAAAGAAGAAGGAGAAAGAGGAAGATAATTCTCAGGAGCCTGCTGAAACTTCGTTTGCTGAATCTGATTCTGATGGTGATGTTCTATTTGCTACCTCTACTGAAGGGGGGAGCGATTCTGATTGGATTCTTGATTCTGGGTATACCTATCATATGTGTTCTCACAAGGATTGGTTTTCAATATATGATCCAGTTGACTCAACTGTTGTTCACATGGGCAATAATGCCCAATGTAATGTAACTGGAATCGGTACTGTTAAAATCAAGACCCATGATGGTGTTGTCAGGACTTTATCGAATGCTCGTCACGTTCCTGACTTGAAGCGTAACCTCATCTCGTTGGGCACCCTTGAATCCAAAGGGTGCAAATATTCAGCTGAAGGTGGAGTTCTGAAGGTTTCAAAGGGCAGTAGGATTCTGCTGAAGGGTTTGAGGCAAGGAGGCCTCTATGTCTTGCAGGCATCTACTGTGATAGGTTATATAAAGGAAAGTTCATATAAGTCATCTCCCAGAGCTAGGTTCAAGCATTGTTTGGACTTAGTTGACATTCGCAGTATTTGAGGGCCCTGCGGGGCATAGCCCCATAGGGGGCATCACCCTTAGGGGTGAGACGACGGCGACGGAAAGTTGAAGATTGGAGATTTTGGTCCAAGGTGGAGATTGTTGGGTTTTATGGCCCAAAATTCGAGTCCCGGCACGGGGGGACGACGCTGCGCGAACACGGACGTGCCACGACGAAGGAGCACCAAGCCGAGGGAGGCAGAAAATTGGCACGGGGGTGCCGTGCCATATGGCACGGCCGTGCCATGTGGCACTGGGTGACCGTGCCACGTGGCACGGTCGTGCCACGTGGCACGGTCGTGCCACGTGTCTTTTCGCCTCCTCTTTCAGATGGCGGCTAGGGTTTCTGTCTCCGAGGGGGATTCCTCCTGACGGCTAGGGTTCTACTTTAAAGGGAAAACCCCTACTGTTTAGACCCTATATAAAGGGGGTCAAGCCTAGGATCTAATAAACTCCAGATCTCCAGTACTCATATATGCATTGAGAGGTAGAAGTACTTTATGAGAGATTACAATAGAGAGGTTGTAATTCTGCTCTTAGATCAAATCACTGTGGTGATTGTGATCGTGTTGTATTCTTCCTACTCATAGTGGATTGTTTTGGTGCTGTCACCGTCCGTGGTTTTTTTTCCCGCATTGGGTTTTCCACGCTAAATCTCTTATCTTCTTATTTCTGTTTCTGTTATTCTACTTGAATTTCTGAATCTCTAACTCATCCTATCGCTTCCGCTATTATTGTTGCTCTAATATTATTCCTAACAGAATTTTTGTAAGAAATATGGCGGTTTAGGTTTAAGAAAAATAGGGATTATTAACAAGGCTTTTCTAACAAAATGTCCTGAAAGTTTTTCACACAATCTTCCAACTGTTGCATTAAACAGTCACAACACGAGTATGGTTGAAAGCCAAAAATTTGATTTCTGGATTTGGAAGTGTATTCTACGTAATTCGGATTTTTTTTAAAGCAAGAAATCCGCTGGAAAGCAAGTGATGGTCAGCGTACTTAATTTTGGTTGGATAAGTAGTGTTCTAACACTCGTCATGCAGGATGTATGGACTTGCATTGTAATACTAACCCAAGCGCTCAAATTACGGCTAGTGACTTCATTGTTCATGATAAAACTTGGGATATTCCCAAACTTATGCAGTTACTACCTGAGCAACTTGCTAGGAAGATAATGGTTGTTCTGATTCCCGTTAATGACGTGCAGGATTCGTTCTGGGAGGGACCTATTAGAAATGACAATTTTTCTACTAAGTTTGCCACTTGAAAAGCTCATCATGACCTGTCTTCTTAATCTCCTTGGGCATACAACTGGACTATTTGGAAACTTGATATTGTATTTATGATTAAAATCTTCTTATGACAATTTTGCTATAAAGTTATGTCATCTAGAGGTACTCACCTCAGAAGAGGTGTGATACTAGATTTGAGATGCCCATCTTGTATGGCTGTTTTATAAGAAGTTCTTGCATTTTTCTTTGGCCTCCTAATTTTGATTTCCTCTTTGTCTCAGGTTATAATAATTTATGTAGAACTTTTGAAAGAAAGATTTCCTAAATCTTATAGATTTAATTTACCCTCTTCCCTTTTTTTGTTTTAAAAAAAACCTCGGTGGTGAGGTGTCGTTTTTCTCACCTAATACAGATCCTAACTCCTAATCATCGCACATAAGAGAGGGATTCATGTGGAATTCCCAATCTCAAATTATTTCTAATCAAGCTGCCCGATAAAGTGGCCTTTTGTGCATTATATGCAACATTATTATAGTGACAATCATACAAAGAAGATGCCTGGTTTGACTTTGGCCTATTTAGCAAATGATTATTAGTCCTGAGTTATTAGGTGTAACCTATTCGAATTTGGGGTTTTTTTAAAAACCATAGGAGCCACAAAGGGTAGTAATATGATTAAAATATAATGGGAAAGGAGGAAAATCGAACGTGAGATCTAAATATCCAAGACCTCAAGAATTGGATGTTTATATTTAGCCGTTTGAATTAACTATTTCTAGAAAAAAATTAGTTGGTAAAATTAGTTGGTTATGAAAAATACATATATTTGGTAAAAAATCATTTACGGCCTTATGTCTTAATTACTTTTTAATTAAACATATTTTTTATTTATTGATCATCATATTTTTTTTAAAGTTAATTAAACTAATGTCATATGTACAAATTAACTTCATCATTAAAGCCTTAAATTTGTTAGCAATTGTACATAATTTTTATTTATCATAAAGCCTTACTTTGCACATAATTTGTAATTTGTACATAATTACATAAAACCTTAATTTCAAAAAGGCTAATGATATCTGGTATAATTTTTTCAAATTCTTGGATAGTTATGTCATTTCACAAAAAGACTCATCTCAAAAGGCTAATGTGAATAACTTTTTGAGAAGAGTTCTTTGCGCTGAAATAACTCTTCCAAACAACTCTTAATCAAACACTTGTTTGGCTATTTTGACAAGTCAAAATAGATAAAACCCCTTCAGAAATTTTTTTTTTTTTTCCAGACAGCTCTTACAACCAAATACGCCTTTATCTGCATTTGAAACAGAATATGAAATGATGTATCCCTTCAAGTCATTGCAGTAGTGGTGGACTTTAAGGAAAAGCTCTTTAATTAGCCTATTGTAAATTGTAAATAGCTCAAAACTAAAAGCAAATAATTTAATTGTGAAACAGAAGTTTTATTTTTTGACCAAGAAATTACCATGTACCTAGCGACCCCTCTTGAAAATTGGTCTGTTTCAGATTTATGGGTAGCAAATTTATATATTGTCAATATCATGTCATCATTAATTCATTATCTCGTTGTGTCTTATATTAAGGCGTCTTATAGTTTAGAAAATTCATCTATATTAGCACTAATCTTTTTTGAATCGAATATTTGCGGTATATTTTAGTCCTCTTCAACTAGTTATTTTTGTATGCACATGTAATAATTGGCGAAAGTCATTCAAATCCTATCTTATTTAGACCTTGATTTTCCCTTTGTAAAGGTTGTCTTTCAAGTCCTTCTGGTTTTTGAATAATTTCTTCCAACGATTTTTAGTTCTTTTAACACATTTGACATCTTTTAACTTACCCTAATTCTTTTTAATTATTTCCAACTTCTTATCGCTTTTTTTATTCTCAATTGAGGACAAGTCATTATTGATTAAAAATATAAAGGAAAACAAGGAATAGGGGAAAATGGAGGGCTAAGTCTAATAATCGGAACCATATAATCATCCCCTGCCATGAACAACACTGACTAATAGCTTGCTTATTTCAACATTTAAAACTAGCATCTAGCAGTTAGCAATGTTTGATAGCGATTGGCAGCGTTTGCATGTAGCAGTCAGTGTTTGGGAGCAGTTATCTAGAGTAACAATTAGCATATGGGAATAGTTGACACTTGATAGTGTCTAGCAATTGGTTGAAAATAATTATAAAATTTAGAACTTTTAAAAGTGTTCAATAGCATTTACTGTTTAAAAAATCTTTATATTATAAATAGTAGAATGTTAGGTAGTTAATAAGCCTTCCCCCCCCTCACTCCTACAATTTCATGCAAGCCCACCAAAAATCTTTTGGATGCCTAATTTTATGGGTTTTAGATTCAAATTTCAAACTAACAGTTACAACTTCTTTCATCTCTATCCTTAATTAAAAGAAAAAAATAATTTATCTGTTCCCAAAAAAAAGACCTCCACGTTCCCCATACCTCTGCCTCACTCTGTCCATGTCATTCCCTCTCTTCCTTTAACTAACTCGCGTCAAAAGTGTTAGTCTCGCTCTCTCTCTCTCTGTTGAATTTAGTAGGATAGTTTCTTCCACAAGCTTCATTACTGCTATTGTTTAGTTTAATAACCAAACATTTTATGAGAATATTGATTCTAGTCAATCATAGCCAGTGGTTGATGAATATCTTTTGATGGATTTTTCTAACTTCACTAACCAGTGGTTATGCTTTTTTTCTTTATTAATTTTCTTCCCTTTCCCTTCAAATATGGAATTTAGTGGTTTGCTAGATGTTGTTGATCTTTGAGTTGGGGTATGCTGCTCTTGCAAGAGACTTGTGTGCATGTTTGATAATCAAGTGGATCTAGACTACTTTATATTAACTCAATCGGGGGGAAAAAATTGGATAAGGTGATGCATATATTTAATGTGCTATCATGACTTTGCATATCGAATGTTTGAATAGTTTCTTATTATTTGAATTAATTCATCTATTTGAGCTGCCTATTATTCTTTACGGAAGTATTGTTTGATTTTTCCAACAACTTTGATTTCCATGCTCAAGTTCTTACTATATCATACACAATTACTTGATTTTTTAAAGTCAGGGTCCAAGGGATATCACTTCGATTGTGGACGAGTCAATTTGGGCTGGATAGTTATTGCTAATGTTTTGCCCTTCTCACTGCTTTTGCTATAGGTTTGCCTCTCTTTTTCCTCTATGTACCAAAATTTGTATTTGTTTTGGTTGATTTTATGCCTATTAGTTTGTGTTTGTATTTTATTTGATTTTTTTGGAAAAATCCAAAATCACCTTCTGTTGATCTGCTGTCATATGTAACATTGTTCAGTAAACAATCAACTAATTAGGGCAACGAGATGAATCTCAGCTATAAATATCAGAACAAACAAGGCACCATTCGGCCAAATAATGCACAACTCGCTTTCAGTTTTGTGAACCTAGGGAGTATTCTTCACCTTTAGCATAATTTAGTGTAATTTATTATTTCCAATTCAGTTTTATTAGATGTCATGAATTACTAATGAAGCCTTAGCCTAGTGGTAAATATTGAGGTACTGGGTACATTAGGTCCCATGTTCGATTCCCCACTTCTCCATTGTATTGTAATTGTATTGTATTGCCCTTTGTGGCTCCTATAGACCAAAAAAAAAAATGAATTAATGTAATTGTATAGTTCAGTCTTATATGTTTGGTTTTATATGACGGAATATTAAATTCACAAGAGGTTAGCCATTAGTGTCCAAGTGACTAATCTTTGACGAAATTAGAGACGTTTTCAAGAGTCTCTGTACCAATTTAGTAAGACTCTGTATTAGACATGTTTTCAATAGCTCCTATACCCTATAACATTCTTTGCAATATCATTTATTTGGCGTGGATTTTAATATAACGCAGTCAAAAATTTGAGACTTTCATAATTTGTGATGTTGGGTTATGAATGATTGAAAGGGAAATATTGGGCTTGATCAAGAATGTTTAGAGCTATTAATTAATTAATTTTATCACCCATGTACTTGATAAAATTAACTGAATTCAATGTTACCAAGTAAATATGAACAACATCTTCAAAAAAGTTCTTTGATTGTGATATGTATTTTACACTATTTGAACATTAAAATGTAGTAAATGTTAATAGTTTGTGAGAGTAAAAATATACATATTGGACTAATAACCAAGAGGTGAAAATAAAGTCTAGCTAATATAGTTCCATCGATGCCAAAATAACAATAAAACCTAAAATACTCTTTAAAGAAGTTATTATTATATATTTCAATTATAACAAAATAGTATAACTTTTTTTTAAAAAAAGTTCAAAATTAAAAATACTCCGTGCAAAGCACGGGTCCATACTAGTACTTCCAAATACTCAAATGAAGGGGCCTAACACAAATTCCCCTTTTTTCCCCTTCTTTTAAACTAACAACAAACAATCATATTTTAGCAACAACAAAAAGCGTATAATATCTATTATGTACAGCAATTTATTATGTACACTCGGAAGCTCATACTCTGGGATTGACATCAGTGCCAATTCACCTTTCCATGTCATATTTCTTTTTTTTTTTAATTTTCTTAAGTTGAATGTTGCCGTGATTCTTTTCAGGTAACCCCACGCTATAACAGTTTCTTTTTCTTTTCTTTTTTTTTTGGGTTAACTGAATATTTCAAGTTTCTAATAATCAAAGGTAGGCCTTTCTTGATTAACTGAATTTTTGGTAACAAAATTTAAAAAAATATCATTAATATAATAATAAATATTACTAGAATAACACTAAGTTGTGAAAGTATAATTAAAAAATAAATGAAGTCCCCATCTGCCTCCTTTTTCCAGGCATTGCCTCTTCCTCTTCTCATCTCTCTCATCCTCTTCTCCTCCTTATGTCATAACCATCTCAGATCTGAGTTTTCTTTAAGCCAAAAAACAAAATTCACGACTCAATTGAAGAGATAAATTAAAGGAGAATGCCAGAAAAGTAAATGGAAAAAAGGATCGAGCGGCCTGTCGCTCGCAGCCAAGGCTGTGAGCAGGTCAAGATTGACTTAGGCGCCTTCCGCTGCATCTGCTTTTATGACCAAGAAAGACCTACCTTTGATGACTAGACACTTGCAATATTCAGTTAACCCCCACAAAAAAAAATTGCTATAACGTGTAGTTAACTCAAGAAGAATCACGTCACCATTCAATTTAAGAAAATTAGAATAAAAGAAATATGAAATGGCAAGCTGAATTGTCACTGATGTCATCTCAGGAGCATGAGCTCCCGCATGCAACCGGGTGTCATAATTAGACCTGACAAAACTGACCCGAGACCCGAAACTCGAACTGAACGACCCGGATCCATACCCGAACCGACACCCGAAATAGGATGAATCGATTTGGACCCGAACACCCGAAGCAAACCGATCCGTAACGTCCGAACAAAACCCGAATTATAGTGCGACCCAAAATTACCCACACTCGAAATGACCCGACCCAATTCAAACCCGAACCAAAGTGACACGAACCGAAGTGACCCGAAGATGGACAACCCGAACCTGACCCGAACCGTACTCGTTTTAAAACCGATCCGATTTCTACCCGACTCAATTTGACCCGAATTAAACCCAAATCCGAGTATACCTGACCCGAATATGACCCAAACCCAACCATACTCATAAATCATAACCAGTCAACCCAAAACTGTTCCTAATCCTGTAAATTTTATTATTAAGGCCTAGTAGAAAAGATCCCATCGTAAATTCACAATTTAGCACAACTTCGATAAACAAGCATATCATAATTGAATTCTTGAGTCTTGACATACACGCTACAAGTAGGTTCTCATCCGTAATAATGAAGAGAGAAAGAAATGCAAAGATTGATCGGGGGAAGAAGAGTACTCACAAAGTTCTCAAACTTACGGATCATAAATGGATTGGAATTTATGGGAGCTTCCGCTATAAAGAGTTCCACATAATGAAGCACGAATAGACCGCAATCAGAACAGTTTTCCTGCTGTGTGTCACAGGTTGATAATTCACTCAAACCTAGACCCGTACGACCTAGCAAACTTTGCTTGAAATTCTTGCCTTGCTTGCTAGTAAGCCTTAAGGAAGCTTGACTTAGACTTTAAGAAGCTAAGTAAGCTCACTCACACTCTAAGAAAACTTTAGAGAGAGAAAGTAGAGAGAGAAGGAGTTTGGGAGAATGCTTTGTATTGCACTTGAATGCTTTCAATGGCTTGGTTACAAATGAGCCCTCTTTGGGGTTTATATACACATCCACCTCCTTAATGGATGGTGGAGATCTACTTAATCCAACGGCTAATATTATACTTCCAGAATATTTTATACAAATATCAAAGACTCTACACATATGTAGAACAATGTAGAACATTCTAGAGGGTAATGTAGAATGTTCTAGTATACCCAAAAAGGTTCTAGGACCTTTCACAAGGTCCTAGATACTCTAGAAGCTTCTAGAACAATCTAGAAGTATCTAGAGTCCTCCAGAAGGTACTAGAAGAGTCTAGAATACTCCAGAAGGTTCTAGAACATTCTAGAACATTCTAGCACATTCCAGAAGATTCCAGACTACTCTGGATGATTTCGGAACATTCTAGAACTCTCCGGAAATGCGGCCCGTGACATCCTCCCCCACCCAATCCGGCAACGTCCTCGTTGCCTTTGGGTCTTCGTATGCTTGGCCCTTTTGTTGCCTCGTCTCCACGAGATATCCCTTCCTCTTGGTCAGGTTGATGTGTTGTAGCTATCTGCGTGGCACATCGATCCTTCGCTAGCTTGCGCCCCATCCTTGTTCGGGCACGTTTTCTTCTCTGTGTCAGCTTCTCAAGTGATGTTTTGGGTATGACACTTGGGGGTCCCTCATCACTTTTGAGGGCGGATAGGTGGCCTACCTCCTTACTTTCCGTGAAGTGAAGGGCGGTTAGCACCTTTTCCTTTTCGGCTTCTCGTCTCATGGGTATTGCATGTGCTTACCCATTGCTCGTTATGAACAAGGTGCTAGCATGAGGAACTATGACGGCTTCCACCTTATTGAGGAAGTCCATTCTAAGATAGAACTTCCGATCATCAAGGGGAGCGACGGTTATGTCGACCTTACCTGTCCATGGTCCGATTTGGATGTTTGTACTTCGAGCTACTCCATGGATTGGAAGGCTCTTGGCATTGACTCCCTTCACATAGCCCTTCTCCTTTTTGTAAGGTAGGCTAATCTCATCGGCGAGTTCTTTCGCCATGTACACCTTATCCGCTCCCATATCCACCGTTGCTTGGAGCTCCTTACCTCCAATTTTGGTGTCTACATACATGCGACTACCGGCTTGCTTCCCCAGCTTGGGTTGGATGGCACTTAGGAGCGATATTGAGGCAATACTTGTTTCCTCTTCACGCCTCTCCTCCTTCATCACAAGTGCAGCTAGTTTCCCACGCTTCGGGCACTCGAAAACCCGATGAGGCCCATTGCACAAGAAGCATGAGTATTTCCTCGGCGTCTCATCCTTCTTGTCTCGTCCCTTGTCTTTGAAGGTTGTTGGCTTGTCCCTTCTGGAAGACTTGTCCCGGTCTCCGTCACTGTCGCTATCATCGTGGTTCTTCTTGCCTCGCCCCTTGGAGAAGTCCTTCTTGTACTCGTTGAGTGATTCGGCAGCAGCAACCGCGGAGGCGAGGTCTTGCACACCACGCCTCTCTAACTCGGTCTTGGCCCAACCACTCAGGCCGTCTAGGAAGGCGAATAAGGCGTCTTCCTCTCCCATGTTTGGGATCTCCAAGAGAAGCTCCTGGAATTCCCTTACATACTCACGAAGGTGGCCCTCCTTGTGTTGGAGGCGCCTCAACTTGGCCCTTGCTTCCCTCACCGCGTCCTTTGGATAGAATTGCCCTTTGAGTTCCCTCTTGAATCCATGCCAAGTGGTGATGGGAGTGGACCCTCGGTTGACATCGTCGCACCTTCGACGCCACCAAACAAGAGCAATGTCTTTAAGAGAGAAGGAAGCCAGGTTTACTTTTTGTGCTTCATCGGTGATGCCTACCGCTCCAAAGTAGGCCTCGAACTTCCAAAAGAAGTTGTCAATCTCCCTCGCATTCCTGGCCCCGTTGTAGGTTGGGGTTTGGAGCGCATTCACCTTTGGTGTGGTGGACACTTGACCTGATCCACGATTGCCTGCATTGGCCACTGCAGCCATACATACTTTGAGTTGGGTTTCCAAGGCCTCAACCCTTGCCTTGTACGCCTCAATCTCGGATTTGCAAGCCACCACCTCGACTTTGCAAGCTTGGAGCTCTCCATCCCGAAGAGCTCGGACCTCCTCATCGACATTGCTTGCTAAGGATTTCACCGCCTCTTGGACCTCTGCACGGAACTCCTCCAAGTCCCCCGTGGACTCGAGCTCCTCGATGCGGTTCTCCATATCATCCACCCTACCCGTGAGGTCCGACATGGAGTGGTTAATCTCTGCAAGCTTGTCATCTACAAGGATCGACAAGTCCTTATTCTTATCCTTGCCCTTCTTTCCTCCTTGTTGAGGATTGCCAGCATCAGTGACACTTGAAGCCATGGATCTCCCAAACCAAGGCTCTGATACCAACTGTCACGGGTTGATAATTCACTCAAACTTAGACCCGTACGGCCTAGCAAACTTTGCTTGAAATTCTTGCCTTGCTTGCTAGTAAGCCTTAAGGAAGCTTGACTTAGACTTTAAGAAGCTAAGTAAGCTCACTCACACTCTAAGAAAGCTTTAGAGAGAGAAAGTAGAGAGAGAAGAGTTTGGGAGAATGCTTTGTATTGCACTTGAATGCTTTCAATGGCTTGGTTACAAATGAGCCCTCTTTGGGGTTTATATACACATCCACCTCCTCAATGGATGGTGGAGATCTACTTAATCCAACGGCTAATATTATACTTCCAGAATATTCTATACAAATATCAAAGACTCTACACATATGTAGAATAATGTAGAACATTCTAGAGGGTAATGTAGAATGTTCTAGTATACCCAAGAAGGTTCTAGGACCTTCCACAAGGTCCTAGATACTCTAGAAGCTTCTAGAACAATCTAGAAGTATCTAGAGTCCTCCAGAAGGTACTAGAAGAGTTTAGAACACTCCAGAAGGTTCTAGAGCATTCTAGAACATTCTAGCGCATTCCAGAAGGTTTCAGACTACTCTGGATGATTTCGGAACATTCTAGAACTCTTCGAAAATGCGGCCCGTGATATGTGGCAGCTGCTTCAGCACAAAACTAGAAGTTAAGGGAGTACATGAAGATCACACCAATCCTTCCACTGAGCAAAACATGGCGAAATATCCAAGGGCTTCATTTAGTTCGTTTCTTTCACACTTCTATCCATTTTGATGTCACAAGCAAAGAAGGTTTATGAAGCATCCAATCAGTTTATCGATGGGCAAAATTAAGCATGATATCATTGTCTAGGTTCATTTTAGGTCTATCATATATTCTCCTTGCTCTAATAATAGTGATCCCTTATTATGCCCTTGTCAAACATGGCAAGTCAGCTCAACTAATGAATTCAATATGACACGTTTTACATTAGAAGGCATAGGCCAACTCTGCTCGCGCACAATTGTTTACATGCTGAGAACTACAGACTGAACCACACAATTTGACTGAAGACGAATGATAACATATCATGAGTTCTAATTTTTAGCTCGACTTAAACACAGAGTTGAGCCATCGAAAATAGATGACTTTACTGTCCAAACAGTTTCTGGTTAGTGCTCCATTGTTTCTGATAGATGCAATACCCATTTAGAAGCAGATCAGCATGGCTAACATAGACTCTCGATACATATAAAACACACTTAGCATGAAGATTCTGAATGGTGCCTCATTACTACAACCCCATGACTGATTGGGAGGCGCATGAACAACGGCATACTAAATCAACAGTTGATATTTACGGCTTAATAATGTTAGTCACTCTCACAAGTGCAAAGAACTTTCACTATGTGAAAATAAATGTAGGATGCGCATAGCAGTAAATTTCTTCATGTATTTCAGAACTCCGAAATAGTTTTTTTTTTTTTTAATTAGACTATAAATACATTTCACATCATTGTATTATCTCAATTCCCAAAGAAGATTTGGTAAACGTACCAGCATTTAAGTACCTCTGAAAAAGATCCTTCAATGCTGTATGGCTTCCCCTGATAGAAACCATATGCAAAATACAAGGGACCTTCAAAAATTCTTCCATGCTCTCACCTGATGCACAATAAACATAAAACTGTAAGAAAATAAGCACATTAAGTATCATTTCAAAGCTCTTATGCCAAATTAGCTTCCCTGAGGGGAGAGAATTAACAAACCAAAAAGAACCAAAGAGGCACTATTTCAGCTTCACTAACCTGATGTCCGCCGGCGTCTACTGAGATACCGAGCAACCATCCACTGAGATACCGAGCAACCGTCGGGTAGGTGGCTCCAAGCAACCGTCGAGCGGCAGTTGTCAGTCGAGAGTTTTGAGGCGTTGACTGAGAGGTTCGAGGGGCTGGGTGGATGAGAGGTTCGAGCAATCGTCGATTGAGAGGTTCGAGGGACTGGTGAACGCCGGCGTCGAGCCGTCGACTGAGATCGACTGAGAGGCTACATCTGACCAGATGGCGACTGGTGAGGAAGGCTGGGCGGCTGTAGCAGACGGCGTTGGCGACGGCTAGAGAGAGAGTAGAGGGGCGGCAACGGCTAGAGAGAGAGTAGAGACTAGAGAGGCGTGACCGCGTGACGGCGTGACTTGTGAGGGAGTGACTCTAGTGAGGGCCGTGCGTGAGGTAGTGAGGCTTGTCTGGCTTGACTCTTGAGAGAATGAGAATTGAGGGTTTTGTTCTGTCTTGTCAAATTTACAAAATTATTATTAATATTTACTTTTTTTTAAGGTTTTAAACTTTGGGGGGAAATTCTGAAATTTTAAAACTCAATTAGTTGAGTTTAGAAGGGAAAAAGAAAAAAGATTTAAGAAGAATTAAAGACTTAAGGAGGAAATTTTATAAATAAAATTAAATGAAATTTAAGAGGAAAAAATAAAATAGTTAATAATTTTTAATTTGTAATTTGATAGATATGTAATAAAAAGAATAAAACATAAGCGATATAATATTTGGTGAAAATAAGAATTAAGAAAAGACAAGTATAATTGACACATTATTAAACTTATTAGGATCTAGCTATATTATTTTAGTATTTAATTTACTTAATGCCTTAATATACGCTAGGATTATAAATTTATAATATCCTTTTGTGAGCCTATGACAACGTAACTACCGTCATTCCGTCAGAAATACTGCATTAGTGCATTACTGATCTACAATCCTAAATTATCTTCATAACATGTTAAAATTTTAACTCTTCATAATCATATTCAAGAATATATGCTTATATATGATCTCATAGTAATGTGACTCATTTGAATTTATTATTTTTTTTCTTTTATGATAACCAACATTCACAATCACATAAATGTAATGACAATTAACACATATAGACATCTCATAAATACAAATCAACCTTGATATGTGATCACAGATCACTTAACAGGGTATCAAAAGAACATTGAATCGATTATTGAAAATACCGACTTCAACTAATACGTTTCGGTTCCTCAACTCAAATATGACAAATGTCAAGTTATGAATCAATATCGGGGTCAAAATAAAAAAATTTATTATTTTTTTCTTTTATTGGTCATTTTTCAAGGTATGTACATTAGTACATATATTTTGGCATTGAGTCTTTCAAATAAGACAATTGACTCATGAATCATGATTGGCGCAATGTTGATTCACTAGTTTTGTCATAGTTTTGTCCAAGTGTCAAGTTTTGATAACCAACATTCACAATTACATAAATGTAATGATAATTAATACATATAGACATTTGATCTCATAAAGAAATATCAATCTTGATATATGATTACTTAAGGAGCCATCAAAACAACACTAAATTGATTATTGAAAATATTAACTTGAACCAACCTGTTTCTATTTACCAACTCAGATATGACAATTGATAAAGTCAAGTTATGAACCAATAACGGGGCCAAAATAAAACTTTTATTGTTTTCTTTCTTTTATTGGTCATTTTTCAAGGTATATATATTTTGGCGTTGAGTCTTGCAAATGAGACTATTGACTCATAAATCATGATTGGCGCTAAGTTGGTTCACTAGTTTTGTCATAACATGACCTCAATTGAGATACTTAAAACAATGAAACATCACTTAACAGCCACAATCCTTTAGATAATTGCACATCGGTCGTCGCATAACTGCATAAGAAATTAAGAGTATAAGATATATATTGGGGTCATGGATGGGTTGTACTTAAGTACTTGTAACTTACTAAAACTCATAGTAAATGTATAAGTATAACTAAGCCTATAAAAAATTTCAATTACAAAAGTTCCTTTTAATTTTACTTAAGCTTTAAAACTTATATATATATATATATATATATATATATATATATATATTATACGAATGTATAAACGATTAAATGTTAACATATGAACGCATGACTTAAAAAAAGAACATAGAATAAATGGGCTCAACTAATTAAATGGATTTTATATTTTAAATATAATTTCATTTTAGAAACGAGCACATTGAAAATATACACTGATCCGAAATTAACCCGAATTAATTTATACCTAACCCGATTTACACCCGACCCGACATTCACCCGAACATTGAACCGAATCCCACCCGACCCAAATTAAACTCGACCCATACTTGATCCGAACCGGGCTACCGTACACAACGCGAAACATACAAGACCTAAACTCCACCCGAACCCAACCCGAACATGACTGATCCGAAAGTGGCCCAAACTCAAACTTCACCCGAACCGAGCCTGAACACGATCCGAACATGATTAACCTGAAATTAATCCAAACCGAATTACAATCCGACCTGTACCTAATCTGATTGATCCATTTGTCAGGTCTAGTCATAATAAATTGCAAAAAGTTTATGCCTAGAATGCCGGGATCAATCAACCAATACCAGTTATCTATTTCCATGTGTCAGCAATCGTGTGGAGAAGCTGTCAACAGCTTGACGACCGCAAACCTGATGCTTTGTTCTGCACATGCCAGACCTGCCGGCGGCCGGTGGCCACATTATTTCGCGGGTTGATTTGTTTAATGAGTAGAAAACTGAGGAACCAAAAAGATTCGCACAATAAGAGGAATGACTCAGCGTTGTCAGTGTCTTGATCATGGCCAAATGCCAATCTTTGATCTTCTCCAAAAAGCCCGCCATCTTTTCTACGTGTACAACCTTGTTGTTTCACCGTCCTTCATTCATTATTTATCCTCCACGTCAACCGCCTTTCATTCAATTATTATGTGGAAAATTGTTCTTTTTCTTTAACTAGTTTTCACTTTGCTCAACATTGTTATGCTCCCTAATCCCTCTGAGTTGGAAAAAGATTGTTTCTGTAGAAACAATTGTAAAGTTATTATCAACAATTACCTACAAAGATTATTAAATGAGTATCTTGTTGGAAGTGTTTTGCAAGATTAGCTCAATATTGGTCAGTAAAAATTTAGCGGAGATACCTTGCATAATATGACTATTCAAACAATGAATATATACTATAAGATGCAAAAATATTAGTGGTTGATTTAAGTTGTAAAATTTTCAAGAATCACTTTAAAAACTTAAGTTCAAAGTAGAATATTTGTTTGTTAGTTTTATTTGGGCAAAGAAAAAAGAATTAAGTATGTGACAATAAATAGAATTGGCTAATTAAACAAATGAGAAACTTTTTGAATGGATAATAAATAAAGAAACTTTCAACATATTAAATCAATTGCATTACTGATTGTTTAAGGATGCATAAGATGTAGTTGATAGGCACCAGGTAATTTTAACTTCATGTTTAGGTTACTGTTATAGACATGCATATAAGCTTATCTTTATCCCTCTTTGTGGCCAATAATCAAAAGTAGTATGCAAGATGCAGTGATTAATTGAAAGATTGGTATCAATACATGTTGGTTTAAGTGATTTGACATTTATTTTTATTAAGTAAGATCTTGAATTTGAGTATTATGAATAGAGAAAATTTATTATGAGAGAACTTTACCCTTTTATTGCCCAAAAGTAGCTCAATTCTGATAAAACAGAGGCCAAAGACCCCCCAAAAAAAAAAAAGATTGGTGATGATTGATGATTAAGATATATATGAAAACAATTTCAGTTTTAATATCCTTAATTTTTAGAAAAATCTTTCTACTTTTTTTTCTAAAGTAAAAAAATACAAACTTTAAGATTTTGTTTTTCACATGCAACTTTAAAATGGAGAATAGACTCATTTAGCTTAGCTAATTAGTTTTGATGATGAGAAATCATTAAATTAATTTTACAATACTATGTCAACGTCATGTCATCCAACAATATAGATTAACACGCATACTTTTTTGTTAGGCAATTGCCTAAAAAGTAAAAAGTCGAGTTAAGTTCTTTGAGTTGGTTATGCTTGATTTTCCAGAAAATATGATCCTAAGTGATTGATTTCATGATACTTAATATTTCCCATATGATATTGCCTCGCCCAATGCCAAAGCCCACTTTGTCACCGCTGATTTATTTGGCTTTATCTTAAGTGCACACCCAATGACTCGACCTATTCCCTCCGTCCACAATTATATAAGCCTTCCCTTCCCTTCCTTTCCAGTCTCCACTGAATCCCATCTCTCTCCTCTTTGATTACAGATCATCGTCACCAATTGGCCTCCACATTACACCATCCCCAAACCAAAATCACTGTCATCTTTCCAAAATCATCTTCTTCATATCAACAATGGAAATCCCAGTAATTAATCGAATGACAGAATTGGAAGCAAGCATCAATTCCTTAAACAACCCATCCTTAATCTCTCGTTTAATCTCCACTTTGGAGCTGAATTCTTCTCTCCCCGTCCAATTCTGCAAATGGGGTGCCCTTTTTCTCACTCTTCTTTACGCATTCACCAGCTTCGCATACAGAATCAAGATCTTAGTCCTTCATTTCCACAGTAAATCCAAATCCCTGTTATCCTCTGTTTCCGACCCTCTTCAATCTCACCTTGACGACGAGTTTTCCACCGACGATGACGAAAACGACGACATTTGCTCCTCTTCCGACGACGACGATGAAGAAGAGGAGGTGCCTACCTCATCGTGTGAAGACTTGACACGATTCGATGAAGATTTCCGGGTCAAGGGCAGTTCTGGTAATTTCAGCGAAAACGCCTGGCGGAAGCGTAAATTGGGGCTGCGCCGGCGCCGGAGCATCGAAGATAACTTCTCCTTGTCGGAGCTTGTGAATGGAAAGGGCGTCGTCAAGCTCTGGGAGAGCTCGATTCCGGCGGTGTCGTTCTCGCCGACGGTGACATTCACCGCCGGCGCCGGCCAAGACGGGAAGTTTGGGTTGGGGTTGTGGGACTTCAGGATGAAGTGGGAGTTGCCGGCGGTTCAGGCCGAGTGGAAGTCGGACCGGCGGGGAAGGGCGGTTCGGGTTGGCATTGACTCCGGTCGGACCGGCAAGGTCTATGTTAGAGATGACCGGTCCATGGGGTTCACGGTTGGTGACGTCAGGATGGCGGATACGCCGTTGGAGAATTTAACGGAGTCTGAGGAGGCTACGTGGTGGGACGCTGACGGCGTTACTTCTGTGGCCGAGTCAAAGAACGACTTCCCTTTGTTCTGTTTTTAATTTCTCTTTTTGTGGAGGAAAAAAAAGGGGTCAAAAGAGAAACGAGCACTAATATTATTGATTGACTGCTGTCTGAAATAAACACGGTGGACGATGTCTGGGAAGGGAGGAAGCTGCAAAAATGAAAATGTTGGCTTCCCATCTTGTAAATATCATGTACATACAAGTTCGTTCAACTAGTGCAAGTTAATTTACTTTTCCCTTCTAATTATGTAGGCAATCTTGTTATATTTCCAATTCTTTATGAAAATTTATCATAAGATTAAGTACATATGCCTTTTTTCCAATAAATGTTTTCGCTTTGTCCCATCGAGCATGGCTTATTGTTATTGTGGAAGGCAAGTTTGTGGAAGTCGGTCGATGCAATTTAGGTGCAACTCTGAAGTAGAGTAAGTCTTTCCGTCATGGAAGAATGTCTTGGTTCGTCAATTAATTCATTATCAGATGAATTATCACTTATTACAAATGCCTTCTCAAGGGTAAGTCCTTCCATCATGAAAGGATGTCTTGCAGTGGCGAAGTAAGAAATTTCAAAAAGAGGGTCAAAATTAATAGTACACGATATAAAATTTGACAATAGTCATAAATGAAAATTAAATAACTGTTGCATTATATCTAATCTAATTGTCCTCGACAAGACCTCGTATATTTTTGAAATTAAATCACTGTTACATTTACCTATAATTGAAATTAAACATATAAATTAAACAAATTGGAAATTCACATTGACAAATAAACCCACAACTTAAAGAATAAAAGCAGATTAATCTACAAATTAGAGAATGAAGTAACAAATGCAAGTCGTCAATTAAAGCTTTTAAACTATTATTAGTAAAAGGAAAACTCACAAATTTGGAAATGAGAGGTGGGTTGTGGTTGGGGCCCTTGGGCAGATAGCGAATGCCGCCATGGGGCACTGGGTAGCGAGTAGTGTCGGTAGCAGAGCGACCGAAGGGTTAAGCGTTTATGGGTGCATGGCTGCATGGGGGCTGGGTTTCCTAAGGTTCTGTCCAAGACGGAATGCCGAAAGCGACGAGGGGGGAGGGGAGGGCAAGGTAGCTCTAAAGGCAGAAAATAATAATAAAAAAATAGAACAATCAAATTGTGTATGAGGATGCTCAAACTCGCAACTTTAGGGAACCACCAAACCAAACGTGCATGTTGAACCATCGGGTTGGAGGCAACTTCATGCAACCATTTGCCTTATCTTATATTTATATTAAACTTTCAAATTTTTAAATTTTTGCCGCATGATATCTTGGTTTGCTAACTCATTTATCATTCAAAGAATTATCACTTATCACCCTCAAAAATTCTCGTAATCTTCATCACATCTTCTCCAAGTACGAGGCTAGTGCATATCTGCCCCCTCTGAAAAACCTTCGGTGCCCACTGTTTTAGAATACGTATGATTGTAGACAGTAGTGGAGCTAGACAAATAAAATAGGGATATCCATCTATTAAACTGCTTATTTTAGGAGTGTCCATATATACCAATATAATTTCCTTCAAAATATAGCTTATTAGATTTCTTTTTAGGTTGGAGTGTCCATGGACACCCCAATCCATAACATTGTTCGGCCTCATATTGTAGAAAAAGATATATATTATGTTAGCCACCTTATCTTGACACAATGTACATGTTATCTGAGTGCTCAATTTCATTTTTGTTCTATTACAAATAAGCAACCTCAGAAAATCAAATTGCTAACCAGAAAACAAAAATTAAGTCGTGAAAGGGTTGTTGGTGTCTACTTAATTTTAGCCTTATCCAATCTTATCACCAATCACCCGCCTTTTACACAAATTACCTTGTGAACTTGCTATCCAACAAGCTAACCCCCGTTACACGTGTTCTGATCCTTATGGTCGCCGTCCCCATTATAGGCTTATCTGATTTGTACGTAGAGGGCCCGATAGAACAATTAATATGCAACACCAAACAAAGGAAAAAAGCAGGAAAAAAAAAAAAAAGTTGATATGCCTTTTGAATACTATGTTTGGAAGTCATAGAGTAAAACAAATCGTACACTTTTTTGTTACAATCAATCACCGTCTGAATCACCCACTTAAGTGGCCTATTTAGGACAGTCCATGTCACCATCCTCGACGCCCTTTTTAGAGTCGCAGGCATGGACGTATATCACCCACAATTTTCCCAAACATCATTCAAAGCTGATGATGACTCCTGAGAGTTTTCCATTGGCGTCTCAAACACACCCACTTTCAGATTTAGGCTTCTGTGCAAAAAAATATTTTCCAAGCAACAAGATTTACAGCTTAAAAGTGAAGCAACCAGATCCCTTTTTTTTAAAAAAAATTTTAAAACTATATCATTACGCTGACCAGTCCGCAAATACATTTTCCAAAATTTTTAATATTAATAGAAATACATTCAATTCTATTAACATAGTTTTTTCGATTATTAACTGGATATAACCTATACAAAATATAACAAGAATATACATCTAATTAACCCGCCCCGGGACAACCCCTCAATGGAAACTTACGAATAATATTCCAAAAGACCGCAAGCATTATATATAAACAACAACTAAAAATAGCCCTATCAACCGTAATACATCTCAAGATAAAACAACAAAACTGCTAAAGTTTTAACGTATTTGACTAACTACTGTAGTTTATAATAATATAAATATTCAAGCCCAATAAATTTACATAAAAAAGATGACATATTGAATAAGTTGTAATCTTCTCACATATGAAAGGAATCTGATTGTTGATTCATATTTCATACTCAAATATTGCCAACATTTTTTTTTTGTTTTGGGTTTTTTCATAGACAAACGCTAACTAATACAAGGGAGTTATTTGCTTATCGGCACCTCCAATTATGGAGTCTGAATTTTTGGAACCACGAAGTTCAGGAATGAATTTTTCGATCCCTCAAGATTTGAGGAAAATAACTTTCTGGACCTTTTATTATTATTTTGGCCTGAAACTTTCAGACATTTTCAACTTTAACCCAAATGAGGTACTTTGAATAATTTTGCTATTTTTTGTGGTTTTTCAAGAAATATGCTTGTTGTAATCAATTTAACTTCTTAGAATGACTTTACTGATACTAATTATCACAATATACTATTTATATCATAAATATTTTTTTTGATGATTATAGGTTCACCATACTTTGCAACAATAAAACTTTAATTAGAGAGCTTTGATCATTACCTAAACTTAGTTGGCACTGGATCCTATCAATCCTCTAGCTTTTAGTTTACAAAGAATGCTAATCTCAATCACACCTTTCTTAGATCAGGTACAACACAGATTCATTTCGTTTTCTACCTTAGACCATAGTCACTAATCAAATTTTATATGTTTTTGAGGATAGTGAAACTTTAATCAAGAAATCATAATATATAAGACGTACAGTTTGATTAAATAATATTCCCTACTGCGAAACTTCTTTTGTTAAAGGTTTGATAGTGGAAATATTACAATGGAAAGATCAAAGAGGGACTTAAACTATGAAGTTCATCAAAAATACTGGCTCATAGAGAAATGGAGATTCCTGACTTTTCTTTTGCTCAAGTATGCTCAAATGACCGTATCCCTTCTCAATACTTAGCTTCTTCTTTTATATAGGAGATAGACGACATAGGATGCCCTAATGGCTGCAGTACACACTGATACTTTCACATGACTACAGCTGTCCTCACATAGTTACAGTAGACAACATTATTTGACATTTGATAAAATAGCACAATAGTGGAGCAACAACTTTTCAGAACCTTTAATGCTGACAAGTGAGGGGTGCAACTTGGTCCTTGTGGTGTAGACCAGTATTCTAAGTATGCCACCTTCATTCCCGCACCCAAGGAATGTTCCGCCAAATGAGCTACCAATCTATTCTTCAAGCACGTTGTGAGGTGTTGGGGCTTGCCACGATCCATGGTCAGTGATTGGGACACTCGCTTTACGGGGCGCTTTTGGGTGGAGTTGTTCAAACTCATGGATTCGGAGCTCAACTTCTCCACTAGCTTCTGTTCATAGAGTGATGGGCAAACTAAGAGGGTCAATTCTCTCTTGAGGCACTAAATGAGTGCCAACCAAAGGGATTGTCAAAGTTGCTTGATGCCACCCAATTCTCATATAACTTGCAAAGAAGCAAGTTCACAGGTTGAACTACATTTGAGTCATCATGGGCCACCAACCGTTGACACCAAGCTCACTTGTTAGGTGATAAGGGAACAGGTCCACCCACCCTCAAGTTTCCTAAGAATTGGAATGATCAAGTAGGTATGGCTCGGACCTACTTCAAGAAGGCCTCTAAGAAGTTGAAGAATGGAGTCGACAAGAAGCGACGCTTGAGGGAGTTCCAAGTGGAAGACCTTGTATTTGTTAAGATGTACAACCACGCAAGGTTAAACTATTGGCATCAGGTTCTCATTCGACAATACGAGGGTTCTTTCTCCATCCTTAAAAAGGTGGGGGTGCAAGCTTACAAGATGGAGTTACCTCCCAAGATCAAGTATTATCATATCCCATGTAAGCATATTCAGGCCTTATTCATGGAGACCAAGTGAATCCGAGTAGAGGCATCTCTCAATGGGCACCCATGGGTGTGAAGATATAACATGGCAAGGAAGTGGAAGAAATTCTAGTCGATCGAGTGGTACGACTCTTCAACCAACCACTGACACATGAACTCCTTATCAAATGGAAGGGATTACAGGAATGCGAGGCTAGCTGGGAGCCCATCCAACACTGGTGGCAATTCAAGGAACAAATACAAGCATTCGAGGACAAGAAGGCAATGAGGACATCACCGGATTAGGTGGAAAAAAATATTACGGATAAGAATCCCACATCGAATAAATAGATATATAATCGAATAATGGGACGGTATTGGGCTTATAAGCGGCAGCGCTGCACATCTTATTAGACTAGCCTTTTGTGGAAAGGGTAATGACCCCGTGACACCAATTATACGACTAGTTGTCCACGTAAATAGATATATAATCCAAAATATAACTTCCATCCCTGGCCTGGGGTGGACCGAGCATCCCAAAAGTATGATAACATACACAAAAGGTGTACTTGAAGCTTTAACATGTTTCATATATAATTGAAGTTAAACATGACTTTTGATGGAGTAGTCTATTGTTAATTTTATCTATGCAGTGCTGGTTGACTAACGTACTTACATTTAACTTGACTAAGAAATTGTATGATTTGTTGAGAAAAACAACCGTCTAGTTGTTTCTTGGTGGTGGTCTACACCATTCGACTGAGAACAATTACTTATGTAGTCAATGCTATTACGAGCATAGTCATCCACAATAGCTACCCATTGATGGCATGATACAATTCAGCTTTTAATTTCCTGTACATGTCTCGGGATGTGCGCTCTGTTGCTTCTACAGTAGCGAGGAGTTGAGACCTAAGCTTCAGACATTTCATTTCCAACGTCATAACACAAATCTTTTCCGTCCAGGTGAGGGGGTCATCTACACACTAGAATTGAGCGTATAGTTGCTACAATAGTGTAGTACACAAGAAATGCCATTAAGGATCGAAATGGGATGAAAGAAATTTCAAATGTGAGGACATTACGGTAAATTTTGGACAAATGAAATATGAATTGTACACACCTGATGGCATATTGTATGCCTACGAAACCGATCCCCGATGGCTGGGACAATCATAAACTATCCCAACATCTTCTGGTACATCACCTAGGATATTTATAAATTAATTGTCCTTCTTGCAGTTGCCAAATTTAATGAAAAGTGGAGTGGTTATTAAAAAGTAATTGTGCCTCAATTGAAGTAGAAGAAGTTGGGGGGTGGGTTAATTAAATAATGTCTTAATCCTTATTGAAGTTGTTGGTGAAGGTGATAATTGGCTGCAAATATCCACAATTTCCCGTATAAGTGGAGCTTCTCATGCTCTTTGAGGCTACCTACTAATAATAGATGTGACCTGGTAATCATGGCTTAAAGTGCAAAATTTTCTCCCCTCATAAATGACCCCTTTCACGGGTTGAGCATACATTTTGCTTACCATATAATATGTTATTAATAATCTATAATAGTCAAACCCTTTTAATGGAAATGCATGTGTAGTTGATCATGTTGGTTGGCCATTACTTCCCACATTGATGAAATGGACGTGTACAACAGTTGGTTGGATGTCGGTAAAAAAAAATTTACTCATGTACCTTCTACCATCATTTTCTTACTTATACAATATTTCATTGTTTGTAATTGGAAAGCAGCATCAACCTACAGAAAAAATGTAGTGACAAAGGCTTAAACTACACCAAACACTCATCGGTGAATTGTAATGGCTGGTTCTGTACACAACGTCTATGACCAAACAACCCTAGGGTAGGTCAAAGACAATATTTTCATGGCCCTTGATAATATAACATTGCAGACATTCATGGATTTTCCTGTTCGTTCATGGAATGACTTTATCAAGAAGATCGAGCCCGTTTGATTAATCTAAAGTGCATGTTTCCATCTGGCCATGTTGTCTCGAGACAAGTACCCATAGTGAAGGAGTTTGGCGTAAATGCCACCAGAATAAAGGGAAAGCCTGTGGGCGGATGAAAGGCATTGCTTCCATCTTAACATATATGGAAATAGAGGGTATATTTGAGATATATGAAATTGACCCAACGCCTGCCCCTCAATACACTTCAGAGTAGACATACTCAACACAAGGAATGTCACAAACATCCGATTTAGTAGATGGACTGATGGCACATATTTACATATCCTTCAAAGCGGCCATTCTACGACCTAATTCGACATCAAATTCACCACTCTCAAAGAGTTAGATGAAGTGGTATACGATATCCATAGTCGGTCAACAGGCTATATGGTTGGGATACTGCCTGGGGTTCCGGAGTACATGAGTTAAGATGTTCGCATGTACATTTGGAATTGTAGAGGCATTACAAGAGCGTCATTCTGCCCCCACTTGTTCACCATGAAGTCTATGACTGATGCTATACTTGTTATCCTTACAGCCACGCATGCTGCTGGACGAAACGTAAGTAAGTTGCTATCTTAGGCACACAGCATGAACTACTTCTACACCGAGTCGCTTGGGTTCATTAGAGGCGTATTATTACTACGGGACACCTCAACAGCATACATCATCCACATCACTAAGGAGTCAATACATGTGTTATTTGTGGTGAGGGTATGACGTACGCCCATATTACTATGTTCACCTCGCATCTTTGAAATAATTCATCAGTTTACTTTGCTCATGTTGACATCTAACCAGGACTTGGTATAAATTGAGCACCGTTATGTGTAAAACTCTACTACTTTGATTGTAGTTACATTGCAGTGAAGGTGTTTGCATCTAAACTTGTGCCATTATGTTTGTACATCATTGTTGTATTTAATTTGTTTTTATACAGTGCATGATAACTACTCATTTCTCATTTGTGCTTTTTATGTAATCTACATCCTTACAGCGGTCCCACTTACTATGCTTATTAATTCGAAGTCCACAACACAAATTTCCTGGGATAAGCAAAAATATTTATGGTACTATCTGGGGATGTTATTTTGCAGATGTCAGGATAGTGAACCCGCAACTCCTTCAACATTAACCATCCAGGGATGGTTTGAACACTTGACACAATGGTGTATTATAAGACTAACTGAGTAATCCCCACTCATAATATGAATAGTAGATGAACATAACAATTGCGTTAACCATATACCATACATCATTCTATGTTATGGTATTTCTTTTGTTTTCATACTGTGCAGGATGACTTTCCCCTTTCTCATTTCTACCTATTCTGTAACCTACAGGAATACATTCTGCCTTTTACTATGCTTGTGAATCTTCACCTGGTAGCCTTTACGTTTAAATCTTAACTTACATATTGCCAAATATGCACAAATTTTCATTATAAGATCTTGGGATATTATTTGGAGATAGTCAAGATAGTGTACCTACAATTCGTTTAACACTAACCATCCAAGGATGGTTTGAACATTGGGCACATTGGTGATTATAAGAGTAACTGATTAATTGTATCACATGAGTCCTTCAAGAATTCCCTCATTCATCATATGCACAGTCATATTACAAACACAGATATACCAGTTGTGTTAAGCATATAGAAGAGTACAAAGTAAGTAACCACATGAGAAAGATAAACATAGCAGTTGGCATTGACATTGAACATATCATGACATGATCCTTACGTGGCAATTACAAAAGCGCAAAATGGGCTAACATACTGACCATAGAACAGGGATAGGGAGAATATACTTAGCATACAAACGATGACCATACCCCAATGGCACAGAATAACTTAAATTACACAATCCAAAAGAACATGACATATGGTTGCTATCATATAAGCCACTTGCATAGAACGATAGCAAAGAGGACAACCACAACCATTGTTGCAAGATTAACCAGATGCTTCAGCTTCGCATTCTCATTCATTATGTCATCTACAAAACATGTCTACTCTTTTGTGAGGCATTGATTATTTTGTTCCTCCTTTAGCAAATCCCTCTAGTAAAACTGCTTATGTGAAGGTTATCTATGACCTTCCTGGGTCTCTCAGGGTATGGTTTATCAATCATCTCATAGTATGGACACGCAATGCTAGCATGCATACTGATACATGATGAATTACATTTGGCTAAATAAAGGCATGAAATGCTTATAGGTCAGCCCAAAGGAGGTTGAAGATTAATTACCCCAACGATGAACCGAGAGAGAGAGAGAGAGAGAGAGAGAGAGAGTTCCCAAATAATTAAAGAAGGCTTCTAATGGCAAACATTCAACACTTGAAATAAGTAGCAAGAAGATAATATATCTCACCCTCTAACCCTCTAAAGCTTTAGCACCAAGGATTAGATTAAAGGAAAGACTCAAATCACCACCGTCCTAAGAGAGATAAAGATTTTGAGATTTCGAGAAAAACTAAGCTTTAAGCTCTCATATCTTTCATTCAATCTGATTTTTTGTGGAAGGAATTAGGTCCATAAATATCCAATGGGAAGGAGAACTGGCTATCCATTAATGGGACAGGTGGTCCAATAGGAGGTTTACAAAATGTCCTAGAAAAATAAATCAAGATGCTTAAGATAATTACAATTACTATGAGCTGTATTTTCTAGGATTCATCTTCCATCTTCTAAAGAGCCATGAGTGCGCTCTATTCCTCCAAATGAGGTGCCGCCATTTGTCAACTCTTCTCTTGTGTGTGAAGAATCATTCCATTTAGATTAATCCCTAAAATTACAGTCTTAACCTCCTTAATTAAGTCCATAATCAGAACCGTACATTTTCCAGTCCTGGACCCACCCTTGCTCGGTATTTAGCCATAACTTTCTCAATTCTTAGAATTTACGAACGATTCAATAGTCGTTGGCAAATAGACATTGGGGTTTCCATTGTGTATAATTTGTGAACATTGGAGCTCATTTGGATGGGAAAAAATTGAGCTAGAAATAAAGCAAAGTATTCTGCCCAGAAACTAAAAATGAGCTAATGAGGTGGTTTTCGGAGGATTAAGTGGTTAACTCCTTATTCAGGGCTACTATGGGCCCAACCACCTTTTCTAACCCTGTTAGACCTTCTTAAGGATCCCAAGTCAATATTGACCTAGGAGGACCTAGCCCTTGACCTAGGGTCAATATTGGGTTGACTTGGTTGATGACCCTCACTAGTGAGAGTAGGCCTAAGCTTAGGAGTTTCTCCGCATCAACTCCTCCCACTTGAAGAGGATTTGTCCTCAAATATTCATCAAGTTCCTCATTATCTTCAAGGTAAGGAGTGAGATTCCCAACATTAAAGGTGGCGGATACTTGCACATCTCTCGAAAGTTCAATCTTGTATGCATTCTCTTCCACCTTTTGTACCACCTTTTATGGACCATCTCCTCTAGCCATGAGCTTGTTCTTCCTTCTTGAGGGGAACCTTCCTTCCTTAAATGTAACAATACAATATCACTCGATTTGAGCTCAAGGTGTGGGAGGTTCTTGTTGGCCTTTTGCTTGTATTGCTCATTCACCTCTTCAATTTGTGCCCTCACTTGCTCATGTAGCTTCTTCATTTCTTTAGCTCTTGCTTTGGCCTCAAAACTCACCCCTAATTCTTGAGGAATAGGTATAAGATCAATGGGAGTGAGAGGGTTGAGACCATAGCACACTTCAAAGGGAGAGTGAAAGGTAGTAGAGGAAGGAGCCCTATTGTAGGCGAATTTAGCATGAACAAGCTTGACATCCCAATCCATCAAACTCTTACTCACTATACCCCTTAGCAATGTTGTGAAGGTTCTATTTGTTACCTCCATTTTTCTATCGGTTTGAGGATGGCAAGTAGTGCTAAAAAGTAACTTAGTCCCCATGAGCCTCCATAGGGATCTCCAAAAGTGAGATAGAAATTTGGCATTCCTATCCGGCACAACGGTTCTTGGAATACCGTGGAGCCTCACAATTTCTTGAAAGAAGAGGTTCACAATGTAGGTAGCATCATCACTCTTGTGGCATGCAATGAAGTGAGCCATCTTAGAGAAACGATCCACCACTACTATGATAGCATCTTTTCCTCGAGGGGTTCTTGGAAGGGCCACAAGGAAGTCCATGCTAATGTCATCCTAAGACCTTGAGGGGACCAGAAGAGGAGTGTAGAGACCTTGATGGAAATGACTCTTAGCCATGTGAAAAATATTGCATCTTGAGATCACTTTATGAACATCCCCACCCATCTTGAGTTAATAAAAATGATTCTTGAATATCTCAAGGGTCTTGTTAATTCCAAAATGACCGGCTAAGGCTCCTCTATGAGCCTCTTTGACAATCAAGTCCCTTAGAGGACTTTTAGGGATGCAAAAGTTATTTCCTTTGAAGAGGAAATCATCTTGTAGAATGAAAGAGCCAAAGTTAAAAAGATTCTCCACCACTTCCTTAAAGTCTTCATCCTCATGGTATAAAGCCATGCTAGAATGAAATCTAAGAACCTTGGCTTCAAGGACCGAAAAGAGAGCATATCTCCTTAATAAGACATCAGCCATAACATTCATTTTTCCACTTTTATAAAAGAAGTTGAAAGATTGAAGGAACTCAACCCACTTGGCATGTCTTGAGTTCAACTTGTGTTGACCATTGATACAGGACAATGCCTTGTGATCCGAATGGAGCACAAAGGGCTTGGGCCTAACGTAATAACTCCAATGTTCCAAAGCCCTGATAATGGCATAGAATTCCTTGTCACAAGTGGATAGTTAAGCCTCGAACTATTCAACTTCTCACTAAAGAAAGCTAGAGGGTGCTTATCTTCAGTGAGAACGCACCAATCCCAAGGCCACTAGCATCACACTCAACTTCAAATAGAAGATTGAAGTTAGGAAGAGCTAAGATAGGAGCTGAACAAAGCCTATCCCTGATGGTTTCAAAGGCCCTTTGGGCGGCCTTTGTCCACTGAAAGCTTCCTTTTTTCATGCTTTCAGTTAAGGAGCCATAATGGAGCTAAGTCTTTGATGAACCGATGGTAGAAAGAGGCCAACCCATGGAAGCTTCGCACTTTCGTGATGGAGGTGGGAGTAGGCCAACTCTTAATAGCTTTAACTTTAAATTCATCAACTTGAATTCCCTCATCGGATACAACATGGCTAAGAAAGACAACTTGAGGAGTGAATAGCTCACACTTCTTAAGTTTGGCATATGAAATGCCTTTGGTTACTTCATTTTTGGGGTAGTTTTATGGCACTTTTTGGGGTTTTAAGAGCCTAATATTATATGTTATACTCTTCTTTTTTCGACTTACGCTTAGGTATGGTTGTTTGATGATATTTGTAAGATTTTAGATTGTTTGACCCAGCATTTGACCCCTATTTTGAGTGCTTGTTGACATGCCACAGAAGTACCGCAAGCCCTATGCTTGTGGAGCAAGAGAAGAGCAGAAAAATTCGGTTCCAGCCAAGACCACGGTCCAACCGTGGTGGTTGCCATGAACCGTGGTGCCTTTATAACTGTGGCATCTTCGTCTCCCTTTGGCTGTGTGGCCGAGAGAGCTTTGCTTAAAAGGACGTCCCTTGGCAGCAATGGAAAAAACCCCTCATCATAGATAGTCATTCCCTTTCTCAATTTTTATCTTTTATAGTTAGAATTTTAGTTTGATTTTATGTGCAAGTGAGAATCTTGTTAGCAGTTTGAACACCTTGTTGGAGGCTGTCATTGTCAAGCCTTTCCCTCTTAGATCTTGCTGGATTATTTGGTTAGTTATTTAAGTTTTAATCATGAGTGAGTAATTTATCTTGACTAGGGGTTTGTTTGTTAATGAAAGTATAGTTGGATCATTTTAATTCAGTAGAATTGTGCTTTCTTTTCATGTTGTTTTTGATTTTATTTTATCAAGTAATTATCATGCTGTGAGTGGACTTAGCCAAATTTACTTACACCCCTAAAGATAAATGAGTGAAGGATTGAAAAGTGAAATTTGATTATTAGGCTGCTTTGATAGGACTTAACATAGCAATGGCTTAAAAGAGAAATTTGCATGTTGGGAGGATGAATGAGTAATCAAAAATATTGAACCTAGATTAAGACAAATTAGTTCGGAAGAATGACTTTGGTTTAATTTAGGCAATTAGGTCGAATTTGAAAGAATAGACTAAATTAAAAATCAATTACAATTCCTCAAAATTATCTAATTTAGAGAAAAGCACATATTGATCGTATGATCTAACACCTTTCTTAACTAAATAAATCTCTAGGAGTTTTTCCTTGATTGAATTTAGAGACTGTTAATTAGAAATAGCCGAATCAAAATCCTCAATTAAGCTATTGCTTAGCATTTTCTAATGGAAAGAACTTGGTAATTTTGCTTTTGGTCTCTGTGGACGATTCTTTCTTTTTAACTACAACACCAGTGCACTTGTGGTAGCGTTAAGTTTTTAGCGCCGTTGCCAGGGACCAAATCGGTAAATATCAAGTCGATCTTATGAAGGTGACTAAGTAGTTTTATTTCATTTTTTTTTCCACTTTTGATTGCTTGGGTAGTGTTGGTGATTTAGCTTGCAAGAAGATTTTTTGTTTTATGCGAAGTCCATTCATTTATGAACGCGATCTTGAAATTGAGAGGACTTTTCATCAAAAGAGAAAGAAGCAAAGGGTAGAAAGACAAAGGCGCAAGGCTCAAGAAACTTCACCAAAGATTGAACCACCAAGAGGGGAACCTGAAAGAAGGACACTCCAGGATTTCATTACTCTGGGTGTCCAAGGTATCACCTCTAGCATGGCTAGACTCACATTGGAGGTGAACAACTTTAAGTTGCGGCCGACACTAGTCTGAATGGTTCAACAAACGCGCGTTCAGAGGATCACCAATGGAGAACCCCAATCTTCACCTCTTGGTCTTTTTGGAGTTGTGCGATACATTGAAGTTATATAGGGTCTTCACTGATGCAATCTGCCTTCGTCTATTCCTGTCTTCTCTCAAGGACAAGGTGCGTGCTTGGCTACATTCATTGCCACCAGATTTCATCACCACTTGGGACGAGCTAATTAAAGCCTTTCTTGGCAAATTCTTCCCATCATCGAATACGGCAAGTCTAAGGAACCAAATCACTACCTTCATTCAAAGGGAAGACGAATCGCTCTATGAAGCTTGGGAGCAATTCAAGGACTTGCTAAGGTTATGCCCTCATCATGGACTCTAAAGGTGGATGATCATCCAAATCTTTTATAATGGAGTTACTCAAGCGGTGTGGTCCACCATAGATGCAGCGGCGGGAGGCATTTTGATGAACAAGATGAAGGGTAAAGCCTTGAATTTGATAGAGAAGATGGCACTAAATGATTTTCAATGGTCCACAGAACGAGGCCAACCCAAGTGTGTTGGAGGTAAGCTTGAAGTTGATGCACTTACTTTACTTTCTGCTAAAGTTAATGCTATGACTCAAAGGTTGGACTGTATGAATATAAATGCTATAAATTCTAATGCCCCTCCCCCATGTGAAATTTGTGGTTCTATCGAACATGTGACTTTGAATTGCTAAGTTAGGAGTCCTTTTTCTAAGACTCTAGTGAAGTTAATTATGTCTAAAACTTCAACTCGAGACCTACCAATGACCCTTATGCTAGTACCTACAATCCGGCTTGGAGGAACCATCTGAATTTCTCATATAGGTCTAATCCAAACCCTTCGAATATACCCCCAGTAAATGCTAGGCTATCTCCTGTTTATCAAAGACCGTCTTTCCCTCCACAAACTTCTCAAAAGTCCAATTTACAGGCCACGATGAAGAGTATGCTTTTGGCGCGATAAAAGCAAGATGAGTATATGAAGAAATTAGCCTCTAAGGTTGATGTGCTTATAACTTATAATAAGATGTTGGAAGCTCAAATTGTCCAACAAGCTAGCTCTTCATCTATACCCCCGGGTAGACTTCCTAGTAAGTTCGAGCTTAACCCTAGGGAGCAATTTAATGCTATGACTTTGAGAGAGGGGAAACAACTAGAGGGACCTAAGGGGGTTACTAATGATGAGTCTTTGCATAATAAGAATGAGCATGCTGAGAATATTGAGAAAGAGGTATCTACACCCTCTAATGATGTGATTGATGATGTTGTGCATAAGTTCGATGAGGTTTCTAAGGACCCTAAGATCACTTCCCCAGAACCCTACGCCCCACCTTTACCATTCGCGCAAAGGATGGCTAAGGCAAAACTTGATTTGTAATTTGGGAAGTTTTTAGAGGTTCTTAAGAAACTCTACATAAACATCCCATTTACTGATACTTTGTCTCAGATGCCTTCATATGCTAAATTTTTGAAAGAAATTCTATCTAACAAAAGAAAGCTAGAAGAGTATGAGACTGTAGCTTTGATTGAAGAGTGTAGTGTCCCAATCCAAAATAAGCTTTCTGTGGGTGTTTTATGGTCAAACGTGAGCTTGATGCCCCTTTCTATGTGTGATAGGGAATGTGTCTATAAACCATGCCTTGTGTGATTTATGGTCAAGTGTGAGCTTGCTGCCTCTTTCTATGTGTGAGAAATTGAAATTAGGAAAGATGAGACCGACTACTATCCTTTTATAATTGGTGGACCATTCTGTGAATACCCTGTGGGTGTTTTAAAAGATGTTCCAATAAAAGTAAGAGGTATGTGCCAGTAGATTATGTGATTTTAGAAATGGAAGAAGATACGCACACCCACATCATTCTTGCGAGGCCATTCTTGGCCACCGTCGAATGCCGTATTGATGTGAAAAATGGTAAGCTATCTTTTGATGTAGGGGATTATTATGTGGAGTTTAACTTGTTTAAAGCTTCTAAATTCCCTTCCATTTCTGATGAGTGTAATAAGATTGATGTGATTGACGGTTTGATATGGGAAACCATGTCTAACCTCGATTTTAATGATCCTCTTGAACACTTGATGAATGATAGCATTACTATGGATGGAAATCCTGAAGTAAGCATGTGTGTTCAACTTTTGGAAGCCTCTCCACCAACTCACCATTCCCTTGCTATGGTGGAACTATTAAAGGCTACAAATAAACCCTCATCTGACGAGGAGCAAGCTCCTGAGGTAGAACTACAATCTTTCCCTTCCTCCTTGACGTATGAATTTTTTGGACCTAACTTTGCATATCCTGTGATTGTGAATGCAAGTTTGAATGCATTTTAAGTTGACTCTTTGCTTAGAGTACTTGGAGAGCATTGTAAAGCCATAGGATATACTCTTGATGACTTAAAAGGACTTCATCCTTCTATGTGTATGCATCAAATTTTAATGGAAGATGATTATAAGCCCGCAATTGAACATCAAAGAAGGTTGAACCCTAACATGCAAGAGGTGGTCAAGAAGGAAATTTTGAAATTGCTTAAGGACAGCAATATCTACCCTATCTTTGATAGTACGTGGTCCATATTGTGCCTAAGAAAGGGGGATGACTGTTGTCAAAATCAGAATAAGGAGCCAATTCCCACTAGGATTGTCACGGAATGGCCTATGTACATTGATTATCGAAAATTGAATAAAGCCACTCATAAAGATCACTTCCTCCTTTCCTTCATTGACCAAATGCTTGAAAGATTGGTTAAGAACTTATATTTCTGCTACTTGGATAGGTATTTGGGTTTCTTTCAAATCTCTATCCATCCTAGTGACCAAGAAAAGATTACTTTTGCTTGTCCTTATGGTACATATGCTTATAGGAGAATGCCATTTGGGTTATGCAATACCCCTGCTATATTTCAACGTTGTATGATGGCTATTTTCTCTGATTTTATTGAGGACATAATGGAAGTCTTTATGGATAATTTTTCTGTGTATGGCGCAACTATTGCTTAAATAATTTTTCTAAGGTCTTGCAAAGATGTGAATATGTGAATTTGGTTTTGTATTGGGAGAAGTGCCATTTTATGGTACAAGAGGGGGTTATCCTTAGTTATGTTGTCTCTAACAAAGGCATTGAAGTTCACAAAGCAAAGGTGGAGGTGATTGAAAAATTGCCACCACCAACTTCTATAAAGGGTGTGAGGAGTTTTCTTAGATATGTCAATTTTTACCAGCAGTTCATAAAAGATTTTTCGAAAATTGCAAAACCTCTCACCTAATTGCTTGTGAAGAATGTGCCTTTCGCGTTTAATGAAGAATGCTTGAGTACTTTCCTCAGGTTAAAAGAGGCATTAATCACGGCTTCAGTGATGCAAGCCAGGAATTAGGAGCTACCTTTTAAGGTGATGTGTGATGTAAGTGACTATGCAGTCGGCGCCGTTCTTGGCCAACGGAAGGATAATAAGTCATATGCCATATTATGTGCAAGTCGAACTCTTGATGAGGCTCAAGTGAATTATGCCACAACAAAGAAGGAATTCTTAGCGGTTGTCTTTGCCCTAGAAAAATTTCGATCTTGCTTGATCAATTCCAAGGTCATTGTCTTCACTAATCATGCCGCTTTAAAGCACTTAATAAAAATCCGACTCCAAGCACCGACTCATCCGATGGCTCCTCCTTCTTCACGGATTTGATTTGGAGATCAAAGGTAAGGCGGGGTTGGCAAATGTGGTTGTCGATCATCTATTCCGCCTAGGCCCGAGGCTACTCCTAGTGAAGAGCTCCCTATTAATGACTCTTTCCCCGATGAGCAACTTTTCGCCATTTTCCACTGAGCCAACCTATGGTATGCTAATTTGGTCAACTTCAAAGTGTGCAGGGTGCTACCTCCAGGATTGTCCTACCAACAAAGGAAGAAATTCTTTTCTGATGCCAAATGCTATGTGTGGGAGGAGCCTCTTCTTTAGAAGTTGTGTAGAGATGAGGTCTATAGAAGATTCTTGCTGAAAGATGAGGTCCATAGTGTCATGCATCATTTCCATGCTTTAACCTATCGTGGACACTTGGACCGTTTAAGACGATTGCAAAGGTACTCTAAGCAGGTTTCTATTAGCCCACGCTTTTTCAAGTATGTAAAAAAATTTGTTATGACTTATGATAGATGTCAGAGAATAGGGAACATTATCAAGAGGCATGAGATGCCTCAAAGGGCATACTTGAGGTTGAGTTGTTTGATATACGGGGGATTGACTTTATGGGTCCTTTTCCTCCTTCCCGTAACAACCTTTACATCCTTGTGGCGGTTGACTATGTTTCTAAGTGGGTGAAAGTCGTTGCCACCACGACCAATGATTCTAAGATTGTCATCAAATACCTCAAGAAGAATATCTTCACAAGGTTTGGCACACCGAGAGCTTTTCTAAGTAACAAGGGAACACACTTTTGGAGCAAGCCCCTTGAGTCACTATTAAAGAAATATGGGGTGTTCCATAAGGTTGCCACGCCTTACCATCCCCAAATAAGTAGGCAAGCAAAGCTCTCTAATCGGGAGTTAAAGAGTATATTGGAGAAACGGTGGATCGGTCCCGCAAAGATTGATCACTCAAGTTTGATGATGCTCTTTGGGCATATCGTACAGCCTATAAAACTCCTCTAGGCACCACTCCATACTGGTTGGTGTTTGAAAAGTCTTCTCACTTGCCAGTGGAGTTGGAATATAAGGCATGTTGGGCTGTGGAGACGCTCAATTTTGATCTTAAAGCAGCTAGGGAAAGGCGATTCTTGCAATTAAGTGAGTTAGATAAACTAAGGTTGGAGGCCTATGAGAGTTCATGCATCTACGAAGAGCACACTAAGAGATGGCAGGACAAGCACATCATGAAGAAGAGGTTTGAAAAAGCGGACATAGTCCTATTGTTCAACTCGAGATTGAGATTATATCCGGGCAAGCTGAGATCCTAGTAGTCGGGGCCATTTCAAGTCACCAAAGTTCAACCTAGTGGAGCGGTTGAAGTGTGAGGTGAGTCTACCAGTGCGTTCACAGTTAATGGATAGTGACTGAAGTAATATCTTGTGGGGTAACCTATTGAGAAGGCCACCATTTGTACATTCACTGGTCCATACCAAACGTAGAAGCATGGTCAAGCTCTTGACCTTAAAAGAACGCTTCTTGGGAGGCAACCCAAGCCCCTTTTATAGCCTTGATTTTCATTTTTTTAGTAGTTTTTCATAGTAAAAAAAATAGAGCGGAGAGAAAAAGAGCACAAAAGAAGGAATAAAAGAGAAGAAAGAAAACCAAAAAAAGGGGAAAAGAAGAAGGGATCACAAGACTAAAAAAACAAAAACAAAAACAAAAAAAAAAAGAAAAAAATGATGGGCACCATGGACTGCATCCCTCCAATATGGCCTGTGGGGTGCCCCACCAGCAAAACAAAAAACACCAATGTCTAGCACACACACCATGGTCAAATTATGGTGACCCCTATAGACAGCGGTGAGATGCTACTAGTCGCAGTCAAGGGTTTTGACTGCGGTGACCGTCCATTTTTCCCCTCTTCTTCTTCTTCATCAACACTCTCTCTCTCTTTACCTCCCTATTCTCTTTCTAAACCCACCATTGTTACACCTTTAATTTCTCCCTCATTTCTTCTCATTTTCACTCAAAATTTCCCCTTTTTACTTAATCTTTCTCTTTCTCCCTCAAATTTCGCCTCTTTCCACCATTTCTTCATCAACTTCATCTCACCTTCACCCACTTCCATAACCATCTTCTTCCCTCTCTAATTCTTCTTCTTTTTCACTTAAATTCTTCATTTTTCTTTCTCAAATCTTATTTTTTAGGTTTTAGTTTCAATTTTTCTTCCATTTTGTAACCATGGCACCCATCAAGAGACAAAGGAGTACCAAGGAGGCATGAACATCTAGCCAAACACGATCCCAACCTCAACGGACCTCCTGAACTTCCACCAACACACGAGCCCAAGGTAACATTCCCTATCCTCTTGGTTTTACTAACGCTGACCATGTTGCTAGATATACTTGCTTGAACGAATGAATGTTTGTGGCAACTCATTACTATGATGAGGAATTATTAGGCCGTTTAGGATTGTTAGATGATATACAATGGTTGTTTGCACGGAGGGAGATATGGGACATTTCATTGAGATTAAAGAACATACATATCGACAACTTATCTTAGAATTCCTGAGTAGTCTACATATTGAGGTCACTAGCAGGCCTCAACGTCAAACGGAGTATATTTTCTTTTATTTGCAATGGCAATTTTATGAGTTGAACTTAGGTACCGTCAATAGCATATATAATGTTTCACTTAGTATGTATTTACCATGGATTTACCAAGCCGTCAAGTCCCTCGAGAATTCAACCTGATTGCATTTTGGGGCGAGCTTTCGAAGAGTGTTAGGTATAGTACTAGTTCTTCCAAATGCACCCATATTCAGAACCCTTGCATTCGGGTAGCTCAGCGTATCCTTGCTTGTTGTTTCTTTGCTCGGGATGATAGTTTAAATGCACTGAGATTGTCTGAGTTATATTTTCTGTCTTGTATGCTTGATGGTGTTCAACTTGACCTTGGGACGTTTTTGGCCAGACAATGGTATAGTGCTACTGTTAGCACTAAGGGTAGCATAGTCATTAGTGGTATCGTCACTACTATTGCTACATTTTTGGGTGTTGAGCCCAACCTTGAGGATCGAGTATTTGGATCTGAGCGGCTTGATCAAGTTGCTTTTGAGCTGATGAACTTTTTCAAAGTAGAGGCTGGACGCCTGTGCTGAATTTATCCCAGGAATCAGCTTATGCCGCTTCCTAATATTGATCGAACCACCTTACTTCATCAGGCTAACATTTATTAGATACCTGACGATGCCGAGGTTGTTTAACCCGTACCCCCTCCACCCCCATTTACTAGTCAAGGCAGACCTAGTTCTTCTTCCTAACTACCCCCACTAACTATGCTGACCTCCAAGCCACCCTTTCGTCCATCCAGGAGGAGCAAGCATCCCTTCTAACCTATGTTGCTTCTGAGAATACTGCTTTTCGTCACTTTGTCTATGAGCACCACGACGAGCTTCGTGGGATGCTTGCTACCCAGACTCAATACTTCCAAGATTATAAGACTTGTTTAGAGACCTAGTGAGATTGGCATATTTCTTATGGCTAACCACCCTACCCTCCTTCCCAACCTCCTTTCTAATTGCTTCTTGCTACTCCCCCTTCCCTTTTCTATCCATGTGCACTCGTTGAGGACAATATTTTGTTCAAGCATAAGAGAGTTAATTAGTATTTGATGGCGTATGATGCCTGATTTGGTTTGGTGTGTGCTTGTGTATGTATTGTATACATTATTCAAGATTGCATTTGGAGTTACATTGTAGGTTTTAATCTTATGCGGTTAGAAGCATGTTAGAAGTACATTTAGGTTTCTTTTCATTTTAGGTTGCATTTTATATTTTTATAATTTCTTTTCATAGTTTTTGCATTTTTCATGAGCTAGTTACTAGGAGCACGTATCTTTGAAAAACAAATGAAAAAAAAAAGAAGGAAAAAAAATCCTCCGATGATGATCTTTGTAGACTAGGTAGACTTTTTTTGTTTAGATTGATCCTTTGATTTGCCCAATTGTGTATAAAAATGTTTGAAATGAGTTTGCAAAGATGAGCTTCTTGTTTTGACCATATATTGAGTGTGAGTTGATTACCCCATGACTCTTTACATGAATTTTGGCATATGTATACTAATGAGCTAGTTATAACCTTGGTAGATGTCCCGTGAGGCTTTGAGCTTTTAAAGACTAATGTATCAATTTAGTCTCTTGTCAATTTGTGAGCGACTCTTCCTTGATATCATTTCTCTAGAACTTGTCTTGATTCTCATTCAATATCACATTTTGCATATGCATTTAGGTAATATGATTAAGGCATTCTTTGACTTGTTAACCCAAATGACCAAATGGCCACCCTTGTTATGTATTATATCCCTTGCTAGCCCCTTTATATCCATTTTTATTGATTCGAACCTTCTACTATAGCCTTTGGCCAAGCAATTATCCAACCCTTAAGCTAAGACTATAGGAAAGTGTCATCCTTATGCATCGAGTTTAATTGGGAATTAGTAAGGTGTGTTGAGATCTTTTTGGTGGATTTGGCTGTTTGGTGAAGGGATTTATGTTCTTGTGTTACATAAGAAATCCCTTGTCTTATTGTACAAAGATTAGAGAAGAATTGAAATTCAAAGTTTGATATGGATTTCCCTTGGCTAACTCTTTTGAAAAAAAAATCAAGAAAAAAATAAAATGAAAACAAACAAAACAAAAAAACAAAACAAAAAAATGAGGAAAAAAAAGTGGAATAATAAAAAGAGAGTTAGCCTTATTTGGATTGTAAAAAGTGTTTATGACTTTCAATTCTTTATCTCTTCAATTGGGGATATATTTTGTAGATAAATTGTATTGGTCTAAGGAGAATGTTGTATGAGTGCATTGGAAACATTTAGTTCATAATCTATGACTTCTAGCTCCACATTTTCAAAGCATTCGTTCCCCTCTTACCTTTACCCATGGCCCCGTTACAACCTTGTAAAAGCCCTCATGATTGTCTAATGTGTATTGCATTCTAGTAATGGCGAATTAGAGAGTCTTGTCAAGCTTATGGTAGATTTGAGTTTGTGGAATGAGAATGGAGAGAACCTTCTTACATTTTCAAACACATGCATGATTAGTGTCATATTAGTATAATGAGGTTCTACCGGCATTACTAGCTCCATTTGTTTCATATGTTAATGTGATTGTATTTGATGATTTGGGGAGGTTGATTCAAATTTGACATTATAGTATATCAAGTGATTTCGAAAACTTCATTTCCTAGTTTGTTTGTTAAAAGAATTTTTGTACCTTTTGGGCTAACTTTGAATCGGCTTTGCCATTGGGATGCTACCAATGTCTATCCCTAGTAGGTTTTGAATAATTTTTGGTCTTAGTGTTGCTTAGCGACAAGTAACAATTCAAGCATAGGGGAGTTTGATAAGTACATTTGGTTACTTCATTTTTTGGGTAGTTTTGTGGCACTTTTCGGGGTTTTCAGAGCCTAATATTATATTTTATACTCTCTTTTCCCTGATTTACTCTTGGGTATAGTTTTTGATGATATTTACAGGATTTAGATCGATTGACCCAGCATTTAACCTCCCACTTTGAATGCTTATTGACCTGCCACGGAGGTACCCAAGCGCTATACCCATGGAGCAAGATAAGAGCGGAAAAATTCAGTTTCAGCTAAGACCACGGTCCAATCGTGGTAGCTGCCAAGAAACGTGGTGCCTTTGTAAGTGTGACATCTTCATCTCCCTTCGACTGTGTGACTGAGAGAGCTCGAATTTTTGCTTAAAACGACATCCCTTGGCAGCAATGGAAAAAAACCCCTCATCATGGATAGTCATTTCCTTTCTCAATTTTTATCTTTTATCAATTAGAATTTTAGTTTGATTTTGTGTGCAAGTGAGAATCTTGAGCGTGGAGTTCGGTTTTGTTGGCAGTTTGAACACTTTGTTGGAGGCTGTCATTGCCAGGCCTTTCCCCCTCAGATCTCGCTGAATCATTTGGTTAGTTATTTAATTTTTAATCATGAGTGAGTAGTTTATCTTATCTAGGGGTTTGTTTATTAATGGAAGTGTAGTTGGATCATTTTAATTCAATAGAATTGTACTTTCTTTTCATGTCGATTTGATTTCATTTTATCAAGTAATTACCATTGTGAGTGGACTTGGCCAAATTTGCTCGCACCCCTTGAGACAATTGAGTGAAGAATTAAAAGGTAAAAAATTCGATTGTTAGACCGCTTAATCGGACTTAACATAGCAATGGCTTGAAAGAGAAATTTGCATGTTTAGAGGATGAATGAGTAATCAAAAATACTAAACCTAGATTAAGACAAATTGGTTTGAAAGAATAACTTTGATTTAGTTTAGGCAATTTGATCAATTTCGAAAGAATAGACTAAATTAAAAATCGATTACAATTCCTTAAAATTATCCAATTTAGAGAAAATCACATGTTAATCGTATGATCCAATACCTTTCTTTACTAAATAAATCCCTAGGTGTTTTTCGTTGATTGAATTTGGAAACTGTTAATTAGAAATAGTCGAATCAAAATCCTCGATTAAGTTATTGCTTAGCATTTTCTAATAGAAAAAACTTGGTAATTTTGCTTTTGGTCTCTGTGGACAATACTTTCTTTTTAACTACAACATCCGTGCACTTGTGGTAGTGTTAGCATATAAATTTTGCTATCACAATACTTGGAATACTTGAGAAAGATGCTCCACGTGGGATGTTTTATCACGACTATACACCAAAATTTCATCAAAATACACCACAGCAAACTTCCCAGTGAAGGGTCTCAAGACATCATTCATGAGCCTCATGAAAGTGCTAGGAGCATTACATAGACCAAATGGCATCACAAGCCGCTCATATAACCCACATTTGATCTTAAAGGCAGTTTTCTACTCATGTCCTTCTGTCATTCTAACTTGGTAATAGTCACTTCGGAGGTCAATTTTGCAAAAGACCTCAGACCCATACAACTCATCAAGCATATCATCCAATTGAGGAATAAGGAATCGATACTTGATGGTAATGTTGTTTATGGCCCTAGAATCAACACACATATGCCAAATGCCATCCTTCTTAGGTACCAAAAGAGGGGGAACTGAAGATGGACTCAAGCTTTCCCTAATGTACCCACGATCAAGCAACTCTTGGACTTTCCGTTGAAGCTCTTTTGACTTATTAGGATTACACCTATAGGTCGGCTTGTTTGGCAAAGGAGCAACCAGTAGAAGATCAATTTAGTGCTCAATACCTCTAGAAGGAGGGAGCCCCAGGGGAAGATCATTAGGAAATACATCCTCAAACTCTTTCAAGAATGATTAAGCTAAAAGATGCATAAGTTTCACTCCCTCACTTATTTTTGATTCTACCACAAGTAAGGAAAATAAAGGCTTGCTCTTACTAATAACTCAATCCACCCGTGTTTCACTCATAAATAGGCTTTTCTCACTTCCAATCCCCGGCTTAGATTTGAGAAGTTTAGGTGGAGGTAGTGGTGTCAAAGTAAGATTACAACCCATGTACTTGAATATATTAGTATTGGCATGTCCATCATGAATCACGTGATTGTCAAATAATAATGGTCGACCAAGTAACAAATGACATGCATCTATGGGAAGAACATCCCATAGGACTTCACCATAATATGGACCAACCGAAAATGCAATAAGTGCTTGCTTAGAAACGATTACCTCGCTTCCTTGTTTGAGCCATTGGAGAGAATAAGGGGTAGGATGCACCTTGGTGGGTAATTGAAACTTGTTAATGAGTGTTGTGAAAGCTACATTGGTGCAACTTCCTCCATCAATGATGAGCTCACACACCTTACCTCCGATAGTGCATCAGGTATTGAAAATTTACTCCCTTTGGCTTAGCTCATAAGAAGCCTCTTAGATATGGAGTGCTCTCTGAATCACCAAGAGTTCTCCTACATCCGGGGTGATCAAAGCTTAATCCTCATCCTCAACTTCCTCTTCACTAGTAGCTTCTTCAATAGCTTGAATTTTGTGTACTTCTCTAATTGTGTGGGTCCTTCGATTAGGACAATCCGCTTAGAAGTGTCCATAACCATGACATTTAAAACACTTTTTACCTTCCAATCTCTTTGCTGGTTTACTAGCAATCCCTTTACCTTTGTTAAGAGTTTTAACGGGTGTAGGGGTAGTGATAGCTTTGTTAGGGGTAGAGTAACCCTTGGGGGTACTCAAAGAATGAATAGTGAAAGTGGTTTGAAAGAGTTTTTGACCCTTGAGTTGCTTTCAACCTTGATAGCTAGGTGACACACATCATTAAAGGATAAGTAAGGTTGTAATTCCACCTTGCTAGCAATGCTAGGAGATAACCCCTTAATGAACCTAGCAATCTTGAGTTCGAGTTCTTCATCCAAACCAACCCTCATTTAAAGTTGTTCAAACTCCCTAATGTACTCTTCCACCTTTAGATTCTCTTGATTGAGAGAAGTGATGTTGAGGTAGACTTCCTATTTGTAAGAAAAAGGTAGAAATCTCTTATCTATATGCTTCTTGAGCTTGGATCAAGTCTTGATTTTGGATTTGGCTTCTCTAGTGCTACTCTTCTTCTAATGTTCATACCACAATCAAGCATACCCCTTCATCTTAAGAATGGCCAACTTGAAAGCCTTCTCATCATTGTAATCTCTGACTTTAAAGATGCTTTCAAGGGCTTGAACCCAATCAAGATAATTCTCTGGGTTAAGATTGCCATCAAATTCTGGTGCTTCAACTTTGAGATCCCGAAGATCATCCCTCGGATGCCTTAGTCTTTTTGGTCTTCCTTCCTCATCATCAAAGTCTTCATGGGAGGAACAATATTCAATGTCAATAGGGCGAGCATTGTAGACTTGTTGATAAGGGTTTCGTAGAGCGGATTCCCTTACTTGTGCAGCCTCTTGGGTGAGTCTTCTCATTTGCTCTTGAAGCTCTACAAGGGCCCTACCAATATCACAGGCTTGCTCAAGAGGAATGTTCGAGGAGTGAGAAGAATTGCCCTCAATAACCATGGTTGATAGAGAGGAAAAAAGGAGGGGAAAATAGAGGAGACACGGGCGTGCTAAAAGAACACGAGCAAGAAAACATTGAAAAAGAGAGGGCACGGTCGTGCTCTGTGGCATGGGGGGATCATGCCATATCGCTAGAACAGAATTTAAAAGTGCAGGAAAGGGGCACAGTTGTGCCAAGCAGCATGAGATGGTCATGTAAAATCTCTGGGTTAAATTTTCAAAGCGCAGGATTTTGGCACGGGATTTTCAAAATTTCTGGTTTCGTATTTTTGGCCTTTTTATGGAGTTTTAGGGATGAGTTTTGGTTAGGGTTTCTCTTTGAGCTATAATTAGGGTTCCTTGTGGACTAGATAAGAGATTAAAAGAGGAAGAACTAATAACAAAGAGTATAGAAAGGGGAAAACTTTAAGCAATTCCAATACAACGAAGGTTGGAATAGATGCTTACTAAGAGATAGGATCATTGTGCTCTGACGCCAAATGATGTATGGTGAATTCCATTTGGCCAAATAAAGGCATGAAATACTCATAGGTGAGCCCAAAGGAGGTTGAAGATTAATTACCCCAAAGATGAACAAAAAGAGAGAGAAAGAGAGAGAGAGAGAGAGAGAGAGTTTGCAAATAATTAAATAAGGCTTCTAATGGAAAATATTTAACACTTGAAATAAGTAGCAAGAGGATAATACATCCCAGCCTCTAACCCTCTAAAGCTTCAGCACCAACAATTAGATTAAAGGGAATAGTCAAATCACGTCCCTCCTAAGAGAGATAAAGATTTTGAGATTTTGAGAAAAATCAAGCTTCACGCTCTCATATCATTCATTTGATCTGATTGTTTATGGAGGTAATCGGGTCCATAAATACTCAATGGTAGAGGGAATTAGCTGTAAATTAGTGAGGCAAATGGTCCAATAAGAGGCTTACAAAATATCCTAGAAAAATAAATCAAGATGCTTAAGATAATTACAATTACTATGAGTTATATTTTTAAGATTTATTCTCCATCTTCTAAAGAGCCATGAGTAGGCTCCACTCCTCCACATGAGGTGCCGCCATTTGTCAACTCTTCTCTTGTATGTAAAAAATCATTCCATTTTGATTGATCCCTAAAATTACAGCCTTAACCTACTCAGCTATGCCCATAATCAAAATCGTGTACTTTTCAGTTCTCGACCGACCCTTGCTCGGTATTTAGCCTATAACTTTCTCAATTCTTGGAATCTGGAGGCAATTCAAGACTCTTAGAAAATAGACGTCCGGGGCTTTTCATCCATGTATAAAATTTGTGAAAATTGGAGCTTAGTTGCCTAGTAAAAAACTGAGCTAGAAATAAAGCAAAGTATTCTACCCAGAAACTAAAAATGAACTAATGAGGTGGTTTTGGGAGGATAAAGTAGTTAACTCCTTATTTAGGGCTACTATGAGCCCAACCACTTTTTCTGACCCTACTTAGACCTTCTTAAGGGTCCCAATTCAATATTGACCTAGGGTGACCTAGCCCTTGACCTAGGATCAATATTGGACTGACTTGGTTGTTGACCCTCGCTAGTGAGAGTAGGCCTAAGCTCGGGAGTTACTTCGCATCACATACACCAAATGCATTACATACCAAGTCAATTATACTATTGTCAATAACTTCTACAGAAATTCATGGAGAGCATAACAAAAGCAATGGTTAGTGGGAAGCCGTTATCAACGACTAATAACTTGCCCTTTTTGGGCAACAAGCACAGCCGCGCCAATAGAAATCATCCCTACTTTCTAAAATTTTAGCTTAAACTCGACAATGACACATTTTCTCTATTCTCTTTGAGACCACTGTCATGTCAATATAAAGTGATATTTGTAGTGATTTATGTGTGGATGATAAAGGTCAGATGGCTTACTTCCCTTATACAACGCTTTTTTTAGTAACTTACCCTTTTCTAGCAACAAGCATAACCGTGCCAATAGAAATCATCTCTACGTTCTACAATTTTAGCTTGAACTCCACAATGACACATTCTCTTTATTCTCTTTGGGACCACTCTCATGTAAATATTAAGTGATATTTGCAGCCAATTATGTGTGGATGATGAAGTTTAGCTAGTTTACTTCCCTTATATAACATCTTTTTAGTAACTTGGTCAGTTGCATTACCTAAACATGTGTAAACACAACATTTATTATCCATTAAACCCCCTAAAACTTGCATTACTACACATATCAACTTGTGCTTCAAGGTACTTAATGTCAACTACCAACTTCAATGTCCTTGCATTTAGGAAGATATTTTAAATTTGAAACATATTTGCTTCCATTTAAAAACCCCCGAACAAACTGATAATTTCTTCAACTTGGTGGGCGCCGGACCTAGTAGTAGTCGCATTATTTACGTACCTACTCATAAATGCACTCATTGCAATTCAACAAGTTGCATAACAATCCCAAACATTTTCTTTCCAACTTAAAACAACAAATACAAAATGATTCATATACCTTCATTACACATTGGGATATGGGTATTTCACGTGGAACAACTGTACTCACTTTAAGGCTCAATAGCCTATACACATATTTACTTTGTCAAATAGATTGACATTAATATATTTTAAAAAGTAAGCATAATAGTTAAAAAAAGAAATTATTCTTAACTTTTGTTGGATTGGCCCTCATATCCCACACAAATCCAGTCAACATTCTAAAATACTAGAATATTCACTATGAAGATATTGCAGCAGCAGCAGCAGTCCAGCCCCTTTCTACAACTCCCCTGTTTCCTAAAATCAGTGTGATTAAGTACAAATACATGTACAATCACACACATACGCCATTTACAGCACAAAATACATGCCCTTTAGCATCATATGATCATGTTAATTACACCAATAAGTGCAATATAAATAACGATGCTAAGTATGTAAGCGACTCACATATTTCAGTCTTCATAATTACAGGATATAAATCAAAGTTTTTCTCTATTGTGCTACAAACAAGTTATCCACAAACACGACATCCCCGTCATAGTTTGAATCAAAGTCAACTCAGGGATTTCTGCACGTATTCTTGTGCAATTTCACCAGATTTAGAGCACTCCCTAACTTTCACATCTTATGTCTGCGATTCATACCTTTTCAGCCTTGGTCATCCACTTGAATGGGGATAAGTAGGAGGCCATATGTGTGACTTGTAGCCCTTTTCCAAGTCCTAACTGCCTACAACTTCATTAGTTTTTTCATTAACAATCCCCATGTCATGGATCTCCATCAGGTGAATGACATTCATGTGCACTAACATTTGCGCTTGCACCTTGTAATATGGTTAGACATAGTCATACACAATTAGCTTTTGGTTGTATATGATAGCCATCGTATGGCTGCATGGCAGCCTAGTCCTCTCCCACCGCTTGCACATGCACGTCTTCGTCGGTAGGTTGACAATTAACCAATGCCTGTTACTTAGCTGCACACTAAACTCCCCTATGTCACAGTTTTACATCTGTATATCAACTATTGAGCCCAACCTGTCACACGTCCTCTTCGAACTCTCCTCGTTCATACATCTCACCATATTCTTCCACTTTTACACCTCAACGTTCTCTATATCCATCTTCATTTCTAGTCTATACAGGTGACCAGCTGCAAGCATTGGAATAGACATTTTTCTCAATTCAACATCCACTTGTTCTGGCTTTCAATGAGGTTGTTGTTTATCCTACCCCAACGCACCTTATTGAACTTTGCCGCCACCGCCCAATGTTGTGGATGATTGTCTTGCACCCATGTTGCCAATGGTTCTTTGTACGACCTTAGCACCTCAATAGCAACATCATACTCTAATGCAATCAGTGCATATGCTACCCTGCTAAACATTTCCTTCACAAGCTCTTTAGATGCATCACAATGATCCCCATACCTCATAGCCGCTATGAAAACAATTCTCCTAAAGATTCCTCAAATGGTAACTAGGGTTCTCATCTCCGAACACCCTCAGAACAACATATAAAGGCCCTTAGTTAAGGTTGGACATGTTCACAGGCTTCAATGCACCTAAACACACTACCATCACAGTCATAAATCAAAAGAATTCCTCTTTGCTCTAGGTGCGCACCACAACATATGCTACATCAAACAAATGATCATCGATGTTGAATGTAATTGTAGCAAACAAAGTCCCCTTATACGAACCACTCAAATGGGCCTATCAACAAATAAGACCTTTCGACAACCCATTATGAATCCATTCAGTGATGCCTCATATGCTATAAACATTCGCTTGAACCCAACCTTCAAACTCACAAAACGCCCTTAAGTTGATATTTGCCTGAAGAATTATGGAGCACAAGAATGGTAACAGCTTATAGTGATCAACTGGTCTAAAGGATCTTTATTATTTTTTAATCTCATACTGTCCAAGATTTTTTTTACCCCCTCAGTTTAAAGATCTTGGATATTTTGCAAAATGCATAGTTGACATGCAAACTAAGGTGGTAAAAACCCAATTGGGTTGTTAATCAAGCTTGGTTCGCTTGTGAATCGATTCTGGTTGTTATGTCTTCCTGAAGTCCAATTTGATGGGCTTTTTTTAATTTTTGCTTTGTTAGGCATGTTAAATTTCATCATCGACTTTTATCAAACAAATAGCCATTTTTAGGTGTCTACGGTTAGTCCCACCTTTGATTGAGTCTGAGCAAGGTGAAGGTCACAGTTAGTGCTCTTGGTGCTTACTTGAATGCAAGTATTGTCTAATCTTATTGTTTGTTCATTTTGCCAGAATCAAGCCAAATGTTGAGAGGTTGGTCCCTGAACTTGACTAAATAAAGGTAAAAAGTCCAATATTGTCCCATTGTGTTGGAAGATAGCTGAATATTAGGAGTTTGGTCCCTAAACCTGATAGAGCAAAGGTTAAAAGTACAAATTGTCCCCATATGCAAGAGTCAATTGAATATAGAGAGGTCGGTCCCTAAGCTTAATCGATTGAAGGTTGAAGACTTGAATTATCTCACTATGTCAGGAGCTAGCTTTGTATTGGGAAGTTGGCCCCTGAACTTGATTAGGCAAAGGTCAAAAGGTCAGCATTGTCCCAATGTGTTAGGAGCTAGCTTTATATTAGGAGGTCAACCATGAACTTGACCAGGCAAGTCAACAGTCTGATATTATCCCCTTATGGTGGAAGTCAGTTGAATATTGGGAGCGTGGTCTATGAATTTGACTGGGCAAAGATTAAAAACTCAATATTGTTGGATTATGCCTGTACTTAGCTGTATAGTGGGATGTCGGTCCCTGAACATGACAGGGCAAAGGTTAAAAGCTTGATATTGTCCCATTATACCAGGAGCTAGCTGTATATTGAGATGTCAGTCCTTGAACTAGGCACGACAAAGGTTAAAAGCTTGATATTGTGTCCATAAGCTAGTTGCACATTGCGAGGTCGATCTCTAAAATTAACTGAGCATGGTTATGTTCAGTTAAAACCACAAGTGCACGGTGTACCTAGAAACTGATAAGGAAACCATGACAATTAAGAATACGAATCGGGATTAAGAGGACTAAAATACTCAAGTTGGAATTAATAGCACAATCATGCTAGCAAATCAATTCCTAACCCCATCACGCTTACCCAAGCATGCAACATGAATGGATAGATTATCAATTAAGCTCATCTCCTCCCTCTTTTAAAGGTCGAAGACTAATCCTAAAACTATAGTCACCTATTTTCATGGGGCTAGAGTGAAGGGTCTACAAAATTCACAATCTCTAAACCTAATAGGATTCTAAATATTTTAAAATTAAAAACTAACTGTCTACTCTATTTCACTAGGTAAAGGTCTTGTCTTTCCACATTCCCTTAAACCTGAATAAAAGTATATGAATAGTCTTTCAAGCAATTCTTCAGTATGTGGTGAGCATAGTAGAATTCAATAAAACGAGCATGAAACAAGCAAGATTGTGAGTAGTTCATAATTAACTATGCATAATTGACATCAATCCCATCCTAAGTTAACAAATTTAGCCACTAAATATGATGAAAATCACCTCACAATAATTACAAGCTATATAGTGATGACTATTAAAGAACCAAAATTTTAAACAATAGAGAAAGAAGAATTTGATGGAACAAACTTACACTACAAAAAAAAAGTCATGCTTCCACTCTTATTTAACCACATATGGCTAAGTGTGGCGATAAAATAAGTAAAAATAAATGCTTATAACTATCCCCACACATAATAAGTGAAGAAAAATATAACCACTCTTACAAGAGTGGTAATAAGTAATTAAGACATGGCTACACATATTAAGCGTAGAGACATGTATCCCGTGAATACGATACACTCAGCACAGATATTAAGTGTGGTAATAATTGCTTTATTTTTAAAATTTATTTACATTTCATGGCAAAGCCCCCATTGAATTAAATTAATTTATTTTTAAAAAAAGACCATTGAGTTGTTGTTAGACCTAGTAAACCACTGAACTCCTCTGCCATTGACCTTGTTCATCTTCAATTCACGCCTCCCACTCCCATGACTTTCATCATCGTTCACTAAAAGCCCTAGACTGCGTCTGCCGTGTCTGTTCGCGCCAAGCCTCGGATTCCTCCAGTGGTGTCAGCGACGCTTCTGCTCGGCGGCGAGGGTTCCAGCATCACCCCTGCTTCGCCAATCTCCGCCTCTACTCTCGCCAATTAACCGTGATTTCAGAGTTTGCTCTGTTCCGGGGTTGTGTCTGCTACGTGCGTCGCCTGATTCGTACAGGTTTGAGTTTCTATTGTCCACGTTTCTGGTCTATTGCAATAATTTATGGAAGCTATTGCCCAGATTTGTTCTGTTCATCATACATACCTATAATTTGCCCATTGAAGCCAATGATTTTGGGGATTAAGATTAGTATATCATAATTGTTTCACCAAACTATATCGATTGTTTCTACTTGTGGTTGCCTAACTTTGATGGGTTTTTACAACTAGTTAGGAATGGATTAGTTTCTAGGTGTTTTTGTTCACAGTTCCATTCAACTCTGAGCATACCCTATATGAATAGAACATATATAACATTGAAGTGCAAATTGAAGTATATTGCGCCAACACAGTAGTGGGTATGATTGAAATATGTCAGTTTGAATGATATGCAACAACACAGTAAGCTTATAAGGACCTATTTTATGCATAGCTCTCCAATAGTTCTCACCCTTTTGAATTTCAACTATCCTCCTAGCTAATTTAATAGTTAAGCATTGGGCCAAATAAAAGCACTTGCTTGTCAGTAATCTATTTCTATGTTATATGAAAAGCCTATTGGTTGTAATTAAGAACACCATTAATTAAGACCACCGTGCTAGGTCTACAAAAGGGGGCTAAATAAAATAGAATCAAGGCATTCTAACACTCTATAATGTTATGTGAGCCCTGATACTATTTCAAACAATTACTTTTTTCCTAATTGAAACAATTACTTTTTTTTTCTTACTCCTAATGACAGAAATGGACAAAAAGTTGCATTGATAAGGATAGGAGATCTGCGGAATATATAAAATGGAATTAAAAAGTTTCTAGATTTCGCTTTTGCCAATGTCGAGGGTAGTAACATGATAGTTTGCCCACGTAATCGATGCAAGCTTGGGGCGGAAATGTTGGTTTACTAGAGATATTTTGACACATCATCTCATATTCAATGGATTCCTGCCAAGCTATAAAGAATGGGTGCATCATGGTGAATCAATTTTCATATCGTCTGGTTCCATATTGAACCTATGCTGAGCCAAATTTGTTGGGTCATATTGATACTATAGGGATGTTGAATGATATTTTTGGGGTACATAAGCAAGAAGGCATTCTAAATGACATTGGGGATCCTATGATTGGGGAGTATGTTGAATTTGATGATGAACCTGAGCCAAATGACATACTGAATGACGAAGAACACGTTGAAGATGCCAGGAATAGAAGACTAGTTGACCAAGAATTATTTTCGGGGTCAAAATTCTCGAAATTGTCCTTCCTTTTGCATTTATTTCACTTGAAATCCATGCACGGGTGGTCAATTAAGTCTTTGATATGTTACTTGAACTTTTGTCTACCGTTTTCCTTTAAATTAATCCATTTCCGTCGTCTTGGAGTAAATGTAAGTAGTTAAAAAAGGATTTGGGACTTTACTATGAAAAAATTCATGCTTGTCCTAATGATTGCATTTTGTATTGGGCTGAGAGGGAAAACCAAGAAGAGTGCGATAAGTGTCACACTTTACGATGGAGAGACAAGGGAAAAAAATTGTCGTATAAGGTTTTACGTTATTTTCCCTTTATTCCGAGGCTACTTAGGATGTACAAGTCCTCCAAAATTGCTGAAGATATGATTTGGCATCATAAATGTGGGATAAAGGATAGCATCCTTAGGCATCCTGCAGATGGTAAGGCATGGAAAGATTTTGATGAGAAAAATCCTACTTTTGTAGAAGATCCGCGTAATATTAGATTGGGGCTTGCAAGTGATGGATTTAATCCTTTTCGTGTTATGAGTAGTACTCATAGTACTTGGCTGGTCTTGTTAATTCCCTATAATTTGCTACCATGGGTTTGCATGAAACAACCCTTTATCATTCTTTCCATAATCATTCCTGGGGAAAAGGCACCAGGCATGGATATTGATGTTTTCCTTCAACCACTAATAAAGAAGTTGTTACAATTATGGAATGGTGTAGATGCATTTGATGCATACACTGGGACGCAGTTTAAATTGCAGGGAGCTCTTCACTGGACTATTAATGACTTTTCTGCATATGCTAATTTATCTGGATGGAGTACAAAGGGTTGTTTTACTTGTCCATCTTGTGCAAAAGGTACATAGGCTGTTTGGTTAGAAAATGGACGCAAGTTTTGCTGCATGGGTCATAGACGATGGTTGCCTGAAGACCTTCCATTTCGATATGATGTTGTTGGATTTGATAGGAATGTTGAGCATAGCTGTGCTCCAGAACCTCTTAGTGGAAGTGTTGTGTTAGCAAAGTTAGAGGGAACTACATTTACATATGGTAAGGGTGAAACTCAACTTATGGACACCGATGAAAAGGACGATCAACAAATATGGAAAAAAAGGAGCATATTTTTCGATTTGCCATATTGGGAGTTCAACACTCTTCGCCATAACTTAGACGTGATGCATATTGAGAAGAATGTATACGATAATTTGTTGAGGACATTATTGAACCTCGAGGGGAAATCTAAAGATAACTTAAAGGCGCGAAAAGATCTTCAAGTCATGAAAATAAGGCTAGAGCTTCATCCCATTCTTCTACTAAATGGCAAATACAAACTACCAAGCGCTCCTCATACTTTGTCATCTGAAGAGAAAACATGACTACTTAGTGTTTTAAAGCATCTAAGAGTCCCAGACGGGTACACAAGCAACATATCCCATTGTGTTAATTTGAAGGAGCGTAAGTTGTTCAATTTAAAAGGTCATGATTGTCACATTCTTATGCAAGACTTGCTTCCAATTACATTAAGGGCGGCAAAAACAATGATCTTGTAGATATTATTTAGGCTCTATCGACATTTATGAAGGAGTTATATGCCAAAGAACTTACTATTGAGAAGTTAGATGAAGTTGGAGCTAATGTGGTTGTGACACTACGTAGAATGGAGAAACTGTTCCCGCCTAGTTTTTTCACTATTATAGTGCACCTAGTTGTGCACTTAACTGAGAAAGCAAAGCTTGGAGGGCCAGTTCTATATAGGTGGATGTATCCAATTGAAAGGTTAGAATTCACGCTTTAAATATATACTTACATATTAACTCTAAATATGTACTCATGTGTTCATATGCATGTGTTTGATATAGATTTTTGGCATCCTTGAAAGCCCTTGTACGTAATAGGGCGCAACCTGAGGGTTCAATAGCAGAAGGATATATTGCCTAAGAGTGTATAACTTTTTGTTCGAGATATTTTCAAGGAGTGGAAACGGTTTTTAACCGACCACAAAGAAATGATGCTGCCAACCCAAATGAGGATATGTATCCATTTGCCACGGCTGGGCAAGCAAAAGGAAAGGTGGAAATAGTTGAACTTGATGAATTAATTCGTAAACAAGCACATCGATATGTACTGCTCCACCTTGATGACATTGATGAATACCATAGGTTTGTATGAATAACTATTGTAGACATACATATATCTTTTAATACCATAAAAAATTGAAATATCATAATAAATTTCAGGTTGTTTTTGAATGAGCATATGACATCTTACCCTCGTGAGCCAACTGAGAGAATTAAGCAAAAGTGGTTACTAGAAGAATTTCCTGGCTGGTTACAGGAGAGGGTAATGATGATGTCATTTGTATAATCTACATTATCTCGTTGGCCTTATCTCTGTTTTCTCATTATTTTTTCTATGTGTAACTTAGGTGTCAAATATGGAGGTTGATGAGCCTGAATCAAGATCCTTTAGAGCAATTGTTGGTGGTCCTCACCCAATTGTTAAGAGAATGAATGCATTTGTCACCAGTGGATATCGATTTCACACTCAGAAGAGAGATGAGTCAAAGAAAACTCAAAATTTCGAGGTTATGGTGGAAGCTGATAGCAAAACATATTACGGAAAAATTGTTGATATCATTGAGTTAGATTATTATTCTGAGTATAAAGTGGTATTGTTTCAATGCGATTGGGTGAATGTGAATTCACGGGGTCTAAAGAAGGTTAAAAGAGGTTTCACTCTTTTAAATTTCTCATATAGGACACATAAAGGAGGGGCTTTAAAGGATGATCCATGTATCTTTTCATCTCAGGCACAACAAGTGTTTTACATAGATGATGAGAATGATAAGGGATGGGAGCATGTCATCAGGGTAAAACCAAGGGATACTTACCGCTTAGGGTTATTACAAGCAGATGAAGAGCTTTACCTCCAATGTATGCCTCCTAACATTTGCAATGAGGATGGATATAGAGACCCAAAGAATTGGGCTACGGTTGAATGATGGTTCTTAAAACCATGATGGTTAATTAGCTTATGTTTGAGATTTATGAAAGATTGAAATGTTACGTTGGTTTCTTTTTTTGTTTTTGGTTTGGAAGACATTTTATCCCTTTGATATTATTGATTCTTGTTGTCAATGACTTTGATATTTTTGTACTTTGAAAAAAATATTTGTTTAGAGTTCTATATGATTGTTTTATTTTACAACAAGGTATATATGTAGGCCGAGTTATTCATTTCATAAAAGATATACGTAATCTAGTTTTCTTTTTGTTATAGATTTTATTTGAGCTCTTTTATTGCCTAATGCATGTGTTTCTTATTCAGATGTTAAAGATAGTTTGCAATCATGTTTTATTCTAGGCGCACTTACGAAGAGTATTTGAACTCTGTGCAAAATGAAGCAGCAGCCCCTGAGCACTTGATTTTAGACTTAGAGAATGATGAGGATATTGATGACGATGATGTCAATGATGATGATAATGTGGCTCAATGTATTTTGATCCAGATCTTGTTGATATGCCAGAAGGGTTTAATGATGATGAAGATGTGTTGGTCATAGGTACTTGTCCAAAGTCAAATGTTGTGTGTCCAGTATGTCTACTTTTTAAAAATATTCTACACCATTCATGTTCTATGCAAATCCTTACAACAATATACAAATTTTGCTAGTTGACTTATGAGGAAGTGACGAAGATAACAGAAAAGGTGCTGAAAAAGAATCCTGAATCAGTTAGAAAGTACGCTCGTAGTGAAAAGAAGGTTTTGACGCTTTATTATCTTGCAGGCATGGTAAATATGGCCTTATCTTTCATATCTTCTCAATTTTAATATGATAGATTCAATCACATGTTAAGAAGTTGAACATGATTACAATAGGTATTGAACGCATGCGATTACAAAGCTGATCCCCAGATGGTTGACGACGTATTGCTTGAAAGACTGCAAAATGTGAACATTGTGAGTTTAGTTTAAATGTTTTAACTTACATGTTTTTATGGTATTAAGTTATTTGGTTTGCGTTGTGCATTCAATTTTTTGGATTTATTCATGGCAATGGGTTGGATTTATATTGGGTACTCCAGGCGTGTGGCCTGTTGAGTTGATTTGCTCCGACATGTGGCCGTTGAGATTGTGAATAGTTTGTTATTATATTTATGACATGTTGTAAAAGGAAAATAACCAAGTTTTAGGAGGAAGTCAGCCAAAATTTTTTCAAAATTAGGGAATTTACGAAAAAGAAAAACCTAACCGTAAGCATATTATATATAATGTTTTTAGAGCACGAGTACACAGTTATGTAGGATAATAGCTAGGTCTTACATCTTGCAATCTTTTTAGAAGTTTCTTGTTGTTAGTGGTTTTGTTTGTTGTACTAAACTCCAATATATGGACTTGGTGATTTCATATTAAAACCAAGGGTAACATGTCACAATATCAGATATGAAGCTAATTTGGGTTCGTGAGGTGTTCACTTGAAGTTATGGAGTTCCATACCATTTGATCTGTTCTATTTTGTTTCAATCTTATATATGTTATTTCAAATAAATGCAACTTTTAGGTAGTGGATGCATGCTTTATATGCATGTTGAATTCAATTTTGTACTTTTCATTATGTACTTAAATACTAGTTATTTTGGAACTCAGTTGATAATAGTTTGTTTATGGTTATAAAGTTGATGTACTTTTTGTATCATTTAAGCTAAGATCAAATATATTCTCTCTCTATCTCTTCCTCTACCTCGCCCGTCTCTCTCTCTCTCTCTCTCTCTCTCTCTCTCTCTGTATGTATATATCATTATAATACGTTAACATTAGTGAATATAAACTATTCGCATTTTTAAATATAATGATTTTTCGATTTTTAAATATGAAAATTTTCTCGCCAAAATTCGTTATGCGCTTACAGCATTTGAAAGTTAGTTATCACATGCATAACGCCACATTTCTAAGCGAGGGAGTGGTGAAAATGATTTTTATCCCAAAGGATACTCTGGCCACGGATACAAGTGAGGGTCATCTATCTACACATATAAGCGTGGTAAATAACGCAGTCTTCCATGGATATAAGCGTGGGTAGTGCACAATCAGCCACATTTATTAGACGTGGTGAATTTTTCCCCACTGATACCCTATGCAGGCTTACCTTAAGTATGACGAATATGCTCTATCATGGATATAAGCGTGGAAGGAGGCAAACTTAAGCGCGGTTAGATGCAACATTTCTTGTAGTGTAGGAACTGCAAATATGAAGGAACATGAATCTTCAGATGAAACTACAAGAACCACCTTCAATCGACACCACTCCTTACTTAACCTAACCCCTAGAAATTTTGGAGAAAATTATATAAAAATCTAAGGCAACCTATGAGATTAGGAACAATTCCCCAGATAGTAGTTAAATCGATAACAGGGCACAGGGTTTGGAGTCGCAACGGGTGGCAGCAGGAAAAGTGGATCAATTTTTTGATATTAATTGGGCCTTAAATAAAGAGTCATGCATATAAGTTCCTATGAAGTTTCAACCCAAAATCAATTAGCAATGGGTGAAGTAACTCACAAGCTTATATACATGCTCAAACCCTTTGACTCAAAGGAAATATGCTACTGATATTTTGAGTGACATGGGTCTCATTGCTTGCAAGCCAGCCTCATTTCCTTTACCTATAGGTCTGAAATTGTCAACTGATTCTGGGAACAAATTATAAAATCTAGAAATATACGCAAGCGTCATACTGAGATTATTATGTTTGAATATTACAAGACCTAATATGTCCTACTCTATTCAAAATGTTAGCCAATTTCTACATTGCCCTCGAGAGCCTCACATGTAGGCTGCCATCCACCTACTAAGATACTTAATGGGTGCTGTCAATGCATGACTCCTTTATCCTACTCAGTCCAGTTTAACTCTAGAGGGTTATACAGATGCACATTGGGGCAGGTGCATGTTCAGCAGAAAATTAGTAACAGGTTATTGTGTATTTCTAGGAGGCTCTTATGTGTCTTGGAAGACAAAAAAGCAGAAGACAACTTCAAAGTCATCTGCTGAATCAAAATATCGAGCTATGTGTGAAACCACCAGTGAGTTGGTATGGCTTGCTGGGATTTTAAGGGGTTTATAAGTACCTATTACATACCCTGTCACACTTCACTGTGACAACAAAGCAGCTCAGTACATTGCTACAAGTCTAGTATTCTACAACAGAACAAAGCACGTTGATATTGACTACCACTATGTGCGAGACAAACATAAAGATGGCTTCTTTCAGATTTCTCATATCAGCTCCAAACTTCAACGTGCTGACTTACTAACTAAGCCACTCTCAGCTCCCCAGCACCATTCACTTAGTGTCAAGTTAGGACTTGTGTTCCACCCAAGTCCAACTTAAGGGGGATGTAGAAATTATTGGCTAGCTAAAATATTTAGTTACTTAGATATTTTACTAGCACAAGTTGTTGTACAGTTAGTTAGAGATAGAGCACAGTTGCATATATACAGGAACCCACTGTATCATTACATATTGATTTCACCAGATAAGTATGACATTCCAAGCATTATTTCTCGCTTATTTCTCTCTCTACAGGTTAGGTGGATATAGGGTGGTAGGGTGGTGGAGGGTATGTGGGTCGGGTGGGGCTTAGGGTTTGTGTTTTAGAAAATAAGTAAAACGTAAAATAAAAGGGAATAACAACCATTTCATTACCAAATTACAGAGAGATGAATAGATGAGGATACTTAGAGTAAACCCAATGATGAGTCAATTTTTTGGCTCATCGGTGGGGTCTACTACTGTTACATCAATCCTCTCTCGAATTTTTTAGCTGAGAATCCTCACTATCTCTGGTGAAAGACTCACCACTTTACCTCACCAAATAAAATAATACTTATGGACCCACTCTACAACATACAATTTCATTTTTAGAATTAAAAAAACTAATTAAATGCATTTAAAAAAAAAAACAAAACAGGTGGAGGCTGGTGAGCCTCCTCACACAGGGGAGCTTCCTCATGAGGTATGGCCCTTGAGGGAACCATTAGAATTGCTTCCCTCCTTCACTCTCCTTCTCTCTCTTCAATTTTTCCTCGTGAGGAGGCCATTGGAAGTGCTCTTAGGAACTATGTCCAAAAAGTTGGCATAAAAAGTGAATATCACCAAACTTGAAGTACTGAATGTTAATAACTCATCCAATGCTACACGATGAATATAATAGTTTAATACCATAAATACAAGTACTGTAGTTATTACAATTAAAATCATATCTATTTAATTAGATATAAACTTGAGTGACGTTACACATTTTTGCCAAGTATCGTAACTTTATGGGCTAAGTTATTAATAACTGTTTAAATTCATTTTGTATGTTTTAGCATGCATATAATTCTTTTTTCACTTTGTTTTTATGTACTCCACGAGACCTTTCATTTTCTGCTTGATCAATTACTTAGAAACGTCATTAGTAAACATTTACCTGCATATGTAAAAATGACACATGCGTAAACCTTAAAAATTCAATAGATACAAAGATTACTTAACTAACAAAATAAATCTAAACGATGAAACAATGTTATTGATGAATTTGTCATAATTTTGGATATTGGCATATTTAATTCAACTCGTGTATCGTAAGGGGAATAGTTCTAGTCAATAACTACAATTGCGTGAATTATGATTGTACATGTCTTATTAGTATACTTCACGCAATTTTTTTTTTCGAAGTCCTTAAATTTTGTGAAAGCCCATTGTTTGAATGAGAAAGAGGCATCTTAGGCATGAAAATAGAGAAATAAAACAAAGACAATGTTTTTTCATTTTTTATTTTTCAAAAACTTGATAGCTAAGCTTGAACATAAGGGTGTTTGTCAAGAGGTCGGATAGGGTATGTTATTTTGAACTTCTCCTTTAATTTTTGTTAGAATGAAAAGGTGAAGTTTGCAAGGGATATCTGATACATTAAATTGGTTGAAAAGTTTGTGAAAATAATAATTTAGGATCTCGAGATTTCAAGGAATAAATAAGTTAAACCGATTCTTGATAAGAACTTCTAGAAATTACATATTGAGCCAAAAAAGGGTATTTGGCAATTTTATTAACTTTTCATTGCATTTTTTTTAAAATGAAAGTATATTAGTATTGATAGGTTTAGCATCTTTCAATAACTATAATCACACTATTACTATTATTCAAACTTAACTGAAGTTTTCATTTTTCTTGGAGAAAAATATGTGACTATTTTATTCAACTTGCAAAGATTAATTGAAGCAATCATTGGTATAGCATATAAGGTGCAAAATCTTTTAAAACCCAAAAAAATGTTAAATATAAATAAAAAGTTCACTTTGGGATCGAAAATGATTCTAAAATGCCAAAAGACACAATCTGTAGAATTTTTTGTCAAGAAAAAGGACCAATTATTCATTATTTGAAATGTCAAGATATTAAAATTTTATTTTTATAAACTTTAACTTTGTACATTGGTCATATCCGAAGGTATTGAAGTATCAGTTACTCTACATAATTTATATGTCAATTCACTCTTTTTGCATTGGATGACGGATGGGGAATTGAAGAGATTTATTCGAAGTCCATAATATATCTCCTTCTAGATAACCATTAGAGAACAAGTAATAGGTTCATAAATTTGAACCCATTAGAGCCGTTCAAAGAGGGGAGAATTTCCTCTTATCCTCTCCCCCTAAATGTGCAACTAAATCATGTCTAGTTTTTTATTTTCTGATCATTAATAAGGTCTAAAGGAGTTATAGAAGACAGTCAAGGTCAATAGCTTACAACCTCTTCAAAGAAAAAAATAATTTTCCCAAAATTTGAGAACAAACCACCTAAACTATACCTAAAACAAACCACCATGAATGCCTGCTAAACCAAAAGCATATCAGCAATTAAGACATGAAGCATTGAAGCTCGTGGAATTTTAGTTACATGCTTCATTTGATAAATTTGAATTTAGTATTATATGCGTGAAACAAAAATAAATTGAAAATTTTGACTAAAGTTAAAATTAAATAGAGATTTATATAAACCAATAAATATGACCACTATTGTCATTTGTACCTTTTCCTATCTTGTGTTCTATCATAGGGGTGACAATAGGATGGATACGGGACGAGTTTAATCGTACCTCATCCATACTCATTTTTAAAATTAATGCCCATACCGATACCCATCGGAGGCTGTAAAGCTATGCACATACTCATATTCATTGGGTATAGTAGATATACGGGGTTTATTCAGATACATATAGACAAAAAAGAATTAAATCCAACTACAATTGGGGCCTAGACTCTCTTCTGCACGAAAAAAAAAAGAATTAAACCTATTTTATACTCATATTTAATATCAATTGGTCAATATGTCACATTAACACGAAATTTCTAACAATACATCACATTACGTCGAATACAACTAAAAGTTTGTCAATTAAAACAATAAATTAGTACTTGATAATTATAGTTTTTAACAAAATGTCTCACCAAAGTCTTGAATACTATACAACGCAAAGCAACTAGCAAAATATCTAAATCTAAGTAACAAATAAGAATTTTAAATAAACGGATATGGATTTTATATGAGACGAGAATATGACAGGTATTGATAAAACAGGTAAGGATCCGGTATAGGACAGGTAAGACCTATATCTATACATATACCCATTTTAGCAAAATCCCATCATATTTATTTTTTTATTTTTACCACCCATACTCATATCCAATGGGATGGATATTGAAGATTCTAGACATATACGAATTTTTTTACCGTCCCTATACCACCATTAATAATAATAATAACTTTAATAATACTAATAATGATATTAATAGTAATGATAATGACATTGTGGCCAGCGCGTACCGCATAGTGGAAAGGACAACATCATGATCTTTTTTTGAATTTAAAAAAAAAAAAAAAAAACAGAGCGTGAGCCGTCAGTTGTGATTGATGGATTAAGTGGCATACGTGGATACGACTCTTCCTACAACCCTAGGCAAGGAACAAAGGACCTCATCCCTGACGTCAACGAGGGGAAAGTCAGATTGGTCAAATGTCATTTGGGTTTTTTTTTTTTTCCTATTAGAAAAATCAAGTGAAGCCGAAGGAATTTTAAAATTAAAATAACTGTCCCTAATTTTGACATTCTATATTTGGGATTTGGAAGAAAAAAATGGGAATGTATAATCAAACCTCGTTGTTTCTGATTATCATCACAACATATATATCTAATTGACTTAAAATATACAAAATTGTGAAAAATTATTTGGAGTTTGAATATATATTTCCAATGGAAGATCCTATTTTGAAAGTGGCTTATAAAGAGCTACAGTTAAGATATAGCTGGGCAATATGAAAACTAGCCAGTAATTATATATGTCAAAAAGGAAAAATCAACCTATCATTCATTCCGAGATTGTAAACTAACCAAAATAATAAGGTGTGCATCCCCTTTGATATGATGTTAGAAGCAAACCGGACAATTAAGTGGCAATATTGACTTTATGATTGGGCTAGCTTCTCAAATTTCAGAAACAAGACTAATTAAACCCTTATAGTTTTAGTAGCGATAATTTGGAGTATTTGGATATGTCCCAACAAATCCTATTTTCAAAAGATAAAATTAACCCCTAGTAATATGATGAAAGAATTTAATGACATAATGAACAAAGTGTTATGCGTTGCTTGTACTGTGGAGTTAAATAGTAATAAAAAACTATCTAGGGAACTAATAGTTACAAGAACGACTTCAATAATCGTCGACTGTCCCCACAAATCACTACAAATCTTTCCGACGTGCTGCGTCCTCACTCACATGCTACATGAGAAGCTCGCAGGAGGTTATCCATCATAAAATTTCTCCACAGCAAGTACGCTTAACTGTGCAATTCTTAAAAGTGTGCTTCCTGAAAAGAAAAGTACACATTTGGTAATATAAATAGTCGTCTAAAATCCTTTAAGCCATTTATGGGGTGTTACAAGTGACCCCCACTTGAAGTGCAAAACGTCTTCGTTTTGTCTCATTAACATACCAACTTATAACTCATCTTGACCAGCGGTCCATCCCAATATCTTTGCCCTGATAGGTGACTACCCATGACTATCTTGTCCACTAGCATAGCTCACGGTTGCATATTGGCTCGGATACTATTCGTAATGCCCTGACCTCCAAGTCGAGGATAGTTACAAAAACGGCTTCAAGAATCGTTGATTTGCCGCACAAATCACCACAGGTCTTCCCAGCGTATTCCATCATTACTCACACGCTGTCGAGGTAACTTCCTAGGAGGTCACCATCATAAGATTTCTTCACAGTAAGCACGCTTAACTGTAGAATTCTTAATAGTGGACTTTCCGAAACGGAATGTGCACCTTTAGTGATATAAGTGGTCGCATCAAGTCCTTTTAAGTCACTCACGGAGTGTTACAACATGATTATATATTAATCCACATTGACGGACCCTAGAAACTGATAAACTACAGGGATGGAATGGGAATAATTTTATATGAATCACAAGAGCTCCCCGTCCATTCATTGAGTTGATTTTATGTCTCCACTAGTAGAAGAAGCGACTGTATTGGAGCAAGCTTTACACATAGCTTCACAGATTTGGACAGATTATCGGATACTGGAAAAAAGCTTTCAAAAAGTACAAGTAATCCCAATGGAGATTACCCCTGTACTTATCGTGAACGACTTTTGTGATTGTTTGAGTCACATATAAAATTAAGAAAGTTAGGAGCCGTCGCATTATTAATGCGCATAAACTAACCACGAAGGCCCCAAGAAGAACCCTTCAACAATTATTAATGAATTGCTACACTGACCAAACAAACAACCAAAAAAACAAAAAACCTGCAGTCAAAACATTTGAAACACAGGCAAGTAATCCGAGTATTACACGTGCTCATTATTCGCTTGGGCCACTGCCTTCCACCATTTGTATTTTGAAGGTGGCTTCCACTCGGCTTCCTGAGGCAAGGAAGCTGACATATTCATCTTGACTTTCACCCGCTGTTAAATTAATCAGGTCGGAAATAGCAAATTTTGAATCTAGAGGTCTCCATCAAGCTAGGAGAAGAAATGTCCAAGTTGAAAACACCACAGAACAACAATAACAGCAGAAATGTCACTGTACCTTCACATTGTTGAAAACGGAACAATCTTTAGGCCCCGAATTGTCAACACTCGCAGATAAAATCAGTATACGTTTCTCCCCCGCCCCAAACAAAATATTCGAGCATAGAGCCCTTTAATGGACCGGAATATTCACAAAAGTCCACGTATCAATCAGCTGGATTTTTTTTTTTAAAAAAAACAAAAGAGGGGAAGGGAAAAAATGAATAAACAAGCTCAGGCTTCCTGTGAGGACAAAACATGAAGCCTGCCCTCGTCATATCCTTGAAGCAGCGTGAAGAACAGTCATGAGGCAGCTACAGCACTGTTACTGACATGTTCATACAGAGTATCTGAGACCTTTGAGGGAGGCCAATACCGAAACACTGATCTGCCGACTATGTTCTTGATCGGAAGTGGACCCCTGCAGAAAAACAAAGCTAGCAGTATTAGCAAAGCCATGATCTGGCATTACGGAAGGCACCTCATCAGACAAGAACAAAAATCAAAAGATTCAAGACCCCCCAACAATGCCTCCGATCGAAGGCAGAGCGTGTGTGCTCAACACATACATATTTCAACTTTCCTTCAAAGAAATGCTGAACTCAATCACATATGTCATAGATATCACGCAAATGAAGCTTTTGAGCTTACCAATTATGAGAGTCAAAACTGTTGTTGCGGTTGTCACCCATCACAAAGACATAGCCTTCAGGTACAATCTACAGAAAACATTTGGGGGCAAAATTTACCATATTAGAGGAATTTAGTGTGTGCATTTTAGTTCTTGAGACACGTGAACTTGCCAATGGAAATATGCCAACTCAGAGCTATGAATTTTACCACAGGATCCATCTCATATGCTAATGGTTCCAAGATGAAATCTTCCTCTTGAACAACACCATTCACAAGCAATTTGCCATTTCGAACCTGTTGCCACACACATGATACAGGACTTATAAATATGTATGGAAACTTTAGACCTTGCGGAAAGGCAAACAAATTAAATAAAAGGATAAACCACAGGGTATAGATGCTGACTTCAACACAGTCGCCAGCCTTTGCTACAACCCTTTTAACGAAAACATCCCCAGAGCTAAAACCAATTTGCTACAAGTTACACACCAATACCAAAAAAATGTGAGCTCAATCAGCATAAAGGAAGCAAGTGACCGATAGAGATGATGCAAACGCAAGTTGCAGCAATACCTGGAGAATGGGGGGTGCTTTAAATATAACTATATCTGAAACATCAGGCTCCCTGAAGATGTAAGAAACCTGAAAAAAAACAAAAACAGTCAATCTTCCACGAGAGCCCCTCGTGAAAAACATTTAAGCAAACTGGCAAAACAAATAAGGGGCATATCTTCAGATATCATGCACCAAATAGCAGCAATATTCCAAATAGTCACCATAATCAATCCAAGAGAATACACATACAGGGTCTATCTGATATTTATTCAGTTTTGCACTATATGCCAAGAAGCAAATAGAATATCAGTTTAAACTTTACAGATTTATCTTCATTTATCCCCACGCAACTATTACAACTGTATTGAAATTTGAACAAGGAATATGTAATTCAAAAGAGTAACAGCTTGCTCCGATCCATACCCTGAATTCCTGCCTGTGCAGGGTATGGTCCTAGTACATGGTACAATTTCTTGGGGAAGAGGAGGTGGGTGTGTTTGAAATCTTACAGTTTGAAGAAAATCAGGACAACCATTGCCAATGTTGGTTACGTCTCTATTCAGAAAAATGTCGTCGCTATATTAAGCAAACTTATCAGCTGAATTGCTAATTTGCAATGACCTAGCAATAGTAAGTTAGTGTAGCTTCATTTCTTGACATTTCCATATCAAATTAATCATCTAAAATTAAAAGCTATACAAACAGGCCACAAATTAGTTCTAATTGCATTTGCAGCACAAATGCAGCAAGCAGTCATCAGAAATGAACATTCCACAATTCTGATTAAACCAGAATCAGACAATGAAGCACAAAAGAAACAAATAGATGATCAATTTACCTTCTCTGCTAGGATCCGATCACCAACATCCAATGTGGGACACATAGAAGTGGACGGAATCGATCTTGGCTCAGCCAACGAAGAACGGTAGAGCAAGTTAACAGTAACAGCTGTGAAAACAGCCTTGGCATCATCTGACGAGATTTTGAACAACTTTGACAGCCAATTTCTCTTCTGTACCTCGTTCGAAACCTCCATTACAGAAGGAGGATTCTTATTCTCAACCTTCTTCATCCTCTCCATCACATTGCAGCTACTATTACTACTACTACTACTACTACTACTACAAACCGTTGTTCCTCCTCTATCCACATCGGACATGGCTGAACTGGAGAACACAGGCTCATTGCAGGGCAGCCATTTCGAGCCATGCAAAAATGGGATAGTCCACGCGCCCCTAAGCGGAGCAACACCCATAACCCCAAACAAACCCGGACCCGAACCCGAGCCCAACCCCATACCGCCGAAGCCCGTGGACCTCATCAGGGCGACCAATCCTAGCGCAATTGGGTTGCCACTACAGCTCTCAGTCAACAATTCCCCGGCGAGAGTGCTAAACGACGTCGTTCTGGACCTGGGTAGAACATTCGGCTTGGATCGACGAATGTCCGATTGATGATTCCTGAAATTGGTGTAACTCTGGGTGTAATTGTAGCTCTTGGAGTGGTCAATGTTAGGGTTTTGGATGGAATGTGGATGGCGAGGCTTGAAGACGAATTCGTGAATACATCGGTAGTTGGTGAAGCGGTGACCGGCGGAGGAGGCGAGGTTCTGCGCCACGATGGCGGAGAAAGAGACGGTGTATCGGATCGCCATAACTACGATTGTGAAGAATTCGATCAAGATTCGAAACAGGGATGCGTCGGAGAGGTGAAGGGGATGGTAGGGTGGAAACCCTAGTGAGCGAAAAATGCCATTGATGCAGAATCGATGGGTGAGAGTTCGAGGGTTTCGATGAATTGCGGGAAGAGAAGGATCAGAGGGAGTGAGATGGAGAGCTGACTAGGGTTTGTGGGGAGAGAGGAAGAGATGGAGGATTGGGAGCTGGTTTCCGGAGAGAGAAACGAGCTCCTGATCAAGAAGCGACGACCAGAGAGAGAGGGAGAGAGATAGAGAGACAGTGGGAAGGAAGGGGGAGGTCGGGAGGTAAAAGAAGCAAGAATGTGGGAGGAGGGTATTTCGGGCATTTTCTAGCATGAAAATTGCGTCACGGCGGCTTAGACTGAAATAGTACTCTCTGACTCCATCATCTGTGTGGTTGCGCAAACAGAAAAATTCAAGAATAAAAAATTAAAATACTAGTAATTCTAATTAGGAGTGTCAAACAGGCGGGGATGGCGATGGATACTTTTATTTTTATTACACCATTTTACTAAACTATCCTTTGAACTTGATAAAAATGCCCTTTGCTTTTCATTTCGTTTTTAGTTTATTTTTAATTCTCTTCATCAGTGAAATAAGTTATCTGAGAGTCATTCATATTTATATTGGGTTAAAATCATACAATATATTTAAAAGTGAGTTCTAATACAATTATATTATCCTTGATTAAATTTATAATAATTAGGTGTATATTTTCTGGTAGAGTGATCAGATAATTTAATCTAATATTATAGTAATTTAATATGCTTTGTTTTATACTTCTAATAGTACAATCAAAAGATCTAAGGTAATCCCAAACTCTATCTTATGTATAGTATTTTAAGTTTAATAAATTAAAACTTTGACCGGTTAGATAATCACTTTCTTGATGTTATCTGCAATTTGATTGCAGTCTATTTTTACAACTCGTAATTAAATTTTAGTATGATTCTGATTTAATAGATGGTTTTTAGTTTGTAGATGCGCTCTGATACCATTAAAACAGGGATTTGATAGCTTTTTATAGAAAAAGGTTTAAAACTCTTTGATGAGATGTCAATATTTGAACAAAGAATAGATAAAACGAGTTTCTGATTGATAAAAATAGTACTCTCAGTATAATAAATTAAACTATCAGAAGTTCAAGAAATTATACCTCCTCTATTGAAGAAACTCTCGTTGAGATATGAAATCGTCATATCTGCTGCCACGCCCTTCTCCTTCACGGGTCTTACTTCGATTTTCTAATTTTTTTCTCTCACTTTGAGCTCTTAGACAAGAAGAGATAAAAATTTCAAGAGTATCTGAATAGTTCTTTTTATTATATTGATTTCCCAAAGGGAAAGTTTAGAATAACATTGAGAGCGGAATGCTTTTTGAGTGATATTTTATTTGCTCAAATTACCTCTCCCTTCTTCCTTCTCTGTTTACATATTTATATTCAAGGAAAAGATAGTAGATACAGCTGTACAAAAATGAATAGTACAAGTAGTATAATAATTACAGACGTCACATGAATAGTAAAAGTAGTACAATAATTCACGAGTCCCTTATCTGAACTAATTAGTTGACTACTAGATTGAAGTGCAATAATTGTGCTGATAGGTGGCATATGTCCTTTTCTAAAGATAAGATTCCGTAGAAATAAGGTTTATAGTTGTCGCCAAGATCTGGGTCTTAAATCTGGCTTTGTTATGGAAAAATCCTGGTGGTTCGTAGTAAAGTTTGTTTTTCCTCTTCTTTTTTGAGTAGTTCCACAAATTTGCGTTTAACAACGGTAGATCCTTGAAAGTTCTCAGGTTCTAGTTGCAGAAAAAAACATTTTTGAGGCTTCGATATTTAGTTGGAAGTTGTCTGAGATGTATCTAACTTGAATAATAATGATTTGAGGATAGATTATTCTAGTTTCTAAATCTTTCTCAGGAGGAATGGTGTGGAACTTCACAAAAATAAGGCCTTTTTTGAGAGTTTTTAGTGTTTGAAGCAGATTTGTAGGGAAGATAGATAATTCTATAATTTTGGGGTCTGGATATACAAGGTCAATATAGCCAAATCCATAGAATTGATAGATGATTGCTAGGTTTGCTTCAGTACAAGTTGTGATCAACCAAATAAAGATTTTCCTCCACTATAAAAAATTTGTGGAGCTTCATTTAGTTTCCAATAGACTTGTTGAGTGATCTTGTAATATCCTTAAAAAATAAATCACAGATATCAAAAGGAACAAATCGTTTAGTTTGTGTAGTTGCATGTGTAGTTCTTTTAGATAATAGTTTCCCCTTGAGTTCCAGCATTTCCTTCTCTTTTTCAAGAAAGGGAGAGCTCGAACTAGGCTCGGTTGAAGCACAAGTTGTAGTTTGTAATAGTTGGTGAAGTTATTAGCTTCGCAGAGCTAGTAGATGTCAAAGGTGATAATAGCGGAGGATGTCGATCTCAGAGAGTTAATAGCTTTCAGAAGTTTTGCAATAATAGTTCATCTCTGTTCAAGATCTTTCCTCATATCACCAATTATTTCTGTAGTTCGTTTGGTTAGCTCATCGATCTTAGTTCGGATATTTGCAATAATATCTCGAACTCCAATCTCCATATGTTCTAGATTCATAATAACAGTTTCTAGATATTTGTTGAAGTCAATAGTATTGTCTTCAAGTTCCTTTAATTTTTCTGGAGTCGTCATTGTTGAGATATTCGTCTTCTTTGGTTAAATAATCTGCAAGAAAGATATGATTTCTTAAAACATGCTCATAAACAGCATTAAATTGGGATAAAAACGTTTATCATCTATGGAGTTTTCTCATATGAGCTCCATTATCTAAAATTTGCTTAACAAAAGTAGTCGCAATTTTATTATCAGTTAAAACTTTAAATGATTTGGGTAAAAGAAATAATCTTTATTTTTTAATTCCTCGTATTATAGTTAAAATTTCTTTTTCCATTGTTTTATAATTTTCGTCAGTTTGAGAAAAAGTTCCGCTACGATAACCGCAGACTTCGTTAAGATAGGTTTTTAATATTGCTAACCATACTTTATCAGATGCATCAATTTGTATTATCAGATTATCTTCTGGTTCATGTGGTTTTAACTGTGGTAAATTGTCTCCGTGTGACCAAAAGGTCACGGGTTTGAGTCGTGGAATCAGCCACTGACAAAGTCGGGTTAGGCTGCCTACAATTCACCTCTTGGGGTGCGGCCCTTCCCCGGACCCTGCGTGAACGCGGGATGCTTGTGCACCGGGCTGCCCTTTTTTTTTCCCCTTAAGTTTTTAACTATTTGAGTGTGATGATCACTCCATCCTTTTATATTATTTTTTCTTAACAAACTTTACAGATCTTTCTTTTTCTTTGCTAAGTCAGAAATATAGGCACTAGTATAATTAAGTAATCCTAAAAATCCTTGAATTTGCTTTTTTGTTCTTAATTCATCATGATATTCCATTATTTTTGTGAAATATAATTTTATAATGATATACCGTTTGATCCTAATTCAAATCCTAAGAATTCAATTTTTTCTTGTTCGATAGTGGCTTTTTTCTCGCTTAGACATATACCTTCTCTTATTGCAACTTCTGCAAATTGTTGGAGATATTCTCGATGTTCTTCAAGTGTTGTAGAAATGATTAAAATATCATCAATATAAACTACAAGAAAAGTGTTAAAATGTCTGAACGTATTATCCATTCTTCTTTGAAAGATTCTTGGTGGGTTTTTTAGTTCAAATGGCATCACTATCCCATTCATAGAATCCTTAGGAAGTACTAAAGCCAGTATGTTTTATGCTATCTTCTTCCATATTAATTTGTCAAAATCCTAATTCGCAATCAAATTTTGAGAAAACTAAATTAATTAAGACTTCTTTATTGGGTAAAAAATAATTATCTGTCTTGATGAATTGATTCAGCTTTTTATAGTTTATAACCATTCTTGCTTTATTTCTTCTTTTTTCTGATTCGTTCATAACCATAAAACAGGTGATGAATAACTTCCTTTGGTTGGATGTATTAATCCTTTTTCTAATAGTTATTTGATTTGGATAGAGAATTCCTTTATATCTTCAAGGGCATAAAGTATGGTTTTTCTTTAATATAAACATCTTCGGTTAATTCTATCTGAACTCTAAGATATTCTGGCTTCCAAAATTGTAAAGGATTATCAGAATAAATCTGTTTCAATTTATTAATCAGGTCTTCTTTCTTTATTATATATATTTGCAAGGTTGGTTTTTGTAACTGCTGAGTTGAGAGTGCGATTTTTTTATATCCCTATCTACCACGCTTTACGCGTACTCTGTAAGGATGTTTTAGTGTGGGGATTTTAAGTGTGTGATCACATTTTGTAGTAAGGGATACTGTATATGGTGTTTGAGTAATTTTGCAAATTGTTTAAGAAAATCTTCACTTAATAAAATATCATATTCTGAATTATATTGTAATACTAGAGGAATATTTAGAATTTTATTTCCTAAAATGATTGATACATTACTTTGTACAAAGTCTAATATGTGTAGTGGTAGGATGAACACCTTTAATATGGATTTTTCTATCAGAGGGTAGTTTCTCCCATTTTGGAAGTAAGAAATCTTGGAAAAAGGTAACTTTTGAACCTGTATCAATTACTGCTAGTTGCTTTAATGCTTCTAGGTTGAAATCGAGGTATTCTAGATGTACTAAAACTTTTTGTTAGAGGAGGCTTATTAATTATTCTCATTCCTTTTTCTGTATAAAATAACCTTGGCACTTCATAACTAGTAGATGGTTCTTATTCGACTAATTGAAAATCTGTTAATGTAGGTAATCTTGCTTCTTCCATTAGAGGCGTTATGACTGTGCTCACAGTTGAAAAGATTGGATCTACAGTTATTTTTTCTATTTGTTTTACTTCTTTTATTAGAAAATCAGTGTTTGAAAAAATGTATAATCCTCTATAGTAGAAGGATAATGCATTATTTCTAGGTTTTAATCCTACATTAGTTAAAAGTTTAAATTGTAGATTCAGTGTATCCTCAATATTTTTACTTCGTAATGTTACAGAATAATCTGGATACCATTTAAAGATTAAATTTTTATAAATTAAGTTTCCTTGTAGGGTTCCAAGATGACTATTTTGCATATTTGTAAATCTTTGATCATGTAATGTTAATATAATAGGTGAGTTAATTCCTTCTTTAAAACATGCTTTTGCAGCAATTTGTATTCCTTGTAGATGAACATATTTGATTAGATCTCGATCTCTTATTGGAATTTCATCTAAAAATTTTCCTATTATATCTTGAGTCATTAGTCGTAACTGAATATTACCTCGTAAATGTTGTACGTTAACAGGTTGCTCTGTTGTATATAATTTAAAATATCGTATCAATTTTCTAGTTAAGAAATCGTCCATTTTTTTCATAAAGCTTCTTGGACCTTTTGGAGATAAATCGATTGCTATTATTTTTGAACATAGTTTTTGATTAAAAGTAATTACTCTTATATAGTGTTCATTACTTTCTTGTTCTTGTTGTTGTACTGTATCTATCTCTTCAGAATTTATCTTCTGTATCTGAATAATTTTTAGTTTCAGATGTTTCTGTTTCCTCTTCTAAACTAGTAGATTCATAGCAGCTTGAAATTATATCAGAATCTTTTGAGCTTATTATAAAAAGTTCATCTTGGATTTCTTCAAACTTTTCTGAGAATAATTTTACTATATTAGCTTTTCTTTTATTACAATCAATAGATTTATGTCTAATTTCTCCACAATTCCAGCATTGACATGCAGTTCGCTTTTTGTTTCGTGTATAATACCTATTTTCTGGGTTAATATCTTCTTGTGATAAGTGTTCATATCGAAAATGTTTACTACTCTTTTGTAGTTTATTTATCGATTTTTCAGTTTTTGTTTTTTCAACTTTGGTTTTCTTTGGTTTAGACGTTTTCTTCTTAGCAAATTTTCTCTTAGCTGTATTTTTCTTAGGTGTCAGTTTAGTTGTCCTTTTCTTTGAGGCTCTTTTTCTTTTTGGACGAAAGTTAGGATAATTTTTACATTCATATTGATCTAGTTTTTTAATGCCTTCACAACATAAAGTTACTTCTTTAATATATCTTCTTTGATTTTCTTGTGGGCAAAAATGATTCATCTCTCGGATTTTATTGTTTGAGGAGCTGCTACGCATCTAAGAACTGTGGATTGTCTAGCAAATTCTTCAACTTTTTCAGAGAAATGTCTGCTCCATGGACTAGGAAATTTATTTTATAGTAATTGTATGTAGGTTTCTTGATCTTCTGTAGAATCATAAAGGTCATAATAATATTTGTTAAATTCACAAAAGAAACTTTTAAAATTGCATAAGTTGCAGATTCTTAAGTTAGTTATTTTGTATAGTACAACTTTTCTTCTTTCAATTTGTGCATTGTCTTAATTTTCTACATATACATATCCTTCAAATTGTCCGATAAGGTATTTTATTATAGACTGTACTCCTAATTCTATACTAATTGCTAAATTTCTCTTGACGTCTAGTTCTATTAAATTTCTAATACTAGGAAAGATTTCATTAAACCAGTTAGCTACTATTGCTTGAAATAAATTAATAATTAAGTTGTAAATAGCATTTACATCTTTATCTTCTTCAGCATAAGCTGGTTCATATATTAAATTTAATACCATTGCTGCTTTCCAAGTATCTAAAGCTTTTCTTTTGTCAATTACACAATCTAAATTTAGAAAATATCCAAAAGATGGTACTGGTTCTTGAATCATAGGATGTTTAGGTTTATGTTCTTCATTTATTATAGGTTTTCTTTTGTAATTAAAATATTTTTGACTTCTTGTCTTTGGCTTATAATTTTCTCTATGAAAAGGATTTGAAGGTTCTTCTTATTCATAGTTTGAATTATTACTTCCTATACTTCCAGTCGACACTCCAGGGAAAGTCCATACATTTACTAAAGTTTAAAGTGTTACTTCCCCTACAAATTAGAAAAACTTTAGGGACTAAATGCAAAACTGTTAAAAATAACAAAGAAAGTTTTAAAAGAAAGCCATGGATATGTTAGAAAAAACATTAGACATGAACTTTGAATAATTTAAGCAAGAAATAGAATATGGAATGTATGGAGACTCCGATATGTTACAACTGATAAAATATTTATGCCTAAAAAGATATAAATGTATCATTTTTGAATCAAAAATAATTACGTTAATAGAAAGACTTGTGAGAATTTATGCTCAATAATGAAAAAACCTAAAATGCCAAACCTAAAAATAACTTCTCAGCGTAATTGTGAATTTATACTTAATTTATATCAAACTTATTCTAAAGAAGAAATTAAACAAAGTGAACGTTATTATGTTCAAAAACTTAATTACCTTCAAATAAATAATAGTTCTAAGGAATTAATATGGAAAATTGAAGATAGGCTAAACCTCTTAATCTATGAAGAAGAAAGAAGAACTCATCTTGAATTTACAGAAAATTTTGACTTAGATAATGACAAAATCTAGACCAATTCAATACATAATATTGGTTTAACGACGAAGAGTAAATAATGAGTTTTCCACAAACAGAATCAGAACTCAAAAAGGTAAGAGACGAAATCAGAGAAATAAATGAATCAATTAAACAAAGATTTAGAAACTGGAATAATCTATCCTCAAATCAGTATTATTCAAGTTGGATACATCTCAGACAACTTCCAACTGAATATCGAAGCCTCAAAAAATTTTGATACGATTCGATTTGATGAATCATGGGTAAATTATAGAAGAACTAGCAGAGCTATAGCTGTTAAATGCCATGAAAATCGTCTATATGCATCCGGATTGAAATGTTTGTTAAGAGAAAAGGACTATGTCCTTGTAACCAAGGAAGAAATGCAGGACAGGAACTATGATGATGAACTATTAATATTTCTCCTGCAACTAGAACCTGAGAACTTTCAAGGATCTACCATTGTTAAACGTAAATTTACGGAACTACTCAAAAAAGAAGAGGAAAAACAAACTTGACTACGAACCACCAAGATTTTGCCATAACAAAGCCAGATGTAAGGCCCAGATCTTACCCACAACTATAAACCTTATCTCTACGGAATCTTATCTTTAGAAAAGGACATATGCCAGCTGTCAACACAATTATTGCATCTCAATCAAGTAGTCAACTAATTAGTTCAGACAAAGGACTCGTGAATTATTGTACTACTTTTACTATACATGTCACGTCTGTAATTATTGTACTACTTGTACTATTTATTCTTGTACAGCTGTATCTACTGTCTTTTCTTTGAATATAAATACGTAAACAGAGAAGGAAGAAGGGAGAGACAATTTGAGCGAAGAAAATATCACTCAAAAAGCATTCCGCTCTCAATGTTGTTCTAAACTTTTCCTTTGGAAATCAGTATAATAAAAAGAACTATTTAGATAATCTTAAATTTTTTATATCTTCTTGTCTAAGAGCTCAAAGTGAGAGAAAAAATTAGAAGATCGAAGTAAGTCAAGTAAGGCCCGTGAAGGAGAAAGGCGTGGCGGCAGATCTGACGATTTCATATCTCAACGAGAGATTCCTAAACAAAGGAGATATAGTTTGTTGAACTTCTTATAGTTTAATTTATTATACTGAGAGTACCATTTTTATCAATCAGAAACCCATTTTATCTGTTCTTTGTTTAAATATTGACCTCTCATCAATGAGTTTTAAACCTTTTTCTACAAAAAGTTGTTAAACCCCTGTCTTAGTGGTATCAGAGCCCATCTACAAACTAAAAACCATCTTTTAAATCAAAATCATACTAAAATTTAATTATGAGTTATAAAAATAGACTGTAATCAAACTCTAGAATAAACCAAGAAGGTGATTATCTAGCTGCTCAAAGTTTTAATTTACCAAACTTAAAATACTATACACAAGATAGAGTTTCAGATTACCTTAGATCTTTTGACTGTACTACTAGAAGTATAAAACAAAACTTATTAAATCACTATAAAGCTAGATTAAATTATCTGATCACTCTATCAGAAAGTGTACACCCAATTACTATAAATTTAATCAAGGATAGTATAACTTTATTAGAACTCACTTTTGAATACATTGTATGGTTTTAACCCAATATGAATATGAATGACTCTCAGATAATTTATTTCATAGGCAAGAGAATTAAAAATAGGCTAAAACGAAATGAAAAGCAAATGGCATTTTCGTAAACCTAAAAAGGATAGTTTAATAAAATCGCATAATAAAAACAAAAATGAACGTCGCTATCTCGACCTGTTTGACACCCCTAAATTCTTAACTTTGACAGAATGTTAGGAGCCTGCTATTTTTACTGAAAAATATGAGTTGGTAAATAGATAAATTTGGTTGAGATTAATAGAAATAAGTTGAAGGAATTTGAAGTTGGTTTTTTTCAGTTGAAGTGGGTTGAAATTTTTTGTATGATTTAAAATAGTGGAGACTGGATTGAAATTGGTTGAATTGGATATTTTTTTATTGAAGTTAGTGAAATATATTGAAGTAGGTTAAAATTGATTGAGGTTGATGAATTGAAATTTACCAACAAAAAGAACAGGGCCTAGATGGAAACAATTCGAAATGCTCTCGTCGTCGTAGTAACAATGTTCACCAAATTTGTATAATTTTCTATACTTCTCTTATTTTTCGAATATAGAAGCATAATTATGGGAAGAAATAACATTTGAAAAACACTTCTGAATTCAAATATTAAGGATATTTTGCTACTTTATTTTTAAAAATGATAGCTTATAGGGTAGTATGTTTTGTAAAATGCGAGCAAAGTCAAATGGGACAACCTTCTTGGAATAAAAGGACCGCCTACCATGCTAAATTTGCTCATTTGAAAATATGGTATCTGCATAGTGGTGCACAAAGAGTGAAGAAATATATACTATTCTGGATATGGTAAAACTAACTTGATATCTAAACCTTTAATCAAATTATGAGTACAAGTTTATTCAAAGTTGACCTAAACCTCAAATTAACCCAACCTAGACTTTTCCTATGACCCGTTCTTTTCATAGGAAAAAATGTTGGTTCCCACCACCATTCCACTCCCTTCAACTCATTATTCCATTCTACTTCTTACTCTTTAAAGATAGATATCAGTTGTTACCACTCTGTTCCATTCCTCACCACTTTTGTCCACTCCCTCTCAGTCCTTTCCACACTTTGATATCAATAATTATATGTTTCTCCCACTCTAATTCATTCATCCCCAATACATTCCACTTCATTTCACTCATTCTCACTCTATTCCACTACTTCCTACTCATGTAAGAAAAAGCCACTTCGTCCTATTCCAAAAGACTCCTTCCCACTTTATTCCATTCCTTTCCATACCGCACCTACAATTTACCCATAAAAGGAACAAGCCAAAGTTGTTTTTCTTTACAACAAGTTTATAAGACTGAACATTGACTTCCTCCAAGTCATTTCGAACTCAAAATGAATCAATACAAATAAAAGATGAACCAAATCTCATTGGTACTTATAGGAATATTAGAAGTCACCTCGATGTGGAGCAACTACCCAGGTCTAGACTGCAGATTGCTATCACGAACTAGGTAACTAATAAAGTCATGAGTGAGGCTCACACCCTAAACCCAAATCTCAAATGTGGCTAGATTAGTGTGAGAGAGAGGGCAGAGAGTAGATTTCATCTAGGGAATATTTCCTTCTAAGTTGTGCATCTTCCCTGATTTGATTAACCCCCTTTTATAATAGCACAAAGCTTATAACAGAATTATAGAATTGAATTGACTAATTAATACTGGATTAATCACCTTGTAACTGCCAAATCAATTATAATTATGGTATAATTACTGTGAGATTAACTGACTGCTACTCTTTGGTTAATAGATCTCACTCAGTTATATAAACCACAAATCTCATATCTCTCTGCCAACAAATGTCCTTACACTTTATACTGGGAATGGAGCATACGACCAATAACAACAAGTAGTGTTATATAAAGTCACCATCTAACTGACATAACACTTTCATAAAATGTCAATACCCCGAATCATTCAAACATGACTAATGTTATACATAGTCCCTTTATGTATCGATATATTAATTGATTATATAGCAAATATAATTGGCCGGGTTTGATATGGTAATGGGAAAATAATTCTTCCTTAGACAATTAAAAATAATCCATCTTAGTATAACTGCTTTCCTAATATTTTCTGCTAAACCGTATACATCTTAACACTTAGAAAACACATTAAAGTAGCACATCATGCTTTAACTTTATATTATAACTCTAAGTCAAAGAGTATTGCTAATGAAGATCACACAGTGACAAGGAAAGAGAACTCGCTTGTCACTCGTCAAACAAGTCGACATTTAGCACACACAGTATAAAGGGACTCGCTTGTCACTCTTTTACGCCATGCAAATTGTAAGTCTAATTTTTACCTAAAAAGCTAACCTGAGTCACTAGATCAATATATATAATGTTAACCTTGGCACTCAAGATTTGGCTATAAGGCTTTAATATGAAATCATCGTATTTCACATTCGACTTTCAGAAGTCTCATCTTAGACTTACTAAGGCGACTACCAGATTTTATAAGTTATCATTCATACAACACAAGTATAATGATAATTCAATATTACACACAACTAGTGGTAATATTGAAAAGTCTCATTCTGCCCACTACCTAAGTGGTAGGGCGATTACCTGTGTGAATAAGCCAATCAGAAGCCTGTTGGACATTTCAATGTATCTTATAATGTAATTGCATATTTATGAACGATTGAAAAGAAACATCAATCTTTATTTCATAAATACTTAATACAAAGAAAAACATGTCCATCATAAACTTATATACATTCAAAAACTAAGTCCTACGCAGACCTAAACTTATCACATGAGCTTTAAAAGCATCCATAGGAATAGGTTTAGTCAACGGATCTGCTATCATCTTACTTGTGGATATATACTTAATGGCAACTTCTTTCTCTTTTATGGCGTTTTGAACAAAATAATAGCGCCTTTTGATATGCTTAGTTATACACTGGAACTTCGGATCTTTAGTAAACTAGATGGCAGCAGTACTGTCGCACATAATTTCCATAGGATCATCAACTCTATGAATGAGATTGAGATCCTGGAGAAAACTCCTCAGCCATATGGCCTCTTGAGCGATAAGACAACAAGCAACATACCCTGTTTCCATAGTTGAAAGTGCTATAGTCTTGTTTCTTACAGCAGCAAGATATAGCTCCCCTGTTTAGGGTGAAAACATATCATGAGGTAGACCTAAACTCATCCAGATTACCACCCCAATTAGCATTCGACTATCCTCTTAACCTAAGGTAACTACCTTGGTGGCAAAGGACCAGGTCACTTGTACCACGTAAGTAGCAAAAGATTCTCTTGATGACCTGCCAATGAGCAGGACCTAGGTTACGTTAGTAAGGACTTACCAAATCAACCGTAAAGTAAATGGTTGGTCGTGTATAAAACATGGCATACATAAGCTTCCTACTGCACTTGCATAGGAGACCTTGATCATTCTCTTCTTTTCTTTGTCTATTTTATGGCATTGGTCAAGACTTAAAGGTTAGACCTTTTTCAACTAGAGTATCCACGGGTTTAGAATAATGCATTCAAAAACGTTCAAAGATTTTATTAATGTATGCTTCTTGACTTAAATCAAGAAGCTTTTTGGAACGGTTTTAAGCTATTTCTACGCCTAGGATATACCTAACTTCACCAATGTCTTTCATCTCGAAGACGAAGGATAACCATTGGTTAGTGATTTGGATCATATCCATATTATTTCCAGCCAATAGTATGTCATTAACACACAAAGTAAGGAATATAATCCCCTTGCAGTTTTCTTGACATACACACAGTGGTATTTAGAAATTATGTTTAAGCCAAAAGAAATAATAGCTTTATGGAATCTGAAATACCACACTCTGGGAGACTGCTTGAGACCATATATAGCCTTTCAAGACGACAAGCTTTGTCCTCTTGACCTTTTGATACAAAACCAATAGGTTGATCCATGTAGATCTTTTCTTTAAGATTTTCAGTAAGGAAAGCAATCTTTTCCAAATGGGCAACCATGCTTGAAGTAGGTGAGTAGAGGCAATTCTCACCACAAGAGAAAAAGTATCTTTGTAGTCTTACCCTTCAATTTAGGTAAACCCCCTTGTCACTAAACGGGCCTTCAATTTATCGATCGTTCTATTAGCCCGATGATTTGTCTTAAAAATCCACTTGTTTCCAATCAATTTACATCGGGGAGGAAGATCAACCAGCTCCCAAATCTTATTTCTTGTCATAGAGTCTATTTAATCCCTTATGGCATTTGTCCACTGTTTGTGGTTTAGTGAATCAATAGCCTCTTGAAAAGAGGTAGACTCTTCTATTTCCTAAGGAGTGCACAAGAATGTTTCCTCTTCAATTTGAAAATTTCATTGAGGAATTCTTCCATGCTCACTTCTCCGGAGTCTAGGACCTTCATTGGTTTAACTCCCCGAGCTATTTCTTTCCTATCTCTTGGAGGTGTAGAATCCTCAACATGTGGAGAATCACTCCCATTATCCCTAGGAGAAGTGGATCATGAATAAGTGGACTAACCTCATGTTTAGGTTGATTCTCTTGGGAAACCAAAGTATCATCATCTCTTCCAGACACCGGAAGAGCAGTATCCTTGGTGACACAGTGAATGGTCAAATTCTCCCCCTTCCTGAGAGATAGGAGATCATCTTGTTGTAACTCATATAATTTTAGGTCTTTTTTGATTTTTCCAACACTTAGGAACTTATCCTCAAAGGAACTCAGCATTATGGAAATCTATTTCCGTCATACCATCATTAGGGTATTCTCCAAACATAACACATCCTTAGAATGTTTAGGATACCTTATGAACACCATTTTGGTGGCCCTTGGACCAAGTTTCCCATGTTTGTCGGTTGGATTGTGTATATAACCAGTCGAACCCCATGGGCATAAATGTTCTAAAGAGGGCTTTCTACCACGCTATAACTCATATGGAGTGGCGCATACACTCCTACTTGGCACATGCTTTAGAATATAAGCTTTCGTGAGCAACTTATCCCCCCAAAAACTAATTAGGAGGTTGGGATATGCCATCATTGACCTGACCATGTCAAACAACATTCCATTTCTTCGCTCTGCAACACCATTTTATTGTGGAGTACTAGGAATCGTAAGTTGACTTTGCATACCTTTTCCTCACAAAACTCTTTGAACATGTATAAGAGGTATTCACGACCACAATCAGCTCGAATCTTAACTCTCGGTTCTAACTGGACCTCTACCTTGACTACAAACCGTTTGAACACATTAAGTGCCTCATAGCGATGCAATAATAGATAGATATACCCATAACTTGAATAATCATCTATAAAAGTGAGAAAATAGAAAGCCCCATGATGTGTTTTCATATTCATGGATGTAACGCCCCGCTCGAAAGTGGACATGCACGTCACCGTCGTGAATGTTTGATTAAGAATACCCACAAGACTTTCTAAACTTCTTAACCTTGATTAACAACAACGGGGAAGGTAAGGGCTATTCGCTGGGCTCGGGGAGCTCATGACCCCACCATTTCTAGGTTTTTTGGTAAGATAAAGGAAGCCACAGGAGCATACATGCTGCTAGGGTACGATACACTTTGTCGAGAGCTAAGCTAAGGATGCATACCTCGCTTATGCTATATTGTGGATTGGGTTTCATAAATACAAGCATGAATGTATTTTTGGGATGGCCCATATGTAAGAATATTATGGATATAGGTTATGTATGTAAATGCATGTATTAGAATCACTCTGCCCAAATTTTAGTAAGATTTCAATAAGAGCTTCTACTGCGCTCGCCTATTAACAGGTTAATCAAGGTTCAGAAGTTTAGAAAGCCTTGTGGGTGTTCTTAATCGAACATTCACGGCGGTGACGCACCTGTCCCCTTTCGGGCGGGGCGTTACAGTTTAGAAAGATTATTGTTTTCAAAATTTAGATTTGAACTTCTTTTAATTTTTTACATCAAATAATCCAACTTGGATCCAAACCTTTAGTTGAATTTTGCTCCTAAATTTCAATTGAGCACATCATCAACGGAGTATAAGGAAGAAAGTCAATTTTCTTTCTTGTCAAAATGAAAATTTATTTTCTCCATTAATTTCTACATAGGTAAGACTGCCTACATTTGGATCTCTCCAGACTCTATAAAAACAGGAGCCACATTGAAAATTTTTGTTATTGTTGTTGTTATGGTGAAAATGATTTTTCTTAAAAATCACCAGGCAACCGAAAATTAAAAATAATTTTTTTCCAACCAAACACTATCTCAAGAAGGCCACTTCCTAAATGAACCAACTGATCAAACATGCAGTATGTAAGCTTTGATTTTTAACACATCACACTCAAATTTTATAAGTTAATTGAACTCAACTTCGCTTGAGTATTATTTTCATGAACCCTTGGGCCTCTTCTTTAATAAATGAGATCAAAAGTTAAAGATGCTTCAGTTATAAAACACAAATGACTCTTTTGGTTATATGTAATCAAAATGACAGTACATTCAAAATGATAATGATGATTTTATTACCATATTTGGTTACCATTGTGGATGTAATCAAAATTACATCGTAATCATGTTACCTTAATCTATGCAAATATAATTATTTGGCATTTCTTAAACTATTGTAATTGCATACCTTTGAATCAAAATTTACCTAACCACAAGTTATTATATTTGGAGAATTTCTCTCTTTTCTCTCCATTGTCTCTCCTGTGCTTCCTAGCTCTTATGTAGCATTTGGTTGAAAGTAATGTAATTACTATACAATAGAATCAACCATATAATACAATTGTTAGTGTAATAAAATGGGATAATAATTGCATTACAATGTTTGATTATAAAGTTTTTATAATTGTAATAGAATGAATTCATCTATAAACAATACTTAATTTTACACGTGACGTGAAGTACTTGCAATTAAATTCGCATTTTATTTTTACCTATTTTATTTATTTGTAGCTTTGTTGATAACTATCATTCACGATTTTATCATCATGATTACGATGTTTCACATGAGACTTACTTCACTCTATTTCTTCTAGATTACACTAATGTAATATTATTCAAATTTACCAAGTAGAGAGGAGATGATGATGATGATGATATGAGGTAGAGAGAGAGACATGATCTCTAGAACGTATAAAAATATAGTTACAATAATATGATCATGATCTAGGTTAAACTTTATCTAATATGGAGAGGAGAGAAGGGTGAGGGGGGCTTCAAACTTTTAAGAAAATGGTGCCAAAGTAATAAGAGAGGGAAGTAGATGAGAGAGAATGGATAGAAGAGAGAGAAAGTTCTCAAATATAATAACTTATAGTTGGCTAGACTTTGATTTAAAGGTACGCCATCACAATTGTTTAGGAAAAGTCAAGTAATTGTAATTGCATAGATTGAGATAAATGTGATTACAATGCAATCTTGATTACATTCCTTAATGGTAACCAAATGTGGTAATAGAATCACCATTATCATTTTGATTGCATCACCACTTCGATTACATAGAACCAAACCAGCCATTAGTACTTCACACTACCACGTAAGGTTTAAAGCCCCCCACACCCCTCTCTCTCTCATCTCTATATTAGATAAATTTTAACCCAAACCAAGATGATATTATTGTAACTACACTTTTGTACATTTTAGATATCATCTGTCTCTCTTTGTCTCACACACACATCATCATCTTCTTCTTCTCTCTCTACTTGCTAAACTTGAACAACATTACATTATTGTAACTTAGAGTAAACAGAGTGAAGTAAGTCTCATGTGAAACATCATAATCATAATTAATGATAAGATATTAAATGATAATTATCAACAAAGATATAAATAATTAAAGTAGGCGAAATAAAAGTGAATTAAATTGGAAGCACTTTACGTCATGTGTAAAATGAAGTATTGTTTGTAGATGAATTCATCTCATTACAATTACAAAAATTTTGTAAACAAATATTATAATACAATTATTATTCTATTCTATTATACTGACAATTGCATTACATGGTTGATTCTATTATATAGTGATTACGTTACTTTCAACCAAACGCCACAAAAACGTAAGAGAAAATTCAAAGATGAAAGCATGAAAATAATTGGGTGTCAAGTCAATATTAAACAATGTCATAAGAATTAAGAATATTACAATATTGTCAAATAGGACACCATATTAGGAACATGCAAACTCATTATAAGTCCTTAATATATGCAAGCATAATATATCCCAGTTTAGAAGGGAGCCTTGGATCAACGGTAAGGTTGCCTTCATGTGACCAAAAGATCATGGGTGAAGCCCTTTCTTAGACCCTGCGTAAACGCAGGATGCTTATGCACCGGGTTAAAGAAATAATATATCCTAGTTCCAAAAAAAAAAAAACAAATGAACAAGCTCTCTTATTGGGGGGGGGGGGGAAATGTATTTCTCCCCATATTGGCCCAAACAACATAACAGACTTTAATTCATCTGTACACCCAACATCAATTCACCCAGTTCAACTAAAAAATAAACCTAAAACATATGTAAGAATGATAATGAGAGAATCACGATCTATACAAACAATCAACAAAAGAATAATGTGAGCTATACATACAACCATAGCTTAATGACTTATGATCGATGTACGGTACATCTTATCCTTGATAAGTATAGAGACATTATTATCACAATGGGGGATTAATTAGGCAAATTAACACCAGTGGGCGTATAAAGAGGGATGTCACTCATAGACATAATCTTTCGAGGGCTAAAAAATATCATCTTGGGTGAAACCAGCCTTGATGATGATGTGTTGACGTTCTTAGTTCGCGCATTAGCATGAGCCACCCCATCGATCTTGCTTGGTTTATCACTAGTAGGGGAACGATCACGACCGGTGAGGCTTTGAACCAAGGCCATGAAGTCTTGGGGAGATGTGTGGAAAACCCTAGGAGATCGCGCGTAAATAATTACTGGCTTATTCTTCTTGTTTTTGTTGTCGCTGTAATGAGACGAGCACGATGATGAGGTTTTGTTGATGTGCAAGGGAGACGGGCGGGGGCCTTGTATTGTGCTGGTGAACTCTCTATGAATAGGTTGGTGCTGATTCTGAGTCATAAATCCTTGGGGGTTCATGTTGATGACGAAGAAAGAGACGTATGGATGGTGAAACAGACATAGGAATGGACAAAGTATATATAGGGGAGAGGGTACGTTGGCTGGGTTTGGTAGATTAGATTTGTGAGAGCCCACTTTTCTGACCATTGACTGTTGATGGTGGCCTCTGTAGATTGTTCAAAAGTCTAGTGTTTTCCTAGCTTACGCTGAGTATTTGTGACAAACTTAATTGCATATTCAACTTAATTAATGTCCTTTTCTGTTGAACGTACAATTCTCCAAGTATATAAGCGTGCAACTAGTCCTAACTCTAACCAGCATTTTTTAATTGATGTTTGAAGGTTTGATGATAGACTTAGATTCCAATATATTCCTTAAATATATGTCTTTTCTAAATATTACTATATATTCTTTTCTTATGCCTTTCAGGATGAAGTTGAATAATAGAAGTGATGATCATATTCAAATTTGATGTCTTTCAGAAAAGGCCATGATATTATGTTAAATTTTCAATGACGTATATAGTAATACATAGTCAACATATACAGAGGATGAAAAGTTCAAAAAACAGCTTATTTTTTCAATGACATATACATCAATACCTAGTCGATATATGTAGAGATTAAAAAATGAAAAGCCCATAAAAAAAGCCTAAATAAACTGAGGTTCTTTTTTCAAATAAATTGTCAATACATGGAGTTACCTAATGTGCGTCCTTGTGTATTAGTATGTACCTTCCAATATTTTATCATACATTCCCCACATTTGTGTAAATGTGGCAATAGCATGTGGATCTAAACATACCTAGTATAATTGGCGCATGTTTGGCCACATGGCTCAAATGACCTAAACTAGATTGACCAGCGCCCAAAGAATGCAATCAGATCCTGCCCAAAATTCAAATTGACCCAACTACAACTAACCAATTAATTCAAAGATTTTCTGCAAAATTATGTGTACTTAACTGATATGATTACCTTGATCCCCCCCCAAAAAAAAACCTTCTATGATTTCCAAGGTAGATCGCTAACTATACTTAACCAATCGATAATTATTAAAGTATTAAATGGTGTTGTTTTCCTATATTTATATAAAACATGGCCTTGATTCTGCTGAAAAGTTGGTAAATTACTCTGCTAATTGCTGCCAATTGTTTCTCCCTCCCCCCCCTCTGGGGATCTACATGAGTAATATTCGAAGATTCTTCCATAATTGAGAAAACTTTTCAACTGTCATAAGTGAAACTAATAACAGCCACTGATACCATATCAATAAATCTTAACCATTAACTAATTTAATAAAAACCTACTATAGTAGGTAAAGGGTGACCAGAAGTTTTTTTCTCTTTTTTATTCCATATAACCCATCTCTCCAGTCCTCCCTCACTAATCCTCATTGTCCCACGGTTTCACACTGTCATTTCTCTACCAACCGCCATAACTCTGAGATTGTGGATGAAGGTTCATCTTTTTAAAAATCAATAATTTAAAAATCCACAGCAAATTCATCAGTCACGGTCATCCAAGAAGGAAAAGGAGAAGCGGAAAAAAAGGTCGATAATGCCTTCGTTTTCGCACTGGACATTGGACCGAAGAGTGTTGGCGACTGTTCCATAATAAAGCGTGCTGCCGACTGTAGACCGAAGAGAGGGGCAGATCTGCCAATGGCGAAATCAGAGGATGAAGCAGTGATGATGGTGGTGGAATATGTAGAAGATGAGGCAGATAGAAAACAAACGTGGCATGCTCTTCATTGTTGTGTTCTGGGTACTAAGGTTCAACGGAGGGTTGTAGTCGGTGGAAATTTGATTAAACCTATTTTTGATTCTCCCTCTCTCTCTCTCTATTTAATGAAGAAAGGTATCCGCCATTGTTGGGAACTCGTGAGGTTTATGGCTGTCTCATTTTTTATAAGATCAGTGGAGAAAGCTTCCCTAAACAGCTGACACAGAGCAGAGATACAAAATCTATTGTGAAACTGTACTTGTGGAAAAGCTCCGTTGGGGGGCTCGGCATCAAGTAGAGAGGAGGGGTAGACTGGAGAGTAATAGCAGTGAACAGCAAGAGGCCAAGTGCATTCCTAGCCAGAGTTTCAATTTTTAAAACTTTCGCCTATCACGTCAGTAAAAACTCCACAAATTTGAAACTTGCATTTCATAACTTCTCCAACTTATGGAATTGAATTTTAATCATCTCATAAAAATATTTGTCATGGACCCACCTTATAACATACAACCTATTTTTTAAATTATTTAAAAATTATATGCTTACTTCAAAAAAAAAAAAAAAAGTCAAAAGGTGGCCCGCGGGGAGAAACGCCTGCCCGTTATCCCCCGCATGGCACACCTCCTTCTCTCCTCTCATATGGTGACAAGTGGCAGCATGGGGCCCGCGTTTCCCCTTTTCACGGTCGGCTGCGAATGCTCTAACGGCATGCATTGTCACAAACATTGACAGTGGTAAATAATGGGAGCTAAACTCGGATGTCTCTAAAGAGAATTTTGTTGGAAGGACAGCTTGGGTGGAGGTGAAAATAGAGAGTAGCAAACAGTTCTTTTTGGGAGGAGGGGGGTCTATTTGAGGGTGAAGGATATGGATTTTTCAATCCACCTACAGACCCAAAGAAAAACAAATCTGCTAAAGAAAGTGGGATGGTACTGAGAAAGAGAGAGAGCGTGCTAATCTTTACAGCCCATAACCGGTTACCTGGTTCAATGGTTTAGATTTATTCTGTTTGGATCAAAGGTTTAAATTTACCAACTATAATAATTGAAAAAAAAATTCAATTATAGTAGAATTTGGCAGTAATATTAAGGGGAAATACAATTAGGGAGGAGGGATTCAACTTTTGTGCTAATGTTGCTAGTTATTTTTGTTACCATGCTAACTGCCCATAAATTTTGTAATTACATCGAACTTATATTTAGTTATCGCTTGGTCGAAAGGTTAAGGCTTTTTGAAAAATTTAATGTGACCTGAGAGCAGGCTTAGCCACACTTCAAATAGATTATTAATCCCATGCATAACACATGCCAGTTCTTATGATGAACAAATTGAATGCGATACTAGAAAATGTCAAATTGGCTATTGTCTATACCATAATTGACATTGAACACGTATATAAGTATATAACTTAAACGTTTATTAAAGGTAAAGGATGTAATGTTGAAAGGTGGACGATGGGGTGAGCCTAAGTTGAGAGAGATTTTTGAGGGTGAGGGTGGAGAGCTTATTAGGAATATTTTGTTGCTTTGGCATGGAAGATGGGGCGTTTTGGTCATGTGTAAGTCTACTTATAGGGTCTCTCTGGAGGAGAAATGGGTGGGGCACGAGAACCTTGCTGGTAAACTAATTTGGTCGAAATATATCAGTAAGAGACTAAAGACGGTGGTTTGGAGGGTCTAGATGGATTTAATCCCTACTTGGTGCCGGAGGGTGATTCATGTTGAGGACAGCGCCTGTACACAGTGTACTATGTCATAATGCATTGGACATGTCTTCTCACTTGTTTTTGGAATGTGATGTAGTGTGTAGGGTGTGTTCCAACTCTAAATGGGGGCTTTAGAATTGGGGAGACGGAGTGGAATGGTGTTAAGTGATTCCTAGATGGAGAAAGTGAGCCGAAGGATGGCAGTACAGTTTGGGCATCTCCAAAGGAGGGCGTAATAGTTCGAACCTAAATCATGCTAATTACTTTGATTAATCTCCATTTAAACTAATTAAGTTGGGTGCCATATTTCAATTCAATATTTGAAATACTTATGCGGTTTGCAGGTTGAGACGATAAAATGACCTCGAAGTAAAATTAATCATGTTCTATATACAATCATTCAAAATTTATAAATAAATAAATAAATAAGTTAGCCCATTTATAAAGAAGGGTAAAGGTAATGACTTACATGAAATAATAGCCTTTAAACCCGTGCTACGCACGGTTTGTTTTAAAATTTTAGCTAGAATGTTTTTAAAAATACTATAATTAATCTTATAATTTAAATTTTTAGAAATAATAATATTAATATATCTATAATTTATTTTCCTTTTTTTTAATTAAAGTAGTTGAAAAGATGTTATTCATTATGATGACTTTAAATCATATATTGTTTAACTTTTAGTTTTTAAATAAAATATTAATAAATGCTTAACAAGAGACGTGTCACCACTGCAGCGCTCGAACTCATATATATATATATATATGTGTGTGTGTGTGTGTGAGCGCGCGCGTGTGTGTGTATATATAGATAATATATATATATATATATATATATAATATATATATATAATATATATATATATATATATATATATATATATATATATATATATAAATGAAATCATACCGTAAACAAACAATATAAAGGTAAATGCAAAGAACATATTAACTAATTTAGTTCTAAATAAACCATGAGAATACAGATATTAGTCCAAAAATTAGCCCAAATATCAGCTCAAATATTTCTTAGTTAAAAAGAGGAATTGTTCTGTCAAAAAAAAGAAAAAAAAATGGGGAAATATCTAGATTAGGGTTTAATTAAATAAAAATTGATAGAACCCAAGTAAACCCCCTTTTTTCGAGTCCCAACTACGACCCCCCTACCCTACTTACTGCAGTCATGCATACCCCATCCCCTATTCCTTCGCAGCACCCCCGCCTCGAGCCTGCCCAACCATCGACCACCAATGCCATCCACCGGATGTGCAACAGCCAGCACTCCAGCACCTCCTTCCACGCCTCCATGCTTGCCATATTGGGTTTTTGGCAAGTGAACCCTAAGCCTCCTTTATTCATTTTCATCATTCAATCTTTCAATTTAGTTAATAAATATGTTATTTTTCATCTAGCTAAGTGCTAATTATTGGTGCGAAGTTATAATTTATTATTGTAATTTTGAAGATTTGGAGTAAGGAGGTAAAATGGGTGTTTATAGAAGAATTGAGAATTTGAGTGTAGTTAGGAGGTTTGTGCCCAACAGTTAATTACTTTCGTTGAATTGGAAAATTTTTTGTGTGTGTGAATGAAATTAAAGGTTATATGTGTATATGCTGGATAGTTGTCATTGGGGGAGGGGGGTGGAGTTGAGCATGAAGATGGAGAAAGGAGGAAAAAAGTTATCTTTGGACTTTTGAAACAAGCAGTCTAATATGAATTTTGTGGATTAATTTGAGGGGATTGAAGAGTGATTTTATGTGAAAATTTAGTTGGCTTAATGACACAATTAAGAATAATAGGGATGCTAGAGGTTGAAGAAGAAAAGGAGGGAGGAAAATGTAATTGGGAGGATTTTGAAATAAACTTGGTTAATCTAAATCTTGAAACTTATTTGCGGAATTGGAATGGATCAAATGTGTAAATTTGAGTGGTAGTAGTAGTTAAAGGTAAGCGGGGGCCTTGGTTCTTGCAGTGCTATTAAAGTAGTGCAACTAATGAGTTGGATTAGTGCTAATACTTAGTTAAGTGTTAATATAACTCCAAAGATCGATTCATGCTCGAGTGGGGTTGAGGATGACATATTCTCTTGTAACTTAAAACAAATAATTATCAAAATCTACTTGAGGCCTTAAAAGTGAATACTTTTTTGATTTGGACAGAAAACATGTTCTTGACATTAAGAATAAACCTAGAACCACAACTTGGACCCGACGAAGCCAAACTTCTTTTCTAAAGCTAATAAAAACACTACTTCCAATAACAACAACAACAACAACAACAACAACAACAAAAATCAAGTTTTGTGTTTAAATAATGATAGCATCAATCTTATTAGTAATGGTGATAACTATAATAATATAAAGGGGAAACAAAATCAACTTGTATGTTTAAATAAATAATGGTGGGTGCATTGACAATTAAAGAGAGTGTCAGGGGAAGCTGGGGACTACTTATTAAGGTTATAATTAATAAAAATCATTATTTAAAACTTTGCTAACCATAAAAATATATATTTGGAGAAGAAACGAGGTTAATTTTGTCGTTGTCAAGCCATAAACAAATGCTTTATAAAATAGGGAGATTTCAAAAATTCAAGTGCGTTTGTTGTCTGTACTCTTCAAAAATTCATATGTTTCTCCATGTATATATGCAAAATTTTATGCAATATTCACACAGTGAATCAATTTGAAATAATGTTTTGTCAATTAAAAGGTGGTCCCATTAGTTATCAAGTATTAGGGCTTAAGCCCATTTAGTTCACCACCGCGGTTTCAGCTCAGACTTCTTGATCAGTTTGAGAGGTGTACAACTATCTCAATGATCGCCTTAAATGTCAATAGGGATTCCACTTTCAGATAATAACCGGTAAAATAGTTTTACTTACATTCTCGCCTTTCTTGTTTTCGAACTAAAATGAATTAATTTGCATGCGCTTAGCTAAACTGCTCTAAAAGTTTATTTCAGAGTATAGGGATAAACGTACTATGTTTTGGCTCATTCTTCGAAATATTTTTTTTTTCCATTTAGGTAAAAATTAGTGAACAGTCCCTGCCCTAATAAGCCCGAAAAAAGAAAGAAATAGAAGGATGCATCCATGTTTTTTGTTGATAGATGGATGTAGATGATCATGGTAGTTTTTGGCTAGCATGAAGACTTAATGAAGCTGAGAAGACATGTCGAATGTATTTTTTGAATAAGCATGCCTAATGTGGAGTATTAGAAGATGCCTAATCTAGTTACATTTTTGTTATGTTCTAGTTAAATTGTAATATGAAGTTGACTTGAATGTGCTCATCTTTAATGGGACTTGTCAATATAAAAGTGCTTCAGTTAATTTCGTGTAGTTTTTTTTATAGCCTTATCCGACTTAGAATGACGGTAATGCATCTAGTCATTGTGACTTTCATTGCAACCATAATAATAAATTATCATATTAAACTAATTAAGTAATTAGAGATTGGGGGTGTTACAGATGGTTGGTTCAAAATAAATGTAGATACAGAGGTCAAGGAGGGGTGGTGGTAGTTTCTTAGGTTAAAAGAAATTAGGAGGGCGTGATAAGAGGTGTGAAGGATAGCAAGGCATATTGCTTGTTGGTGATTATGGCAAAGGCAGTGTTGATTTTGGAGGAGGAAGTGGCAGCTTAAAGTAGAAGGAGGAAGGTGTTTATCAAGGGGGATAACTAGACGGTGATAGCAGTATTGCAAAACAACAAGACCTACCTTGTGTCACGGGTTGATAATTCAGCCAAACTCAAACCTATGCAGTGCTAGCAAACTCACTTGAAACCCTTAGTTTGCTAGTAAGCCTTAAGTGTTGCTTAATTTAGACTTGAGAAGCTAAGTAAGTACATAAACACATACACACACACACACACACACACACATACACTCAAAGAGAACTTAGAGAGAAAGTGGACACAAGAAAGTTTGGGAGAATGCTTTGTATTGTGGTTGGAAATGCTTGACGTACAAATAAGCCTCCTTGGGGGTATATATATACACACCACCTCCTTAATGGACGATAGAAATCTATTTGATCCTATAACTAATATTATACATCCAGAATATTCTATACAAATATCCAAGATTCTACACAAGTATTAGAATTGTGTAAAACCTTATGGAACACTCTAAAGCACACTCTAGAGAAATTCAGGGCATTCTAGAGCGATCTGTGACATCCTTCCCCATCTAATCTGGCAATGTGCTCCTTGCCTTCTTGTCCTCAACTCTTGTATTTGCTCCTTGAATTACCACAAGTGTTGGATGGACTCCCAGCTAGCCTCGCTTTCAGGTAATCTATTCCATTTGATAAGGAGTTTATGTGTTGGTGGTTTGTTGGAGTGCCACACCACTTGATAGGCAAGGACTTTCTCCACTTCCTTGTCATGTTGTATCTTTACACCTATTGGTGCCCGTTAAGATATGTCTCGACTTGGCTCCACTTGGTCTCCATGATAAGGCTTGAGTAGACTTGCATGAAAGATATGATGATACTTGATCTTGGGAGGCAACTGCACCTTGTAAGCTTGCGCTCTCACCTTCTTAAATGTGGAGAAAGGAGCCTCGTATTGCCAAATAAGACCTTGATGTTGATAAACTAATCTTGCGTGGTTGTACATCTTAACAAGTTGGAGGTCTCCCACTTGTAACTCCCTCAGACATCTCTTCTTGTCGGCCCACTTCTTCAACTTCTTGGAGACCTTCTCCAAGTGAGCCTGAGCTATGCCTACTTGATCATTCCAATCCATGGTGAACTTGTAAGTAGGTTGTTGCCCTGTGATGATCACAAATGGACTTAGGTCCATGGACTCACTTCTTTAAAATTTATACGAGAATTGTGCAACATCAAGTGACTTTGCCTAATCCCTTTGATTGGCACTCATATAGTGCCTCAAGTAAAGCTCCAAGAGAGCATTGACCCCTCAGTTTGCCCATCAATCTACGAATGGAAGCGCCCTATGAAGTGAGTGTCTCAATCACTCACGATGGAACAAAGCAAGCCCTAATACTTCACCATGTTCTTGAAGAATATATGGGTGGCTTGCTCAGCGGAATATTTTTGGGTACGCAAATGAAGGTGGCATATGTAGAAAGCTGGTCTACCACCATAAGGACCCAATTGCACCCTTCACTTATGGGTAAGCCTACTATGAAAGTCATGGAAACACTCTCCCAAGACTTTTCGGGAATGGGGAAAGGCTATAATAGTCCTGCAGGGTGCTTCTTGCTCTATCTTGTCTTGTTGGCACATAAGACAGGTTTTCACTTAGGCCTCCACACCATCGTTCAAGTGAGGCCAATAGTACGAATCACCTACAAGAGCGAGTGTGCAGTGCATGCCTGAGTGTCCCACCCACTTGATATCATGGCATTCCTTTATGACTTCCCTTCTGAGATTGTCGTATGAAAGAACACAGATGCACTTGCCTTTAATGAGGGCCAAGCCATCTTCTTCCCAAAATCTCCATGTTTTGCCGTCCTTGATGAGTTGGATGATAGTTTGGGTAAGTGAGTCACATTGGAGCCCTTCCTTAATCAGGTCCCAGAAGCTTCTTTGAGGCCTACTAATATCAATAAGTTCATCATTTCGGCTCAAAGCATCGGCTACCAGATTGGCATGACCCAGCTTGTACTCCATGATATAATCGAACTTGACTATTAAGTCTTGCCACCGAACTTGCTTGGGATTAAGCTTCTTTTGACTTTGGAAGTAGGTTGTGGTGATATTCTCGGTCTTGATCACGAACTCGCTCCCAAGCAAGTTGTGCCTCCGTGTGCGGATACAATGCACTACCGCGGACATTTCCTTCTCTTGCAGTGTGTAGCGCTTCTAGGTGTCATTAACCTTCTAGATCTCAAAGGCGACGACATGACCCTCTTGCATGAAGACACTACCAATGGCGAAGTTAGAAGCATTTGCGTAGAGCTCAAACAGCTTGTTGAGGTCGGGAAGTGCTAAAACTGGTTCTCGGTAATGGCCTTCTTCCAAGCTTCAAAGGCATGTTGGCACTCCTGGCCCCATAACCAACCTCTTCCCTTGTTCAACAAGTTGGTGAGAGGAGCGGCTATAACAGAATAGCCCTTGATGAACCATCAACAGTAGTTCATCATGTCAAGAAAAGATCTCAACTCGGTGACTTTTATTGGTGGCTCCCATTCAAGGATGACCTTGGCTTTTACTGGGTCCATGTGAAGCTTGCCCTTGCCAACAATGTGACCTAAGAAAGGTAAATCTTTTTGTGTGAAGGAGCACTTCTCCTTCTTGATGTATAGCTCATTTTCCGTTGAAGTTTGAGACACTTCCTGTAAGTGTCCCATATGCTCCTTCAAGGTTTTGTTATAGATGACAATGTTATCAAGATAAACAACAACAAAGAAGTCGAGGAACAGAGCAAGTACCTTGTTCATAAGTGTGCAAAATGTGGCCTCTGTGTTAGCGATGCCAAAAGACATGACAAGGAACTCATGTGATCCGTAGCACATCACACATGCCATCTTTAGCTCATCTCCTTCGCTATGCGAACTTTGTAATACCCACTCTTCAAATCAAGCTTAGTAAAGCACCTTGCATCCCTGAGTTGATCAAAGAGATCATCAATGTAAGGAATGAGATACTTGTTCTTGACGGTGATCTTGTTAAGTGCCCAATAGTTTATGCATAGTCAGAGGGAACTATCATGCTTCTTTTGAAACATGATTCATGCCCATAGGGAGACTCAGAGGGATGGATGTATCCTGTAATATCCTGACCCTAACTCATATTTATTTAAATCATCTTTATTTTCATGGCTATTTATTTAACCAAATCATGTTTATTAATTCAAATACACCTAATTTATTTATTTAGCAAATTATGATTTTGGGTCCCAACTTTGCACTTCGGGTTTCAATTATCGTAAAATTTCAGGTGAATCGATAGTAGGCCTCAATAATTATGATTGAGCGTTAAATTAATTTCCATAACGTCACAAAAATTTTAAATTTTAGCTACACAAAAACTTGAGCCTGAATTCATTTATTTTGGTGCAATTCCATTGGATTCAAATTTTGACCCGAAAATTTTAGTGTAATTAAATGAAGTTAATTACTATTATTTGTGCCTAACTTTAATTAGTCAAAAAGATACTTTTGGAGGCTTAAAAAAAAAACAGCTAAGTAAATTCTTCTTTCATTCCTAGCCAAGTAAAAGATCCACACACACATACTTTTTTTCTCCTCTCTCTCTCCAACCTCACGGCTGGCCCCTCCCCCCTGCTGCTGTTTGCTACTATTTTGGCCACTAGACAGCCCCCAACCGGCCACCCAGCACCACCCCTAGTCCCCCCACTAGCCAAGGCAGCCTTATCCACCCTCAAACAACCTCACACCCTCTCCGACTAAGCTCTTAAAGAGGTAAAATCCTAACTTGATCTTGATGTGTTTTTGGTTTTTATGATTGTTTTAGTTATGTTTTATGTTCTTGAGATCAAACTAGATGCTATCATGCAAATTTTATTGACTTTCGGGATATTGATCATGGTGTGGTTGAGCTTGAAGTATGTTAAGGTTAGGGTTTGTCATGATCAAGTTAGCATAATTCAAGTGATTAATTTGCATTGTTTTGTATATGATTTTGTAATTTTTAGTCTTATTGATGATCATGATGATATTTTTAGTGATTTGGAATGATTTCAAGTGAGGATTTATGTGAAAAAAAGAGGAGAAAGCAAAAACAGTAAGGGCTGAAAATGACAGAAAATAAGGGTGATTTTGAGATTAAACTGGTAATGCTCGACCCAATGAAAAATTATGAATTTTGGTGGGTAAATAGGTCATTGTGTTAGCTTTCAAATGCCTTTTGAATTGCCCTAATCCGAGTTCTGTGGACAAGGTTATGGCCATTTTACAAGAACTGCACAAGTTAGATCAAAACTGGCATACTTATATTTTGGCCCCATTTTGGAAACTCTATGGTGGGAATCGTGCTTGGTATTCTAAATGAAAGTTTTTCAGGACTTCTTAAGCTTTCAATATTGGGGTATTGGGTCTCAATTGAAGATCGGAAGACTAAGTTACAAATCATTCTTTCTAAGCCCCTATTATGCTTTTACTTTTCCTTTGCTAGAATATTAGCTATGAAATAAATATTCATGGATCTTATTAGGGTTTTTAACTCGAATTATGAGAGAAAAGAAGGGAAACATGCATTTTGGGAGATTAATTATGAGTTTTGAATCACTTATAGATATTATAACGAAAGTACCAAATTTGGAGAGTTTAATAACTTTCATTGGGATCAATAATCTATTTGAGGTGAAAAACTGTATTTAATAGACTTGTGAATGAGATATGAGAAGTGGGGAGAATTTTTGACTCAGAAACCATATTTATCAGACCAAATTATTGCAATTTATGCTATTTTGAATCAAGATATATCTCTCTTGGCCTCAAACCTTTATTACTTGCACAATTCAGAATGTATCAAATGCATTTATCAAGTCAATCTAGTGTACTCGCTGTTATCTTGAACCAAGGTATATATTAGTGAGCCTTAAACCCGTATCAGCAACCTATATCAGAAAAGGTCACAATCACTCTCTCATTTGTCACTGTCAAAGCCTTTTCCTTTGTAATCTCATTTATCTCATTGTAGTCTATTTTACTTTCATTTACTTTATATCGGATTTAATTACTTTTATTAATTTAGTTTTGAAGTTATATTTAAATACGTAAGTTATGTATACCATTTAATTATTCAATTTCTATTACACATACTTACTCAATAATGTGAGTAAGGATCATTTACTGACCACACATACCTACAATGACATTTATGAAATAAAATCGAGGCCTAGTTATCGTTCTCCATTATGCAAAGTGTTATCAAGTCAGAATATATTTATCAAGTTAGATGATATTTTTAAAGATTCAAGGTACGTCTATTACCTATAACTTCAAATAGCAGAACATGTTTAGTAAGTTACAACTCTTAATGAGTTTATCAATGAATCAGTTTATACAGTGATTTGCCATTTAACTTGTGACTCCATCAGCTATCATCTATAGGGCATCAGCCCATTATTTATCCACGCAGTTTCAGGCCAACTCTTGATCAGATGGCAGGTGTACACCTATGTATAGATCGTATCATTGTAAGGGGTTCACATCCAGATAATAATGAGCAATTCAATTTCATATTACTTTCATTTTCATTGTTATTAAAAACTAAATGAATTGCAAAGGCGGGTACCCATCAACAGTGTTTCTACACTCATTTTACAATATAGGATTGCATGTACTGAGTTTTAGTTCACATTTTTGAATTGTTTTCATGTTTTTCATTTTAGGTAATAAAGTATCACATGTTTTTCTACTTAGCAAGCCCTTCTGGAAGTTATCAGATGCTCACAGTGGATTCAGCATAGCATGAATGTTGGGATCGACCTCAGGAACAAGTTTGGTATATATTCAATATACTTGTGTAGTGTGGAGTGCGAGTTAGCATATGGTATGATTAAGTCGATTGTATTGAAGTTGAACTATTGTGGACTTTGGTCTTAGAGTGCTTCAGTTTAATAGATATTGTGATTGTGAACATGAGTTGCAAGATTAATTAGTGTCAGTGAGCCTTATCCTTATTAGGATGGCGGTAGCACCTTCTATCATTAAGTCTTCCACTGTAGTTTTCTGTAAATTATGTCATTAGCATTTTGGGGGCGTTACAGATTTTGTATCAGAGCTAAGGTATTAAGGGCCATTGTGAGCTATCAAGTGTTTATGAGTTAGTTATCAAGGTGTTTATGAGTTATGTTGGACCAGTTAAATGAGTTATTGACTATAAGTTCATATGTAAGGGCATATATGAAGGAACCATTCCTATTTGAGCGACTCAATCATTTGGTAATATCATAAGATTCGATCATTAGTAAAGTAGAGTGTGGAACCATTTGGGTGACCTATTGGTGAGGCGTGCTCTCATTTCTCTGGGAGTTGCATTTTATGTTTCATTTCTCTCATTTGTTTAAATTTTTGCAGTCGTGCACTCTGGGTGTGTGACCCGTTGAGTTATGAACTCTGGCGTGTGGCCGTTGAGTTATTCAAGTGTGATTTTTCATGTTAAGTATCTATTGTAAGTCTTTAAGCCTGGGTTTTAGCCAGTTTTTAGGCGGAACTCTGTTCATTTTGCTTCAGAATTTGAGAGTTTCATTGAGGTGTATTAACATATATGACATTAAGTATAGTGATGTTTAAAACCTATTGCAGGAATGCCATTTGCAACTTGATATATCTTTGGGTTGAATCAGTATGAGATGGAATTACTGTAGGGAATTCTGTGACTGATAAACGATAAATTGTCCCATTTTATGTACCTCTTTCACCCACTTTTAGCTCATATAATAACTTAATCTTTAGGTTGTTTACTTGTTTTATTTATATTTTGTAGGAAATAACTCCAAATCAAGCAAACGTCACGGAAAGGGACGAAGACGGGACAAAACGAAGAAAAACAGTGAAAACCGACGAAAACCGGCAAAAAAGGACAAACCAGGGGGTGGACCACCGTGCCAGTGAAGTGGCACGGTTGTGCCTTCCCCCCTGTTCGTTGTTCGCTCGGTTTTCTATTTAAGGCCTATTCGGGCGTTTTTGCAGGGGGTCGTTCAGGAGTCGCACGGGGGCTTCTTCTTCCTCTTCCTTAGGGCAGTTTTGTTTAGGTTTTTAGCCAATAAAACCCTTTGAAGGGATTAGATTAGGATTTTAGTGGCATTGATTTGAGATTCAAGCTTGTGGATTCCAAGTTCGTTCATCCAATTCAAGCATAAGTCCTCTTCGCTCTCTCTTATTATTCAATTTTGTTCTTGCTTAATCTTATTAGTTTAGATTGTATTAGTTTAAGTGTTTAGTTTTGATTGTTAATTCATGTTTTATTTGGTTGTTAGATTTCATTCTCTTTCCTTCAGTTCATGTTTATTATGTTTTTCGTTGGTTTAGGCTTAGGTTTAGGTTTTTGTGTTTTGTTAATGATTAGTCGTTAGAATTTGTGTTGGCTTGGATTGTGATTAGCCTCTTGATGGCTAATTAGTCTTGTATTTGGCCTAACCATACCCAATCTATGCCTAGAACCTAGAGGTTTTCCTCATGCCCGTCAAGTATTCGATGAAATGCTTGAGAGAGCTTTCATCCATATTTTTGGGCGATTGACTTATGCTGAGAGATGAGGTCAATTAGGTAGTGTGGGGGAGGGAATAACTGAGTTCGAGACATGAAAATAGTATTCGTATTGAGTTAGGTCCGGGGTTGCTAGTTTTATAGTCTTATTGGACTAACCCCATGAAAATATGTGGTTAGGCTAATTAGATTAGCTCATGACCCTTGAGAGAGAGCTTGGGTGGTCTTTGATGGTGCAACCGATCATCTCTAGTTCGTGATGTAGTTTCGGTAGGTTAGGACTCGTCTTGATTAATTGGTTCGTCCATTGGTCAAATCACAACTCCAAGTCGCTTTTTCTATGTTTGTTAGCGTAGTTTAGTTTTCCCTCCTTTGCCTTTGATCTCACCTAGATTGATACGCTCTAGTAAACTCTGATAGTTGGAAACGCAATTTCCTGTGTACGACACCCCAAATACTCAACGATACACCTTGCACTTGCACTTGAGGTTTATGAATATTAAAACTTTTTCTGCAACAAGTTTTTGGCACCGTTGTCGGGGAATTGACGTTTTCAATATCGAAGCCCACTTGAGTATTCGAGACTAGGCTTTTATTTAAAAAAAAAATTTTTTAAAAAATTTCAATGGCAATTTTCCATTTTTCCCAATGTGAGTAAGAATTATTTTACCGTTATTGGGATCGTTTACATGCTTATCTTGCTCAATGTGCTTCTTGTGGATGTTTATATGGGAAATGGGAAATATTACATGTTGTTGATGAGGGTAAAAATTGTGAGACCCGTGCTCTTTTTGAGCATTGAGATTTTTATGCGAGAAATGTCAAAGAAGCATGGGATTTTCTTAATTGGTTGGCTCAGGATACTTATGAATTTGATATTAGTTATGCTAATTCTTACAACCCAGTCCCTTGCATCCCTGATTATGCCCCTCCTTTGTGTGAAACTTGCCATTATTCTGATCATGACAATACGTCTTGTCCTTATTATATTTCTGATGATAGCCTTGCTAGAATTAGTAGTATGATAGAAACAATGAAAAAGCAACAAGCTGAGTTTGAAAATAAAATGCGGGAGTTTGACCTATCACATAAGACTGACCTTAGGTTTAGTTCTACTAAACGTGATGTTTGTTTGTGTGATGATGATGCGTCTTTTACTCCCCTAGAATCCGGACTAGAGGCAATACTTGACCCTTCCCTAACTGCTCCATCCCTTGTTGCTCCACCCTTACCCAGTACCCTTAGGGACAACACGACGTTTAACATGACCTTGCCTGATCCACCAATCCCTTTAGCTCCGTCGATGGAGTTCGAGGTAGGTGAGACCTTTACTGTTAACGCGAGTGTTGATGAGGATGATGTTTGTTATGATTCAGACAATGATCTTATTGAGGTGCATGATTCTGATGCGGCTCCTGTAGGGAGGTCTTATGGGGATATTGTGGTTACTATGCCAGCTAGTTCTGATCTTGTTGAGAATGTATCCCCTGACCACCTTGATACCCTCCATGTTTCCCCTTCAGGTTCATCACCCTCCCTTTCCCCTGAGTGCCATAATTTATCACTCGTTGCATGTTATGATATGTTTGAGGGGAATGAGATAGATTGTATGGACTTCCTAGGTACCTTCAGAGAGTATGACCCCTTCCTTGATCCTTATAGCTTGTACCTAGGGAGCATGCCTGCGAAAATCATGTTAACCACTGTATTTGATTTCTTCACTGATTTTTCAAAGGCATTCGATAAATTTAGGAGAGCACTAACTATTATTTCTGCATTTCTGTTTAAGTGCTCTTACTTACACCCATCTGAGTTGCACGCTCAGATGTTTGATAAGTTCTTATGAGCTTTGACGGCATCTGAATAGGTACCTTGGGTCATGAGATGAGGAGGAGTGGCTGATGCTCCTTCGACCTCCCACAGCACCATCGTAGGAAGGCGTAGTTCGGGTATAATCAGTACCCGACCTGGTATACTCGTTCTAACTCTTCTCCCTTCTTTTTATTTTCTTTCTTTTTCTTTTTGTTTAGTTGTGGATACTAGGATTGTGTTTTTGTTGATGATCATCTTGAGTTGACATTTGGGATGATGTTGAGCCAATGATGGCTATGATCACCATTTTTGTATTTTTGTATATATTTGTGTGTTTTGCGTTGGTGATGACTCTCAGCTCCCAATGAGGACATTGTGAGATTTAAGTGTGGGGGTATTGTGGGGTCATCCCCCCTTTTATTCTTATTTTTGTAAAAATTTATCATTTTTGTGTAAATTTTTCCAATTTTTTTCCCTTTTTGTATAATTTTTCTTTTCTTTTTGAATTTAGGGGAGTTTTGTACTATTTTAATCAGCCTTGATCTCTGGCACATTGACTATTAGCTCGTATATAAGTATAATATGTATGATAGATATTTATCCCCAATCTGTCGTTTTAGGCCTCAGTTCTAACTCTAACAGTCTATTGTAACTTTGTAATCCAATCCTGACTATTATATTATTATTACCTTATATTCTTAGTCTTCCGTGATCGGCCCTCCCACTTGCCTACTGCACAGTTCCTTTTATATGTGCTTGCACCCCCTTTTCTAAAAACAAAAGCAAAAACAAACAGATTCAAGCGCTACTAGGTGTATATCTTTGAGGCGTGGCAAGTGTTTGTAATGAAAAAAATAATGGAAAGAAAAAAAAAGTGGGGAAGAAAAGAGTTTGGAATGATAAGTACCCCTTTGAGGCATGCGCTACTGGGTGTTATCCTTTGAGGCAGTACTGCTATTGGGGAAGCTTGCTTTCCATTTTAGCCATTCAAAAAGGTAGCTTGTGTCAGTTGCGTGGGATTGAGTTTGATTTTGATAGGCCAAGTTTTAAGGTGATGATACATTTGCACACCAGGCACCAGGATAGATTCAATGTTCTCATGCGTCGTGGGGTGAAAAGCTAATGTCTGGATGTCATTTTTTGGGATGATGTGTCCTGACATGCATATAATGCTTGTGTACAGACTGATATTTGAGCTACTAGGGGTTTTGGTTGATTCGATTGTGTACAGTTTATCCCAATGTATATATTGTGTTTTGTCATTTTTATTTTCGATTTTTGTTTTTCTTTTCTTTGTTTTTTCTTTTTGAGATTTTTTGGGTATATCTCCTGCAAACCCTGATGAGACCTTACTCGTCCACTTGGGGGAACCAAGGGGTTTAAAGGGCTTGTTGCATACGCCAAATGCAATCGCGATTCCTGCGAAAGTGAGTTAGGTCCTTAAGTTAATTTTTATTTTGTTTTGCTCGAGGACGAGCAAAAGATAGGTGTGGGGGTGTGGTAAACGATAAATTGTCCCATTTTACGTACCTCTTTCACCCACTTTTAGCTCGTATAATAACTTAATCTTTAGGTTTTTTACTTGTTTTATTTATATTTGTAGGAAATAACTACAAATCAAGCAAACGTTATGGAAAGGGACGAAAACGGGACAAAACGAAGAAAAACAGCGAAAACCGACGAAAACCGGCAAAAAAGGACAAACCGGGGGGCGGACCACTGTGCCAGTGAAGTGGCACGGTCGTGCCTTCCCCCCTGTTCGTTGTTCGCTCGATTTTCTATTTAAGGCCTGTTCAGGCGTTTTTGCAGGGGGTCGTTCAGGAGTCGCACGGGGGCTTCTTCTTCCTTTTCCTTAGGGTAGTTTAGTTTAGGTTTTTAGCCAATAAAAACCCCTTTGAAGGGATTAGGTTAGGATTTTAGTGGTATTGATTTGAGATTCAAGCTTGTGGATTCCAAGTTCGTTCATCCAATTCAAGTATAAGTCCTCTTCGCTCTCTCTTATTATTCAATTTTGTTCTTGCTTAATTTTATTAGTTTAGATTGTATTAGTTTAAGTGTTTAGTTTTGATTGTTAATTCATGTTTTATTTGGTTGTTAGATTTCATTCTCTTTCCTTCAGTTCATGTTTATTGTGTTTTTCGTTGGTTTAGGTTTTTGTGTTTTGTTAATGATTAGTCGTTAGAATTTGTGTTGGTTTGGATTGTGATTAGCCTCTTGATGGCTAATTAGTCTTGTATTTGGCCTAACCATACCCAATCTATGCCTAGAACCTAGAGGTTTTCCTCATGCCCGTCAAGTATTCGATGAAATGCTTGAGCGAGCTTTCATCCATATTTTTGGACGATTGACTTATGCTGAGAGGTGAGGTCAATTAGCTAGTGTGGGAGAGGGAATAACCGAGTTCGAAACATGAAAATAGTATTTGAATCGAGTTAGGTCCAGGGTTGCTAGTTTTGTAGTCTAATTGGGCTAACCCCATGAAAATAGGTGGTTAGGTTAATTAGATTAGCTCATGACCCTTGAGAGAGGGCTTGGGTGGTCGTTGATGGTGCAACCGATCATCTCTAATTCGTGATGTAGTTTGGGCAGTTTAGGACTCGTCTTGATTAGTTGGTTCGTCCATTGGTCAAATCACAACTCCAAGTCGCTTTTTCAATGTTTGTTAGCGTAGTTTAGTTTTCCCTCCTTCGCCTTTGATCTCGCCTAGATTGATACGCTCTAGTGAACTCTGATAGTTGGAAACACAATTCTCTATAGACGACACCCCAAGTACTCAACGATACACCTTGCACTTGGGGTTTATAAATATTAAAACTTTTTCTGTAGCAGTGACGGTAGTTCAGCAGCTTGTAGTGTGCTAGTTGGCACTATATGGGTGGTATGAGTAAGATTTAGTTGCCATGCATGGAAAGAGGTTGCTCCTGTCACTAAGACCTTACACCAGCAATGCTCTCATTACTTCCAATCATTGATTTACTTCGGCCTTAGTCACCTTGGATTGTTCAGGGACATTATTCCTTTACTATTGACACTCACTTGGTCTATAACATCTCTTTATTTGGGCCATTTATTTAAATGGGTTCAATTGTTATCTAAACTATGCCAATAATAGCTTATCTTTTGCAAGAATGCCCTTTTATAGTAGTTCTTGAAATTATTTGCTTGTCTCATCTTAAAAACTTGATACTATCCAACATTGTTTAATCTTTCTTGCATTTCAACTCGATATTTCCTGTTATCGTGATCTTGCATGTCTTTGCAAACCATTGTTGAATGTGCAATATATTTTTGTTCGACCTTATATGATTGTCAACATTCCAGTGCTCTCGACCTTCACCATCTTTATTTCATGATCATGAGTTGTAGTTTATTCTGTTGAGAGCCGATTCACACATCATGATAAGCTCGTATAACTTGTTTTGAATTCATAACGTAATTCAACTTTTATTGGTGTGGGTGATTGCGATTGTCATAATCCCCTTAGTCTCTTTATTTTGAACTTTAACTCCCACACATATATCTTACATTCTGATAAATAAACTTCCACATTCTCTATTTAATCTTATTGTTATACTCGAATTGGCTTCATATGAGCAAAGGCATGCTCCTATTGTAACTTGCTCAATCTATTTATCTATCCATTGGAACTTTACTCATCTAATCCATTTATCTATCGATTATACTTTGCTTGTCCAATCTATTTGTCTATGTATTGCACTTTGCTTATCTAATCTATCTATCTATTTATTGCATATTGCTTGTCCCATCTATTTATTACACTTATCTTATTGGTTGTGGCTATAAAGTCATTTGTTGAAGCTCAGTCGCTTGTCATCTTATTTTCAATTTATTAGTTAAACCCGGCTATAACCGGACCATCTTTCTCCTTGGTTGATTATTTATTGGACCCTTTATGATTCATATTTATAAATCACAATTCTTGGGGCATTATATTTTAGTATTCATGATACACTTATGGTTATCTTTATTCTAAGCACCCCATGTTAATCCCTCTTTTATAAATCTTTTCTAGTCTCATTGTTTATTTCATTTATTCCTAATGACTCACTTGACTGCCAATTCCATCATTTTTATCTCTGACCATGTTTATTCTAGCGTCTAATTTGGACTTAGAGCTGATCTTAGACTAATTTGATGAGGGAAGATCATGTGGTGCATTGAAAGCATCAGATGAGAACTTTTTGATAAGGACATAATTTCAAATAATGTCTAGCGTTATTAGAGTAAGTCAAAAGAAGCATTGAGAATAATGAGACAGTTCAAGTACGTGCTAAGGTGACACAAGGACTACACGAGAGTCATATGGTTATTTTAACCAAAGAATGAGACTATCAAAGTTCAGATGAGATATAAAGTACTCCATAGGGCTTCTAGTCAAGGGTGTCAAGAGATTGGATATCAAAGATAATTGATTCCTCATTACATTAGATTTTATGAGTCAGTATCAGAGTACTTATTAGAAAATGCAATGGTTTCCATACTTATTAGTGGTCAAGACAGAGAACTAGTAGAGTAGAGTACCTCCTTTACAGTAACAAGTTTTTCCTTTGAAGAGAATATCAATTTTGAATCAAAGTAATCGAGCCAGTGAAGTCACTGAGAATCTAGATACTCGACCGCAGGATTAAACAGCTATGCACTTTGGGCTAATCATACCTTTTTGGAGGGAAGCAGTGAAAACCAACTATCCATACTTGAGGTGGCATTGCATACATGATCAAACTCATGAGGTTCGAGGACGAAAATCTTGAAGAGGGGAAGACTGTAATATCCCGACCCTAACCCATATTTATTTAAATCATCTTTATTTTCATGGTTATTTATTTAAGCAAATCATGTTTATTAATTCAAATATACCTAATTTATTTATTTAGCAAATTATAATTTTAGGTCCCAACTTTGCACTTCAGGTTTCAATTATCGTAAAATTTTAGGTGAATCAATAGTAGGCCTCAATAATTATGATTGAGCGTTAAATTATTTTTCGTAATGTCACAAAAATTTTAAGTTTTAGCTATGCAAAAACTTGGGCCCGAATTCATTTATTTTGGCCCAAATTATGGCCCAATTCTATTGGGCTCAAATTTTGGCCCGAAAATTTTGGTGTAATTAAGTTAAGTTAATTACTATCATTTGTGCTTAACTTTAATTAGCCAAAAAGATATTTTTGGAGGCTTAAAAAATCAGTCAAGTAAATTCTTCTTTCATTCCTAGCCAAGTAAAAGATCCACACACACACACACTTCTCTTCTCCTCTCTCTCTCCAACCTCACGGCTGCCTCCTCCCCCTGCTGCTATTTGCTTTTGTTGCAGCCACCAAACAGCCCCCAACCGGCCACCTAGCACCACCCTTAGTCCTCCCACCAGCCAAGGCAGCCTTCTCCACACTCAAACAACCTCACACCCTCTCCTCCTAAGCTCTCAAAGAGGTAAAACCCTAACTTGATCTTGATATGTTTTTGGTTTTTATGATTGTTTTTGTTATGTTTTATGTTCTTGAGATCAAAATAGATGCTATCATGCAAATGTTATTGACTTTGGAGATATTGATCATGGTGGGGATGAGCTTGAAGCATGTTAAGATTAGGGTTTGTCGTAATCAAGTTAGCTTAATTCAAGTGATTGATTTATATTGTTTTGTATATAATTTTGTAATTTTTAGTCTTATTGATGATTATGATGTTATTTTTGGTGATTTAGAATGATTTTAAGTGAGGATTTATGCGAAAAAAAGAGGAGAAAGCAAAAATAGGGAGGGCTAAAAAGGGCAGAAAATAGGGGTGATTTTGAGATTAAACTGGTAATGCTCGACCCAATGAAAACTTATGATTTGCGGTGGGTAAATAGGCCATTGTGTTAGCTTTTAAATTCCTTTTGAATCGCCTTAATCCGAGTTCTGTGGACAAGGTTATGACCATTTTACAAAAACTGCACAAGTTAGACCAAAACTGGCATACTTATGTTCTAGCCCCATTTTGGGAACCCCATGGTGGGAATCGTGCTTGGTGTTTTAAATGAAAGTTTTTTAGGACTTCTTAAGCTTTCAATATTGGGGTATTGGGTCTCAATCGGAGATCGAAAGACTAGGTTACAAGTCATTCTTTCTAAGCCCCTATTATGCTTTTACTTTTCCTTTGCTAAAATATTAGCTATGAAATAAATATTCATGGATTTTGTTTGGGTTTTCAACTCAACTTATGAGAGAAAAGAAGAGAAACATGTATTTTGGGAGATTAATTATGAGTTTTGAATCACTTATAGATGTTATAAGGAAAGTACCAAATTTGGGGAGTTTAATAGCTTTCATTGGGATCAATAATCTATTTGGGGTGAAAAACTGTATTTAATGAACTTGTAAGTGAAATATGGGAAGTGAGAAGAATTTTTGACTCAGAAACATATTTATTAGACCAAGTTATTGCAGTTTATGCTATTTTGAACCAAAATATATCTCTCTTGGCCTCAAACCTTTATTACTTACTCAATTCAGAATGTATCAAATGTATTTATCAAGCCAATCTAGTGTAATTGCTGTTATTTTGAACCAAGCTATATATCAGCGAGCATTAAACCCGTATCAGCAACCTATCTCAGAAAAAGTCACAATCACTCTCTTATTTATCACTATCAAAGCCTTATCCTTTGTAATCTCATTTTTCTCATTGTGGTCTATTTTACTTTCATTTACTTCATATCGGATTTAATTACTTTTATTAATTTAGTTTTGAAGTTATATTGAAATACCCAAGTTATGTATACCATTTAATTACTCAATTTTTATTATACATACTTACTTAATTATGCAAGTAAGGATCATTTACTGGCTACACATATCTACAATGATATTTATGAAATAGAATCGAGGCCTAGTTATTGTTCCCCATTATGCCTAGGTGTTATCTAGTCAAAACATATTTATCAAGTCAGATGACATTTTTAAAGACTCAAGGTACGTCAATTACCTGTATCTTTAGATAGCAAAACATGTTCACTAAGTTACAACTTTTAATGAGTTTATTAATGAATCAGTTTATACAGTGATTTACCATTTAGCTTGTGACCCCGTCAGTTATCATCTATAGGACGTCACCCATCATTTACCCGCGCGGTTTCAGACCAACTCTTGATCGGATTGACAAGTGTACACCTGTATATAGATCATATTATTGCAAGAGGTTCACATCCAGATAATAATGAGCAATTCAGTTTTATATTACTTTCGTTTTCATTGTTATTGCGAACTAAATGAATTGCAAAGGTGGGTACCCATCAACAGCATTTTTACACTCATTTTACAACACAGGAATGCATGTACTGAGTTTTAGCTCACATTTTCGAATTGTTTTTATGTTTTCCATTTTAGGTGTTGAAGTATAACAAGCCCTTTTGAAAATCATCAGATGCTCATAGTGGATTCAGTATAGCATGAATGTTGGGATCGACCACAAGGTGAAGTTGGGTCTATATTCAATATACTTATGTAGTGTAGAGTGCGAGTTAGCACATGGTATGATTAAGTCAATTGTATTGAAGTTGAACTATTATGGACTTTGATCCTGGAGTGCTTCAGTTTAATAGATATTGTGATTGTGAACATGAGTTGCAAGATTAAATGATTTCAGTGAGCCTTGTCCTTATCAGAACGGTGGTAGCGCCTTCTATCATTAAGTCTTCCGCTATAGTTTTTCGTAAATCATATCATTAGCATTTTGAGGGCGTTATATATCCAATATCAAGAAGCTCCTTCGATTGCCTCCTTAGCTCCTCGAGCTCAGGCTGCCATGCAGTAAGGGGCAAATGCAGGTGGCTTAGCCCCCGGCTCTAACTCTATGGCATGATCGACTTCTCTTCTCGAAGGAAGCCTCTTGGGTAACTCGGCCGACATGAGGTCTTTGAACTCTTCGAGTACCTCTTGGACAACATTGGGTGCTCGCAATTCCTTGGACTCCTCCTCCATTTTAAGATTGGTGAGGAAGGTAGGGTCCTTCTTCTTGATTCCTTTGGAGAATTGAAGAGCGGAGAGCATCTTCCCTTTATTAATCTCCCTCTTCACGTGAACAACATAAGGTTGCCTAGTCTCCATGATACACATGGCATTCGTGTAAGGCATCAAGAATGCCTTCACTGTGTCGAGAATGCCTAAATAGAACTTCTTATCATCTAAAGGAGCAATAGTGATATCAACCTTACATTTCCATTGGTCGTTTTGAATTTGGGCACCATGGGGGACACCATCGATCCGGAATACTCCGTGCATTAATTCCCTTCATGAAGCTTCTCTCTTCGATGTAGGAGAGACTAGCCTCATCGGCAAGCTCCTTGGTCATATAGACTGCATTAGCTCCTGTATCCAACATTGCTGAAAGTTTAAAAGCTACTAAGTCACCCTAGAAGGGGGTGAACAGGATGATGATCAAAGTTACAAGTTAATCGAAGTAGAAAATGCGAAAAACTAAATGTGCGCAAAACACACAATTTATAGAGGTTCAGCCATGCCAAGTTCTCTACCCACAGGCGCCCCTCGTTGATGAGATTTTGAACCTCTTTCTTTTATTAGGTCGGTCGATTACACACGCATCACTAATCATAGAACCTACGAGTTGACCCTACAACCCTAGGTGTTCTAATGTACGCGTTGCTCCCTAAACATACTTGGGTAGTCGGCCCTTCGACTAATCAACTCAACCCAATACAAAGAGAGATAACAATCATAAGATACACTTCTTTGGCAGAGAACAAAATAAATATGCCAATGTAAGCTCAAACTCTTCTCAAATTCCTCTTCTTGATTTGCAAGTGTAGCTCTCTTTCTTCTTCTTTGCTGGCATTCTCTCTTGTGTCCCTTTCAGCTACAAGGACCTCCCCTTTTTATAGCAAATGGAATTGAAGTAGCCATTACATTCAAAAAAGGAAAGAAAATCTTCAGCTGATCTTCAAGCCCTTGGAGTCCAACTTCAAGGCCTTGAACTGCGGCTAATTTTCAGCAACAACAGCTCCCAAAACTTCAATGGCTAATTGTTGATTTCTTTCAACAGCTAATTGTTGCTTTAGCTTATCAAATCTATTAGTTGCTATTTTTAGGCCAAGCAACAACTAGAATTTTATTTCGAAAGATATGATCATATTTAGATAATCATAATCTCATATTCAAATTTGAATCACACAATATAATATCATACAGACCACACATTCAAATTTAAATTCTAAATCATCTCAAAATATTGTGGCAACTTATGTCAACTCAATTAAGTAATATGCAAATATTCACTTAGAATCATAACATATTAAAATAATATAAATTTCAAGATAATTCAAATACAACATGATGAATATATCAATTGATTAATCTCTTTTTATGTTTCATCAAAACATATTAATAAACACATTGTGAGCTTCAAGAAAGCTAACAATCTCTATCTTTTTGATGAAAGACAAAACCCAATAACATATGAATATAATTTTGAATGACACGCCATGAAAAGCTTTCCAAATACTTCTCCCCCTTTTTGTATTTCATCAAAAGGTAGCACAAGAGGAGAAAGAAAAATCGAAGCATAAAAATTATGACAAACAGATATAGCTCCCCCTTACCAAATTAGTGACATATAAAAATGCTCCTCCTTAATTTATGGCACTCATAAAAAAAATATAAGAGGTTAAACACTAACAACAAAATCAATCACATACGCTAATGCTCATTGACTTGAAATTCTCACAAGCAACATATGGATGTAACAAGGGATTAACATATAGTAACATTAACAAAATTCTCCCCCTATCAAGAGTAAATCAAGACTATCGAAAAATGATAAAGTGATATAATTTTTCCCTTATAAAAACAAGCAATATCATCTATGCAAGTATTAGGGAGCATTATAATTATGGACAAAAGCATTGAGATCATATATGCATAATCACATGTCATAATAGTATAAGATATATTGGAATATAAATCATGCTCACATTCCAAAGATAATAAAACAAATTAAAATTCAAAATTTTGAAAATCAAAATTCCACCAATAGGAAGTAGATTAAGCAAAGTAACATTGCCTTATGTTTAGCAAGAATCCAAATATTACCACTATTCAAGATGCTTGACATAAAAATTCAAGCCCTTGGATTTTAGTTATTTATAGGCAATAACATCCTACGTTCTATCTAATTTTCAAGGCATTGGACTGTATTTTAGGGCCTTGAAATTTGGACAATGACAAAACAAAGAACTTACTTTATTTTTACTTTTGGCAAACCATAGCTTACTATATGCCACTGCGAAGCTCCAATCTTTTCTCGTCCACTTAAATTTTCAAGAGGATAAATGCTATTGAAAATTCATTATTCGTACGTAAATAAGGAATCAATAACATCCCACAAACATGCGCATTCTTTTTTGACTTCTTCAAGAATGAAACTGTTCGACCAAATCTTGATATTCTTTTCTTCTTGGATTCAAAATTGTTAGAAGTAAAAAAAATTAATGAGGTAAAATTTTTCTTTCCCTCAATCTTGACACATTTTCCTGATTTAACACCACAATCAACAATTTTTGAAAGTTGAAAATTTGATGTGGTATTTAAATCATCAAAAATATGACAATTTGGCGATAAAATATTATTTGAAAATTCAAGCATAGATTTCACCTCATACTTACCACTTTGGAGAATGGATGAATCACAAAAATCTTTATTTTCTCACCATTTTCAAGCAACTCCTCAATTTGAGCATATTTGACATCATTATATATGACACCTTGAATTAGATCATCACTTTCATATTCTTGCTCTTCATATGGTTGATGATCCTCCACTTGCTTGACATTGTTATCCATGATCATTTCATCATTTGCCACAAATTCACTTAACACCACATTTTGATTAGTACCATACAAATAATAAACAGTCTCCCAGAGATCCTTGGCACTATCATAATGTGAGATAAACTTATAAATATCAATAGTAAGAGCACAATCTAAAATGTTTATAACTTTAAAATTTTGGACATCTGCTCGTAATCATGTTCAGTATATTCATCGTCCGACTTCTCAATAACTATTAAACATTTGACCATGATCTCCTAAAGATCGAGACCCTTGTTCTTGATATAATGCTCCATTGTTTCCTGCCACAAAAATAACTAGTACCTTTAAAAAGTGGAGCACAAACAGAGTCAAAAATCATAACTAGTCATAAGATCGAACTATTAGACGGTAAAGTCTTAAAAAAATAATACTAGCTCTGATACCAATTGAAAGTTTAAAAGCTACTAAGTTACCCTAGAGAGGGGATGAATAGGATGATGATCAAAGTCACAAGTTAATTGAAATAGAAAATGTGAAAAACTAAATGTGCATAAAACACACAATTTATAGAGGTTCAGCCACGTCTAGTCCTCTACCTACAGGCGCCCTTCATCCATGGGATTTTGAACCTCTTTCTTTTATTAGGTTGGTCTATTACACACGCTTCACTAATTGTAGAACCTACAACTCTAGATGTCCCAATGTACACGTTGCTCCCCAACCATACTTGGGTAATCGACCCTCCGACTAATCAATCCAATTCAATACAAAGAAAGATAACAATTATAAGGTACACTGATAGAGAACAAAATAAATATGCCAATGTAAGCTCAAACTCTTCTCAAATTCCTCTGCTTGATTTGCAAGTGTAGCTCTTTTTCTTCTTCTTTGCTTGTACTCTCTCTTATGTCCCTTTCAACTACAAGGACCTCCCCTTTTTATAGCAAATGGAATTAAAGTAGCTATTACATTCAAAAAGGAAAAGAAAATCTTCAGCTGATCTTAAAGCCCTTGGAGTCCAACCTCAAGGCTTTAAACTGCGGGTACTTTTCAGCAACAACAGCTCCCAAATCTTCAACGGCTAATTGTTGATTTCTTTCAACGGCTAATTACTGCTTTAGCTTATCAAATATGTTAGTTGCTATTTAGACAAAGTAATAACTAGAATTTCATTTCAAAAGATATGGCTATATTTAGAGAATCATAATCTCATACTCAAATTTGAATTACACAATATAATATCATAAAGATAACATATTCAAATTTGAATTCTAAATCATCTCAAGATATTGTGGCAACTTATATCAACTCAAGTAAGCAATATGCCAATATTCACTTAGAATCATAACATATTAAAATAACACAAATTTTAAGATAATTCAAATACAACATGATGAATATAGTAATTGATTAATCTCTTTCTGTCTTTCATCAAAATATAGTAATAAACACATTGTGAGTTTCAAGAAAGCTAACAATTACTTGTAGTGGCTTGCCATTAATAATGGTCTTTATGTACATGTGTCCACGAGGTTGCCCTTTAACCTTCGCTTGGATCGCATTGAGTAGCTTTATGAAAGTTATCTTCCTTTCTTCCTCTTACCTCTCCTCCTCTTAGACAAGAGCGGCAAGCTTGCCCCGTTTTGAAGACTCGAAGATTCAGTGAGGTCCGTTGCATAGGAAGCATGAGATCTTTCTTGGTGTCTCATCCTTCTTTCCCTTTCCTTTGTCCTTTGGTGTAGATGGCTTATTGTGCCTAGGAGACTTGTCTCGATCTCCTCCACCTTTGCTGCTGCTACCAGTCTCCTTGTTTGTCTCTTTGAGGACTCCTTATTGAACTCAATCAACGACTCAGCGGTGGCAATTATGCAGGTGAGGTCTTGCACACCATACCTCTTAAGCTACATCTTGGCCCATCCACATAGGCCATCGAGAAAGAAAAATAGTGCATTTTGCTCCCCCATGCTTGGAATTTCCAAGAGAAGCTCTTGGAACTCCTTGATGCACTCTCGGATGTGACCCTCATTGTGTTGAAGGCATCTTAGCTTGGCCCTTACTTCATTCTCGGTATCCTCAGGATAGAATTACCTCTTAAGTTCTCTCTTGAATCCATCCCAATTCTTAATAGGATCGATCCTCTTCGAATGCCATCAAACCTACAATGTAACTAAACAAGGACAATATATTTAAGAGAAAAAGCAGCGTTGCTCAACTTTTGAGCATCATCCTCGATGCCGATTTCCTTGAAGTATGCCTCCAGTCCCTATAGGATGTCATCGATCTCCCTTGCATTCTTGAACCTATGAAAAGTGGGAAGTCTCGGTGCATTACACTTTGGAGTGATGGATACTTGGACAGACCCAATATTAGCTACATCGGCCATGCACATCTTGAGTTGGGCTTCAAGGGCCTCAATCCTTGCCTTGAATGCCTCAAACTCATCCTTGCAAGCCTCAACCTCGGTCTTACAATCTTGGAGTTCGCCGTCCTTGGTGGCCTTGGATGATTGAAGGGCTCCAACCTCCTTGTTGATGTCAACCACCATGGACTCGAGCTCCTTGATGCATTTGTCCATGTCCTCGACCCTACATGTTAGGGTGGACATGGTGGTGATGAACTTTGCGAGCCTATCCTCTATGAGGGCCATCACGTCCTTGGTTTTGTCCTTTCCCTTCTTGCCACCTTATTAAGGGTTGCCAGCATCGATCATGCTTGAATCCATGGTCTCCCATACAAGTAGGCTCTAATACCAACTGTCACGAGTTTATAATGCACTGAAACCCAAATCCATGTGATGATAACAAACTCACTTAAAACCCTTTCTTAGTTTGCTAATAAGCTTTAAGTGTTGCTTGACTTAGAATTGATGAGCTAAGCACGCACAGATACTCAAAGGGAACTTAGAAAGTGGACACAAGAAAGTTTGGGGGAATGCTTTGTATTGTCCTTAGAAATGCCTGATGAATAAATGAGTCTGCTTGGGGGTATATATACACATCCACCTCCTCAATGAATAATAGAAATCTATTTAATCCTATTAATAACATTGTATATCCAGAATGTTCTATATAAATATCCAAAATTCTATACATGTATAAAACTGTGTGGAATCTTATGAAACACTCTAGAAAACACTCTAGAGAAATCTAAAGAAATTGGGACATTCTAGAGCAGTCTATGGCACATGGGAAGGAACAGTGCTAGTGAAAGGTACTAGGGGTTGCTGGAAGATTTTGAGCGTTATGCTTTAGATTGGTAAGGAGTAGAGTAAATATTGTGGCACACAAGCTGCGATCCCTTAGGCCTCACGCAACCTTATAGGGTTTCTCCTCCAACTTACTCTCTTTTGATGTTTAAACTAGGGGGAGGGAGCAATAGGGGTCTTTCCTCTTTGGTTGGAATTATAAGTTGCTATATTGCTTTCCCCCCCCCCCCAAAAAAAAAAAACAAAATCGCATTACCTAGGCTGAAACATTTGCATGAGCAACACCAACTCATCAAAGAAAAGAAAAAATGTTGCTTGCTATCCCGCAATCTTTCACTGGGAATTAGCTCTTTCTTTACCAAACTATTGGCCTGGCTTGGCTAGTCAAATTTCTCTAGAGGGAGGTTAATAGAGTGATGATTAAAATCATAAAATAATCAAAATAAAAATACAGAAAAATAAATATGGACAAAATACTTATTTATAGAGGTCCGGCCATGCCTAGTCTTCTATCCACGGATGCCCCTCGCCGATGAAATTTTGAACCTTTTTCTTTTACTAGGTCGGTTGATTACATACGATTCACTAATCATGCAACCTACGAGTTGACCCTACAACTTTAGGTGTCCCAACGTATGCGTTACTCTTTAACCGTACTCGGGTAGTCGGCCCTTCGACTAATCAACCTAACCTAATACAAAGAAACATAACAAGATACACTTTATAGCAAGGAGTAAATAAACACAATAGATATACCAATATAAGCTCGATGAATCAAGTTCTCTCAATGTCTTCTTGATTTGCAAGTATAGCTCTCTTGATTCTTCACACCTCTTCTTCAAGACTTGATCGCCATTCATAATATCAATTCACACAAGTAGCCACTGGAACTTCCATCTTTGCTTTATTGTTGACTAGCTATTGCACATTAAAATGGAAGGAATCAATCAACCTTTGAAATACCGTTAATCTCATTTTGATCTTCAAGTGATCCTTTGGACTTAATGATACTTATTCTTGAAGATACTTGCTTGATATGATATAGGCTTGCTCCGTAATTAACTTGAATGAAATAATCTTATGCCAAAATGGGAAGCCAAGCATATATATAAAATATGTCAACATAATTACTCATATAGGAAAAAAGATCACAAATATAATCCAAAATATGTAAAAGATATACCAATAGTATAATTGACATCGGTGTTAATAATGAGGTCCAACAACATAAGAAAATGTTAATCACATAATTGGACCAATAACCTTTTGTCATTCATCAAAACAACCAATTTATAACATAACATAATAAGGGATAAGGAGAAAGCCAACAATCTTCCCCTTTTTCATGAAAGGCAAAACTCTATTAAGTAGACATCATGAACTTACCCATGGACTCAGCTAAGTAAAATAGACATCATGAACTTACCCATGGAATCACCAAATAACCAACTTAGCTTACCATAATCTTTCTGCACCTTTTCATATTTTATAAAAAAGGTAGTGTAAGAAGGAGAAAGCCAAAATCCATATGTAGCGTTTGTGATTCATAAACGTGGTACCTTCATGTTATCCAATAATTGCATTAGTACTAAGAGAGAGGACTCTCCTTCAATTGATGACAAAACTCAATAAAAGCTCCAGAAAAAAAGAATTACCAAGGTAGTATTTTAGGATCATATCTCAAATTAAAACTAACTCCCCCTTAAAGAATAAATAATCAAAATTATGCATAGAGTTAGCAAGATATGTCATGATATATAAAATATAAGTAATTGAGATGCACAAAATAACTTACTTCCTTTTCTACGACACATACAATAGCGATTAATACATATATATAGCTCCCCCTTGACACATTAATGGCATATAGAGGTGCTTCCCCTCAATATGGTACTCATAAAAATAATATAGGGGATTAAATACTAACAACAAATTAACGTCAATCACATAAGCTAATGCTTATTGACTCAAAATTTTTGCAAGCAACATAAGGATGCAATAATGGATTACCAAATAATGACATTAACAAAATTCTCTCCCTTTTAAAGACTAAATAATGATTATCAAAAAATCATCACGTAATATAATTCTTCCTTATAGAAACAAGCAATATCTTTTATGCAAATACTAGGGGGGCACGATAATTATGGACAAAAATATTGAGATCATATACAATATATCATTTCTGCACGAAGATAATCACATATCATAATAACATAGGATATGACGAAATATTAATCATGCTTACCTTCCAAAGATTTAGCAAATTAAAATTTGAAAATAAAAAATTTTCAAATAGGAAGTAGATCACGCAAGATAGCATCACCTTCCTTTTTCTTAAAATCAAATATTATCACTATTCAAAATGTTGACATAAAAATTCAAGCCCTTGATTTTCAATTATTTAGAAGCAGTAACATCTTAACTTCTGCCTAATTTTTAAGGCTTTAAACTGTGTTACAGGACCTTGAAATTCAGGCAATGACAAAACAAGTTGACTTATCTTATTTTTACTTCTGGCAAACCACAGCTTATTATGTCCCATTGTGAAGCTCCAATTTTTTTTCTTGTCTATTTGAATTTTTAGGAGGATTAAATGCTATTGAAATTGATTATTAGTACCTAAATAAGGAGTCAATAGCTTCCCACGAACATGCACATTCTTTGTTGATTTCTTCATAAATGAAGCTCTTCGACTAAATCTTGATACCTTTTTCTTCTTGGGTTCAAAATTATTAGAATTAAGAAAAATTAATGAGGTAAAATTTTTCTTTTCCTCAATCTTAGCACATTTTCTTGATTTAACACCACAATCAGAAATTTCTGAAAGTTGAAAATTTGGTATGGTATTTAAATCATGAAAAATATGACAACTTGGAACTATAGTTTGAAAATTCAAGCATGGATTTTACCTCATACTTGCCACTTTGGAGAATAGATGAGTAATAAGAATTTTATTTTTCTCACATTTTCCAAGCAGCTCCTCAATTCGGACATATTTGACATTATTATGTATAAGGCCTTGAATTAGTTCACCACTTTCATATTCTGGCTCTTTAAGTTGTTGATCATCTACTTGCATAACATTCCATCCGTACTTATTTCATCATGTGCCACAAATTTGCTTAACATCACATTTTGATTAGTACCGTATAAATAACAAAGAGTCTCCAAAATCTATTTCGCACTATCACAATGTGAGATAAACTCATATATATCAACAGTAAGAGCACAATATAAAATATTTAGGACTTTAAAATCTTTGAATATCTGCTTGTAATCATCTTCAGTATATTTATCTTCCGATTTCTCAATAACGATTGGACATTTGGCCATGATCTCCCAAAGATTGAGATCCTTGTGCTTGATATAAATTTTCATTGTTTCCCACCACCTAAAATAATAGTCCCTTTAAAAAGAGGAGGGCTTCAGAATCAAAATCATAACTAGCCATGACATCAAACAATTAGATGGTAAAGTCTCAAAAAAAAGTATTAGCTCTGATCCCAATTATTGGCCCGATTTGGCTAGTCAAATCAACCTAGAGTGAGGTAAATAGGGTGATGATCAAAGTCACAAAATAATCAAAATAAAAATATAAAAAAATAAATGTGGATAAAACACGCTATTTATAGAGGTTTGGTAGTCCTTTACCCATGGGCACCCCTCACCAATGGGATTTTGAGCTTTTTTCTTTTATTAGATCGGTCGATTACATACAGTTTACTAATCGTACAACCTACGAAATGACCCTACAACTATAGGCGTCCCAATATACGCATTACTCCTCAACCGTACTTAGGCAGTCAACCCTCTGACTAATCAACCCAGCCCAATACAAAGAAAAGTAACAAGATATACTTTATAACAAGGAGTAAATAAACACAATAGATATGCCAATATAAGCTCGATGTATCAAGTTCTTTCAACATCTTCTTCTTTATTTGCAAGTGTGGCTCTCTTGATTCTTTACACCTCTTCTTCAAGACTTGATGGCTATTTACGATACCAATTCACACAAGTAGCCGCTGGACCTTTCATTTTTGCTTCATTATTGCCTAGCCTTTGAAATGAATCAATGAACCTTTGAAATGTCCTTAATCTCATTTTGATCTTCATGTGATCCTTTGGACTTATTGATAGTTATTCTTGAAGATACTTGCTTGATATGACAGCGGCTTGCTCCATAATTAAGTTGAATCAAATAATCTTATCCTAACAAGGAAAGCCAAGCATATATATAAAATATGTCAATATAATCACTCATATATTTTTATTATTTGTATGGAAGTCCTAGGTCTATGGCTAACTAAAGTAGTGGCTACTAAAAAATCTGGAATAGGGATCAAAATCTGCCCGCATGCCAGTACTGTTCCTTGATTATTCTTTGCGGACGATTACCTACTTTTTGTAAAGCTAATAATGCAAGTTGTGCGAAGCTAAAATCACTACTAGAAAAATTTTGTGATACTTCAGGTCAACTTATTAACTATTATGAGTCCGTACTCACATTTTCTAATAATGCTTCCTCACACCAGAAAAACATAGTTACGGGTATTTTTAACATTCTATACAGAACCTCTCTGGGTAAATATTTGGGTTGCCTGCTTTTCTAGGGTCGTCCTTCCAAGTCGACCTTTCAAAAAATTATCGATAAAGCCACTTCCAAACTACAAGGTTGGAAAGCTAACTGCCTATCAAACGCAGGAAGAATAGTTCTAATCTAATCACACTTAAAAGCACTCCCAGTGCACACTATGCAATGCTTTCAGGTTCTAATAGCTACTAGTCAACATCTCGACAAACTCAGTCGACATTTTTTTTTTTTGGGGACGCTCACTTGACGAGAAAGGGCTACCGCTTGTCGCTTGAAATAAGCTATGTTTACCCAAAAGCAAAGCGGACTAGGATTACGGAAAACGGAAGCAGTTAACAAGGCGTTCCAGTGTAAACTAGCCTGGAAAATGCTTACTAATAATTCTAGCCTATGGGTCCAAATGCTGCAAGCAAAGTGCCCTCATAAGACCGATTTCCTCAATTATAAAAAATAGAACACTGACTCCCCAGTCTGGAAAAGCTTATTAAATTGCCGATCCCTCCTAAAAAAGGAATTATGTGGCAAATAGGAAATGGCGATAGAATCTCCTTTTGGTATGATAATTGGATAGAAAATAAAAATCTAATCGAAATACTAGAAGTTGACGAAGCAACTATACCAAGCCCACATGCAAAAGTGTCTGAATTTATCCAATAGGATAAAACTTGGAACCTTACGAAACTTACCTGCGTACTGGGTGGTCACCCTGTTATGAATAAAATCCAAGGAGTTGTCATCCCTGCACATAGCAAACCAGACTCTTTCTGCTGGGGCCTGAATACCTGAGGTTCTTTTAGCACTCAATCAGCAACATGGATAGCATACGACAAGTCAATAAATGACTCCACAGACTGGCCTTATAAGTGGATCTAGAAAATTGACACCATGCCCGAAATTAAAATCTTCTTATGGCAAATCTGCCACCAAGCAATCCCTGTACGAGGTACACTGCTCAAACGAGGAATGAATATTGATGCAGGTTGCCAAGTTTGCCTGTGTGATATTGAATCAATAGACCATCCTTTTAGTCAATGCCAGCTAGGTAATAAGGTCTGGGAACTCACGGATAAATACCAATGGTTCTCTAAACAGTTTTTGCCTAATAGGGACCAACAACTAACTGAAACGTTACCGAGGGTCCGATCCTCCCGCAATCCAAGCTTGCTCCAAAAATTAGCCTTTCTTATCTGGAGCATCTGGAAAGAGAGAAACTTAGTCATATTCGAAAATAAGATTTTAATCCTCTAAAATGTCTCATCAAAGCAAAACAGGCATATGCCGAATGGCAAATCCAAACTCGTATATCGGTTGATCATTCACAGAGGGGTGCTCCTTCTACCCCTCCCAAACGCTTCAACCTTCTAAGGTGGAACCCCCCACCACCAGGAGTCGTTAAAATTAATTTTGACAGCTCGCTTCTCAACTCATCAGCAGCGGGAGGTTACGTTCTTCGCGACTGGACAGGCAAACTTCCTACAGCAGGAGCTGCTAATTATGGGTCTACTACAATCATCGTAACTGAAGCAAGAGCGCTAAAGGATGGAGTTCATGCGCCATTCAAGTAGGATACAAAAAGCTATTGATCGAAGGCGACAACTCTACAGTGATTCAAGCACTAACGGGCAAAATCCAAGTTCCTTGGAAGATAGCCACAATTATCGACGACATTCAATTATGGTTAACTCCTGACTTTTAGTTCCAAGTCAACCACATCTATCGAGAGGCTAATATGGCGACCGACTGGCTCTCTAAATTTGGTCACTCTATCACAACTTCCATTTCCTCAGATACCTGGCTTTTGTCAGAATTTAGGATTATCCTTGCAGCGGATATAGTTGGGCGTACTCTTGTGAAAAGAGGCATCTAAGTTGATTTATACTTCATCTTTACCATTGTTTAAAAAAAAAAATAGAAAAAGGATCACAAACATAATCCAAAATATGCAAAATATATATGATAAACCTATTTTTTACACACTTTTAGGCATGATTTTTACCTATTAACTCGGCAGTTTCTGGTATAATTTTGTGAGTTTAGAGGTCGATTATTCATTGTTTATCTCAAATCTGCCTAAAAGTCGTGTTTTTGTGTTTACAGGAGCCTGACTTGAATAAATGAGGAAAACAAGCTAATGCCGCGCCAAATTGAAGCAAAAAGGATCAATATTGAGTTAAAATAAGAGGCACGGTCACTCCAGGCGAGGTGGCACGAGCGTGCCACCCAAAGAAGGGAAGAAGCTAAAGACAGAGAAGTGGCACGGGGCCCCCGTGCCGAGTGGCACGACCGTGCCACTTTAGTTGTCGCTGTTTTATCGCTGTTTTGGCATTGTAATTGGGGAGTTTTTGGATTCGACCTTTTTCCTCTCTCTCGAAAAGGGGCGATTTGAGGGTTCCTAGGTCTAGTTTTATTGCAATTTTAATTCGAAGCTTTGGATTGAATTTGGTTACGCTTTTGGTAGATTACTGCTGCAGATTATATACAGAGTATATTCTTCTTCTTTTTCTTCTACGTCTTAATTCAAGTATTCGTATTCTTGGTATGTGTATGTTCTTGATTGAGATGTTGTTTAGAATCATGTTTAGCGGCTAAATTCCTTAATCTTGGATTGGGTGTAGCCCCTGTGATGTAAATTGGATTGTTAATTCTAGGTTTTTGTGAATTACGCCAGAGTATAATTGAATTCTCACTTAGCATGCCAGGTGTTCGATGAATTGCCTGAGAGGGTTTTATTCATGTTCTTAATTAGGGTTTAGGAGACTAACGAAAGTTAGGTCCTTTACTTAGAGTAGCTTTGTGAGCAATTGAATTACTTGACACGAAAGTAGTTGGGGGTGCAATTGGGAATTGAAATTACATGATCTTGTGGTTTTGTTATTCTAGTTTCACGAAAGTAGACAACTAGGTTAGCTTGATCAGTCTAATGACCTTCGAAAGTAGGCGTAGATGCTTTAAACCGGTAATAATTCCATTTCAATTATCTTGCAGGCAGATTCACACGACCTAGTTTATTTTCCAATGAACGTCACAGTGCGGTGAACCCCAATCCAGGATTCCCTTCTCATAATTGACTTAGACCAAATAGAGTTAGAATCAGCTAAACCAACTTCACTCGACATTCGCCTAGATTAAGTGTTAGAAATCGATTCGGTGGTTGAAACTAAGTTCTCTGTGGACACGACCCGTACTTGCCTTTGCTAGCTACAACTGGCACCGTGCACTTGCAGTACATTTTTAACACAACAAGTTTTTGGCGCCGTTGCTGGGGAACTTGTTTGTTTTCAACATCGAAAGCGATTTTAAACGCTTGAGATTAGGCTTTTTCCTTTTTCTTTTCCTCTTTCCCTTTCCCCTTTTCCTCCTTCTAGCTTGTTTTTACTCTTGCTTGAGCCTGCTTACGCTTGGTATAGTTTTGGCTTTGTATGCACAGGCGCAGTCAGGGGAGTCACCACTTACTTCCCCTGAATCCTGAAATCGAAGCTACTGCTCGCAAGCGAAGCGGCGCACGAAAGAAGCAACAAGCAGAATCTACCATGGCGGCGCAAGACAACCGCGTCCTAGGGGACTATGCAATGCCTCAGTCGTCGGGTATCACCTCTTCTATAGTGAACCCCGCAGTTGAGGTGAACAATTTCGAGCTGCGCCCGGCCCTTATCTCGCTAGTGGAGCGAGACCAGTTCGGTGGGCACCCTTCTGAGAATCCTAACATGCACCTTCGCAATTTCCTTGCGAAGTGTGATACTATTAAGCTCAATGGGGTCCCCACCGACGCCATTCGATTGAGGCTCTTCCCTTTCTCTCTGCGGGATAGAGCCAGAGACTGGCTCCAAAATGAGGAGCCCAATGCTTTTGCCACTTGGGATGCCCTCTCCAAGGCATTTTTGAGCAAATATTTCCCCCCAGGGAAGACGGCCAAACTAAGGGCTGACATCACTTCATTCGCCCAGCTGCATGGCGAATCTCTATATGAGGCGTGGGAACGATTCAAAGATCTGCAACGCCAGTGCCCTCACCATGGAGTCCCAGATTGGCTCCTCATTCAAACTTTCTACAATGGACTCGATCAGTCTCTGAAGATGTCCATTGATGCTGCTGCTGGTGGGGCACTTATGGGAAAGTCCATTGAGGTTGCTAAAGCCCTGCTTGAAGACATGGCTGCTAATAACTACCACTGGTCTAATGAGAGAGCAGCCCCGAAGAAGGCAAGCGGGGTTTATGGGATCGATGCAGTGGATATGTTGGCAAGCAAGGTTGACGCCCTTGCCCAGAGATTCGATAGGATGGGTACTCCTCACCGAGGAAACCCATCTAGTGCCATGTATGCGGTTGGGGTCTTTTGTGAAGTATGCGGTATTCAAGGGCACTGATTGTCAAGCTCATCTTCAGGGAGTGGAGCAAGTTAATGCTTTCCAAAATTACAGCCCACGGCCACAAAATAACCCGTACTCAAACACATACAACCTCGGTTGGAGAAACCATCCAAACCTCTCCTACCGCAACAATAACCCCCCGCTGGCTAATGCCTCTCAGCCTCAACCACCCAATCCTCCCTATAGAGCCCCGTACAATCCACCCCCTCCACCTCCTCAATCCAAGTCGAACTTAGAAAGCATCATGGAGCGTTTCATTGCGACACAAACTAAGACCAATGAAATTCTTAGTGAGTCGATCAACCAACTAAACACTAAGTTCGACGCTATGGCCGCACATCAAAAGGCGATGGATAATCAGATCGCCCAGATAGCTCAGCAGGTGAGCCACCTGTCTAGGCCACACGGGCACCTACCTAGCCAGCCCGAGACAAACCCCAAGAGCCATGTTAATGCCATCACTTCGGTAGGTGAGGGGTTTAAGGAGAGCCCAGTGATGGTTCTTCAGGAGGTCGTTTCCGATCCTAATTCTGCAAGGGAGGGTGAAGAAAGGAAGGGGGATGAGAGTTTGAGCTCCACTGGCACGCCTAGTCCTTCACTTCCGATCCGGCCTCATCGAGTGCCTGCACCTTATCCCCAGAGGTTGACGTGTTCCCAGCTACTGCCGCTCGAGCCCCGGTTCGCAAGATTCTTGGACATGCTAAAACGGATCCACGTCAGTATTCCGTTTTTGGAGGCTCTTAAGGAAGCGCCCATTTACTTGAGCTTCTTGAGAGAGCTCCTCTCCAAGAAAAGAGAGCTCAAGGAAGTTTCAGTACCCTCCATAGGAGAGGCCTACAGCGCGATCATGCAAAATGACTCACCATCGAAGCGGAATGACCCTGGTAGCTTCTCCATCCCCTGCTGCATAGGGGATTTGCGAATTGAAAGAGCCCTTTGTGATTTGGGCGCCAGCGTAAGCTTAATGCCTCTCTCCCTCTGCAAGAAGCTTCAACTGACAGATCTACTCCCCACGCCCATGACCATACAGCTCGCTGACAGTACTGTCAGACGACCTGTGGGCGTGTTAGAGGACATTCCAGTCCAGGTTGGTAAGTTTGTCATCCCCTGTGACTTCATGGTATTAGACATGGGTGACAACTCTGTCGTTCCCATTATCTTGGGACGGCCATTTCTGGCTACCGCTGGGGCAAAGATAGACGTAAGGGCTGGCTCGATATCGTTTGAGATATGTGGGAAGACGTTGGACTTCTGCTTCCCCACAGCACCCATCACCTCTGCCTCTCCTGTCGCGCCCACTCCAACCCCTCCTTCTGTTACTGCCTTGAAGGTCGAGGTTTTTGATGGGGATGGATGGCCCCACATATGGCCCGTAGCATGTAGGGATCCGCTGTTGATCTCGGAGGCCACCTCCCATGTTGGGGCGTTAGTCGAGCTTGCTCCATCATTCTACACCCCCGTATCTACACCTCCCGCATCACCCCTACTTACCATTTGGAGGTAAGGGTCAAGCTGACCTAAAACAAGCGCTTCTTGGGAGGCAACCCAAGCTTTACTGCTTTTCAAAAAAAAAAAAAAAGAGGAAAAAAAGGGGCAGGAACGCAGAAGCAGGGATACGGCACGGTGTGACCGTGCTCCACGGCACGACCGTGCCACGATTCTCAAAAAAAAACAGGGCAGCACGGGGGCAGCGTGCCTCGGGACATCCCGTGTCCCCTTTCTTCCACCCAAAAAAAAAAAAGAGGAAAAAACGAACGGGCCGACAGCAATTTGGCACGGTGTGACCGTGCCATCACCGTGCCGCATTAAAAACCTGCCGGATTCCCGACTCCTTCTTCCTCCTCCTCCTCCTTCCATTCGACCCCCACCCGTTTTCTCTCTCTACTGCGCGTCCCCCCTCTCTCTCTCCCCACTCCATCTTCCACTCTCACCTCTCAATCTCTCTCAATTTCTCACCAAATTCTTCAATCTTTCGACCCCCATTCACTCTACCCCACCAATTCTTCCCCTTTTCCTCTCAAGGTCCTTCAAACCTCATCTCCCTTTCTCTCTCTAAAATCCAAAACCTCCATTGTTGAGGTTCAAGGTTGTAGGGACCGAAATTGACCCTACTCTTGCTCTTTTCATCTCCTTCTGAGTCCTGATCTGCAATTATTTCAACAATGGGAAGAAAGCGAATCGGGGAGCCTTCCAAGGGTCCATCCCTCCCCACGAAATCGTCAAGAGCAACATCGTCCTCAACTGCGCCTGCTGCGGCACAAGGTACCAAAGATGCTTTCCCTCTTGTATTACCTGCTAGTACTAGGGGCTTGCACTTTATTTCTGATGAGCAAAAGTCACGTTATGAGCTTTTAGCCACTAGGCATGCTAGTGAGCAGAAATTCTTTCATGCTGACTCATTACGGACTTTAGGAATGCTAGATGACATGTTAACTCTGTTTGGTCGTTTGGGTTGGTCTGAATATATTAACATGCAATATGCCTCGTACGACCGATTGATGATTGAGTTTTTGAGTTCATTGGCTGTTGATTGGGATGGTCGGTACAATGGTCAGGAGGTTGCCATCTATTTTCAGATGTTCAGCATTGACCACCGGATGAGTCTGCGCATGTTTAACGACCTTCTACGACTCCCGGTGGCCGATGGGGCATATCGCGATGTGCCCTCTTTATGGCGCCCTGACCCCGTTTGGTTGAGCATTACATGCTCCAAACGGAAGGACTACCACGATAGGTGGGGGAGACCCAGGGTCTATGACCCTCGACAGGCGAAGGCTACCGACATTTGTAATGTCAACTTACGGTACCTTCAGCGCCTTACCGCTAACATTATTTTCAGCCGCAACGATACCCAGAATGGGTGTCGTAAGGCTGAATTATTTATTATTTGGTGCGCCCTGTCCAGTACCCCTATTGATACGGGGGCCTTCATTATCCGCCACCTGGCGGAAGTGGCCAAACCTAGCAACCGAAACGTCCTTAGCGTTGGCGGTACCGTTACCGCCATTGCTATTGCTTTAGGCTACAGCTCGAGACTCTCTTCTCTCGAGTCTCACTTTTTAGGTGGTCACCTCGACCTTGGTACCCCGCATCATATGCATATCATAGATACCAGAGGTGACACTATTCGGTACCCCCACCATAAGACCATCCTTTTCAACCTTCCCAATCCTCAGCGCACCGCAGTAGCAAACAAAAGAAACTGGAATTGCGACGGGCGCATCATTAGGGCCACTGTTCTTCCCAGCGAGGAGCAGTTGGCCGCTGATCTGGATTTAGATGAGGGAGAGGAAGGCGAGGAGAGTGCGGAGGAGAGTGACGAGGGCGCTGAGGCTCCCGAGGCTACAGCCGAGGATAGTGGAGCTCCTACCTCCCATGAGCCTATTCCACCACCACCACCCCTTCACCCACCATTCCCTCATTCCATGGGTGGGTCCTCCTCCTCCGCATCTTCTATGCCGCTTGACCCCACGTTCCTTCAGTCTTTCTCAAACCTCCAACTGGAGGTATCGGGTCTTAGAGAGGGTTTTAGTGGCATGAGCCGTGATATCCAGCGCATTTCTGGGCGCATGGATTCCATAGAGGAGGGGGTGAGCCATTTTCGCGGTTATATTGACCGCCAGGAGCAGAGGGAGTTGCGGCGGCTTCAGCGTGAGGAGGAGCGGGCCATTCGCGAGGCCCGTGAGTCTGCGGAAAGGCGTCGGATGAACGAACTGCTTTGGCGTCAGTCCGAGACGATGCGGCGGATGGAGGAGCGTTTTCGCTCTTTCCCTGGCGCCCCGGCAGGTTCTTCATCCACTCTACCCTTTGACCAGGGTAGCTCCACCCATTTCTATCCCTTTCCCCCGTCCTTTTGGCCTCCCCCTGGGCCCGATGGGGCCCAATGACTGCTTTCTGTCCCCCCCTTCCCCACTTGTTCTGTATCTCTTCCTATCTTTTTCATTGGGGACAATGAAGAGCTTCGGCATAGGGGGTTAGCTCACCAACTGCTAGGTGACTGCTTGTAGTTTGTGGTGGTTTGTACATATCCATCTGTTTATTGCATCCTTGCATGCATTAGTTTTCATTAGTTTTTATTTTTATTTTTATTTATTTCTTCTATTTCTTTTTGCATGTAGGATAGAGCATATAGATAGGTAGTGCATTGTATATATTTTATTTTATTTTCTAACCCTTGGCTTCAAGTGGACGTCTGTTGAGTGGAGCATTACAAGACTGCGAGGTAATTCTTTCAACTCTTCTCTTCATCTATCCACTCTTGCTTAAGGTGCTTTATTGTTTTCATTCCCCCCCCCAAAAAAAAAGAGAAAAAAAGTTTTTGAAAACCCCTCCTATGACGATTACCAAGGCCTTGTGGATCAGTTGGCTGACTTGGTTGTGTATACCTGTGGGTCCCTTGTGGCAAAAATGTGTTTGCTTGATGATATTGAAATTGTTGTGACCACACTGTTTAGTTCGCATTCCTGATCGCCCTTGAAACCCCCTTTTCGTGAATGATTACTCCTATCCAGTAGGATCTTTGGGGTTGGTTGTGTTATTTGGTAGTGTGACCCGTGAGACTTTGAGCCTATAGACTAATTCATCAATTTAGTCTCATTTCTTTTCCATGTGTGTCTCTTCCATGATAGCATCTCTAGAACTTGGTTGGATTCTCTTTGAAATCGCTTTTAGCACGTATACAGCAATCAAAATGATAGAGGCATTCATTTCTTTTTGAGCTACATAGCCAAATTGCCACCTGTGATGTAATGTTTACCCTTTGCTTACCCCCTTGAGCCTTATCTGTTTTGTTGTGAACCTCTCACTGCTAGCATTTGGCCTTAACATATTTCCTACCTTCAAGCCAAAGCCAGTAGAGCAACGCTTCACGTTTGTGGGTAACTTTTGGGTATCGTTGTGGTTATTTTGGCATTTAATGGGGATACATCGTGATGATTATTCGGGAAAGTTTCTTACTGTTATTGCGCATGCCAAGCACTTATTTATCTTATCCCTCGCCAACCAAAAAAAAAAAGGAAAAAAAAAAGTAATAAAAGTGTTTGGCGTGTTAAGCATAGTGCGTTCCCGATGGTCCATTGGGTTTAGGTATGTTTGATTTCATTGAGAGTGCGATGTGATCTGTTTAATTGTTGGTTGCTCACTAGTTATGGCTTTTAGCTCCACATTTCCCAAACTATTTGTCCCTCTCTTACCTATACCCTTAGCCCCATTTCAACCCTGCGAAGTCCTCTTGATTGTTGTCGTGTATTTTGCACTTTAGCGGTGGAGAGTTGAGAATTCTCCCAAGCCTATGGTAGATTGTTTTAGTGGAAGCGAATCGAGTGAACCTCTTTACATCTTAAACACATGTGAGGGAGAGCATTTACATTGCCCCCCCTTATGAGAGTCACTACCAAGCCAACTAGCCCACTACTTGCTTGGATGCGTCATGATTGGGGAGGGGGTAATATGGTTCGACGGTGTGTTGACTTGAACTTGTGGTCCTCCAATGATTTGAACTGAATCTTGCAAATTGTATTTATGCCTCAAATTATCCCATTGGCTGTGCGCAACTGTGTTCGATTCGACTGATCCACTGTTAGCCTTGCCTGAGGAGGCGAGTAGCTTGAGGTTCTTGACTCCCTCTTTTGGTTCTAGTCTTGCTTGGGGACAAGCAAGAGATAGGCATGGGGGAGTTGATAAACCTATTTTTTACACACTTTTAGGCATGATTTTTACCTATTAACTCGGCAGTTTCTGGTATAATTTTGTGAGTTTAGAGGTCGATTATTCATTGTTTATCTCAAATCTGCCTAAAAGTCGTGTTTTTGTGTTTACAGGAGCCTGACTTGAATAAATGAGGAAAACAAGCTAATGCCGCGCCAAATTGAAGCAAAAAGGATCAATATTGAGTTAAAATAAGAGGCACGGTCACTCCAGGCGAGGTGGCACGAGCGTGCCACTCAAAGAAGGGAAGAAGCTAAAGACAGAGAAGTGGCACGGGGCCCCCGTGCCGAGTGGCACGACCGTGCCACTTTAGTTGTCGCTGTTTTATCGCTGTTTTGGCATTGTAATTGGGGAGTTTTTGATTCTACCTTTTTCCTCTCTCTCGAAAAGGGGCGATTTGAGGGTTCCTAGGTCTAGTTTTATTGCAATTTTAATTCGAAGCTTTGGATTGAATTTGGTTACGCTTTTGATAGATTACTGCTGCAGATTATATACAGAGTATATTCTTCTTCTTTTTCTTCTACGTCTTAATTCAAGTATTCGTATTCTTGGTATGTGTATGTTCTTGATTGAAATGTTGTTTAGAATCATGTTTAGCGGCTAAATTCCTTAATCTTGGATTGGGTGTAGCCCCTGTGATGTAAATTGGATTGTTAATTCTAGGTTTTTGTGAATTACGCCAGAGTATAATTGAATTCTCACTTAGCATGCCAGGTGTTCGATGAATTGCCTGAGAGGGTTTTATTCATGTTCTTAATTAGGGTTTAGGAGACTAACGAAAGTTAGGTCCTTTACTTAGAGTAGCTTTGTGAGCAATTGAATTACTTGACACGAAAGTAGTTGGGGGTGCAATTGGGAATTGAAATTACATGATCTTGTGGTTTTGTTATTCTAGTTTCACGAAAGTAGACAACTAGGTTAGCTTGATGAGTCTAATGACCTTCGAAAGTAGGCGTAGATGCTTTAAACCGGTAATAATTCCATTTCAATTATCTTGCAGGCAGATTCACACGACCTAGTTTATTTTCCAATGAACGTCACAGTGCGGTGAACCCCAATCCAGGATTCCCTTATCATAATTGACTTAGACCAAATAGAGTTAGAATCAGTTAAACCAACTTCACTCGACATTCGCCTAGATTAAGTGTTAGAAATCGATTCGGTGGTTGAAACTAAGTTCTCTGTGGACACGACCCGTACTTGCCTTTGCTAGCTACAACTGGCACCGTGCACTTGCGGTACATTTTTAGCACAACAATATACCAATAGTATAATTGACATTAGGCCCTGTTCTTTTCGTTGATAAATTTCAAAATACCAACATCAACCCACTTCAACCTACTTCAATCCATTTTCACTATTTTAACCAATTGAGTTCAATTTATCACGTAAAAAAATTCAACCAATTTAAACCTACTTCAACCCATGTTGATTTAGAGAGTACACAACCACAAGAGGGGGGTGAATTGTGGTGTCCGATTTTCGCAAGTTGCTGACAAACAGTCTTAGACCCTGTTCGCACAGGTTGTTTCTGAGATAGGCAGAAGTGAAAATCCAACAAAATTGAATGCGGAAATAATGGACACAGGATTTTTACGTGGAAAACACCTCTAGCCCAACTGAGGTTAAAAACCACGACCTACCTCGTGTAGGATTTAAACACTTCACTAAACGGGCTAATCACGTTACAATAGTAACACACCTTGTTACAACTTGTAACACACGTAACCTGTCTTCCCTAAGACAAGTTACCCCACGTTCAAAATCCCCTTGATTTGGACACACACTCTACTCACTCTTGTGAAAGAAGAATGTAAAGAAAAAACACCCTATTACAATGCTTCTCAACTAAGCTAATATAGGGTACAATGAAGTCCTAGTATGCCAACTTTGAAAGCTCAATTAATTCACTCACAAGGCTCGGTTTTCTTTTCAAACGTTTTAGCTCATGAACTCAGATTTTTTTCTCTTTGAAAACCGATGTGTCCAAGATTGTAAGAAGCCGCCTTTTATAGTGCTTGGAACACAATTCATCAAATTTTTGGAAACTAAAAAATCTGAAGAATATAGAATCCTTTACCCACAAGGGATGGAAAAACTATTTCTGAAATTTTTGGAAACTAAAATCCTAGAGAAAATAGAATCCTTTAGCTATAAGGGGTAAGGTGACATGAGCTGAAAACACTTCCTGAACCGCGTGCACAAGGCGGTGTTCTTCAGCAGCTAGCCCATGTTTTTCTCAACTACCTTATCCACTTGCTAAAAATTGGATATTCTTTTTATTCAAAAAGATTTTGCAAATCCCTTAAGATTTTTGATAACTGTTTTCTAGGGTAAAGAATAAGATACTCCATAGAAAAATCTTTCTTGCAAATCTTTGAAGAAGCTGCTCAAAATCCAAAAGATAAAAATCGTGCAAAGCAGTTTTTCGCAGCTTATTCTGGAAACACCCTGATCGCCCTGTTTCCAGGGTTGTTCTGAAGGGTGATCCGAAATATTTTCCGAAAAGCAAAACCGTTTCCAGTGAGTGGTAAATTAAAACTTTCTAATTGGCATATTAACAAGAGTCTAAAAATATAAAACCAAATCAAATCAAGGCATCTTGTTGTAACCACTAGTCATCTTGTAGAACGACTTTGCTGTAAACACTTCACAGAATATGCTTCAAACACTGCACGGAACCTGTTTGTCACAGCTGCACATATCTTATGTTTCAAACACTTCTCAGGACATGTTTCAAACACCTTACAGAGCCTGTTTCTCATGGTTTTTCTTACATCGCTGACTTGAGTACCTGTTCTTGATAAACCATTAGTCAAGCAGTTTTAATATATTGAAGAACAGCAGTAAGACCCTGTTGGTAAAGCCTATTTCCATTAGTCAAGCAGTTTTAATATATTGGAGAACAGTAGTAAGACCCTGTTGGTAAAGCCTGTTTGGAACAACAACAACTACAACACTTGGATTTGTTATCATCAAAGCCTTATACATTCTAACAAATTTCCCCTTTTTGATGATGACAAACCAAGTGACCATATTGACTTTCAAGGACAATTGAAGTAATTAGTGCCAATTATTTATAGGACCGACAATTCACATGAAGCAGTTAGTATCGAAAAAGTGTAAGAAATTTAACTCGTCCATGGTAAAACTAAAACAATATTGGTCAACCTATCTTCCCCCTTTTGGCATCATTAAAAAGTAGGGGCGAACAGTCAAACAGAGGGTGTTTGCTATCACCACCACTTGGGTAATGGAGGAAAGTCAACAGGCGATACACTCAAGTGTTTTGGTACGGTAATGAGATTGGCCATCCTAGTCACACACAAGCAATTCACAACAAAAAGCAAGCAAGGCAAAGCCAATCAAAAAACAAGATATTCAGTCATTCATCAAAAGAGTGCAACAGAGTACAAACTGATTCACCAAGAGAAGTGAGAACAGGCTATGAGAACAACAGATGGGGGGTTGATGAGAGAGCAGGAGGGGAAAATTTTGCTGAGAGGGAAGAGAGAAGGGCGAGGATAACTTCATGGCATTTTGCATTGAGAGCCTTTTCCTCGTCCAGGGCAGCCTTTACCGCAGTAAACTCAGCACTGAGTCGAGAGTTTTCTTCCAAAGCAGCCTCAAGCTTGACTGAGGAACTGCTAGGAACAGGAGGACGGGGTGTTCTGGTCCCCTGTTCTGAGGCAGACCCCTCAATCAAAGCATACCCACACCCCATAAGGGTGTTACTCCCGATCTCATCAATGAACTGAGCGCCCACCTTCTTCTGCAGTGTCACCCCAAAGTGCTCAAACACACTAGTCAGAAAGAAGCCGTATCCCAGGTCATGTTCCCTAGAGGTGTTTGCAATTCTTGCAATATATCGAATCATGATGGCAGGAAGGTTAATTTGCACTTCCTTGTCCATCAGATCCATCAAACACTGATCCATGGCATCAGCAAGATTGCGACCCTGGCCTCTGGGGATGACATTCTTGATGATAAACCAAAATAGTAATTGATGGAGCGATGTCATGTCCCCTTTCCTCACAGACTTGGGTGTTTGCAGGCTTGGTTGCTGGCTAAATTTCTGGGCGAGTTCCAGCAGCCTGGCTGTCCCTAAAATAGTCTTGTCTTCCCTCACATATATATCAAAGCCCATGGAGGGAATCCCCAGAATTTCCCCTAATATCTTCGCATCAAAGCGAAGCTGCTTCCCATTAACAATACTTGTCACCACTCCTTCGGTGACAGTGCCGTTGGCATAGAACTCTGCCAACTCATGTACAGAACACCCCAACTGGGTGTTTGTAAACAACTCATACCACCTGTGCACGCAGCTTGTGCAGAAACACCCCCAGACCCTGTTCCTCAAAATTTTTGACCTTTATAATTTTGCCCCTGACAACCCGTCTCTGAATCAATTGGGTCAGTTTGGCTGAGATTGCAGACGGGGTAGATTTCTTGGCTCGTTTAGGTTGGGGCTCAGTAGGAGGGTCTTGGGTGAAGGCATGTTTGAGGGAGGCTTTTCTCTTGGGAGTTTTGAGGGGTGATGGTTTTGGTATAGGAAGAGGCTTATCCTGTGAGGACTCTAAGAACACGGGCGTGCCCTGTTTGAAGGCAGTGTTCTCAATGTCCCTATCTGATGAAGGCTCAGAGGAGGAATCAATCTCCTCAACAACAGGGGCTGACTGTTTGGCAGGACGAGGAGTGGAGTGAAAAGTTATTCGGGCTGATTTTCTTGTGGGTCTGTTTGTGGGTTTGGCCGAAGAGGGGATTTGTGGTTTTGGTTTGACAAGGGGTTCACTTTTTGAGGGCTCTTCAGTCTGGCCGCTTTTAGACCTTGATGGTGGTCGTGTTCTTGGCATTCTAGTACGCCTAGCCACAATTTTGTACTGTTTGCGTTTCTCACCGGTTGGTGGTACCGGTGTAGCTTGTTCAGTTTTGGCAAGCGCCTCCTCCAGTTGACCACTACTTCCCCCTTCTTCTCTTGACAAATCCTCCCCTAGGTTCTCCTTAAAAACTTCAGGCCCTGTTTCTGACCGTGTTTCCTGCTCAGGAAACAGCCCAAACGAATTGATGTCATCTAACCCATGGTCCAACAGAAAAATTTCATCTAAAGCCCCAACTTCTCTTTCAGATGCCCCAACAAGTTCTTGGGGTTGACATGCGCCCGTTTCACCAAACAAAATCAATTCCCACCCAAATTTGTACGGGATGTCTTCCAATTTCAAATTCACTGTTCTAAGGTCGATACTTTTCAAAAACCCAAAAGGTTTATAGGCAATGGGTCGAGGAGGTTCAGTATTTTTACCTTCCATGAGGGCCGTCAGAAATTGTGTAGGTGCAAACAGGGCTGTGGCTGTTTGCAAGGCTGTGCCCTGTGTCTGGTTGCCCTGGGTCAAGGTCGAGGAGCTCTCGAAGCTAATAGGGAACGCCATTTTTCAGAGGAAGGAGAGAGATTAGGGTTTCTTGAACAGAGTTTCAAAGCAAGAGAGTTTCGGTGGAGGTGAGAGATTGAGCAAGAGAGCTTTAAAGAGAGAGAGAGACATGCGAAATCTTTAAAAGATTTTGCCCGTTTTGCAACGGGCTTTTGCATTTATTTAGGCCGCGCATGCCTCGGGAAGAGATTAGCAGTTTTCAATTTGTTGCACACATTTGACAAACAAGAGGCGTACCTGTTCCTGATGCTTGTTCTTGAGGTTACTTGCTCGGTAACATTGGACAATAAGGGCAATCTCATTAGACCTCAACGAGTGTCAGCAAGTTGCAAACCTCACATATGCTAAACACAGCACAGAAGTTGATTGCAAACAAAAATTTAACATGTTGTGCCCGTAACTTTTAAAGTTTGCAAACAGGGAGAGAGAACAGGTTGGTCAGGTTGTTCTAATTAAGCCTAGTTCGAGTCTATTCCTTTCAAATTGTTCTCTACCCAATGCTTTGTGAATATATCAGCAATTTGATTTTCAGTGGCACAAAAATTCATTGAGATTACTCCTTTTTCAACATTGTCTCTTAGAAAATGATGACGAATGTCAATATGTTTTGTTCTTTTGTGTTGGCATGGATTTTTGGCAATGTTAATTGCACTTGTATTGTCACAATAAATAGGAATGCATCCTATGTCAACACAAAAGTCCTTGAGTTGTTGTCTTATCCATAATAACTGAGCACAACAAGATGCAGCTGCCACATACTCAGCTTCTGCTGTGGACAAGGCAACAGAGAGTTGTTTCTTGGTTGCCCAAGATACCAAACAAGGTCCAAGAAAGTGAGCCATACCTGAGGTGCTTTTTCTATCAACCAAGAAACCTGCATAATCAGCATCAGCATACCCAACAAGATCAAAGTTGCAACCTTTAGGATACCATAAGGCTAGATCAGGTGTATGTCTTAAGTACCTAAAAATCCTTTTAACAGCCTTTAGATGAGTTTCTTTAGGGTTTGACTGAAAACGTGCACATAGACCAACACTAAAAACAATGTCAGGTCTACTAGCAGTTAGACATAAGAGTGACCCTATCATGCCCCTATAGGATTTCTCCTCAACTGAGGGACTACCATCATCCATTACCAACCTAGTTGAAGGAGAGATGGGAGTATCAATGGGCTTGGCTGACTCCATCCCAAAACGCTTAAGTAATTCTTTAATATACTTTTGTTGATGGATCATGGTGCCGTTTGAAGTTTGCTTGATTTGCAAGCCTAAAAAGAAATTAAGCTCACCCATCATGCTCATTTCAAACTCACTCCTCATCATTTTTGAAAATTCATTGCACAATTCATGATGAGTTGCACCAAATATGATGTCATCGACATATACTTGGACAATCAACAAATGTTCCCCCTTAGATTTTAGAAACAAGGTATTGTCTACCTTGCCTCTTGCAAAATTATTTTCCAATAAAAAGCTTGACAACCGCTCATACCAAGCTCTAGGAGCTTGTTTTAAACCATAAAGTGCCTTGTCAAGTTTGAAAACATGGTTAGGAAATTCATCACTTTCAAAACCGGGGGGTTGTTTGACATACACTTCCTCTTTAAGGTACCCATTTAGAAACGCACTTTTAACATCCATTTGATATAACTTGATCTCCATGTGGGCTACAAAAGCTATCAAGATTCGAATGGCTTCCATCCTTGCAACAGGTGCAAAAGTCTCTTCATAATCAATTCCCTCTTCTTGGTTGTAACCTTGAACCACCAGCCGGGCCTTGTTCCTAGTGACTGTTCCGCACTCATCTAGCTTGTTACGGAACACCCACTTGGTTCCAATGATTGTTCTATCCTCTGGCCGTGGCACAAGGTGCCATACCTTGTTTCTTTCGAACTGATGGAGTTCTTCTTGCATGGCTGTGACCCAATCTGAATCTGCAAGAGCTTCATTAATATTCTTAGGCTCAATTTTTGAGAGAAAAGCATAGAAAGCACAGAAATTTTTAAGCCTAGATCTAGTTTGAACTCCTGCATTAATATCAGACAAAATTTGATCAAGAGGATGTGAACTTTGGTATTTCCATGATCGTGGTGAAAGTGGGTTCACAGATATGCTCTCCATCCTAGCTGGAATACTTGGTGAAACAAGTTCAGGACCTGTTCCCAAGCCTGTTTGGGAGCCTGTTCCTGAAATTATCTCAGAAGGGTTCGGCTGATGTTGTCCCGAACAGGGTTCCACCCTGTTTCCCCCTGTTTGGTTCACACCCTGCCTACCTTCCTGAAGAACAGCTTCAGGCCTTGATCTCTCAGGTTGATCCTTACCTGGTTCATCTTGAAGCAGCATGTCTTTTTTAACAAGACCTAGTTCGAGGTCTTCCTCCTGTGCATCATTCTCACTTAGAGAGTTAGTTTCATCAAAAAGCACATGCACACTTTCTTCAACACACAAGGTTCTCTTATTAAACACTTTGTATGCCTTACTATGTGAGGAGTAACCGAGGAATATTGCCTCGTCACTCCTTGGATCAAATTTCCCTAAGGCATCCTTTCCATTATTATGCACAAAACATTTACACCCAAAAACTCTCAAATGCAAAATATTTGGTTTTCTTCCTTTGAGGATCTCATAAGGAGTTTTGTTAAGAACAGGTCTAATCATGCATCTATTTATAATGTAACATGATGTGTTTAAAGCTTCAGCCCAAAAATTTCTAGGAAGACCACTAGCAACAAGCATTGTTCTAGTCATGTCCTCTAGAGTACGATTTTTGCGCTCTACCACCCCGTTCTGTTGGGGTGTTCTTGGAGCTGAAAAATTGTGATCAACACCATGCTCATTACAATAGTCAATAAAGCTCGAATTTTCAAATTCTGTACCATGGTCAGACCTTATGCATACCAAAGAGTGTCCTACCCTCTTTTCAGTCTTTTTAATGAAAGTAAGAAATTTTTCAAAAGTTTCATCTTTAGAAGCCAAAAACAAAGTCCAAGTGAAACGAGAGTAGTCATCCACTATCACAAGCACATACCTCTTGCCACCTCGGCTCATGATCCTCATTGGACCACATAGATCCATATGTATTAATTCAAGGGGTCGAGTAGTGCTTATGCACTTTTTAGACTTAAATGAATTTTTGACTTGTTTGCCTTTGGCACATGCATCGCATACCTTGTCATCATTGAATTTGATGGAAGGTAAGCCAACTACTAAATCTTTGGTTACAAGTTTGTTCAAAAGAGAGTGGCTTGCATGACCTAGTCTTTTGTGCCAAAGCATAACATCATCTTTTAAGGCACTCAAACAAGTCAAATTATTTTGGGAAGAGTAGAAATACACACTTTATAAACATTTTTGTGTCGCTTCCCCCTCAACACAACATCTCCTGTGTTCATGTTTACAACCAAGCAACGTGTTGGAGAGAACACTACTAGGTTGTCTTTGTCACACAGTTGGGACACACTTAGCAAGTTGTGTTTTAAACCATCCACAAAATAAACATTGTCAATTGAATGGGAGAGTGACTCACCTATCTTACCTATACCGACAATTGTCCCAGATTTGCCGTTTCCAAATGCCACACTCCCTCCTTCTGATGCTGTAAGTGAGAGAAAATTGGATTTTTCACCAGTCATATGCCTCGAACACCCACTGTCAACATACCACAGCTGCCTGTTCCCTAGACTGTTTTCTGCACTGTTTGCTGGGTTGTTTGCTGGGTTGTTCTCTCTCACTTCAGCCTGCAAAACAAATCAAGGGTTAGTTTTGGGAACCCAGATCCACTTGGGTCCCATTCCTTTAGACGTGTAAATCTCATCTTTCCTAACCCACATTTGTTTTACATGCACTGAGTTCTTTTTAATGGCATACTTTCTTATAGGACAAGCATATCGATAATGCCCCGTTTTACCACAATGAAAACAAACAATATTTTCAGGTAATCCCACATATTTGTTATTCACTGGGTAGGTCATCTTAGGCACAAAACCTAGTCCTCTTCTATTTTGACTATGATGAGTGTTTAACCATTCCAACGCCCTTGAGGACCTGTTCCAGAGCTTGTTTGTGGCAAGGTCCGATTCTAAGTGTTTTATTTTTTCAAGCAAGTTTCTGTTTTCTTCCAGTAAAGACTCGACCTTACCTTTTAAGCCAAGAGATTCCTTTTCTAGCTCAGTCGGTTTAGTGGAACAAGTCTCTTCTTTTATGAGTAGAATTTCTTTAAGCACATTGATGTTTTCATGCAAGGCAAGAGTCTCTTTGTCAACTTCAAGCTTTTCTAATTTAAGGGTTTCATTTTCAAGTTCTAAATCTCGAACATCCCCTTTTAATTCAGCACATATATCCATTATATTGTACACTAATTTCTCAAGAGTTGATTTATTTGGATCACGTACCTTGTTCTTGAGTTGAGTCAGACTATCCGTTGACCCATCATCTGAATCAGTGTCACTCCTTGTCATGAGTGCTACATCAGCTTCCCCAGCTTCAGACCCTTCCTCATCCTCACTTGAATATCCCCAGGCCGCGAGCATAGCTTTTGAGAACCTTTTCGCTGAGCTGCTTACACCCTGTTTCCTCCCCTGTTTTCTGGGTGTTCGGGTTCTTGTTCTTCCTTGTGCAGTGGGCAGTTTCTCACAATGTGGTCCAGCTTACCACACTTGAAACACCCAGTGAACTGTTCCAGAGGGGTGTTTCTGGCTTTGCCGAAGTCCTTCCTTTTGATGTTTTCTTTGACTTTCTTGAAGAACTACTTAAATTTTTGAGTCATCATGGCAATTTCCTCCTCCTCAGAATCAGAATCATCTTCTAAGGCCTTTAGTGCAAGACCTCGTTCTATCTTTGTCTCATCTTTCTGTTGAGAATATTTCCTAAGTTCATATGTTTGGAGGTTTCCAATCAGCTCATCTAGGGTGATCTTGTTCATGTCCTTAACTTCTTGGATGGCCGTTACTTTCGCTTCCCAAGAATGAGGTAAAATTCTTAGGATCTTCCTTACCAATTCTTCGGTGGTGAAGGATTTTCCCAAGGATTTCAACTCATTCGTTATGTGAGTGAAGCTAGTGTACATGTCCATCACACTTTCCCGATCACCCATCTCGAACAGCTCATACTTTCTCATAAGCAATTCAATCCGGGATTGCTTTACTTGATGGTCCCTTCGTGAGCTAGTTGCAAAGCATCCCAGATTTCTTTGGCCGACTCACATTCAGATATGCGAGTATATTCATCAGGACCTATGCCAAAATATAGGAGTTTCTTCGCCTTGGCAATCTTCTCCATCATCTTGTAATCTTCAGCATTGAACTCCTTAGGCTCCTTGGGGATTGACTTTCCATCTTCAGTTGTTTTCTTAGGGATGAGTGGTCCATGCTTGATGAGCATCCACAACTCATAGTCCTCGGCTTGGATGTATTTTTCCATCCTATTCTTCCACCAACTATAGTGTTGGCCATTAAAGTATGGTGGACGAGTTATGGATTGACCTTCAAGCATGCCTTGTGGTGTACTCATCTTCAAGGATCTCTCAAAGGTGTTAGCTTTTCAAAGGAGAACCTGCTCTGATACCACTTATTGAATTAGAGAGTACACAACCACAAGAGAGGGTGAATTGTGGTGTCTGATTTTCGCAAGTTGCTGACAAACAGTCTTAGACCCTGTTCGCACAGGTTGTTTCTGAGATAAGCAGAAGCGAAAATCCAACAAAATTGAATGCGGAAATAATGGACACAGGATTTTTACGTGGAAAACACCTCTAGCCCAACTGAGGTTAAAAACCACGACCTACCTCGTGTAGGATTTAAACACTTCACTAAACGGGCTAATCACGTTACAATAGTAACACACCTTGTTACAACTTGTAACACACGTAACTTGTCTTCCCTAAGACAAGTTACCCCACGTCCAAAATCCCCTTGAATTTGGACACACACTCTACTCACTCTTGTGAAAGAAGAATGTAAAGAAAAAACACCCTATTACAATGCTTCTCAACTAAGCTAATATAGGGTACAATGAAGTCCTAGTATGCCAACTTTGAAAGCTCAATTAATTCACTCACAAGGCTCGGTTTTCTTTTCAAACGTTTTAGCTCATGAACTCAGATTTTTTTCTCTTTGAAAACCGATGTGTCCAAGATTGTAAGAAGCCGCCTTTTATAGTGCTTGGAACACAATTCATCAAATTTTTGGAAACTAAAAAATCTGAAGAATATAGAATCCTTTACCCACAAGGGATGGAAAAACTATTTCTGAAATTTTTGGAAACTAAAATCCTAGAGAAAATAGAATCCTTTAGCTATAAGGGGTAAGGTGACATGAGCTGAAAACACTTCCTGAACCGCGTGCATAAGGCGGTGTTCTTCAGCAGCTAGCCCATGTTTTTCTCAACTACCTTATCCACTTGCTAAAAATTGGATATTCTTTTTATTCAAAAAGATTTTGCAAATCCCTTAAGATTTTTGATAACCGTTTTTTAGGGTAAAGAATAAGATACTCCATAGAAAAATCTTTCTTGCAAATCTTTGAAGAAGCTGCTCAAAATCCAAAAGATAAAAATCGTGCAAAGTAGTTTTTCGCAGCTTATTCTGGAAACACCCTGATCGCCCTGTTCCAGGGTTGTTCTGAAGGGTGATCCGAAATATTTTCCGAAAAGCAAAACCGTTTCCAGTGAGTGGTAAATTAAAACTTTCTAATTGGCATATTAACAAGAGTCTAAAAATATAAAACCAAATCAAATCAAGACATCTTGTTGTAACCACTAGTCATCTTGTAGAACGACTTTGCTGCAAACACTTCACAGAATATGCTTCAAACACCACACGGAACCTGTTTGTCACAGCTGCACATATCTTATGTTTCAAACACTTCTCAGGACATGTTTCAAACACCTTACAGAGCCTGTTCCTCATGGTTTTTCTTACATCGCTGACTTGAGTACCTGTTCTTGATAAACCATTAGTCAAGCAGTTTTAATATATTGAAGAACAGCAGTAAGACCCTGTTGGTAAAGCCTGTTTCCATTAGTCAAGCAGTTTTAATATATTGAAGAACAGCAGTAAGACCCTGTTGGTAAAGCCTGTTTGGAACAACAACAACAACTACAACACTTGGATTTGTTATCATCAAAACCTTATACATTCTAACAAATTCCCCCTTTTTGATGATGACAAACCAAGTGACCATATTGACTTTCAAGGACAATTGAAGTAATTAGTGCCAATTATTTATAGGACCGACAATTCACATGAAGCAGTTAGTATCGAAAAAGTGTAAGAAATGTAACTCGTCCATGGTAAAACTAAAACAATATTGGCCAACCTATCTTCCCCCTTTTGGCATCATTAAAAAGTAGGGGCGAACAGTCAAACAGAATGTGTTTGCTATCACCACCACTTGGGTAATGGAGGAAAGTCAACAGGCAATAAACTCAAGTGTTTTGGTACATCCTAGTCACACACAAGCAATTCACAACAAAAAGCAAGCAAGGCAAAGCCAATCAAAAAACAAGATATTCTGTCATTCATCAAAAGAGTGCAACAGAGTACAAACTGATTCACCAAGAGAAGTGAGAACAGGCTATGAGAACAACAGATGGGGGGTTGATGAGAGAGCAGGAGGGGAAAATGTTGCTGAGAGGGAAGAGAGAAGGGCGAGGATAACTTCATGGCGTTTTGCATTGAGAGCCTTTTCCTCGTCCAGGGCATCCTTTACCGCAGTAAACTCAGCACTGAGTCGAGAGTTTTCTTCCAAAGCAGTCTCAAGCTTGACTGAGGAACTGCCAGGAACAGGAGGACGGGGTGTTCTGGTCCCCTGTTCTGAGGCAGACCCCTCAATCAAAGCATACCCACACCCCATAAGGGTGTTACTCCCGATCTCATCAATGAACTGAGCGCCCACCTTCTTCTGCAGTGTCACCCCAAAGTGCTCAAACACACTAGTCAGAAAGAAGCCGTATCCCAGGTCATGTTCCCTAGAGGTGTTTGCAATTCTTGCAATATATCGAATCATGATGGCAGGAAGGTTAATTTGCACTTCCTTGTCCATCAGATCCATCAAACACTGATCCATGGCATCAGCAAGATTGCGACCCTGGCCTCTGGGGATGACATTCTTGATGATAAACCAAAATAGCAATTGATGGAGCGATGTCATGTCCCCTTTCTTCACAGACTTGGGTGTTTGCAGGCTTGGTTGCTGGCTAAATTTCTGGGCGAGTTCCAGCAGCCTGGCTGTCCCTAGAATAGTCTTGTCTTCTCTCACATATATATCAAAGCCCATGGAGGGAATCCCCAGAATTTCCCCTAATATCTTCGCATCAAAGCGAAGCTGCTTCCCATTAACAATACTTGTCACCACTCCTTCGGTGACAGTGCAGTTGGCATAGAACTCTGCCAACTCATGTACAGAACACCCCAACTGGGTGTTTGTAAACAACTCATACCACCCCTGTACACGCAGCTTGTGCAGAAACACCCCCAGACCCTGTTCCTCAAAATTTTTGACCTTTATAATTTTGCCCCTGACAACCCGTCTCTGAATCAATTGGGTCAGTTTGGCTGAGATTGCAGACAGGGTAGATTTCTTGGCTCGTTTAGGTTGGGGCTCAGTAGGAGGGTCTTGGGTGGAGGCATGTTTGAGGGAGGCTTTTCTCTTGGGAGTTTTGAGGGGTGATGGTTTTGGTATAGGAAGAGGCTTATCCTGTGAGGACTCTAAGAACACGGGCGTGCCCTGTTTGAAGGCAGTGTTCTTAGTGTCGCTATCTGATGAAGGCTCAGAGAAGGAATCAATCTCCTCAACAACAGGGGCTGACTGTTTGGCAGGACGAGGAGTGGAGTGAAAAGCTATTCGGGCTGATTTTCTTGTGGGTCTGTTTGTGGGTTTGGTCGAAGAGGGGATTTGTGGTTTTGGTTTGACAAGGGGTTCACTTTTTGAGGGCTCTTCAGTCTGGCCGCTTTTAGACCTTGATGGTGGTCGTGTTCTTGGCATTCTAGTATGCCTAGCCACAATTTTGTACTGTTTGCGTTTCTCACCGGTTGGTGGTACCGGTGTGGCTTGTTCAGTTTTGGCAGGCGCCTCCTCCAGTTGACCACTACTTCCCCCATCTTCTCTTGACAAATCCTCCCCTAGGTTCTCCTTAAAAACTTCAGGCCCTGTTTCTGACCGTGTTTCCTGCTCAGGAAACAGCCCAAACGAATTGATGTCATCTAACCCATGGTCCAACAGAAAAAGTTCATCTAAAGCCCCCAATTTCTCTTTCAGATGCCCCAACAAGTTCTTGGGGTTGACATGTGCCCGTTTCCCCAAACAAAATCAATTCCCACCCAAATTTGTACGGGATGTCTTCCAATTTCAAATTCACTGTTCTAAGGTCGATACTTTTCAAAAACCCAAAAGGTTTATAGGCAATGGGTCGAGGAGGTTCAGTATTTTTACCTTCCATGAGGGCCGTCAGAAATTGTGTAGATACAAACATGGCTATGGCTGTTTGCAAGGCTGTGCCCTGGGTCAAGGTCGAGGAGCTCTCGAAACTAATGGAAAACGCCATTTTTCAGAGGAAGGAGAGAGATTAGGGTTTCTTGAACAGAGTTTCAAAGCAAGAGAGTTTCGGTGGAGGTGGGAGATTGAGCAAGAGAGCTTTAAAGAGAGAGAGAGACATGCGAAATCTTTAAAAGATTTTGCCCGTTTTGCAACGGGCTTTTGCATTTATTTAGGTCGTGCACGCCTCGGGAAGAGATTAGCAATTTTCAATTTGTTGCACATATTTGACAAACAAGAGGCGTACCTGTTCCTGATGCTTGTTCTTGAGGTTACTTGCTCGGTAACATTGGACAATAAGGGCAATCTCATTAGACCTCAACGAGTGTCAGCAAGTTGTAAACCTCACATATGCAAAACACAGCACAGAAGTTGATTGCAAACAAAAATTTAACATGTTGTGCCCGTAACTTTTAAAGTTTGCAAACAGGGAGAGAGAACATGTTGGTCAGGTTGTTCTAATTAAGCCTAGTTCGAGTCTATTCCTTTCAAATTGTTCTCTACCCAATGCTTTTGTGAATATATCAGTAATTTGATTTTCAGTGGCACAAAAATTCATTGAGATTACTCCTTTTTTAACATTGTCTCTTAGAAAATGATGAATGTCAATATGTTTTGTTCTTTTGTGTTGGCATGGATTTTTGGCAATGTTAATTGCACTTGTATTGTCACAATAAATAGGAATGCATCCTATGTCAACACAAAAGTCCTTGAGTTGTTGTCTTATCCATAATAACTGAGCACAACAAGATGCAGCTGCCACATACTCAGCTTCTGCTGTGGACAAGGCAACAGAGAGTTGTTTCTTGGTTGCCCAAGATACCAAACAAGGTCCAAGAAAGTGAGCCATACCTGAGGTGCTTTTCCTATCAACCAAGAAACCTGCATAATCAGCATCAGCATACCCAACAAGATCAAAGTTGCAACCTTTAGGATACCATAAGGCTAGATCAGGTGTATGTCTTAAGTACCTAAAAATCCTTTTAACAGCCTTTAGATGAGTTTCTTTAGGGTTTGACTGAAAACGTGCACATAGACCAACACTAAAAATAATGTCAGGTCTACTAGCAGTTAGATATAAGAGTGACCCTATCATGCCCCTATAGGATTTCTCCTCAACTGAGGGACTACCATCATCCATTACCAACCTAGTTGAAGGAGAGATGGGAGTATCAATGGGCTTGGCTGACTCCATCCCAAAACGCTTAAGTAATTCCTTAATATACTTTTGTTGATGGATCATGGTGCCGTTTGAAGTTTGCTTGATTTGCAAGCCTAAAAAGAAATTAAGCTCACCCATCATGCTCATTTCAAACTCACTCCTCATCATTTTTGAAAATTCATTGCACAATTCATGATGAGTTGCACCAAATATGATGTCATCGACATATACTTGGACAATCAACAAATGTTCCCCTTAGATTTTAGAAACAAGGTATTGTCTACCTTGCCTCTTGCAAAATTATTTTCCAATAAAAAGCTTGACAACCGCTCATACCAAGCTCTAGGAGCTTGTTTTAAACCATAAAGTGCCTTGTCAAGTTTGAAAACATGGTTAGGAAATTCATCACTTTCAAAACCGGGGGGTTGTTTGACATACACTTCCTCTTTAAGGTGCCCATTTAGAAACGCACTTTTAACATCCATTTGATATAACTTGATCTCCATGTGGGCTGCAAAAGCTATCAAGATTCGAATGGCTTCCATCCTTGCAACAGGTGCAAAAGTCTCTTCATAATCAATTCCCTCTTCTTGGTTGTAGCCTTGAACCACCAGCCGGGCCTTGTTCCTAGTGACTGTTCCGCACTCATCTAGCTTGTTACGGAACACCCACTTGGTTCCAATGATTGTTCTATCCTCTGGCCGTGGCACAAGGTGCCATACCTTGTTTCTTTCGAACTGATGGAGTTCTTCTTGCATAGCTGTGACCCAATCTGAATCTGCAAGAGCTTCATTAATATTCTTAGGCTCAATTTTTGAGAGAAAAGCATAGAAAGCACAGAAATTTTTAAGCCTAGATCTAGTTTGAACTCCTGCATTAATATCAGACAAAATTTGATCAAGAGGATGTAAACTTTGGTATTTCCATGATCGTGGTGAAAGTGAGTTCACAGATATGCTCTCCATCCTAGCTGGAATACTTGGCGAAACAAGTTCAGGACCTGTTCCCAAGCCTGTTTGGGAGCCTGTTCCTGAAATTATCTCAGAAGGGTTCGGCTGATGTTGTCCCGAACAGGGTTCCACCCTGTTTCCCCCTGTTTGGTTCACACCCTGCCTACCTTCCTGAAGAACAGCTTCAGGCCTTGATCTCTCAGGTTGATCCTTACCTGGTTCATCTTGAAGCAGCATGTCCTTTTTAACAAGACCTAGTTCGAGGTCTTCCTCCTGTGCATCATTCTCACTTAGAGAGTTAGTTTCATCAAAAAGCACATGCACACTTTCTTCAACACACAAGGTTCTCTTATTAAACACTTTGTATGCCTTACTATGTGAGGAGTAACCGAGGAATATTGCCTCGTCACTCCTTGGATCAAATTTCCCTAAGGCATCCTTTCCATTATTATGCACAAAACATTTACACCCAAAAACTCTCAAATGCAAAATATTTGGTTTTCTTCCTTTGAGGATCTCATAAGGAGTTTTGTTAAGAACAGGTCTAATCATGCATCTATTTATAATGTAACATGATGTGTTTAAAGCTTCAGCCCAAAAATTTCTAGGAAGACCACTAGCAACAAGCATTGTTCTAGTCATGTCCTCTAGAGTACGATTTTTGCGCTCTACCACCCCGTTCTGTTGGGGTGTTCTTGGAGCTGAAAAATTGTGATCAACACCATGCTCATTACAATAGTCAATAAAGCTCGAATTTTCAAATTCTGTACCATGGTCAGACCTTATGCATACCAAAGAGTGTCCTACCCTCTTTTCAGTCTTTTTAATGAAAGCAAGAAATTTTTCAAAAGTTTCATCTTTAGAAGCCAAAAACAAAGTCCAAGTGAAACGAGAGTAGTCATCCACTATCACAAGCATATACCTCTTGCCACCTCGGCTCATGATCCTCATTGGACCACATAGATCCATATGTATTAATTCAAGGGGTCGAGTAGTGCTTATACACTTTTTAGACTTAAATGAATTTTTGACTTGTTTGCCTTTGGCACATGCATCACATACCTTGTCATCATTGAATTTGATGGAAGGTAAGCCAACTACTAAATCTTTGGTTACAAGTTTGTTCAAAAGAGAGTGGCTTGCATGACCTAGTCTTTTGTGCCAAAGCATAACATCATCTTTTAAGGCACTCAAACAAGTCAAATTATTTTGGGGAAGAGTAGAAATACACACTTTATAAACATTTTTGTGTCGCTTCCCCCTCAACACAACATCTCCTGTGTTCATGTTTACAACCAAGCAACGTGTTGGAGAGAACACTACTAGGTTGTCTTTGTCACACAGTTGGGACACACTTAGCAAGTTGTGTTTTAAACCATCCACAAAATAAACATTGTCAATTGAATGGGAGAGTGACTCACCTATCTTACCTATACCGACAATTGTCCCAGATTTGCCGTTTCCAAATGCCACACTCCCTCCTTCTGATGCTGTAAGTGAGAGAAAATTGGATTTTTCACCAGTCATATGCCTCGAACACCCACTGTCAACATACCACAGCTGCCTGTTCCCTAGACTGTTTCCTGCACTGTTTGCTGGGTTGTTTGCTGGGTTGTTCTCTCTCACTTCAGCCTGCAAAACAAATCAAGGGTTAGTTTTGGGAACCCAGATCCACTTGGGTCCCATTCCTTTAGACGTGTAAATCTCATCTTTCCTAACCCACATTTGTTTTACATGCACTGAGTTCTTTTTAATGGCATACTTTCTTATAGGACAAGCATATCGATAATGCCCCGTTTTACCACAATGAAAACAAACAATATTTTCAGGTAATCCCACATATTTGTTATTCACTGGATAGGTCATCTTAGACGCAAAACCTAGTCCTCTTCTATTTTGACTATGATGAGTGTTTAACCATTCCAACGCCCTTGAGGACCTGTTCCAGAGCTTGTTTGTGGCAAGGTCCGATTCTAAGTGTTTTATTTTTTCAAGCAAGTTTCTGTTTTCTTCCAGTAAAGACTCGACCTTACCTTTTAAGTCAAGAGATTCCTTTTCTAGCTCAGTCAGTTTAGTGGAACAAGTCTCTTCTTTTATGAGTAGAGTTTCTTTAAGCACATTGATGTTTTCATGCAAGGCAAGAGTCTCTTTGTCAACTTCAAGCTTTTCTAATTTAAGGGTTTCATTTTCAAGTTCTAAATCTCGAACATCCCCTTTTAATTCAGCACATATATCCATTATATTGTACACTAATTTCTCAAGAGTTGATTTATTTAGACCACGTACCTTGTTCTTGAGTTGAGTCAGACTATCCGTTGACCCATCATCTGAATCAGTGTCACTCCTTGCCATGAGTGCTATATCAGCTTCCCCAGCTTCAGACCCTTCCTCATCCTCACTTAAATCTCCCCAGGCCGCGAGCATAGCTTTTGAGAACCTTTTCGCTGAGCTACTTACACCCAGTTTCCTCCCCTGTTTTCTGGGGTGTTCGGGTTCTTGTTCTTCCTTGTGCAGTGGGCAGTTTCTCACAATATGGTCCAGCTTACCACACTTGAAACACCCAGTGAACTGTTCCCGAGGGGTGTTTCTGGCTTTGCCGAAGTCCTTCCTTTTGATGTTTTCTTTGACTTTCTTGAAGAACTTCTTAAATTTTTGAGTCATCATGGCAATCTCCTCCTCCTCAGAATCAGAATCATCTTCTAAGGCCTTTAGTGCAAGACCTCGTTCTCTCTTTGTCTCATCTTTCTGTTGAGAATATTTCCTAAGTTCATATGTTTGGAGGTTGCCAATCAGCTCATCTAGGGTGATCTTGTTCATGTCCTTAGCTTCTTGGATGGCCGTTACTTTCGCTTCCCAAGAATGAGGTAAAATTCTTAGGATCTTCCTTACCAATTCTTCGGTGGTGAAGGATTTTCCCAAGGATTTCAACTCATTCGTTATGTGAGTGAAGCGAGTGTACATGTCCATCACACTTTCCCGATCACCCATCTCGAACAGCTCATACTTTCTCATAAGCAATTCAATCCGGGATTGCTTTACTTGATTGGTCCCTTCGTGAGCTACTTGCAAAGCATCCCAGATTTCTTTGGCCGACTCACATTCAGATATGCGAGTATATTCATCAGGACCTAGGCCAAAATATAGGAGTTTCTTGGCCTTGGCATTCTTCTCCATCATCTTGTAATCTTCAGCATTGAACTTCTTAGGCTCCTTGGGGATTGACTTTCCATCTTCAGTTGTTTTCTTAGGGATGAGTGGTCCATGTTTGATGAGCATCCACAACTCATAGTCCTCGGCTTGGATGTAGTTTTCCATCCTATTCTTCCACCAACTATAGTGTTGGCCATTAAAGTATGGTGGACGAGTTATGGATTGACCTTCAAGCATGCCTTGTGGTGTACTCATCTTCAAGGATCTCTCAACGGTGTTAGCCTTTCAAAGGAGAACCTGCTCTGATACCACTTGTTGATTTAGAGAGTACACAACCACAAGAGGGGGGTGAATTGTGATGTCCGATTTTCGCAAGTTGCTGACAAATAGTCTTAGACCCTGTTCGCACAGGTTGTTTCTGAGATAAGCAGAAGCGAAAATCCAACAAAATTGAATGCGGAAATAATGGACACAGGATTTTTACGTGGAAAACACCTTTAGCCCAACTGAGGTTAAAAACCGCGACCTACCTCGTGTAGGATTTAAACACTTCACTAAACAGGCTAATCACGTTACAATAGTAATACACCTTGTTACAACTTGTAACACACGTAACCTGTCTTCCCTAAGACAAGTTACCCCACGTCCAAAATTCCCTTGATTTGGACACACACTCTACTCACTCTTGTGAAAGAAGAATGTAAAGAAAAAACACCCTATTACAATGCTTCTCAACTAAGCTAATATAGGGTACAATGAAGTCCTAGTATGCCAACTTTGAAAGCTCAATTAATTCACTCACAAGGCTCGGTTTTCTTTTCAAACGTTTTAGCTCATGAACTCAGATTTTTTTCTCTTTGAAAACCGATGTGTCCAAGATTGTAAGAAGCCGCCTTTTATAGTGCTTGGAACACAATTCATCAAATTTTTGGAAACTAAAAAATCTGAAGAATATAGAATCCTTTACCCACAAGGGATGGAAAAACTATTTCTGAAATTTTTGGAAACTAAAATCCTAGAGAAAATAGAATCCTTTAGCTATAAGGGGTAAGGTGACATGAGCTGAAAACACTTCCTGAACCGCGTGCATAAGGCGGTGTTCTTCAGCAGCTAGCCCATGTTTTTCTCAACTACCTTATCCACTTGCCAAAAATTGGATATTCTTTTTATTCAAAAAGATTTTGCAAATCCCTTAAGATTTTTGATAACCGTTTTTTAGGGTAAAGAATAAGATACTCCATAGAAAAATCTTTCTTGCAAATCTTTGAAGAAGCTGCTCAAAATCCAAAAGATAAAAATCGTGCAAAGCAGTTTTTCGCAGCTTATTCTGGAAACACCCTGATCGCCCTGTTTCCAGGGTTGTTCTGAAGGGTGATCCGAAATATTTTCCGAAAAGCAAAACCGTTTCCAGTGAGTGGTAAATTAAAACTTTCTAATTGGCATATTAACAAGAGTCTAAAAATATAAAACCAAATCAAATCAAGATATCTTGTTGTAACCACTAGTCATCTTGTAGAACGACTTTGCTGCAAACACTTCACAGAATATGCTTCAAACACCGCACGGAACCTGTTTGTCACAGCTGCACATATCTTATGTTTCAAACACTTCTCAGGATATGTTTCAAACACCTTACAGAGCCTGTTCCTCATGGTTTTTCTTACATCGCTGACTTGAGTACCTGTTCTTGATAAACCATTAGTCAAGCAGTTTTAATATATTGAAGAACAGCAGTAAGACCCTGTTGGTAAAGCCTGTTTCTATTGGTCAAGCAGTTTTAATATATTGAAGAACAGCAGTAAGACCCTGTTGGTAAAGCTTGTTTGGAACAACAACAACTACAACACTTAGATTTGTTATCATCAAAACCTTATACATTCTAACAACCCATTTCAACATACTCTAACCCACTTAACCCTTTTACCTACCCCAATTTACCCACAAAAAGAAGAGACCCTTAGTATTAATAATGAGGCCCAAATGGGGATGACAACGGGTCGGATTCGGATCGGATGTATAGACATCCAAATCCGATCCAATTAATAATCGGATTTGAAAATCCCATCCAAATTCGACTCCGTCGGATCAGATGTTAAATCGGATTCGGAATGATTTCGGATCGGATTAAATCCGGATATAATCGGATATAATCCGATTATATATTTTTATTCAGTACTTGCACACTCAATTGTAATTGCAATATTAAATACCTCTTTAATGTCAAATAAATTTTTATATTAAACATTTCAATGTGTTGAAGTAAAAACGTGTTGGAAAAAGAGAATGCAAATTCACTTTAGAGTGAAAGGGATAGATGATAGTACAACAGTTGGAAGAAAAGGAAGAAAGTACAACTTTGATTGACAAAGATGAGAGAGCGAGAAAAAGATCAGGAGAGAAGAAGAAATTAGTTAAGAAAAAAGAGTGTACTGCACATAGAGTGCAGACTTTATGCGGATTTTTTGAGAGTTATCATATTAGGATTTTTCTATCTTCAAAAAAAGTTGAAATTATTAGAAAAAGATATCGAATCGGATGTTAATCGGATCGGATGGACTTTCCTTCAAATCCGCTCGAATCGGAGTCGGATTCGGATTATTTTTATCGAACTCTGAATCGAATTATTTTTTATCGGATTCGAATCGGATAATTTTGTCTCGAATCAGATTGGATTTGCATCGAATTCGGACTATACTGCCATCCCTAGGTCCAAACAATATAAGAAAATGCTGCACCATAAGTAGAAGTAATACTAATCACATAATTGGACCAATAACCTTTTATCTTTCATCCAAACAACCAATTTATAACATTCCATAATAACGCACAAGGAGAAAACCAACACAAACCAAGCCGAATGAAGGCCTAAAAAAGAAGAAAAGAAAACCAGAAATTTTACTTAGAATAATCAGTCTCAGGAGGTAATGGTGGACCTTCGAAGTCTTATTAGTGAAACATTATTTAAAAAAAAAAAAACTAGTTTTCTATTAATCCTTTAAAACTCAAACTTATTCTCTTATCTTTTGATTAACTAGAAATCCATATTTAACCATTATATTAAGACACACCCAGGCCTATCATCCAATCATAGTTGATTATCCTCAATCAAGGCCGGTATGAACTCGAAGCTTGAATAATAGCCATTAAATCTTGCCAATTAATAACTAACTACAGTATCGTACTGTAAGAGGATAACAGATGTACAACTTTGTCATCCATTTCTTGTACATGAGTCTGACCAAAAGAATCCAATTAATAGGCAAGACTCAAGTAGCGTTAGCAAATATTCAGATTCGGGTTAATTCAAATTTAGATAAATTGGATATTTGAGCAAAAATTTCATAGTCAAACCTTATTTAGATTCATAATTTAGTGACACGGAGCAATAGCCCCAAAAATACTCTTTTAGGTCACTATGGGTCATAACACACTTGTTAGTGGTGAAATATGTCAAATGAAGCTTCTAGTATAAGTTGCTTACCTTATAAATATCCAATTTCGGAGGTCCACTTTGAGCTGCTATAGGGCTTGTCAAATGAGCTCCAAGTAATGCGAATTATGTGTCAATGAAAAGCCCCAAAATGTTAATTTACAACATGCTATGACGCACCCCAAAACTCCTAGCATTGTGAAAGTTATGAAGCCAAAACCGAAGGTTGATTAGTATGGGCCCAATACTGCAATGTTTTGATCATGAATTTTTTTGAGGCATTAAATTGAGGAATTTTTGGGTAGGGCCGACAAAAAAACCCATAGCTATTTAGAACCCGCAAAATCCGTCCCAAGGGGTATGGGTGTGGGTGATGAAAATGGAAAAAAGGGGTATCGGATGGGTATTGCTAACATGAATATCGGTATGGGTAAATGTATGGGTATAGGCCCTACCCACCCCATAGTCGTTTTATCAGTAGCCGTCCCATACCAACTCATATGAAACTCATACTCGTTTGTTTAAAGTTCTAATTTGTTACTTGTACTTGAATATTTTGCTACTTACTTCGAGTTGTATGGTGTTCAAGATTTTGATAAGACATTTTGTTAGAAACTTTTAATTGTATTTGATATAATATTATATGTTGTAGGAAACTTGGTGTTAATATGATATATTGACTATTTGATGTCGAATATGAGTACAAAAGGGGTTTAATTTTTTTGTCTATATGTACCCTATAAAACCCACATAGCCACTTTACAACATTGAGCGTGTATAGGTATGGATAAGGATATTAATTTTAAAAATGGTTATAATTAAGGGTACGGCTAAACCTACCCCCATATCCGCTCCATTGCTACCCTTATTTGTGGGTAAAATTTTTGGAGGGGATTAGTAAACTCTCTGAAGTCCATCCCTCCCCCCCCCCCCCCAACCCCAAAGTTAAATCAGTAGATTTCCCCCTGTTGGTGAGGTAAAAGAAGCTTCCAAAAAATTGTTAGTGTAGAAAACCCTAGCTCACGAAAATTGGTGTGTGATCATCCTATACTTTTCTTGCTATATTTCTACTGCATAATTTTCCAATTATCCTATTGGATGGGGATAGTGTTCTGATCTCATTGGATGGAATTCCTTCCAATTTCATTGGTTAAATTAGTGCCTTGGCAAAAGGCCTAACCATTTCCTGTGTTTGTTTTGGTCCTTTGAATTCCCTGTAATTTTCATATTTGTTTTGGTCCTTTGAATTCCCATTTTACTTTTTGGTTGCATTCTCTTTTTATTGATTTGTATTTTTTATTAATTTTTTATAATATAATAATTATTTAATTTTTAAAAATTATACAAATTATTCTCTAGTTAAACAAATAATAATAAAGGATCAAAAGAATAATAACGATGCAAACAAAAAAGTAAATTTACTTAAATATGTTTAATTGTCCCAATTCGTTTTAAGTAGTAAGGGCAAAAAAGCACGCGTTTTTTTGGTCCTCCAGTGATTGTTTGAGTGGCAAATTATTATATGCACTTGGGAGCACGTGCTTTCATATTAATTTTATATATACTTTTCTGAGATGCATTTGTCATATAGATTTATATGTCACATGGGAGTGCATACACGAGTGTATGATAGATGCTTTGGAGCCTAGCGCCTACAACCTCGCCTTCAAATCTCTTGACAAAAAAGCTTGCCCTCTTCGCCACTTCCAGCCAGGCTGCATCAAAGTTCAATTTTCGACCATTGCTCTAGCAACAATAGCTCACAAGCCGTCGCACATCCTGCTGGAAGAGAAATTCATTTCTTTATTGCAATCATGTAAGAACACCAATCACCTTCGCCAAATTCAAGCCCAAGTCATCACTCACGGTCTCCAGCACAGCCACTACGTAGTTCCTAAGTTCATTGCACAGTTTGCAGAATGGAAGAATATGAAATATGCCCGCCAAGTGTTCGATCAGATGCTCGACCCAAACGATGTAACTTACAACGTGATGTTCAAAGGGTACCTCCAAAATGGCCAGCATAAGGAAGTGGTTTCTCTTTTTAGGAAAATGATGGAGTTTGATGTCATGCCCAGCTGCTACACCTTTCCCATGGTTCTGAAATCATGTGGGAAATTATCGGCATTGTGTGAAGGTGCGCAAGTACATTCTTTTGTCTTCAAGAATGGATTTAAAGCTAACAAATTTGTGGGTAACACTTTGATTGAGATGTATTCAGGTGCTGGTGAAAGTAGACTAGCATATAAGGTGTTTGGTGAAATGCCTCTCAGGAATATAGTTGCTTGGACCTCAATGATAAATGGTTTTATTTCGTGTGGCTATATGGAAGCAGCCAGGAATCTTTTTGACTTGGCTCCGGAGAGGGATGTGGTCTTATGGAATACCGTTGTCTCTGGGTACATTGAAATTGGAGACATGGAAACTGCACGTAAGCTGTTTGATGAGATGCCTCTTAAGGACGTAATGTCCTGGAATACTATGTTGAGTGGCTATGCCAGTAATGGTGATCTTGAGGCTTGTGAAAAATTGTTCAAAGAGATGCCTAGAAGAAATGTTTTCTCATGGAATGGACTTATTGGTGCATATGCAGGTCATGCCCTTTTCTTTGAAGTCTTGACGACTTTCAAGCAAATGCTCTCTGACTTTGAAGTACTTCCAAATGATGCCACCCTCGTTACCGTATTGTCTGCATGTGCTAGGCTCGGAGCACTTGATTTGGGAAAATGGTTACATGTTTATGCCCAGAGCATTGGATATAAGGGAAATATTTTCGTTGAAAATGCTTTGGTGGACATGTACGCAAAATGTGGAGAAATAGAAAATGCTGTCAATGTATTCAGGAGCATGGTCAAGAATGACTTGGTGTCTTGGAATACAATAATTGGTGGTTTAGCTGTGCATGGTCATGCCTCAGATGCACTAGACTTCTTTGATGAGATGATAAAAGCTGGTGTAAAGCCTGATGCAGTGACCTTTATTGGTGTTCTTTGTGCGTGTACTCATATGGGTTTAGTTGATAGAGGCTTGGCTTATTTTCATTCCATGGCTGACTATTCCATCAGCCCTCAGATTGAGCATTATGGGTGTGTTGTTGATTTATATGCCCGGGCAGGCTGTCTTGATGAGGCCCTTAATTTTGTGAAAACGATGCCCATGAAAGCAGATGCTGTTGTTTGGGCTTGTTTACTTGGGGCTTGTAGGATTTACAAAAATGTTGAGATAGCTGAGCTGGCTCTTGAAAAACTCATTGAGCTAGAACCTGGGAACCCAGCAAACTACCTCATGCTGTCAAACATTTATGGAGATGCTGGCAGATGGGAAATTGTATCAAAGTTAAAAGTTGCAATGAGAGATACTAGATTTAGGAAAACGCCTGGGTGTAGCCTGATAGAGGTTCATGACAAAATAGTTGAGTTCTATTCATTGGACGAGAGGCATCCTGAAGCGGAAGAAGTATATGCATGCTTGAGAAGCTTGACCAAGCTAATACGAGCAACATCATTTAGCCCTGAGGCTATGAATCCTGAGCAGGAAGTTGCAGTGTTGTAGGGGATACCTTGGCAGATACAGGATGCAGTTGCATTTGGTTCATCACATATTAGCAGTGTACCATCTCATCCCCCATAACATGCTGTTTCTGCAGCACCCACCGGGGAGGCATTGGGATTTTTACGTCGAGCTTAAAAATCGTTATTGCTTTCGATAATTAGACTATTATCATCAAATATTTACTGTTGGATATTTAATCATCATGGCAACTGACAATTTGAAGCTATCCCTGAGTTTGGAAATGTGCCTGCAGCTTCATTGTCAGGGCTGGTGTAGGTTCTGCTCTGCTGGAAAGAACAGTGTGCTTCCAGAACAGCATCCTGTATAATCTGTGTCAGGGGTCAGTTGTTGACTGCAACATAAGTAAATTTCCTTGCAATCGGAACATATGGAAAGACTATACCGTCTGGGCCCTTAAAAGAATAGGCGTTTGTGTTAAAGTGCTTAATGTTCGTCACCTTTCTCCATTTTGTGCAGCAGGTCATTGGTTCTCTCAGTTCTATAACTCTTCAATCAGCTTTGGCCCTTACATCTTGCACAATTGCCAGGCAAGTTGGTGGGTATCTGCATGTTGTTGGCATTATGGCATAGGCCTCATAGCACGTGGGCATCATCATCTTTCAGGTTGGTCACTTTCATGTTTTAGCAGATGTATATTCCTGTCTATTCTTGGACCTGATTGCTTTGTATCCTGCACAAATATTCATTTGCATCCCCCCCCCCCGGGTTGCAACCTCATTTTTCTATTTTAAAAAAATGGCTTCCCCTTCATGATAAATGCTTTAAACTACTTTATTCTGCCTAATTGTCCAGCAATTTGTGGCCCTGGAATCCAACTGCTGATTTTGACCTAGTTTACGAGGCACATCCGTAAACCTAATTGGCCTTGCCTTTACCATACCATTATCTTGGAAACCCTGCTGGTCCGCTGTAGGAACCTAATGGACTTTGCCATTTTACAATGTTTGGTACTCAATTCTCATTTTGTCTGAAACATATGACTCCTACTGCCTTCAGGTCTTCTGACTTTGAGGGTCCTAATTCTGTCCTGCTTATCTTTTTGTGATTTTCGACCTTGGTGTTATAACTTGTAATCCTGAAAGACGTGTCCCGTTTCTGGTGTTCTGTTTATTTGGCCGCTTTTGATTTCTATAAATTTTTAGCTCATTACACAATTACCATCACTTGTTTGATGAATCACTTGAGAGAGTATTCATTTTCGCCAATTAGGGTTTAGGCAAACTTTGAAATACAAAACCTTTACCTACTGTGACTTAGCAGAAAATTAGAGTTTTGAAATGAAAATAATTAGGATTTTAATTAGGAATTGAGGTTGTTTATTTTGTAATCTTTTGATCCATAGTCCTATAAAAATGGGTCATTTTGCATCATAGGATTAGTCTTCGATCCTCAAAGAGGGGAAAAAATCCTCAAAAGAGGCGAAAAATGAGCTTAAATTGTCAACTATTCCATTCATAAAGCAATTTTGAATAAACATAATAGGGGTTAGTAAATGATTTTCTGGTATAATTGTGCTGTTAATTCTAACTTGAGTACTGTAACCCGAAGTCCTTTGGTCTAGATTGAGTGTTTAAATTAGTTCCGATGGTTGAAAATAAATTCGCTATGAATATGACCCGTACTTGTCAGTTGCTAGCTAAATTATGCATTTGCGGTTTTAAGACAACACAGTTTTCGTGCTGTTGCTAGGGAACCTGTTCTTTTCAAATTTGTCGTCGGTTTCTTCTACTTTTCATCAGATTTGCTGTCAAAATTTTTGACCACCTATTTTTGACCACTTTTCAACTTAATGTGAGATTGTTGACATGGACATACAAGCACGTTGTGCTTATATGGCTTTGGTTTTTCACAATAAGTAGCGTGAAATAATCTCACCTAAGATGAACTATTTCCTCATGTATGCATGCATACATGTATTTGTGTGTGTATATATAAAAAAGATATGTATGAATGTATCATCATATTGTACAGTTCTAAGAAACATATGTCCATAGGTGAAAGTAAGAGCCTAGAAAATTCAACTATTGAATCAAACCCCATTCAAAAGCTTTAGAGCAAAAACAATGGTGAGTCATTTTTTGGCTCACCAGTTGGGCCATACTACTGCCGCATCTGCCTTCTCTCCAATTTTTTGCCTCACAATTTCCACTCTCTCCAGTGGAAGTCTTACAACTTTGCTTCACCAAATAAAATAATACCCATGGACTCATTTCATAATATACAACTTTATTTTTTAAATCAAAAAGAAAAAGAAAAACTAATTGAAAAAATATTCTACAAACCTTCTCTCTCCTCGCGAGCTACCTTCCACAGTTGAGTCTCCCTGCGAGTCGCGTATCACGAGGCTTCCACTGCAAATGCCCAAGCCTTCTCTTTCCTCGCTCGCCTCTCTCTTTCTTCGGGTGAGCAAACCGTTGTACATGTTCTTAGGCACTCAATTGACATCAACTTTTTAGATTATCTCAGATAAACAGTTCTGCATTGTTCTTTGCCAAGCATTGCATTGCTCGATAAACAGTTTTGCATTGTTCTTTGCCAAACTTTGCACTGCCCTAGCTAAGACTAAGTTAGTACCTATTTGATTTTTATCAAGGCAATTCATTTGGAGTTTGGTCATATTTATAATTTGTTTGTTCAATAAAATCAGTTAAGAAAATACCTTACAGTGAAGCAAGTGTTAGATTTTCTAGGTCAGATCTAGTCATCTTGAATTTTGATGAGAGACTTGGGTCTGCATAGACATCGGTTCAGGTAGGTATCAATCTTATGCCACTCAGAAATGTCAACTTATTATCAATTACTAATGTCAAATTACACATCACTGAGATCATCATGCCTCCTCCCTCCTTGGGCAAGATAAATAGTAGTGGATGGTACAATAACACTCATCGTGGATGCAACAAAGTTGGGGAAGAGATATCCATATATATTCATCCATATCGTCACATCTAGAAAATATAAAGGCCATGTTTAAGAGACAGTAAAAAGGATAAATTGTGAATGTAGTATAATCGTGTTGAGGTGACAATAACTTCACAATTATTAAAAAAAAACAATGACAGTCAAACACAACTGAATCTTACCTAAAATAGTTAGAACCAAGCATTCATAGATTACTTTTATCAAATCCAAGAATTGAGATTACATCATACTTAGAAATAGGATCGACTTTCGCCTCAAGAAGATCAATTTCACAATAACTTGAAGGCATAATTTACATGAATTTCAAATGTTAAAGCTGACTAAACACTAAGGCCCTGTTCTTTTCAGTCGGAAATGATGGGTGTGGGATGGGTGAGTGTGGGAAAGGGAGGAAGGAGTGGGTGAGAGTCGGTAAGAGTGGTATTTTTTTAAGTGTGGGAAAGGGGGAAAGGAGTGAGTGAGAGTGGGTAGGAGTTGAAAGAAGTTGAATAAAGAGGGGAGTTGAATGAAGGAGTGTGGGAAAGGGGGGGAAGGAGTGGGCTGGGTTCATTAAACCATGAAAAGAACAGGGCCTAACACAGTGACATGTGTCCCTCTCAACTAAACAAGTGAGCCCATTGCATCACATTTCATACAATAATTAAGGTGGCGACAGGATGAATTGTTTCTTCATCTTTCTTTGGCAATTTGCTGAGGACTGAGATTCAAAGAAAATTTACAGATAAGGGACAAAGAATTGATGAAGGCCATAACAAAATTCAGCAACTAAATAGCAAATGAAAATTCTTGGATTTGACTGTTTGATTACGTACAAAGTAATGCAAGGAAAAATACAATTCCACAATGAAGGGCACAAGTATTTGCATTCTCTAGGATTAATATTTAATAGAATGCCATGTAAATTCAATTTGCTTATTATAATTCCACAATGAAGGGCACAAAATATTTCTGCACACATATTAATAAGCATGAAACAAAACGCAACAGAGCCCAGGAACAAAATAAAACATGAATGGATATCCACGATTATATTTGCATAAGAAGAAAAAAAAAAAATTAAAGGATTGAATTATGATCAGATATGACCAAACGCATTTATAACTGAGAAAGGACAAACTTTATGATAAGATATGCATAATTTTAAACAACATATATAAGAACTATACAATAACATTCAAGACTTTGAACATAATATGCGAAAACTACACAAAACATTTTAAACAATTTGGACATTGACAAATTAAGACGTGAGACTATATTTGTGCCATTTTTGGGAAAAATTGAAAACCGCATACACCCCACCGGAACATCAATTTTCTTATGCCATTTAATAATATTAAGTTACACAAACTTCACCAATATAGATTGGTTTAAGTTATTTAATATTTATTTTTTTAAATAAAATCTCGAATTCAAATATTATAAATAGACAAATTTTATGATAAAATAATTTTATCCTTTATTAAATCAGTAATAATTTGACTCCAATAAAATAGAGCATTTGGGAGCAACACAAACTTCAATTGCCAAACCCTTGGTCCGTTTGCTGTGATTTACCAGGAAATGCGACGGCGTGTGAAATCCATAAATGACAATCGCTTTTCGAACGACGGCGCGTGAATCCCAGACGAAAATATTTGTTCCCATATTCTGTTTTGGGGCACATGAGGGAAGATAATTGGCGTCATAACGTCATTGCCCAGGTATCTCCTGTACAATCAAGAGGCAAGAGCAATAGTGTCACTCGATATTTTTGACGAGAAGATCGGTTTACCCTTTTTCATTCTCCCAATTTCGACTAGGGTTCTTGATTCGATGTCAGTTTTAAATCAACTCTTCAATCGGGGAGTCCTCGGTGCTAGATGGTTAGCTTCATCATTCACCCACCTTTTTTTTTTTTTAAATCCATTGTTTTAATTTCATTCTTGGTTTTATTCTATTTGCTGTTGGTTCCTCGTGTTATCTGGATTAGCTGTAGAAAGTGCATATTTGATCTTAATTGTTGGTCTACTATAATTCTTATTGATATGATTTAGCTTGATTTTTACTAGAAGTAGAATTTTAGTGTACTTAATTGCGAAATTGTGAGTGCTCGGGTGGTAATCCGGTCTGAGTTTGATCTCATTGTGAAGGACTGGCATTTGTTGTTGTTTTTTTTTGGGGGGAGGGGTGTTAATTTACTTATGTTTTGGCGATTGATAAGAGTCTCACTTGAATTAGGGTTTGATTTTTCATAGTTTAACCACAAAATTGCAATCAACTATTGTAGGAGTCCATAATTTTTGAGGTAGAACTTGGTGCTATTTTAATTGTTCCTGTTTGACTGAGCTTAAGCTTTGACTAATTTTCTGGACATCAGAACCGAGCTGCAAGTAGTAATTGCTAGCTGGAAAATAAGAAGGGGAGGGGGGGCAGTTTGGGGGAATGGCAACAGTGAACAAAGCAAAATGGTCAGACTTGCTGGCTCCACTATCCATTCGGTGTGGTTTGTTTGAACTTTGCGATGATTGAGCAATTGCCTTTCATAGTCCTAGATCTGAAGTGGCAACAACCAAGCATCAAATTATGCAGGTCATGATGATATTATTGATATACGATGAGATGTGAGACATAACACTTATGTAAGGAAGAATCATTGTTTGTTTACTGTTGAAAGTACTTAAGCAATAGATTAATTCGATGGGGCTGCAGTTAAAGCTCTTAATTTTCTTGAAGTACCGGGATTCTTGGTCATGGAGATTTAACTTTCATTGTTCAAATCTGATCCTCTGATAAAATTGTTGGGGTATGTTGCACGTCGTGCATTTGTTGGTTCTATCGTTTTTGAAGGCTTAGTTCCTTGGTTGACATTCCCCTTCTTTCATGGTAGTGTCAAGGTCCTTTCTCTATTCATGTATGTGCAAAATGAGTTCTTTAGTTACAATGAATATCTCATCATTTTAATTCCAACGAATGTTCGATCAATGATCAGACCATTTATCGGTACATGAACTTATAATATGCTGATGACTGTCTTGCAGTAAAACATGCTTGAATTTGGCAATTTCCCGTATCAAATTGTTGCAGAATAGGAGAGATGTCCAGCTTAAACAGATGCGGAAGGAGATAACTCAATTTCTGCAGACTGGCCAGGAAGCCATTGCCAGAATCCGGGTAACTTCCTATGTGATACTATAGTTATCCCCCCTAGGTTGATTTCTTTCCTTTTTTTTTTTCCGGCCCCCCTTTAGATACCATAATATCCAAATTTAATGTGGATCCTTCGTAAGGTGGAGCATGTCATAAGAGAGGAAAACATATGGGCTGCCTATGAGATCCTGGAGATGTTCTGTGAGTTTGTTCTCGCACGTGTTCCCATTCTTGAGAGTCAGAGGTAAACTTACGTCTGTCATCTTTGGTTAGGCCCGATAACCTTTCTTTTCTTTCCTTCTTTGTTTATTTGGCCCTTGATAGATGTATTACATGGTTGACTAGATCCACTACAAGAAAGAAGTGGGAGGTGATGGGGAATAAGTTCTGTGTAGTCATCCATGGTCTTGTTGGCCATTGCTTTACTTATAAAGATTGGTGATCAGAATATTTGTTGTGCTAGTTAATGAAAATCTAGTTAATATCTAGGTCATATTTGATTTTACAAAGCTTTATGATGGGTAATTCACTGCTACATCTCCCAAGATACGACGTAACTAAACATTTACCAGCTAGCCTTTCACAAATCTGCGTGTTTTTCTAGGAAGTGCCTTCTTGGAAATATTGCTGTCAACACCGTACTTCATAGGCATAGGCATTATATCACAAATAAGTCTTAACGATAAGAAGAATATTCCTGAGTCTAAATCAGCTTTCACAAACCTGTTATCAGCCTGCATTCAAGCTAAGCAACCGGTAGAAGCAGAATTTCAACTAGCAGCACAAGAAGCCTCAGCATCAGTACATCTGACTTTAATCTGATTTCATTCTCTTTCTACCCTTCCAACCTGCTATCGTAGATATTTCTTTATGAAGAGTTTGAATATTTCATCATATGGTTAGGCATGCTATATTAAGGCATTGCTAGTTCTTGTAACTTGTAAGATATCTGCATCCTACGTACTTGTAAGCTTTAGTACCTCATAAGGAGTCCCTCTCTGAGGCGATGAACCAAATCTATGCTATATACACTGTGCACTGAGGATAATACTCTTGTGCACGTTAAGAGGTGCATGAAGCAGTCACAAGCGAGTTGCTGACACTTATAGGATATGAGGATCTCAACATTTGTTTGGAGTACTGATTGAAAAAAAGACTGGATCTCCTTATGATCCATTAGGGAAAGATCTTTAGTTCTTTATGACGATATAGTAAGTGACAGTGGAGAATTCATTGGACCTATTGTCTTGAGAAGTTTACTGTATTATGGCGATGAAAAATTCCCCACGAGCTTCACAATGAATCCTAACTTGTAATGTCTGAGCTAAAGGCAGAATTTTTCCTGCCAAAAACAAGGGGCTTCTCGTCCCGGGGACTACAGGTATGATAGAGTTCTTTATGACCATATAGTAAGTGACGGTGGAGAATTCATGGCGTCTATTGTCTTGAGAATTTTACTGTGTTATGGCGAAGAAAAAATCCCCACGAACTTCACAATGAATCCCAACTTGTAATGTCTGAGCTAAAGGAAGAATTTTTCTTGACAAAAGCAAGAGACTTCTCATCCCGGGGGCTACAAGTATGATAGAGTCTTTTTATACCTAACCAAACCATACGAAACTATTGCTCTCCCACCCATTGGAGTTAGTACAACTCACCTTTATGGTGAATTGGGGAAGGCCTGTCTTTGTAAGATTGTTTGAGGAAGTGACTGCCTGCTGCTCCATAATAGTTGGTTTTAGTCTCTGTGCTATAAGCTCAAAAGAATCATCAATTACAGTGGCGAATCTAGCTACTTAGAATGGGGTGTCCGTTTATTAACATTATCACGAATATATGATACCAACACAAAAAAAAAATACGATACATTAAATACTATAGTGATCTACTACTACGTTTGTTCTCAATGGTTTATATTTAAATTTGATATATAATTGTACTGAAACCATAAAATATTACAGTTATCTCCCATTTACTACGACAATTAAATATAGAGAACAAATTATCAACACCAAGTAATGTAAAAGGAAAAAAATATCATCAACCCATAAAGTGAACACTCCAAACATAAGACATCAGTATCAAGTTCAAATCAATAATTACCACCGAGTTGCAAAAATCAAATTTAAAACCAACAACAAATTGCAAACAACCAAGAAAATAGTAACAATAAAAGAAAATTATAGAAATTAGTATCAAATTAAATGAAAAATCTAGAATCTCCTCAATTAACAATCTTCAAAGAAACTACTACGAAGAACAAATTTAAATCATAAGACACAACTCAGAATACTTAATTGGTTACTGATCCATTATCTGTGGAACACTTAATTGTTTACTAATCCATTAACTTAAAAATTTTAAAACACTAACTTTGGAGAATGAACATCTATTTATAGAAGACAACAATTTAGGGTGGGGAACTATGGGACCGTCGGACCATTGAGGGAATAAAAAATGAAGTTTCAAATCACTTTAATTGCCATCACTTAGCTGTGATCTTGTGGCCGTCAGTGGTCTGTTTACCCATAACCTTCATTGGGTTGTTAAGCCTTCGAGTCTTGAACAATAGAGTAGTCTACTTACTTTCCCTCTGTTTCAAAAGGGTTGCACTTAATGTAATTTTGCTTTCTTAATCAGATTCCAGCTATATTATTTATATTTTAAAAGCAATTAAAAATATCTATATTGGGCCGATTAATTTAGAGGGTATTCATGACTTTTGGGCCTGTTTTAGGGGTGTTCATATAAACTAATGTGACCCCTTTTAAAATAGTTCATTAGGATTTTTTGGGATCAGGGGTGTCCATGGACACCCTTAGGCAACACATAGATCCGCCCCTGTCATCAAACCATGATTCTTTTACTTGCATCCTGAAAGAATTGTCCAATATGATTCTTCCACTTGCTTTTTTTTGGGGGGGGGGGGGGTAAGGAAAAGAGAATATTATAAAATATTGGATGCAAAGCTAGCATCCTACGAAAGCTATATGCATCCAATATGGGTAATCCACAAATTCTACACAAAAATAGAGTGTTAATGAAATTATCTTTGAAGTGCTGAAAAGGAAACTCCACCCCCTCAAAGACTCTCCTGTTTCTTTCAAGCCAAATGCTCCAAAAATCGCTTATGGGAGAAACATAGCATTCTTCTTCTTAGTGTTTCTACCAAAAAAGTCTTCCCAAGCAAAAAGGTGATTCCGAACAGAGTTAAGACACAACCAAAGAAACACACAAGTAGCTATATGCTAGATCGCAAAGAGCTTTAGTGGAAGGACATTGGCAGGAACAAGTCATCTGGTGATTCCCCTTCTGCTTTACGCATGAAGCACCTATTCATCAAAATTTTACCCCTCCTGTGAGCAAAAAGGTGATTACCCTTCTGCTTTACACATGATTAATTTAGAGGGTATTTATGATTTTTGGGCCTGTTTTAGATTTATATTTGAAAGCAATTAAAAATATCTATATTGGGCCGATTAATTTAGAGGATATTCATGACTTTTGGGCCTGTTTTAGGGGTGTTCATGTAAACTAATATGACCCCCTTTAAAATAGTTCATTAGGATTTTTTGGGGTCAGGGGTGTCCATAGACACCCCTAGGCAACACATAGATCCGCCCTTGTCATCAAACCATGATTCTTTTACTTGCAGCCTGAAAGAATTGTCCAATATGATTCTTCCACTTGCTTTTTTTTTGGGGGGGGGGGGGGAGTAAGGAAAAGAGAATATTATAAAATATTGGATGCAAAGCCAGCATCCTACGAAATTTATATACATCCAATATGGGTAATCCACAAATTCTACACAAAAGTAGAGTGTTAATGAAATTATCTTTGAAGTGCTGAAAAGGAAACTCCACCCCCTCAAAGATTCTCCTGTTTCTTTCAAGCCAAATGCTCCAAAAATCGCTTGTGCGAGAAACATAGCATTCTTCTTCTTAGCCTTTCTACCAAAAAAGTCTTTCCATGCAAAAAGGTGATTCCTAACAGAGTTCAGACAACCAAAGAAACACACAGGTAGCTATATGCTAGATCGCAAAGAGCTTTAGTGGAAGGACATTGTCAGGAACAAGTCATCTGGTGATTCCCCTTCTGCTTTACACATGAAGCACCTATTCATCAAAATGTGACCCCTCCTATGCAAATTATCACAATTCACAAGTGAAGATAAACTCACGGGAAGCTCCCCAAACCCCCCCCCCAAAAAAAGGAAACTTTAAGTGAAGCCAAAGATTTCCAAATAATCTTATAGGGGAAATGGTACTCCAAAAACGATTGAATAGGTAAAGAAGCTAAAGAGATAGGCTTCATGTAGAAAGACTTGACAATGAAGATCCAGTTAGAATTAAGATCGCATTTTACCGAATCATGAGAAGAATCATGAACAACGATCCCTTCGAACATAGACAAAAAGCTAACAAGAGTGACATCATCCACAAAGGCATTCCGAACAGAAACAGTTGACCACACACGAGACCCAGAAATATGCTCACAATAATCAACCGATGCGTCTTTATTAACCGCACGAGCAAAAAGAGAGAGGAAAAGTTTTTCATGGAAGCCCTTCACACCAATAGTCATGCCAAAAAAGCAGACGGTAGACCCACAACCGACTTTTAGTGAGAAATGAGGAGACCCCACCCTTTGTAGATGTATCGCCAAAGACTTGGTCGATAAGGACCATTTGGGTTAGTAGGATTCCACCCAAACCCCTCAACTCCATATTTAGTACAAATCACTCTTCTCCATAAACTCTCTCTCATTCATGAATCTCCATAGCAACTTACCTAGCAATGCCTCATTAAGAATATTCAAGTCTAGCAGCTAGACCTCTGTCGAGCATGGGAAGCTTAACAAGATTCCAAATGATTTGAAATCACTCCCAAAAGAGCCCCAAAGGAATTTCCTTTGATTGGATAGTAGCCACAGATGAAGGTATTGGAAAGAGAGAAAGCAGGTAAATTGTAAACGGGAATGCTAAAAAGAACACTTTTGATGAGAGTCAACCTACCCCCCTTAGAAATGCATTTTGCCCTCCACCCTGAAAGCATTCTTTCGAACCTTTTCACAATTGGTTCCCAAATGGACTTTTCCTTGAATTGTGCTCCAAGGGGAGGACCCAGATGGGAGGTAGGAAAATGGTCAAGTAGTCAACTTAGCAAGCAAGAACACTTGTAAGAAGTTGGATATTATCAGCCTAACCCAGTAACCCACTGATGTTGAAGAACTTTTGTCCAGATTGACCCTCAAGCCCGACACTGCCCCAAACCATACAAGAATATACCGAATGTTCACCATCTGCTTACAATCATTGTCACAAAAGATAATGGTGTCATTAGCGAAAAAAAGATGGGAAACCTTAATAGTTGCCAAATTCCTTCGGCTGACTGAAAACCTGGAAAGGAGACCTGCTGCAGTAGCGGAACAAAGCATCCTCATGAAAACCTCGATAACTAGCAAAAACAAAAGGGGAGAGATCTGGTCCCCCCGGCGAAGCCTTCTAGAAGATATAGGAAACTCTATGGGGGAACCGTTAACAAGTACAACAAAGGAGGTCAAGGATACGCATTGGCGAATCTGTGAAATCTACCTATGTCCAAAACCCATTCTCGACATCACATAAAAAAGGAACTCCAAATTAACATGGTCATAAGCCTTCTCTATGTGCAACTTACAAGCCATCATGGGATTGCTAGATCTAATTCTCGAATCAATAAGTTCATTAGCAATAAGCATAACATTAAGGATTTGACGTCCCCCAACAAAAGCACTCTGATTCTCTGATATAAGGCCCCCAATGACACCTCTAAATCTTTGGGCGAGAACTTTTAAAAAAAGCTTGTAGATACGCCCAATCAAACTAATCAGTCTGTAGTCTCTAATATCTTTCGCATTTGCCTTCTTAGGAATCAAACCAATGAAGGTGGCATTTAGACTCGCCATAAATTTCCCAGTGTGGAAGAACTCATTAAATAAGCTCATAATATCACCGTTGAGAGCATCCTAATTAGCCTAGAGGAAAGCCACAGTCATGCCATCCGGATCTTGGGATTTATCACCACAATGATCATGAAGAGCATTAAAAGCTTCATCCTCTAAAAAATTCAACTCAATCTCCACTCTATAGAATCCATAAAGAGGGCATTGGCAAATCGTCAACTTTTGGTCTTCAAGCCTCAGATTCAGAGAAGAGGGCTTTGTAGAACCCATGGATGGACATCTTCATGCCATTAAAATCCTCAAAACGGCTCCCATCAATAGTCACGGAAGGCATGAAATTGAACTTTCTTTGAAAATTAGCCACTCTATGAAAGAAACTTGGATAGACGATCGCTAACTCTAAGCCACAAAGCCATTGATTGTCGCCCCCAAGAGATCTCATCCATAAAAATAATTTTTGCTAGCTCCTATCTAGCCAATCTTCTCTGCTCCAATCCTTCATTGCAAAGGCTCCAAGATTCTTCTTTCACATCAAGAATATTAATAGAATCCAACAGTTTGTATTTCCTAATCTTGATATCCCAAAAACTTCTTTGTTCCATTTCTCATTGTCTTCCTTAACCAGCTTCAGTTTCCGTGCAACAACAAAACTAGCATAGCCTGTAGTTTGTGCCTCTTCCCACAACCTTTGAACAAGATCACAAAACCTTCAACTTCACGCCACATCTTAAAGTTGAAAGGAATTTTCCCCCTCTCAAATTTCCCGTTCTCTAACAAATAGGGAAGTGATCTGAAAGGGGTCTTGGTAACCTCTTTTGGATAACATCTGAGAAGTGTTCCTTCCAGTCCAAGGGACTAAGGAAGCGGTCGCTGCGGTCCAGTCTTGAACACTGGATCATCACCACTCCTAGGGCAAGTCTAGTCTGCCCCCTCTAAAGGGAGGTTCAACAAAGCACACTAATTGATGAAATCATGGTAATCCTCCATGGTACTAGAGGGACACAAACCTGAGCTCCTTTCCTAAGGACACAAAATCTCATTGAAATCCTCTCTAGTACACCAAGGGCCATGCCACCTATATTTAATGTGCCACAGCTCTTCCCAAAATCTTAATTTGTCAACCCTGGTATGAGGACCATACACACAAGTGAAAGCCCACGTGGAAACACCACTCAATCATCTGAAGAATGCAAGTCACTGATAACTCACCACAAAACGATGTGACCCATTGGAACATACTCTTGCCCCATATAACAAGGACCCCCCTGTGATGAGCCTACTTCCTTAAGAGTGGCGTAATTAACAGCATGGAACCTTGACAAACTACGAATGTCAGAAGTTAACACTTCCTGCAACTTAGTTTCTTGAAGACATACAAGTTCACACTTCCAATCCCTCAAAAATTTATAAGCAAAATCTTCTTGTCGTGATCACTGATTCGCCTCACATTCCAAGAAAGCAATCTAACCATATGGCACTAACATCTCGCTTGTGGAGGTACTAGTTCTGTCATACTTCACACCAAACTCAAGTCTCCGTAGCTCTCTTGCCTTCTAGTAGCCAGTGGTGTCCTAAGCACACTTTGGGCGAAGAATTGTGTTTCTCTGTTCTTGAAAGAGCTTGAATCACCTAATTTTTCATAACTTGAGAAGGCCACACCAATGCATGTCGCAATGCTTTTATGCTTGGGAAGGTCTAAGATGATTCTTCCACTTGCTTAGGAAGTGGATGATTATAAGGTCTAAGGTCCTGACCGATAGGCTATAAGTGAACTTAAGCTTTTGTGCACCAGTTAAACCTGACTGTCAACTAGATTCCCCATATTAGACTCCAGCAATACATGGGCAGGAGTGCAGTCTAACCTTGCAATCAGCGAAACCGTTTATTAAATCTTGACCTGCTAATTCAGGAAGTAAGCACTGCAGGACAAGACTGTTCAGTTTTATTGAAGATGGACTCACATATATGTATTTGGTTTGACCATGATATTGGAATTAGATGTCACCATGATGAAATGGTATATGCCACGCCAGCATTGAGAAAATCTTTTCACACTTATATCTTTTATCTAGTTGCTTAGATAATATGATAATTGAGAAATGCTCAGCGTTATAAGTAGACGTGGAACCTGGCGGCCTTGGACTGAGTGCTTTGTGAACGCTGGAGGATTTAGAAACATTTGTACATGGAAGTTTCCCCTTGCTGGTTTAAGAACCTTTTGTCTTTGAAATCATTAATTTTTAACCCTTTGAATTGGTAGATCAATAATTATGAATGAATCCTCAATGCGATACACTTTGTGAATTATAGAAAAGCAGGTTGGGAAGTCCTTGGGGGTGGGGGGAAGGGGGTAATAAGCCTGGTACAGGGCCTCTATTCCACGGTATCTTAAGGGGTCGAGGATCTTTGCTTTCGTCAGTGGTCATCATACTGGAGATATGTAATTTGCACTTATTTAGCAACTATACTTATATCATCTACTGTCCTTGTGTGGTTATGAATTATTTTTGTACATCCGGCGCTTGTATTTTCTGCGATTATGCTCTTTTTTTTCTTCCTTTTTTTTTTAATCACAGAATGTTACTCTTAGAATGTATTTATCTCGTAATTGATTCTATTTTGTCATTATGTTCTCATATCCTTGTCAGATCAGAAGAACCTGATTAGAAAAGAGCATGTGGATTTTTAGTTAGATTTTCTCGAAATTTCTTGAATCTTATTTTTCAATCTGGTTAATTATTGTTCGATCCATAACCAAAAGTTGATGAACTTCTTGTATATTCTCTCCCTTCCCTCTCTTTATCTTCCCCCTTCTTTTTTGTGTGATTCTGTCTATCTTGTAATCAAAGCTTTGATTTAGCATATATTTCTTTTGTACTTCATGCACATTGTTTATTTACATCTGGGGAAATGTCAACTGTAGGGAATGCCCTCCAGAATTGAGGGAGGCTGTAGCTAGCATAATTTTTGCTGCTCCACGCTGCTCTGATTTGCCAGACCTCCTGCAAGTTAAAAACTTATTCACTGCAAAATATGGGAAGGAATTTGTTTCAGCTGTCTCCGAACTCCGGCCAGATACTAGTGTTAATCGCACGGTTAAGAGGATACTGCATTGATTTATGTGCATAGTATGATTGTAGAAGTTTCTGTTCTAGAACTCATTTCTTTGAATATCTGATTTCTGTTTCATGGCAGATAATTGAGAAGCTGACAGTTAGTGCTCCATCTCCAGAAGTTAAGCTCAAGCTACTCAAAGAAATCGCACAAGAGTATAATGTCAATTGGGATTCTTCTGAAACTGAAGCAGAGCTCAATAAGAAACATGATGACCTACTTGTAGGCTCTTTTCCCCCTTTCTTTCCTTTTTTTAGTTTGATCTTAAATACTGACTTCAAGCTTAAAGGAAATCCCAAAATAATTCTGCACGTGTGGAGAAAACATTAGGAACCCTATGTCAGAAAGAAACTTCCAAGTGCAGATCTTTAACCTGGAGTCCCGTGGTAGCATTGCGTTTTAAAATATGGGAAGCTAGCTTTTGTTCGACTCCAGATTAAAGAACATTGATTGCCAATTACTCTGTCGGGCAAACCGCAAACGTGAGTGAGTTATTCAACTTTAGGCCACTATAGTGTAGGATGACAGAAAAATTAGTCAAGCTATGATACCCTTAAGCTCTGGTTTACCCCTGCCTCGCCCTTATTGGACGACGATACTCCACGGACGGGACATGGAGATGTTGGATAATGGATAGATATCCAAAACTAGACCAGCGAGAGTGAAAAAAAAATTACAGCTATAAGGTCTTCTTCCTTTGTTCATTATTTTAATGATTCTTTAATGTTTGATGATTTGGTAAGTGAATAACTTTTAATTAATGATATATTCTAGAAAAATTAACTTGAAAATGCAATTTTCAGATGTAAAATTATGAGTCTTTATATCCATGTCTAAGTTTCTCATTGTGTCCCTATGTCCTAAAATTAGAGCTTTAACGAGTTGGATACTAGAATCCTTTGGGCTCCATGTCCAAGTCCATGTAACACAGACCACAAGGGATTATGTGGCCATCTCCTATGAAATGAAAATTGGGCTTTCTTGTAAACTACCTGTTTGAAAGAGACCCCCTTTTTTTTTGGGGGGGGGGGGGGGGGGCGGGGGGAGCAGAGGGAGGGATGGAGGGATATGATTCCTTATGAATTGAAAATTGGAGTTTCTTAGCTGATACTCATTCCCTGGTTGTTTCATTCTTTTGAAGTATGATATGGCTGCCTTGGGGTCTTCCCCCTACAAACCCTGTAGGAAAAAATAAAATTGAAATGACACAATAAAAATAAAGTCATGTGACTATCTTGCAGGAAGAATTGACTCTATTTTCACTATGTTAGAAATATTGTGCTGAATTCCTTTGGGAAGAATTGTGCTACTCCCAAATGTAATCATGCTAGATGTTAGAATTTGTTTAATGATATCCTTTAAGGAGAAGCGTTTACCAGTGATGTTGATATCTAAAATCATGGGAGGAATTTTGGAGCCTAATTTCGAACTGGAGGACAATGCTTACTTAACTAGTGTTTTACAATATAAAGTACAGGAATATAGTGGATCTGAGAGATGACTTGGATCTTATGCAGAGTGGCTAAATGTGGAAAGGGGAAAGTTGCTAGGTAATGCAGTAAATACAAGCTTTATACTCCATATCTTCTGTGACAGCTCACGCATAGTGATATAGCAGGGATGCTTTCTCATTTAAGAGTACTATTCAGTGGTTCATCAGCATATTTTGCAATTATTATCATATAATAATTTGAGATTTAGCTCAGGTACGTGCACAGATAGATGCTTCGAAACCTTTCCGGATATATCTACTGTGATATGTTCACTTGAACGAGGAGGAATAGATTAAAATATTGTATTATCCTAATTACGAAAGTCTGAATGGCGTGCTGGTGCCACTATTGATGTCAACTGTGAGTGTCTAACCGGGAGATGAGTATCAGCCAAAGGATTGGGCCGGTACATGCCCACTACCACCCCCAAACTCTTTGGCCCTTTCTTTTTAATATAATTTTGGGTTGGGGTGGCGGTGGGGGTTTTTTTTATTTTTTTTTGGGGGGGGGGGGGGTTGAAGGGAGTGCTTGGATCACTGGTTATGCGGCTGGAGCTAGCTGAATGCCGTGTGAAAGAAGAGTAACCTTTTGTACCATTCATTTGTGAACTTTAGAAGCACTGGCCTTAGGATGTTGTATATCCATGACTAGGTAGTCTAGGTTTTCCTCTTTTATAGTTTAGTCTTACTGTCTGCTTCCTAAAGATTTCCCTTTCTTTTGCTAATAACGATTGGGGCATCATCTCATAATGCTTCTGCTCTTGCTTTAAAAGTAGAAAGAGTTGTGGACTGTGGGCAATGGAGGAATGCAAGATTTAATAAAAGGTTATCTGGATTGTACAATGTATTGGTATAGTTAAGAACACTTACCAAGTTAGCTAGAACAGGGCAGTTTTGGCAAATTTCTTTGTACATATGCTGTAAAATCTGGGCCATGTGCTGTACTAGCCTGCCTTGCCCCTCAATTGTGTTCAACCAAGGCTAGATTGCAGATGTCAAGGGTTCGAAGGCTTGTAGGGCCTACAAGATCATATGTAGAATTTATTACATTGATGGATCTTTATGGATGCATAGTACTAGGTAGTAATCGGCCAACTGGCTTCGGCATTTCGGACTCTCAGATTAAACAGTGCATCTGTTGCAATGGATAAACGGCAAGCTTGATGAAATGTTGAGGAGATTCCTGCAATTTAGTATTCTTCTAGTTATGAATAGTTTGAGCAAGGAGATCTTATGCACGGCCATTAACATAGAGAAAATAACATGTACAATTACTTTATAATTTATTCTCACATACATTCCCAAGACCAATTATACTTTCTGAGCTGGGAATCTCAGGACAGTTTTGAGTCATATGACTAGGAAGTGATCAGTAAAAACAAAGATAATGTCCTGATATGCCCTTCTTTAGCAATGGTTTGGGCCTCAGAGAGGAAAAGAGGTTTTGATAGGACAGAAGCTTCTGCAGCCGCTTTTGGAAGCGCTGTCTATCAAGCCTTTGTTGTCATCCCACCAGATCTCCACGTAATCTCAAATGGTATGTTTTTGTTCTGTTCAACCCTTTTGGTGAAGAACTAATTTCTTGTTTAATAGGAAGACGAATGTTAGCATTGTGATTATATTCAGTCTGACTTATTGAGGCTGGATGTGGATTATGAATTCGTAAAGCGTACTTGTGAGTGCAATTGTCCTGATATCCTCCTTTGGTATCTGATCTGTATATAGCATAACAATATGTAGGTTGCATCGTTGACTTGCCGTCACTCTTTGCCTTGTTATTGTCTTTGTTGTACAGGCTGGGTTGGATACTTTTATTGCTGAATGGTTGCTGTCAGTTTATGTGAACAAAGTCATTTGTAGTTAACAATGTCTGATACATTCTTCGTCCACTCCGCTTTATGCCCCCCTTCCCCCCTTCTTCCGGGTGCCCTCCACAGCTTTTTTAAGAAAAAGGGTAAAAGAAAAGAAAGAGAAGAAAATTAGTCTGAAGAAGGGAGCATCTGGATGTCATTAAATGCATTTGGCAATCATCCTCAGGTTTATCATGTATTACATGATTGCTGTTGAGCCAACTTGGTAACTGGGCTCGCGGAATACCTGTTTGTATATTAGATATAAATTGTTGGAAGTAGACTTTTCATTCTTCAGCTAAAATGTAATGACACCCTCTGAAGGCTGGCACATAGTAACTGCCTGTTAACATCCTTCACATTTCTCATAGGATGGTTCAAAGCCCACTAGTGCAGGAGCCTTGGTTTCTCCAACTGCTATCCAATCAACTTCCAACGGTAAACAATCCGCCCCACCTCCAACACCGAATGCTGAGCCAAGTACCTGTGGTGTTCAATCTTCTAGGCTCAACAGCAACAAGCCATTGTCAAACTCCAAAGGAGGAGCTTCTAACAAGAGCATCAGTGAGGGGTCAGCTAGGGAGCCTCCAAAGGATATTGGGGTGCAACCATCTGACATCTTGGAGAAAGCTCGAGCAGCGATCGCTTCTGCTGAGCGGGCTTCAGCTGCTGCTCGAGCAGCTGCCCAGTTGGTGAACACCAATTTTGCATCGTTGAAGCTAGAAGAGAGCAGGTCCTGAAGGTGAACGTATTATAACAAATCAATCGGGGATCAAAGATGCAAGTGCGGATACCTATGATGCTGACTTCGGGACTGAGAGATGGAGCATGCCTCGAGCACCCCCCCTTCTCCCTTTGAATGTGAGGGTGCAGTCATTGTTGGTTAATTGTAATTATTGTCGTAGGAAATTCCCGTTCCATGTGCGCTAACTGCGAAAGGCTTATATGTTGGGTTGCAAATATGCAAGTTTCTACATTTGTGAGTTGTGTTGGAATTTACTAGGTGGAGCACAGGAGATAGCAATGGTTACTTCTGAATGTATCACAAGCTAACTTCAATGCACATTAACTGTATTCCCAAATCAAATCTGAACTATTTGGTTCGTGATAATGAGATACATGCATGTACTTGCCGGTATTTAACTAATAAGAAGCATGAACATGTTAAACGGTCACAAGCACTTTTCTTACTGTATTTGATGTCTTAATACCTTTCAAATATGGACACTTCCAAATAAGGGAAACATGAAATCTCTAATTTAAACCTGAAAGACCATGTCTTGTTAAGTGCTCAGATTGTTTGCTGAGGATGTGTTGGCCGGAATAGTAAGCAGTCGCTACCCTGCCTGCTACCTCCTTCGCCGGTTTGGAGCCTGGGGGCGCAATTTCCTTGTTAATGGGAGGGATTGCTATTGAGTTTCGGTGGGCTGGTGGGCCTAGGCTCTGGTTTTGGCATTAGCCCATCCTCTGACTTGATATCGCCTATTTAATTGATTTGCAATAGGGACCTAATGGATCAGCCCGTTTACCATGGAAAAAAGCTATTTTAACTTGTCTAATTTATTCCCTTTCTTCGAACTAAAAACTTTGTCGAAAAGTTTGTCCTGCTTGGTCTTTTTTTTTTGTGATAAAGTTTTATAGTATCATTACTCAGCGGAAAAGACAAGACATCATAAGATCAGATAGGGTATCAAAATCACAATGGAAAACAAAATGATAAGAAGTAGGGCATTCATTTTCGGAGGCTGAGGTACCAAACAAATTATTATAGCAACCATAGGAGCCTAAAATGTAGAATTCTTGTGACATTCCAACAGAAAGCCTATAGTGAAAATTCAAGCAAAAGTGAAAGCTACAAATGAGAAGCGTTAAGAGAGGAAAAGGAGGCAGTGAAACAAAAAAAAAAAAAAGAGAGAGAATTTGTTAGTACCCCACTTTCCTGAACCAGCTTCGATTGATCAAGCTGATGATAGCAATTCAACACTGCAAAGAATTCATGTCTTTTTGGTGGTTTTGATATAAAGTTGCGCATGCTTTGCAGAATGTATTATGATGCACCCATGCATGTGTGATACATATCTGAGAAGAGTATGACCCCCTGAATGAATGTGTATGTTAAAAATGTGTAAATTTTGTTCTTACATTAGAAAAACTACTTCTGAACATCGTTGTCATTCAATTGATCATACCCATCTATGCTTGACAACTGATACCACTTGCTAAAGAAAAACCTTCGGCTATGAAGCTCTGCACTGATTCAATTCCAACGTGAGAGAGAGAGAGAGAGAATGTGGGGACAACTACCAAAACATCGGTGACTCATCTAAATGTGTTGGGTTTTATGGCCCAAAATCTCGAGTATCGGCACGGGGAGCCCATGCTGCACAGATACGGGCGTGCCAAGACGAAGAGCCGAAGACGGAGCAAACAGCAAAGTGGCAGGGGGGTGCCGTGCCCCGTAGCACCGTCGTGCCCCGTGTTGTTACGCCGCCTCTTTCGGAAGGCGGTTAGGGTTCTGTTCGAGGGGGGATTCCACCTGGCGGCTAGGATTGCATGCTAAGGGGGAAAACCCTACCATTTAGACCCTATATAAAGAGGGTCAAGCCTAGGATCTAAATAACTCCAATACTTATAAACACATTGAGAGGTAGAAGTACTTTGTGAGAGATTACAATAGAGAGGTTGTAATTCTGCTCTTAGATCAAATCATTGTGGTGATTGTGATCGTGTTGTATTCTTCCTACTCATAGTGAATTGTTCTGGTGCTGTCGGCGTCTGTGGTTTTTCCCGCATTGGGTTTTCCACGTTAAATCTCTTGTCTTCTTATTTCTTTTTTCTGTTATTCACTTGAATTCTGAATCTCTAACTCATAATATCGCTTCCGCTATTATTGTTGCTCTAATATTATTCCTAACAAGTTGGGAATATCACACATGAGTAAAGAAGTCTCACATCGGGAGTTTGAGAAGAAGGGTCATGGTATATAAGTCAAGTGAGTCACTCCTCCTATTGCCAATTGGTTTTAGGATGGAACCTCACTTGGGCTTGTTGCCATAGACCTTGGTTGAAGTGGGCTCCCTCCTTGGATCTCCCCAACAAGTGGTATCAGAGCCGATGGTGCGTTCGGCTAGGTGACAAAGGTGTGGCATGGTGGACCCCATGAATGAGCTTGGTGAAATGACATGCAGGTGTTGATCGAGCGGTAATACGTGTGCTGCAGCGTGGCTCGGTGGTGTGGATAAGCTCTTGATGGTGGTGGCTTGACACCTTGGTAAAGGCTTCCGCTCAAGGGGGAGCTTGTGCATTGATGTGGTGTGAAAGAGACTCATGTGTGAGGGGGAGATTGTTGGGAATGTCACACATGAGTAAAGAAGTCCCACATCGGGAGTTTGAGAAGAAGGGTCATGGTATATAAGTCAAGTGAGCTACTCCTCCTATTGCCAATTGGTTTTAGGATGGAACCTCACTTGGGCTTGTTGCCATGGATCTTGGTTGAAGTGGGCTCCCTCCTTGGTTCTCCCCAACAAAATATTTACATTAATATAATACATAGATGCAGATTAAAGGTAGATTAGTGTGTCCTATGAGAAATTTATTGTGTAGATATAGCGTTTGTTCTTTTCGTTACAAAATAGGGGTTGGAGAAATGGGTGAAGTGGGTTGAAGCGAATTTTTTTTTTTTTTTTGGTTGAAGTAAGTTGAAATACGTTGAAGTTGGTATATTTTTTGTACGATGGGTATAAGTTGGTTAAAACAGTAGGTTAAAGTAGGTTGAAGTTGGTTAAAGTGAGTTGAAGTTTGTATTTTTTATTGAAGTTCATGAAATAGATTGAAGTTGATTGAAGCTGGTAAATTGAGATTTACCAACTGTTGACTCCAAGAGTCATATATTGATTTTGATGATAACAAACAAAATAATTATTTGAGTTGAAGATATATGCTCAAGTATAAGTGTACATGCTATCCAGATCAAAAATTACAAAAAGAAAATTATTGCTTTACCAAATCATGAGGAGATAACATATGATTGCTTTAGGAAAATATATGCGTGATATTGATTAATTGGAAAATCAATCAAGTAAATTACTTAGCTGATTCAAAATTTGAAATTTAAATTTTAGGTATTCAAGTTAAGCAATCTACCATAATTTTATCCTCACCCTTGGTACTTGCCATGATGAAAAGATATGATATGATTTGAGTCAAATAAGGTAATATTATTTCTTGATTTTAGAAAGTTTTCTTGCCATATTTTTAGAAGATATTGTGCAGCATTCCATTAGCCCAAATCGTGACAAGAAAGACAAGAAAATCAAAACAGTAACAGTTGAGCAGAAATCAAAGGCCTGAAATGCCATTTCAGCATACCCTGGGCAGAACTTCCATATTTGGTGGATGAATGCTGAAGCTTATAAATAGTGGCCAAACTGAGAGAGAAAAAGACACGGAAAAGGCAGTACGAAAAACATCATTTGATACTTTGAACTATTGTACTGAGTGTTATTTTGTGATCAAAAGTTGTGAGTGTATTGAGGATTCTTTATTAAAGAGTGAACTTAGGAGTTGATCTGAGGTCACAACTTCCCCATACTTAAATCAAGAGGTTGATTTAAGTACTTGGGATCTCTAAAGTAAGGTAACTCTGAGATATTGTAAGAGTTCATCTTAATAAAAGAAGTAGAGAGTTGAATCCTAGAGTTGGATAACTCTAGGTGGGAACCTAAGTCTGATTGAGGCCCAACCTCGTTAAAATATCGCTGCTTATTGTCTCATTCTAATTTCTGTTCTTGCTTTCAATTTTTTTTTTAAAAATTTCTATGATTATACTATTCACTCCTCTTGAGGGTGATCTGAGTCTTCAATTAGTATTAGAGCGGGTGTTATTATCTTAAGACTTAACCATCTAATAGCTTCGATCCTATGGCTAATTATAATCTTGATTCTGATTGCCCACCTCTTTTTATGGGTACTAATTATTTATGGTGGCAGGAAATAATGAAATTCTATGTTAAACACAAACATCTCGATCCTTGGGAGATTATCAAGAAAGGACCCATTATCGTTGAAAAATCAAAGGATTAGTTTACCAACGATGATTACAAGATAATGTCCAAAAATTCTAAAGCAATTAATATGCTATACTGTGGCCTTTCTATTGAGATTTGTGAATTAATTTTTTTATTGTAAAAGTGCAAAGGAGATTTGAGATACTCTTTGTCAACTATACAGTACTAATGAAAAAATTTTAGATCTTGATTTGGTTAAACAGGAGGAGACAATTGAGGTCAATAAGTCTGAAATTTATAATGTTGGAGACGACAATGACTCATACAGAGAACATAGTGAAATGACCAATGTCAATAAAAAAATTCACAATGTTAAGGATGATGACTATTCCTATGGAGAATGAATAGATCAGATGCAAGATCGACAAGGACCAGAGTGTGACTCTCAAGAATTGCTAGCTCTGTAAAATGAGAAAAATGAGGTAAATTCTTTAATTAATTATTTTTCTCAATCCGATCTTGAATCTACTGATTTGAAAACCGCAATTGATAAATATGTGTTAAAATTTCCTTGTTATATCAATAAATTAAGACAATATGTCAAGAAAAAGCCAATGCGATTTTTAGCCTCTTTATTCTCCCTTGCTACTAACCGTCATGGACCCAACAGAAAAGGGGTACCAATCTTTTGGTCAAGAAATTTATTTGTGCAGAAATTAACAAAGATTATTGGACAATTACACAGAACATTCTTCATACATCCTCATAGAAAAATCAAACAAAGTCCACAAGCCTTTAAAATCTCAAAAAGTTCAAAGAGACAAAATTTGGTTGGAGGTATACAAACAGAGGTCATACAATTGGTAAGTAATGGATTGCCTAAGGTAAAACTTAGGTAAACTTTATTTCTCAATTTTTCCTATCCATATTTCTTACATGCCTCATGTTAAGGGAGAGATAAATTATACGTACATATATTGATTTGAGTGTCGATTTAATTATTTAGTAGAGGAAAGATACTACATCTCATTTCTGAATAGTTGTTTACATGAAATCGCTTATACAGAGGGACGTTAATATGATTATGCCTTTTAATATTAAATCATGATTCGATTCCACATAATTCTTGCATAGCACGACTTGTTCATTTCAAGAGGCTTGCATTAAAATTTGACTTAGCTTTCTTACTTCACATATGCTTGCCTTCGTTAAATTAAGTGATGTGTCTTATAATTTATATACCAATGTTCATAATATGGTTCCCTATTAATTATGTTTGTGAATATGAGATCTTGTTTAATCCGGAATACCCATATGTGGCTATAAGCTTCAACCCATTCACGATGTGAGTAGTTGATTGAATTCTTTCATAGTTGACTATTAATTCTTTTATTGTCATTGATACGATTTATCTGATATTGAATTTTGGCGTAAATAATGTTATGGGTGCTCAATCAGTACAACTTATACCATTTGAGTTACTTCAAATTACTCTTAAAAATAGAAGAGTTAGAAAATATATTCATATGCTAACATCTCTCGTGATCACATGTATGCATGGATTCATAAGAAATACAATCCTATAAGTTTTGAGTATATGATTGACGTTGATAATACTATACTTTGTATTCATAGACATAGAACGTGATGTTTATTCTCTTAAGCAATACATTAAGTGGGAGATATAATTTGATATAATATGATCTTTTAATATCCCCATACATGATATTATATGATCCAATTATTCTTATGAGAGGTCAAAAATGTCATAATGCCATCATCTACGTGATTGTGATCAATGATGCATATCCTTACCCCTTTACTTGAATTGATTTCATATGTTTTGAATATTTTCATCATGGGAGAGAGAAAGCTTGATCTATATATCATATATGCACGTTTTGAAATTTTATGATTTTACCAATGGTTACTGTCTATCTTATAGTGAATTTGGTATGAAATAAATTACGATTAACCCCATAAATGATCCACGATGAATTATTCTTGAAGTTGACAGATGGTATGTTTTTAGTGGGTAGCACTTTTATATGTGGAGATATACACTCATGCTTATTCTCTTGAGTAATTAATCGGAATTGTTGTAATCCTCAAGATTGATGTTGTATGCTTCAATTACTTTGATAGGGGAAAGGAAGCATGTACTTTAATGCACTTAGTCATTTGATATGATATTACTCATACAATTCTCTTGCAACATTTAATAGAGTAGAGAAAAATTTGGATTATGAATGTCCATGCTCTATGTGCCGTCATACCCGAAAGAATTGTATGCGTATGAATTTAATTTTTATATAACTCTACATCGCATAAATTGAGAAGGAATGCTTTCTTACTATTGATGATGAAATAAAAAGTTTTGTGGATAATTATTTTTCCCACATGAACAGAAGTCCGGCGCATGAAAAGAATTGACCTTCCAATCAAGATGCCTTGAATTTCAAAATCTTAAAAAGAAGGTTAGTTTGATTGTTTACACGAGAATGCCAATTTATAAGGTTTATATTGGAATATCTAGAACTTGAGAATGGATCAGAATGTTGAATTGCATCTTTGGGTTTAAAATGGGTTTAAAAAAATAATAAAATAAAATTTACTAGTATTGAACATTAGACTTAATTTCTTGGAAATATATTGTTTTGATTATTCTCTCCAAATAAGGAGAGATAAAATATGTCTTTATTGTCTATATATTACATGTGCATGAGAAGATTCATCCAGTGAGTCTTGGTACATGTAATTGATTTTGATGATTTATTATAATCTAGCTTATCAACAGAAAACCTCATATTCATTTTACGGAAGTCATTTTGAGGGGGATATAACATGATTGTTGTATAATCTATGTTGTCATTTCTCCAGTACTGTTGTTCCCAGTAAGAAGCTATGCATGATATTTTTTATCTCTTATGTCTCTATAATCCCATGCTGATTCTCTTAATAAAATATACCGAAGGGAAGATAATTGTTACTTGAAATTGCTATTATATATCTGGGGATGATCTTGTGACATTTATGTTTAACGGAAGAAATTAAGTGTTCTGACTATCAATTATATTTTAATTTGTCATCTTAACTTTGTGAGCAATCTTACTTTAGTTCATTTTAGGGGGCATGTATCTTGGTTACTGTGCTATACTATTTACATGTTATAATCTATATAGTTGTACATTCTCGACATTGCTATACCAAGGGTTTAGCCATTAATATGATTTGCTTTTGATTAATTCTAGCTTGAATTATTAGCTTTACGCTGACACATTATGCTGGATTGATTATTTTTGAAAGGAGGATCGATAATTTGATTCTTCATATATTATATATCACCTACATGATATTAAGTCAAGCTTTGATTATATATAATACAATATCATGGTTCAATCATTTTTGAAAGTGGGAGACATGAAGAGTTTTGAATTATGGACATTATAATATATTAGTGTCTCCAATGATAATCCTCACTTATGTTATTTCATGAGAAAGTGAAGTCCTATATGTCATTGCTTTTAATGTTGACATATAGCCCCATTTTCATACTTGTGAGTGCTATATTAAGGGGGAATCATGCTATTAATATAGAATGATATTTTACATCCCTTTTTACTGATGACAAAGGGGGAGAAGTATTATCAGCTAAGGGTAAGTATATACAAGAATCAAGGTATGTATCTTCATATTCCTTCATACCAACACAGGATTGTTTGTCATCATCAAAAACGGAGAGATTGTTGACTCTAAGAGTCATATATTGATTTTGATGATAACAAACAAAATAATTATTTGAGTTGAAGATATATGCTCAAGTATAAGTGTACATGCTATCCAGATCACGGAAATTATTGCTTTGCCAAATCATGAGGAGATAACATATGGTTGTTTAATGAAAATATATGCGTGATATTGATTAATTGGAAAATCAATCAAGTAAATTACTTATCTGATTCAAAATTTGAAATTCAAATTTTGAGTATTCAAATTAAGCAATCTACCATAATTTTATCCTCACCATTGATACTTGCCATGATGAAAAAAAATGATATGATTTGAGTCAAACAAGGTAATATTATTTTTTGATTCTAGAAAGTTTTCTTGCCATATTTTAGAAGATATTGTGCAGCATCCCATTAGCCCAAATCGTGATAAGAAAGGTAAGAAAATCAAATGACAACAGCTGAGCAGAAATTAAGGGCCTGAAATACCATTTCAGCATACCCTGGGCAGAACTTCCATATCTGGTAGACGAATGTTGAAGCTTATAAATAGTGGCCAAACTGAGGACGAAAAAGACACAGAAAAGGCAGTACGAAAAACATCATTTGAGCACATACTATAAACTATTGTACTAAGTGTTATTTTGTGATCAACAGTTGTGAGTGTATTGAGGATTCTTTATTAAAGAGTGAACTTAGGAGTTAGTCTGAGGTCACAATTCCCCCATACTTAAATCAAGAGGTTGATTTAAGTACTTGAGATCTCTAGAATGCGGCAACTTTCTGAGGAGATTGTTGTGGATGATTGTGGGAGACGGTTCATCTTAATAAAGAATGTTAGAGAGTGAATCTAGAGTTGGATAAATCTAGGCGGGGAACTAAAGTCTGATTGAAGCCCAACCTCGTTTTTAAAAAATATCGATGCGCATTGGCTCATTCTTTAATTTTCTGTCTTACATTTCGATCCCTTTTTTCTAAAATTTCGGATCACCCTATTTCAACCTATCTCAGGGTGATCTGAGTCTCTTCCCAATTTATCACGTACAGGTCATGTCGATACCTGTAAATGGAAAAGGATGGATTCAAGGAAACTGGGCATTTCGCTGTCAATGATTCCAGAAGCGTCAAGAATCTTTGTCAAAGTTCTACAGAATGAAGGTCACTCTCGCTTGTAGCTATCGTTGGAGTTTCACATGAAGCGCATTCACATCGTGAAGCTTTATTATAATAATAATCTCTGATGTTCATATCACTACTTGTAAACTAATTTACAGGAGCAATGGTGTAAAAGTAGGTTAGGACATGCTGATAATAAGATGAAATTAATGGCTTATTTGACATATCAACAAGAGATGTCCCTGTCTCGCCTCTTATCTTCTCTTTGTCGATGGCTATGCAGGGAAGATGAAACCTTCCATTGTATCTCTTTTCTGTATTTAGCTCGTTGTGTTTGGTGGGCAGTGTTACTTACATTTTCACGTTGTCACTATCGCTGCAAGTGGGTCTGAGTTATGCATTGTAGTTAGTAAGTTATGTGGCTGGGGAAGTTGTCAGCACGGCTTGTCCATGTTGAATGTTGACTGTTCATTTGATTTCTTGAGTTATGGCCATTGTACTATTACAGCGTTCAGAAAGCCAGGATATGGTGAAGCCATAATGAAATGAAGAGCGGCCTTCCTTTCTAGCTGACTTCCTGTGTAGCATGATGCTGCTGTTCATGTGGAGGAGATGGCAAGTTATAATCTATGTTTTCCTATGCTTAATTTAGGTGCATGGTGAGAGGTACTTGTTAGTTGTTATTGCCTTGCCCTTTCTTTCTTGGCCCCAGGGGGAAAGGAGGGGCTAGGGGAAGAGGATAAGACACTCGTCCCCTTTTTAATTTGGAAGGTCAAAATTGTCAAACACAACTTGGTGAAAAGAAGCTGATGTCCTCATGCAAGGGAGACTAAATTTCTAGCTTCCTTGCCAGTTCTATGAAATACCTGTGGGCAGGGATGGACATTTTGGTGAATGTTGAGACATTGAGAACGCTTGCAAACATGGCTGGCTTCTAAGTTACGATTGCTCATGTGCCATTCTTGTCGTTACTGATGTGGTGTGAGGTTGCTGGTCAGCTATATCCTATTGCCTTGTGACATGAAATCATTTTTCCATGGACATCTTGCTGAAGGTCATCTGATTATCTGCGAAACCTGAGAGGCATGATAACTGGCCATGTTTCACGATTGATATCTGCTGACTGCCATTCTCAATGACATTTATGACATTTCAATCTGGTTGCAGATTAATGAACGTGTGCTTGATTTTTTTGATTTTTTCCCTGATAAATTGATGCCTATAAGGTTTATAAAAAATGTTGCGTTGTTCTTGGCTCTGTCAACTCATTGGCGGTTATGTTCTTGTTGATTGGACACTGTTTAATTAGATGGTTGCTTCCAACTTCCATGATATGCAATTCCATGTCTTTCCCGTTAATGCAGAAATTGTTAGCGCAATGGTAGAGTATCCACATTGAGGTGGCTGGTGTGTATATGCATCTGCTGGGACTGACCACTGAGCATTTTGCGGGCTCAAAAATTTGAAAATATTTGCGTCCCCCTCATAGTGCATTCTAATAAAGTCTTTAATGCGATGCTATATGGTTCGATGTGGTAACTTCTTAGGATTATTATGTAGCACCTGTTACAATAGTTGGCAAAAAGCATCCCGTACGAGATTGTTTGTCAGCCTTGTCATAGTTCTCTTTTTGTCCATCCTTTTACACAATAGATTTGAGCCTTCCCATTACTGTTGGACATGTTTCTTTCCCTATTTGACGTAAAGCTTAGAAAATAGGGCAATCTTGGTGGATGTTTGTCGACCTAATATGTTGGAGACTTTCTGTTTGCTGCATCACTATTATTTCCGAGGGAAATCCTAAGGAGGCTTGCATCTCCATAAATAATGTTAATATGTTTAGGTAGTTGTCCATCTTTTAGTGTGTATTCCAGATTTGTTGGCTTGACAGCTTGGATTCAAAATGAGGACACCCCGATGGCCACATTGGAGATGTTTTGTAGTTGAGCAGACTATGTTTTGCAGTATGTTAGTTTTTTGAAATGCTTAATCTTGGACGGGCCACTATAACTATTCAGGAACGGTGATATGCCGCAATATAGCCACAACAAGCATTCTGAAATGGAAAATGACATTCATATCTTCAATTTATCTGCTTTTTAGTGCCTTACATGTTTCATTGTTTACATGTAATTGTGGGAAAACTTGTTAACTTAATGATAATAAAAGGATACTGAAGTCAGTAATTTGCAAGTATAAGTCCCAATGCTGGGTGAATCTTTTGAGTAATTGATGCCACAACCACTGTGATCCATTTCATAATTGCTGTATTACTGCAATTTTGCAATACCACACTATTACCACAATCACAGCCAAATTCACCTTTCGAATCGTTGGATTGCAGTATTTAATTCTTGCTTAGAATAGATGAACTATATTTGGGTGCTTTGTAGTGCTTAATTGACGGTGTGATTTGGATTTAGGAGCTGTGGCTTCAAGCTTGCCATAAAAGTCCCAATGATAATGAGCATAAAAGAGATGCCTTCTGATTAAAGGCTTTAAATGCTCCCCCTTCCCCTGGCGTACATTTGCCGAAAAGTTGTATCCCTCCTTTACAAAGTCCTTAATGAAATTGATGTGCAGGCTATGATGCTTACTTGGTAGGTGGATGTGTCAGAGATCTACTACTTAGCAAAACACCCAAAGATTTTGACGTGATCACAACAGCAACTCTCCAGGAGGTTGTGTAATACTGGATTGACTTCTAGTTTTTACTCTTGATTAGTTGGTTAAGAATATTTGTAATATAATGCCTTCTTTTAACAGATCAAGGAAAATTTTCGTCGTGCTTTTATTGTGCGGGGGAGATTTCCGATATGTAGGGTTCATGTCAAAGGTTCCACAATAGAGGTTTGTCAAAATAATGTTTCGATGTCCACTGGAGCTCCCCCCCCCCCCCCCCCCCAAAAAAAAAACTAGCAATTTTATTGTTCTATGGTCCTGTGAATATGATCTATCTATGGCTTTGTGGTTCAGGTATCTAATTTTGAAACAGCGGCAAGGGATGCTGAGGAGAAAGAAGATGTTCAACTGTCCACGTTGTCCGAACGTTATGACCAGCAGGATATCATGCGCTGGAGAAATTCCTTGCAGTGGGATTTTACAATCAATAGGTACGCAGATCTTTGCTTGTCAGATTTTCCATCGCTTCCATGTTTGTTTTTGTCCTTTTTGTTGCTTTTGTCAATTACCTATTTTGTCTACACTTGTAAACTGATATACAGAGATAAAGCCTCTAACTTTTTTATGTTCCTTGAATTTTGAGCAGTTTGTTCTATGACCCTTTTGCTGATACGATTTATGACTACTCCAGTAGAATGACTGATTTGACATTCCTGAAGGTGCTTACAATTGTGTCTACACACTTTCTTTCATTTCTCATTTCTGGGATTGTTTTGTATCTGCTCACTTATTTTCTTGATGATATTGTATTGTCTCAGCTACGAACTTTAATCCCTGCTAATTTGTCATTCAAAGAGGATTGTGGTAGGTGGTTTGCTCTCCTCCTCGTAATATTGGCAGAACATTCAAGTATGTATGCCGACTATATTTAAAGTCGAGTGGGAATTTTTTCTGCAGCAAGAATATTGGGGGGACTAAGACTTGCAGCTCGTCTAGGATTGTTGTTTGCAGAGGATACAGAGAAAGAAATACGTACTCTCTACGCTTCTGTTGCGACCTTGAAAAAGGTATTGCATCCTTTCAGGGACTATATTGGCCTTTTGGGCCCTTAATTGTTCATTTTGCATTTTGGCAATGCTTTGATATCAACTTTTAGTCCTTCCCCCACCTCGCTAAAAGGCCTCCCCAAGGGAGAAGACAAAGGGTAAAAAAATAATAATAGAGGTTATCACTCATCTGTGAGAATGACTACAAAAGCTCTTCACAAACTTGGGCTTTTTACTGCATTGTTGCTTCGTCTATCTGAAATTACTATTATTGACTTGTCGAGTGCTCAGGCTAGATTGATGATGGAGATGAGCTCTATGCTATCATATGGGTCAGCGGAGGCTTCTCTGGTCCTCCTGAAAAGATTCATCCTTCTTGAACTCTTATTTCCATTTCAAGTGGGTGGCTTGTATTGCCTGGTTAATGTATGCTTACTGTGGCCTTAGTCATCAAAGTGAGCTTTGTTGCATGTATTGCAGGCTGCATACCTTGCTAGCCAATCTGGTGCACGAAATCCTTCAATGTTAATGGTGAGTCAAGCAATTGAGTGAAGAGAACATCAATATAGGCTCTAAAGTTGATTGGCTCCCTCTTTCCTAGTTGTGAGTAATGCGTGGTTCAATCACCTCAACTTGATACAGCTTTTGCAGGTTTCTTAGTTGCTGATGTCTTGAAGACTGAACTATGGATTATGATAAATAAAATATGAGAAGTACTGTCTTGCTATAAGAAATAAAATTTATCTGCTGGCATGAAAGTTAGAGAACAACTCGTGGGTTTCCCTGCTGATTACACTGTGAATCATTACCTAACTATACCGGTGCCATTGATTCCTCTGCTTGGGGCTTCTTCAGCTAGAACTAAATTTCCTATGTTGAAATTCCAAAGGTGTGCTTTTGGGTTCTTAATCTAGAAAACCTTAACTGGTTATCCAATCTCAATTTTGTTGTCACTATTCCTTTCTCTGATTTGGCAGCTTGTCACCGTATCTTGCTTTGTGCAGGCATTGTTCTTCAACCTGGACAGTGTAGTTTCATGTGACCAGCCCTGCAATTCTGGTTTGTGGTAAGCAAATTTTCTCCATCTGTTATGGGGTCTGTTGCAATATTCTTGCAGTTGGACATGTCAGGTAGGTTGAAATAAAATGTGTGAAAATAAAATTCCACTTATGTGTGACAGGGTCAGCCTGCTCACCTTTCACCTTCCTTTGGTGAATTATCCGCAAGATGCTCTTGTAATTTGGACTCTTTGATCTGTTCTGTACCATGGCAACTGGAAACAAGGTGTAAAAACTGCAAGAGAACTTGCTGGACAGAGCGTCAATTTCGTGCCTGAGATTTTGGAATCATCCAATAATTTAAGAGATAAGGAGCTTGCAGAAAAAGTCGCTACGGTTGCATCAATTGTTTTAGATTCCATAGATGCTTTGACTGATTCAGAAGGTCTTTTGAAAGCCATGGGTGGTTACCAATCTTTTCCAAGATCCTAATCTGTAAGAATGCATTTTTCTTCTAATCAGCCTCCTCTTGCACGCAGAGCCTCCCCCCCCCCCCCCCCCCCCCCCCCAAAAAAAAAAACGAACACACACACACACACAAGCATCCAAGGCTACTGGAATCGACCTGGTGAAAGAACTGGCCAAGTCAGAGGTTAATGGTCTAATTGGTCTGTCCAACCAGTTAATACAGATTTCTGAAATAAGGGTTATCTGATTGTCTACAGATCTAACTTATGGGGTTTTATGTATGGAACATTTAATAAATCATACCATATGTAATGATCCGGCTTTGCCAGTTGTTGCCTTTAGGCGATGGTTAAGAAGTGATCAATATCTATTATTTAATGTTTATATTTATTTTCATAGAATCTTATCTGAATTAAAATTGCTTAATCGTATCCAATACTATTTACTTGCAATAATTTATACGGTTTCCTGTCATCACACATCAACTTTCTGTTGTTTTCTGCGCAATGTAAGATACTCATCAAAACATTTTTTGTTTTCTGTGGTTACCCTTCCATAACCTCGCGAACTGAGCGCAAGCAAGATCACCTACTCCCTCTCAGCCCACATTCCTCATCCTCGCCGTAGTCTTCACCACCAGTCCTTTGAGTAAACCATACTCTTGGTCACCATCATCCAATATCTAGCCCCACCATTGCGGCCACCATCCCGCTTAAGGTCACGGTCATGATGACAATCATGAATTGCAATTATCGTCCAGCTAAAGTTTGCGATAATCGTTGCCGATTAGGCCCAAATCCACCTTCTCCTTCATCTGGTGTCCCTTTGATCTCAGAACCACATTTCGGCTGGTTGAATTGTTAAACCACAACCTAAAATTTGAATGTGAGGGTTACGATTTCTTTGTGCTACTAGATTTAAGATCCATATCTTCCCCCCCCCCCCCCCCGGCGGTGAAAAAACTACTTTGTTGGTAGGTGTCACTTTCATGTTGTTGTTGGGCGGATGATGGCTGGTGTGTTCTTGCGTTGATTGAAGTGGTGATGGGATTATGGACTTATCGGCTTTGATTTTAAAGACTAATTTTGGAAAAAAAGTTAACTTTTGGAAAAGGAATTAAATTAGGATGAATTGTGAAATTTGATTATGCAAAATTATGTCCTAATTTAGATAAGATTCTATAAAAATGAAAATAACGATTAAATAAGAGGTGTTTATCACTTCTTAACCATCGCCCCCAGGGCGAAAATTCATTAATAATTTACTAGGCTTGTCGTAAAAATGTATATCTTGATATTGAGTTCTGATAAAAGGAGATGGGGCATTGAATTATCAATATGGTGTCTTACAAATAATGGCCTTGGACATATTAGTTTTAATGTTATGAAATGGTCAAGCCTAAATCATAGTAGTTTGTAATTTTGGAGATTGAAAAATGTCATAGAAAGTTCTCTAGATAGCAATAATAAAAATAAGGTGGCAGAAAGGTTGTGGAATCAACTGGTAATTACCTTATGAATGAGATGAACTCTGCAGGTTCAACTCTGGCATCCAGTAGCAGCATTTCTTTATTAAATCTTACTCCATTTTTTTTGAGAGGTTGTTAAAACTGGTGTATTTGTTGAACCTGTTATTTGACTAGTTCTTGATCAGGTCACATGTAGGCCAAGTGAACAGCAATTTCTGGACTAGACCATGATACAATTTCTGGTTGAACCGGCCGATCTGGTTGTGCTTTTGATAACCTTGCCTACACCCACACCCACACCCACTCCCAGACTGCATTCATGACAACATTGACAAGATCCCCTAAAAGCATTTTAGCTCTTTGCTTTTAGCTCACTAGAATTGAGGCCAAAAAACTCCCCAAAATTAGCTCCTTCAGGTGTGTGGACAGTGGACATTCATCTATCCTAAATTTTGAGCATTGCAAGTTCACTTCTCTTGTACACTTGAATAATGGCTGATGCTGTTGGATTCAAGTTTTGCCTGTTACTCTGGGTGGGCAAGTTCTAACCCCCCCCCCCTCTTTCCCCCTCCCGGTTGGATATGACTTGAGCAGCTCAGAACGTTTGAGTGATGTGCCGGATGTTCTCGTACAATTGTGATTGTCCAGGTATTCATATCAAAGAATGCTGGCAGACAAGTAGCTCATATTTTTGGTGTGCTGATGGACGATATAGAGTCACTGGAGCCAGAAAGGCATTATTACAGCATTGACTACAAATCACTCGGTAAGGGTGACATAGTGGAGACCAGGTTTGTTCTTGGAAAAGTTATTATGGAGACAATGAAGGACGGTGTCTCCCACCATCAAGCTTGCCTTGGAGAAGAAACAATTCCAAGCACCTAAACTGGTAGTTGAGCAGGTGGAGGTAGAGAGGTCAACTTCAATGGTTTCTGAGCTTGAAACATCAAAATCCAAGCATAGTGTAGAACGAGGATCAGGCGAACCTGACGAACCAAGCCAGCAAGGACCCAAGAAACAGAAGAAGAATGAGAAGACATGCAATGTTTTGCAGCAGAAACTTGTGGAGAAAATAGGAGAAATTATTAGCATGCAGAATATAGCACCAAAGAATCAACAGCAAAAGCAAGAAATGAAGGAGTTAAGCATCACTTAAGACTTACTAGCAAACAAAGCAAGAGTTCTAAGCAAAGTTTGCTAAGCCGCACAGGTTTGACTTTGAGTAAAATTATCAACCCGTGACACTGGGCAAGTGGTTTTATTTCTTTTAGAAAATGGGAGAAGTCTCAATGTGACTGAGCCAAAAGTCCAAGCTGGGCTAGGTTCGTGCCAGGGAGCTGGCTCAACCGGAAGCCATGTGTGTCAATTTGCTTTGTGTTCTTTTTTGCAACACCGCCCCCCACCACCAACCCCCCCCCCCCCCCAAAACCCAAAAAAAAAAAAGAAAAAAGAAGAGAGAAGCCCCCTCTTGTACTTGGTGTTTTTCCCGTGCGGGGTAGTGGTGGCTTTAACGGAGGCTTACTTCTGCTTGGCTACTTGTTAGTTGTTATAAAAAGGCCAATATTTGGGTAGGAAATATGAACTTTGCCTACATTCTTATTAGTGGTTGAAGCATATGGTGTAAGGCGGGATGCTCAGAGCTGTATTGTTTAGATTCTCTTTCAAAGGAAATTACTTCAATATTTTTTACACAAGTCTTTCTAAGAGGACCACAATATTAGCATATTAAGTATTAACCATTACATTTCCTTATAAGCTTTGGTCTTAGCCTTCCAATTTTTTCCCCCTTTGGTGGTGTAGAAAATGGTGGATTTATAAAGGTTAATTTTACGGTTAATATGCTAAGAAAATATGACGACTAATATGTTAAGATCATAGCTCATTTATAAGAAAATATAGGTGGAATTTTGAAATTAAATCTTTCATCTCAGTATTGAGCGTATATTCAAGGGCATATTCTTTTGTATCATGTAAGGGTCTGAATGATGAATGATGAATGATATTGTATTGGTGGATTGGATACTCAAAAAGAATCAAATGTCACCTATCAAATGGTGAATGATATCAAATTGTGGTGAATCATATTGAATGACTAATTGTTGTTGAAACATGCAGAAGGTCTTATTCTTTTCAACTTACCTTATGTACACCTTGGTATACATGACTTGATGTTGTTGAACAATATTGCATGTTACAAATGTTGCGAATGGCAATGACTTGTTTTGTATATAATTGATAACACCCCAATTTTATTTGTATTTAATGTGTATAATTAAAAATTTTTTAAATTTTTTTAAAAATGTGCAGAAACCAAAAAGATAATTGTAAAAGTAGCAAGTGTTTTAAATAGATATGTATAACAAGTACTTTGGGGGGGGGGGAGATTTCTTTCAATATGTTGTTTCAACTTTCAAGTCTCAGTCAAAAGTATTTATCATCTTTGTGTAGTTTCTCAAGTCCTTGATGTTAAATTTTTTCCTTTATGCTTTGGTGTAACCAAAGTGATAATTTTTTTCAAGTATAAAATATTTACAAATAACGTCACCAAAAAATAAGCAGTGGAAATATACACAACATAAAATTTTAAGTAGTACACACGAGAGCAAAAACTAATTTTGCAATAAGATTACATCAGAGTAACATTGTCTATTTGGGTTTCTTTTCAACCTGTCATGGATTGTCAAATGTCGTCTATTTAATTGGAGGTAATTCACAATATTAACTTTTATGGTGAATATTGATGTTTTAAAAAAAATTATTAATTCAATTGGATCATTTAAATTTTCTTCACTTTTTATGAAATAACTAACATTATATATCTTATAATGGTAAAGTAATATAGTTTTCAAATTATTATTGAAAAATAAATAAAGTTTTGTTTTTGTTAAATATTTTATTTGCATAACATATTTCAATGTTGAATAACTCATATGAAGAAAAGTGCTCAGAGCATTCCCAACCCACATTTCACATTTTAGAACCCTATACTGTCACCTCAGCAAAAGTTATCTTTTTGGAACTCATGATCATGCACTCTTCCAACCCATGGAGGTCCAACTTAAATCAATTAATAAAATATTTATAATGGACCCACCTTATAATATACAATCTGTTTTTTAATAATCCAATTAATATTTTTTAGAAGGAAACAAAAGACAAACAAAAAAATGCACAAAATAACAAAAAAAGAGGAACGGGAGGCTGGAAGCAGAACGCTTGCCTATTCCTCCACTCGTGGGACTTGCCAAGGAAACAATTTTATTAGTTGCTTTTACGTTAGGACCCACCAGTGACGAACGCGTGTCCCTAACTAAGAATGCTCTTATCATAAGTGTTTAAGTAGTGTTAAATAGTTATCAGTAAATCTTTATGATAAATTAAAAAGTACATGGTCTAAATTGTGCTAAATTAAATAAACTTGAATGCTGTTGGAAAAATACATAGTTAAGTATTGACAATGAGAAAGCACTGATGGTGAAAGAACCCAAAAAAAAAAAAAAAAAAAAAAAAAAGCGGCCCAAGGTCTCCAACGCCTGTCCATCAAGGGTCATTACTCATTGAGCATTTTTTAATGGAGAATAAAATATTGTGTCATAACTCTCTTAACTCATAAGACAACCTTGGGGATATATAGGCTCGTCTAAAGTAATAAATTTAATCAAATAAATAAATTGGTGACTTCTTGTTGGCTCACGCAGATGCTCCGAGTCTCCGTCAAACTGCAAAGCATATATCTTTTTAAAAAAAATTCTCTCCCGGTCCCTTTCTCACGGTTGGAAATTTGTTTTTATTTATCTTAATTTTTTATTATTCAATTCGAGTTTTCAACGGTCTCTGGGGCTATAAAGGTCTGAAAAACAGGTGGATGCGCACATTAATGTGAGGAACGTACTTGTTTGCAGTGCCGAGTAGAAAAGATCCCCCTTCTTTTTTGTAATTACTAGAAATCTTAAATCCTGATTTACCAACACTTCACCTATTTTTTCATTTGTAAAATAAAAATTATTTTCCATTTCAAAAACATTTTCAATCTATTCATTTTTTGGACTTGGAAAAATCCAGCATTATTTCAAGTTATTGAATTGGTATGCCACGAAATTTTTTATGGATTTTTTGATGATCTATTGCAAATTATTTGTAGTTACTAAATACACAGGAGTGAGCATTACTTTGCAAATATTTAATTTTTGTATACCACCACCGAGTTCAGGTCACTTAAACTTGGTGGTGAGATGATGTGGCAGCGGACTTGGTTGAGAAAGTGAGAGCTTTGTTCACAAGTTTTGACCGAAGACACACTTCATGGGTCACATCGTTAGCTTATTTTCTCTCTTTATGAACCACCCATTAACTCTCTCCAGCCTTCAACTTAAATTCCCTAAAAAAAAAGTTGGTTCCTCGTAGAGAAGCTCACTTCTTACTCGTCCCCCTCATTGACCCAATTCTCAAATCTTTCACTCTGGTTTATCTGTGTAAAGAATATCGAAGCAAATCCTAGATTGTTACCACAAAAAACATTGTCATCGAAGAAATTTGAAGGAAGAATTTGGTTGCTGCACTTGTTGAGGAGAAGCTATATTTGGGAAGTGGAAGTTGAAGATTTTGATCTTTGTTGTTCCTTTCTGTAGAAGATAAGTTATTATCTGTGTAGTAGATTACAATTGTTTGGGTTATGGGTCTATTCTTTTCATTGGTCTTTTTCAATTTACCAACTTCAATTTACTTTAATTTCAACCCACTTCAACCAATTTCAAGCCATTTCAATAAAAAATACCAACTTTAAAATACTTCAATCAATTTCAACCTACTTTAATCCACCTCCTTCAAAATTATATTGTCACTATTTTACCCATTATATAAAAAATATACCAACTTCAATCAATTTCAACCTACTTCAACCCGCTTCAGCAAAAAAATACCAGCTTCAATCAATTTCAACCTATTTCAACCAATTTTACCTTTTTACCAACCCCAATTTACCAACGAAAAGAACAGATATGTATGGAATTTGAGGCGTAACTGGGGTGGGGTGTACTTCGCTAGTTGTTAATTTGTTGAATGTATGGTGGGTTTGCGTTAGGGTTGGTGGGCTTTACTAAATTGTTTTTGTTGCTTACGTGACTAGGTAGCTATTTTTTTTTTTTTTTGGCCTGCTAGTGTGACTATTATGACTCAATTGCTTTGACTAAATGGTTGAAGATTTAGAAATCTAGTTTTCGGGGAAATTCATGACTGAACATGAGTTTAAATATGAAGGAGGCGATGTTATGGACAAAAGTAATTCTGATGTTGACAAATTGTCCTTCTTTGAGTTGAAAGGGTATGTTGAAGTGCTTGGTTTTGATAATGTGGTTGACTTGTATTATGCAACACCAGTGTTGAGCTTGAAATCTGGTTTGACGAAGGGCAAGAGTGATTTAGAATCAATTAACATGGCTACTTGTGTAAGAGCACACAAAGCCTTAACTGTGTTCATAATTCATGGGATGGATGAACCTAGTTTAATTCCTCCTGCTCTCCCTACTCCAGAGATGCTTATGCCCAGTAGCCCAAAAAGCATGGCCTCTGGTTCAACCCATTCAATTAGCTCAAAATCCTTTGGCCCTAGGGTGAAGCATACTCCTACTAGTCCCATTGTCAAAAGTAAAAAAAAAAAAAAAACAAAACAAAAGGTCCTAAATATGTTTGTTACTGTGGCCCCAAAACCAACAAGCCAGGAGCCCAAACAACATCAATGCCAGAGGCCCAAACAACAAAAATATCAGAGGCTAAATAAAAAAAAATAGTCCAAGAAGCTGAAAACCCACCAATCCTAAAGGTCCAAAAATACTGATGCAAGAGGCCCAAAACCCACCAATGCCAGAGGCCTAAACTTCATCAACATAACCTAATGAGACAGAGGATGTCCGATACACACAAAACTCTAGAGCGCTAAGTCTTGAGAAATGCAATGACAAAGACAAGGGACGTGTAGGTATGATTAGGAGGACCCTCATCCTGATTCACCTATTCCATGGCATGAACTTGTTGGAGGGGGTGAATATATCTTCTCATTAGGGGATGACAGTGAATATGAACCTGAGGGAGAAGACCAAGATGAACCTGCATCAAAGAAAATATCTTCAAGCAAACACAAAGGGGAAAGTAGTGTTGATGACACTAGGGTAGAAGACATGGAGGGGAGTGATGCTAATGATGAAATGGACACCAATATAGATGGCATAGAGACTAGTGATGAAGAGTGGAAAATAATAAATGAGCATGTTAAAAGCTTCAAAAACCAAAGGTAGTTGAACATGAGTAGGAAAGAGTTGGAGTTAGTGATATTTCCCAAATATTTAGGGAATGTCATAGTAAATACGAAGATTCCAAAGATGAAATAGACACAGCGGGTGAGATCGATGATGACGTGCCCAAGTTATTGAGAAAGAAGGACAACCCCATGAATGTTGATAAGAACACTAATTTCAAAACATTGAAGTGGCAGATTGGGGCAACAATAAAATTCAAAGATGCTACTGCTATGTTTGCTATTTTTCAAGGATATAACCTGAGAATTGTAGTATCAAACTCTACAAGGAAAAGAATTGGTGCTGCTTGTAAAGAGTCTTGTAATTTCAAGGTTTATGCTTCATGGGATAGGCAAAGGGTAACTTATGTTGTGAGAACAGTGAACAAGCATCATAACTGCACAAGAAATATACTGAGAAATAGGCAATCGAAAGCTCGATGGGTTGCAAGATACTATCTTCTAAAGTTCAAACACACCATCTAAGGAGTTACAAACAGAAGTTAAGAGATACTTTGGAGTTATGATCACTAGCTGGTTTGCATGTAATGTGAAGAGGAGAGCACACAAACTAATGCATGGATCTCTGAAAGAGCACTACTACAAAGTGGGAAGGTACATTGAGGAATTGAAAACATCAAACAATGGAAGCACTTTCTTACTTGTAATAGACCCCACAATTACCAAAGAGATCTTAGTTTTTCAAAGGCTTTTTGTATGCTTTGAGGGTTTGAAGTAGAGTTTACTGTCAACGGTAGACCTGTTCTATGTATAGATGCTGCATTTTTGAAGACTTTTTTCTGGGTGGTTGCTTATTGATAGCCATTGGGATGGATGAGAACAATCAGATGTTCCTAGTTGCTTGGGCAATTGCTAAAGGAGAGAACGGTGATAGTTGGGAATGGTTTTTCACAATTTACAAGTAGTTTAGGAGGCACACATGGATTTGGGTGGACAGTAATTTTAGATGAACACAAGGTAAGAAACATACCAAACTTTACAGTCAATTCTTCATGCTTTAAATGTTTGAAGTCTGATCTTATTTTTGACCACTTGAATGCCTTCTATTACAGTTAATTCTTCATACTGTCTCCACAGTGCTACCTAACTGTGAGCATAGGTATTGTGCAAGAAACATTTAAGCCAACTAGAAGAAATAATATGAAGGTGAAGAATTGAAGATCTTATTCTAGAATGCAGCAAAGGCTTATAATTAAGCTAATTTCAAAGATGCTTTAGAGGCCTTGAAGCTTGCATCCAACCAAGCACATGGGGATTTTCTGAAAGAGAATCCAACATTGTTTTGTGGGGCATTCAGAGAGTTAACTCCAAATGTGATATTGTACTTGACAACATCGCTGAGACATTCAATGCTTATATTGTACACGCTAGAGCCAAGCATTGCATAGATATGTTGGAAGACATCAGAGCTTCATTGATGGAGAGAATGTATGTTAAAAAGAAAATAATGGAGGTTGCTGAAGATGAAATATGTCCAAGACTTAGATTGAAACTTGAGAAAGAAATGGAGGAAGCTAGAAATTGTCATCCAATTCCTTCAGAAAATAAGGTTTTCTAAGTCATGCACTGACTTGATAATCTCATGGTAGACATTGGCACTGCAAGCTACACTTATAGGAAATGGGACTTGACAGGGATCCCATGTTGTCATGCCATAGCATGTGTGCGGCTTGGTTTAAACAAGATGCTGAGGCACATGTCCACTTATACTTTAAGAAGGAAAAGTATTTGTAAGCATATCAAGGAGGGTTGCCCCTTGTGCTGGTGAAAGGCACTAGCCTGAGATAGATCTACCACTTAACCCTTTAGTGGTCAAGATTGGACTAGGGAAGCCTAGTAGGAATAGGAAGAAGATTCCTCATGCAGATGCTAAGATGCTAGGAAAATGGAGCAGGCATGGAAGACAAATGGGATGTAAAACTTGCCATGAGCTTAGATACAATAAAAGAACTTGCCCACAAAAGAATAACCCAGATCTACAGTAAGCTCATCAAAAAAGACAAAAAGACAGACACAGAAAGCATCAAATAGAGGTTTCTGATAAAGAAATGTAGCAAGATGCAGAAGCTACCAAGGGAAGAGGAGCAAACAGAGGGCCAAGGAGGGGGATTACTAGAGGAGCTGGAAGAAGACGTGGGGGAGGCAGAGGCAGAGCTACAGAAGTGGGAACAAACCATAGGGTAACTTTCACTCTTTAAAATGCTACTTTCTAGGATGCTCTAGGAGTAATTTTTAATTAGCCATTTTTACTTTTCTCAGGATGCTGATGTAGCTAGGAGTGGACCACGACCAGTGATAGATGGAGGGAAACTTATAATGTTCTCTCAAGCATCAATAGCAAGCAATAGCTCACAGCCACAACCAATGACTTCCGATTGAATATTGAATGCATCTACAACAAACACAAGAACTAGTTGGTTGTCCTTTTGTTATTTCTTTATTCTTTGCATTTTACTTGATTGTTTGAGCTTATTTTTTGGGGGGACTTCATAGTAGTGCTTTTGTTTAAGCAGTAACCACAAAGCTTAGTGGTTCTTTTAGTAATATGAAGACCAATATAACTGTTTGTTTATACCATGTGTGTTTGCTAATATTTGCTTGATCAGACAATGTCATTTGCAAACCAATGAATCCAAACTTATTTTTTAATTCAATCAGGACAAAGGTACACTGCCACCACCCTTAAATAATCCTAGTTACAAAAGCAACTACCAACACAAGTACAAAGGAAAACACAAACTTCTCCACAACTGAATTCCTTGTAGCCTTCAATTTCAAACCAAGAACTTCATCCATCAACTCCTTTACTTTATTCTCTGTTTTTGCCCTTTTCAAATTCTTTTTGGAGATGTTTATCTTCAAGATTTCATTCTCTTCCTTTAGCTTGTCTCTTTTCTCAAATTCAGCAATGAATTCATCCATCCTTTGTGCCAGAATTCCCTTGTTCTCAAATAAGCACATTTTCTCCTCTTCATCCCATTTGGAGAAACCACAATCTTCTTTTGCCTGTTCAATTACAACTTCAAATTACTTACAGCAATTCCAATCCCAAATGAAAGCTTAATTTTAAAAAATCAAACTTTTCTTCAATTACCTTCCATAATGGGAAGTCATAAAATTTCTTATCTCTATTTAGAGGCCTCTTGCAGATCTGAAGTATAGGTGGTAAGTCGTGGTGCCATTTCACAAACATGTGCTCCTTATTTGATGCACTTTACATTGCTCTGCTACCTAAGTTCATTGACTTAAAAACAGTTCTCTTACTTCCCCTCATTTTATGAGCTAAATTATAGTTGCACACGATGGAGGGTTATTAAAACAAAATGATATAAAGAGAGAAGGAAGCAAACACCCATGACAATGGTAAGGGCATAAAAATAGGAGTTGTAAATTGTAATTCATGGTAGAGTTAGAGGTAGAAGGAGGGCTTGGTTAAGGGGGTGGTTGATAGAGGGAGAAAGTAACCGTGTGACAGAGAAAGTAAGCTGACAATGTGTCACATGAAGTGTGTCTTCGGTCAAAACTTATGAACAAAGCTCTCGCCATGTCAACTAAGTCCGCTGCAAAAACTCGATACCCTATCCCTTCCCCATTCCAGTTCAATCTCTCTCTCTCTCTCTCTAACTCATCCCTCTCTCCCTCTTGAACTCACAACACCATACACCATCATCTCCGCCACCTGCACTGCCGGCACAACACCCACCTTCATCCTCATCTGCACCGGCTTTCACACATCAACTACCAGATTGCCTCATCTCCACCGTCCACGAATCGCCTAGATGGACGACCCAGATCGAAGAAGCTCAAGTATAAAAGCAAAGACTGCAGCGCCAGATCGAGTTTTTTTAGGAGTTTTTCTTTGGGTTTTAAGTTGTAATTCGAGTAAATTTTAGCATGATTTTAAGTCAGTTGTTCTAGGTTTTTTTTCAATTTCTCATTGTTCTAATTTCAGATTTTATATTCGCTTTGCAATTCAAAACTTCAAAGGATTAGTGTAGCTTGTTAATATTTGAACCCTTTTGGATGATTTGTGGTTTGAATTTGATATGTTCTAGGCTTGGAATTGCTCGATTAATCACCAGATTTCTTCCCCTTTTTGTTCTAATTTTTCGGTTTTCATTTTAGGTTTAGGAGTTTAATTTGAGTCTTAGCAAATTCAGGGTTGTAATTTGTTGATTTTGCTATCCGAATTTGAAGTCTTAGATCTATTTGGGTTTGAATTTGTTCCAACACTATCACTGCTCCGTGTTCTTGGCTGTTTTGGGTGTTGAAACTCCATAAATGGAGTTGGTATTGTTGGGATGAGCTCAGGATCAAGCTGGGATTCCCTTCTTACTTCCCTTGTTTGTATTTCCGCCCCTCCCCTGAATTTTTCCCTGTTCGAGTGCTAGGCAAGGAATCAGATGTTGCTCCCCACCTTCCCTTGTGAATCAGTGATGATGATGGTTGAATTGGCAGCGTGTTCAATAGCAGACTCGTCCCTCTTGCCTTTGTTTTCTCTGTTTCAGGTTTCAATTTATTGCTCTGTTTTTCTGTTTTTGTTTTGAGTCCCTGCCCTATAGCTCAGTTATTTGCTTTTTAGCAGTTTGGCTTATGCGATTGTATTCTGATTTTAGTTGAGGTAATTTGGTTGATTTTAGTTTAGTTTGGTTGATTATGCTCTGATTCGATTATGCTTAGTTTTAGAAGTTTAGTTGCTCAATTGCTCATTTCTCTGTCTTCTTTTCCCTGTTTCTTCCTTTAAATGCTGGATTATTACTGTGTTCTTTACTTATTTCTAATATAAATTCTAGTGTTATGTTCATCCCTTGTTTCCATAACTCTTTCTATTTTGGGGTTGATTTAGGTTAGTTTATTTACTAACACATTATGATGGTTTCATTTTGGTTGATTATGGTTTCATTTAGGTTAGTTCAATGGATTTATATGCATTAGTTGATTTTAGTGAGTTTTGTTTGGTTGATAATCTTAAACATTATGGGCATGAGATAAAATTACCTTAGCTTAACTTTATTATTTTAGCCCTTATATGTTTGATTCTCGATTAGTTTAGGCTATTGTAGTTTGATCTTATTTAGTGACCTTAATCTTATCCTCGTCCTTGAGAAGACGACCCTCAAGTACTATGACGATAGTCATATACTTGCGGTATTTTATTTTTCACTCGAAATTATCGCACAAATTGTCAACCTAAGCACCAGTCGTAAATACATCTAATTAAGCTATAAAGGACTGAATTTCCTAAATTTCAGATTAGATTATTACACGCAAAATGAATAATATTCGAAGTACATAAAACATCAAAAGAACTAAGGGCATTAAACAAGCAAAAACCAATTGAAATAAACATGCAGCAACCTAGACCATGAACAAATTAGGAGTTGCAACAGTAAAGCACAACTTACCAGAAGGAGTCTAAACAGAGATAGGAAGGAAGAAGACAGGAAAGAAGAGCAGCGTAGGACTTCCTGGGTTTCCTGACCTCACTGAGCTCAACCCAACAAAACCCCATCCTGAAGCAGAACCTGACCCGGATTTCACAAACACAGCCTTAAACCTACTGCTTTCATAGAGGCCCGAAACAAAGCGACCAACTTAAACTAGAACCGTGGAGCGGAAACAAGATTTCAACCATCCATTGACCAAGAAAATCAAAAACGAGTTTCAAAATCCATTAAAAATGGCGGAATCGCCATTACCTAGCTCTAACAGAACGAAAACAGGGGAAGAAAATACATCGAGATCAATCAAACCTGAACCTAAAACACTACATTTGCAAGCTAAAATCATGAATGTCTACTCCAGATTATCAAAATAAAGTTCAATTACATGAAATTAAAACCCACCAAAAAAAAAAAAAACCGCATCTAAAATCGAGTTCAAGACAAAAGAAACGAGAATCAAACCCTAAATTACTAATACTGAAATTAAAACGAAAATACCGTAAAATTAGACCTAAAACTTGAAACTAAAACCTAGATTATACCTAATTCCCTACCTTTGATTGCCACTACCTCCACTTTATAGCCAAACCCAACTCAATCGCAACCCTTCATTCGCGTGGGACGGTCAAGATGGGGATGACGATGTAGGTGTGCTGGCAGTGCGTGGAGCGTCCATGGTGGATGAGGATAAAAGTGGCGTGGTGGCTAGAGTTCGATCGAGAGAAAGAGGGAGATGGGATGAAGAAGACATATGAGGGTGTGAGGTTCAGGGGGCTATAAGGTTCCTCTTGGGTTTTCGGGGGTCTGAAAGCCAAGAGAGAAGAGAGAGAAAATAAGAGTTAAGGGGGGGGAATAAGTCACGTGCTGTGCAGGTGATGCTTGGGCTTCCCTTTATTGAGGTTTTTCCTTTTTTTTAGGTTATAAAAGAAAACGGGCTAAGAATTTTGGATCGGGTTTGAGTCAATCTTGCCCAATGCTTCATTTCCGGCATCTTTTCAATCATTTTTCCACATCTTTCTCAAATTATTAAATACCCACAAAACAAAATCAAATCAAATAAAAAATCTAAATATAACCATTATTTTAAGCATAAATTAGGTATAAAAATATCGTAAAATAGCATATTTTTAGCATGAACAAATGCCCCATACCAAGATTTTGCTCGTCCTCGAGTAAAATAATTAAACTACCTAAAAAGAAATAGAAAATAAGAAAAAGAAAATTCTAACTCACTGTCGTAGGAATCACGGTTGCATTTAGCGAATACAACAAGTTCTTTAAACCCCTCGGTCGCCCAAGTGGACGAGTAAGGTCTCATGAAGGTTTTCAAGTGAAATAGCCACAAAAAATTATTTCAAACACAAAAGAAAAATATTTTTGGGTTTTTCAAAATATGAACATATACCAAGTAATGGGAAAATCTTGTACACAATCCAGGCAATAGCAACACCCTAGTAACCAAATGACAAAAGTATATACAAATAGAATGTACAATCAGAAAACATCCAAGTCAAAAGAAGCATCCCGGCTCTCATTTTTCACCGCACACTCCATATGCAATGATATGTACACCTTGGTGCATGTGCTAATGTGTATCAACTCTTATGAATCAAGTTGTAACATTGACACGTTTCCCGCTTCCTTGCCTAATTGCCTTATTTGCTCCATTTTTCCATTTTTTTCTTTTTTCAAGATTGATAATGCATACGCTAAACCCGCTCCACTTACAAATATTCGGGTCTTTCCCAAAAAGGGGTTTTTATTAGATTGTGCAAAACACTTATTTCATTGCCCAAATAGATGTGAAATCAAGTAAACTAGCACATATTCAAGCCAATTAAAGATGTGAAATAAAGAAAGTGGTTATGAACATTGGTGCCTGGATTTTTATTCACTTTTTAATTTTTCGCTTTTTTTCTTTATTTTACAAGAGTTGAAAAGGCAATTTAGACAAACAAATGGTTCACATGCCAACTTAACAACAAGACCCTAAGAATTGAGGATAACGTGAGTGAGGTAGCACAAAATCACACATATGGGATGGAGTTATTATGAAAAATCGGATCTGCATCCTTAATTAGACATCTCATCATGCAAACTCTATTTACATATAACTCAATAACCTAGCATATGGGATGACAACTACCTAAGAAAGCACACAAATCCCAAAAGAAAAACAAAAATTTTTTGAATTTTTTTGAAAATATATACAAATGGACATCCCACTCCTACACCAAAACTTCACAATGTCCTCATTGTGGGAACTAAGCATAAAAAGCAATCACATAAGCTATACAATCAGGAAACCAACACAAAACTGCAAGTATATACAACTAGGACACCAATAAAAATTACAAACAAAACCACAAACAAACCAAAATCAAAACCAAAATCACAAAAGAAAGGAAATCAAAATCCAAAACCTAACAAAAATAGACCAAAACACACCTAATCACCAAACCAATCCAAACCACCACTAAAGCCAAAAGAAAACCAAATACACATAATTACAAAAACCAAATCACAAAATAAAGCGAAACAAAAACCAAAACCTAACAAAAGAATACAAAACCGATCAAGACCAAAACAAACGTAATCACCAAAATAAAACAAGACAAGACCAAAGACCTACTAAATACCAACCTAAATCCAAAAGAACCATAAAATAAAACAAAATACAAAAGAAAAGAAAACCAAAATGGAAGACCAAAACAAAGTCACTAAAACACCAAAAAGAGAACAAAAAGAAACTATTAAACAAAAACAAAACCAAAGAAAAACTAAAACTTGCTAGACTAAAAAAAAACAAAACACAAAACTAAGGAAGCAAAACAAAGGAACTAAAACATACACAAGAACAATCCTAGATATCCACAACTAACTAATATTCATAAAATCATAACACAACCAAAGGTGATCATAGCCAACACGGCTCAATAAATTCCAAATTGCTCCTGAAAATCGATCACCCATACAATCACAGTCTTAAATATCCACAACTAAGTACGAAAAGAAAGAAGAGAATCCTAAATATCCACAACTAAGTACAAAAAGAATAAGAGAGAAAAGTTAAAACGATCATATCAGGTCAGGTACAAAAGTACACCCAAGTTATACCTCTGCAAATCCGCTTAGTTAGAGGTCTATGGAGTGTCAGCTACTCCATATTAAGCTGAAAAGTGCTACTCAAATCAAAACTCATTAAAGCACGTAGCAGCTTATCAAACAAAGAAGTCCAACTCTTAATCACATAGAAACAGTGAAAAGCAGTGAGTTAGAGTCGGAAAGAGTACATCTACCTGGCCAATAAAGTACCAGTAAGGACTCGCTTCAACTTATCAAATAGTTAAGCCCAATCAGAAAAGAAATGAACATACTCAGAACGAGCCAGTATTGAGGTTATTGGCCTAGAAATCATATCGACATGAACGAGTAGTCTAGGTAAAATAGTGGGTACACAGTTCACAAGTCTTGTAATATCAAAAACTACGAGAGTCTAGTTTAAATCAAAATTCTTAGGGACAACATTATTAGACTCGACACTTTCAGACTTGCAATATTCAAAAAGGAGGTCAGCTTGGACAGGATCAAAAGAAAATGATTTACATTCAGCAGAGAGATCCACATTCAAACTTACGTTGTCATCAAACCCACGTGAAAAAGATTCACATTCAATAGAAAGAATATTATCGTCAAAGTCCAAAATGGTGGATTCAGTTACCTCATCGCATAACTCCTGTGAAATATCTTCCGAATCAGCTAAGTCATAAGGCTTAATCTTGGTTGCGATGCTCATATCTAACCCAGCAGGGATCTCAAGGTCATCACCCACCTCAAATTCTCGAGAGTGAGTAAAAGGGGCGGGTGGATCAGCATAAGTTAGGACATTTTCAGTGACATCCTTAGATGAGCTAGTGAGGGGTACAAGGTCTGGTGATAGAGACGTGGGGAGGGAACTCTCTTATTCTAGATTAGGCAAAGGCATGTTTTCATTCAAGTGGGGCCTAGATTGATAAGAGGGATCAAAATCATCATCAACACTAATTGTAGGTTTAGGATATCCTAAACTAGAGTCAGGCTCACTACAATTCTCCCTACTTTGGTTAGAACATTAAGAATATTCAGCAATTCTCTTTTTTATTGTCTCTACCATTTGATCAGTCAATTCATTAATCTTCCTTTCAATACTTGCCCAAAGCATCCACATAAGCACCATAAGGGCAATGACAAGTAGCATGATCAGAAGACTCACAATAATTGCACAAAACAAAAGGCAAATAAGAGTGAGATAGGTCATGTGAATCTATAAAGGGATCCTGTGGGCAAGGACTAACAAGAAAAACAGACTCACTATGAGTTGGGTAACCAAAATTATTTCTAGTTTGTTCAAACTCGTAAGTGTCCCAAGCTTGTTTTTCAAAGAAATCCCAAACCTTATCTTGAGTTTTAATAATAAACAATCCAAACCCCCAGGGTACATAGTCTCAATATGATCCCTATATTCATCATTAAGACCCTCAAAGATCGTTTGGCAAATTTTCCATTTCTCAAAACAATAATCAACACATTGAGCACGAAATTCATTCAATCTACTCAAGTGTCGCCAAAAAATCTCATGCTCAAACTAAGGGAAATAGAAATTTGCCATTTTATTTTTGAAGTTTTTAAAGTTTTCAATTTTTAGTGGTTTTCAAGTTTTTCTTTTTTTTTTTTTTCAATTTTAGGCTTTTCTAATGTTTTTTTTTTTTTTTTTGATTTTGGGAATTTTTCAAGAAATGAACTAAGCTAAGCAACTCTAAATAACGAAATCAAGAAAGCAAGATAAATCATGTGCAACTAATAGGAAAGCAACAGAGAAAAAGAAAAATGTAAACCAAATCTCAAGCGTCGTCCCCAGCAACGACGTAAAAAGTTATACGATAATTTCGAGTCTAAAATAAAATGCCACAAGTACATGACTATCATCGTAGTACTTGAGAGTCGTCTCCATAGGGACGAGGATGAGAATGAGGTCACAATCAATTAAATTAAATTATCCTAAAATAGGCAGAATTATCAACCTAAACACCAGTTGTAAATATATCTAATCAATTAAGCTATAAAGGATTGAATTCCCCAAAGTTCAGATTAGATCATTACACGCGAAATCATTAATATTCAAAGTACATGAAACATCAAAAGAACTAAAGGCATTAAACATGCAAAAACCAATTGAAATAAATAGGCAGCAACCTAGACCATGAACAAATTAGGAGTTGCAACAGCAAAGCACAACTTACAAGAAGGGGTCTAAACAAAGATAAGAAGAAGAAAGGAAAGAAAAGCAGGGCAGGACTTTTTGGGTTTTCTGGCTCACTGAGCTCGATCCAATAAAACCCCATCCTGAAGCAGAGCCTGACCTGGATGCCACAAACACAGCCCTAAACCTACTGCTTTCATGGAGGCCCGAAACAGAGCAACCAACTCAGACTAGAATCGTGGAGTGGAAACAAGATTTCAGCCGTCCATTGACCCAAAAAATAAGAAGCGAGCTTCAAAACCCATTAAAAATGGCGAAATCACATGACCTAGCTCTAACAGAATGAAAACAGGGGAAGGAAAATGCATCGAAATCAATCAAACCTGAGCCTAAAACAATACGTTTGCAAGCTAAAATCATGAATATCTACTCCAGATTATCAAAATAAAGTTCAATTACATGAAATTAAAGCCCTAAAGAAAACGCATCTAAAATCGAGTTCAAGACGGAAGAAACGACAATCAAACCCTAAATTACTAATACTGAAGTTAAAACCAAAATACCCTAAAATTAAACCTAAAACTTGAAACTGAAACCTAGATTATACCTATCTACCTAGCTTCGATGCCACTATCTCCACTTTATAGCCGAACCCAATTCAATCGCAACCCTTCATTCGTGTGGTATCGTGGACGGTCGAGATGGGGATGACGATGTAGGTGTGCTGGCAGCACGTGGAGCGTCGATGGTGGATGAGGATGAAGGTGGCGCAGTGGCTGGAGTTCGATTGAGAGAGAGAGAGAGATGGGATGAAGAAGACAGATGAGGGTGTGAGGTTCAGGGGGGTATCGGGTTCCTCTTGGGTTTTTGGGGGTCTGAAAGCCGAGAGAGAGAGGAGAGAAAATAAGAGTTAAGCGGGGGAAAATGAGTCACGTGTTGTGCGCCTGATATTTGGGCTTCCCTTTATTGGGGTTTTTCCTTTTTTTCTGGATTATAAAAGAAAATGGGCTAAGGATTTTGGGCCGGGTTTGAGTTAATCTGGCCCAATGCTTCATTTTCGGCATTTTTTGATCATTTTTCCGCATCTTTCCCAAATTATTAAATACCTACAAAACAAAATGAAATCAAATAAAAAATCTTAGCATGAACAGCTGCCACATCATCCCACCACCAAGTTTAAGTGACCTAAACTCGGTGGTGGTATACAGAAATTAAATATTTGCAAAGCAAAGCTCACTCCTGGGTATTTCGCAAGTACATATTATCTTTAACAGATCATCAAAAGTAAGGATTATTTAAATTAAAAAATCCATTTTTTATTTTGGTCAATAATACCACTATATTTTTATTTCGATCAATAATGCCACTATGAAATACACTTTGCTCAAAAATTCCATCAAGCCCTCCAAGTAACCGACTTAGCAGTTAAAAGCACTTCTACTTTTTTATTTTTAAAATATTTTAACTGGAAATGCAAGTGAAGGGGGAAAAAAGAAAAAATAATTAAAAGAAGATTAAACCTACTTAAACACCTAACTCTTCCCTCCAGAATAGGCAGCAATGCTTCTGATTTTGCCCCTATTACTACACCTACTGATATTGTTACTTCCTCTTCTGTCTGCGCTTCTACTGTTGTTGTTTCTTCTTCTGTTTGTCAAGTTGTTTGTAGTGTTGCTTCTTTTGTCTGTCCACCTACTCATTCTACCCCTATCTATGCTAGCTCTCTCTACAACTGTATCTGCTGGTTTTTTCTACCCTCCAACAATGCTTCATGTGCTGCTTCTACGCATTGCACTACTACTGATGCTTTTTCTCTGCTACAATAAGGTTACTAATTTCATCTATGTGTTCTAATTCAGCTGCTGCATCTTTGGCTAAAGCACCAACTAAGCTCTAAGCGTTGAGAACCATGAGTAAGGGTGATGGGCTGGTCTTGACCCAAGAGAGCCCAACTTTTGCCATATGGATAGAATGAAACCATATGGACATAATAAAACAATCAGGATGAAGTTTTTGGTTGTGTATGCTAGTGAATATTAGTAAATAAGTTTGTTTCATTTGCTATATGACAGCACCTTTTTGTCGGCAGCAGTGAAAACTGAGCATTTATTTTAGTAGGCACTTGATCAAATCGATGATATTGCATAGTTTTTTGGCCATTTGAGGATACAATCAGGTTTAACTACAACATTAATCTAATTCAGTTTTTTTTGGTCAAATTGATGATATAATCCTTAAAACTATCTAAATCAACCCTTCTAATACTTTGCTAAACTTGATGGCCACAATTCTTCAAGCATGGTCAGCCACAACTCCACTTTGCTTCTTGCCATAGATTTCGTGGGTTGATGGGATGGAATCAAGGTCTAATTGCAACTTGGAACTTAATTTATTTGAATCAACGAAGTAAACAAAGAATTTTGGTGTTAGGGTTTTCTAATCAAGGCACACCTAGGGTCTGTACTTTGAAGAAAAAATTTGCAACATTTTAGGCATAATGTGGGGGTTCGACTGTCATTGTGAGACTCAAATTCGACTTCAATTTTGCCAATTGAGGAGCCAAAAATGATTGATTCCATAGCTACGTTTTCTAAGGAGGGAAGAGTTTTTGCTTGGGGAGATGATATAGGAGTCATGTGCAGAAGAGAGGGAATAGAACAAGGGGAATAAAATGGGTTTATTTTCTTAAGTTTCCCCCCCTTACATCAACAGCACCATTAAAAAAAGTCTTTTGCCTACTATAGCCAGTCATGTGGGTCCCCCAAAGGTATTTTTGAGCAAATTTATTTTACAATCGTATTATTGGCCAAAATAGAAGTTCAATGACATTATTGATCAATGTACAAAGTTTAGCAGCATATCAATCTAAGAACCCATATTATTTCGCACTTGAAGGCACAAACGTTTGCTTGGTAGCCCAATGGTAGGACCTTTGGCTCTCATAGGCTTATTGATTGGCATGAATTATACAAACGAAGAACCCCTCCCCCCGCCCCACCCCAAAAAAAAAAACACAAAAAGAGAAATCAGTTAAGATACCATCATCTTATCAAGTTGAGTGAAGTTGAGAATTAATGTTGTTTTACATAGTTAATAAACTATAATTTTAATTATATGAAGTTGAGTCACACATTTTTATAATACACTCAAAATGTAACGTGAACTTCTTGCTAATTAATTTTTTGTATTTTTCAAACTGCATATATATATATATATATATGTATGTATATATATACACATACACACACACACAGATACATACATACATACATACATACATATTATATATATATATATATATATATATATATATATATATATATATACATATATATATATATATATATATATGTTTCTATGTATATATAATATATAATATATAATATATATATATATATATATTATATACATATATATATATATATATATATATATATATATATATATATATATATATATATAATATATATATATATATATATATATATATATATATATATATATATATATATATATGCACACACACGCGTATATATGGAGAAGTACTATGCCAAAAACTATAGGTCTATTGACTGACATTCTCAATGCATTGGATTTGACCTTGTTGTAGATGTCTATTTGACGTTAATTGAGATACATTAGATTTTCACATTCAATACAAACTTACATACCTTAACTTGTGTTGAAATTACAAAATAAATGAGTTCACCTATTATTGTACTAACTAATTTTGCAAAATTGTGTTTAGTTAAAAAGTGCTTTGGAAATATAATAGTAGTCAATTAGAAGGAATAACGTACCTAGGATTTGTAGAAATTCAATCTATCATGCATGAATACAATGTTTAACCTACTAGATAATCTGGAGGGTTGGCAACAAGTAAACTTTATGTACACGAGAAAGTCCAAAATTCAAGCATTTTTTAACAATTGATAATCATCTTATTTGGCTCTTTCATAAACGTATGGACAAATTTTTGTAACTTTAAAAGCTTATCCTTCAACATCTTAAAAAGTTGATTACAAAATTACGTTTCTGTAATGTCTATAATACATCGAAATATGATTTTTATGAATAAAGCCATTTGAAAAGGAATAAAAAAGCAAAAGAAAGTGTAGCACATAGAAGTAAATTATCGAGATAATATGTGTAATTACATATTAAATAAGCAAACATCTTGCAAGTATATCATCATTAATACAACAAGAAAAATTAATGCCAAAGGAATCTATGTCTGATCCTAATTTCATCTATGTCTGATCCTAATTTCATCTCGTGGACAACTCAATCGTAGTCACTTGTCGGTTTTAGGAAATTTATATGCGGTTCTTAACGGTTATTCGTGCCAACTAGAATATTAACTGTTTGTTCATTCGTTAAAAGCGTGGGCGTGGGTGTTGCTTCCACTAGTTAAACATTTCGGACATAATTAATATTAGCATTAATGAATCTCTATCATTAATACAACAATAAAAATTAATGTTGAACTCAATTGATATCTTAATTTCGTCCGACTGTGGATAACTCAATCATAACCGCTTGTTTATTTTAGGAAATTTGTATGCTTTTCTAAATGGTCATTCGCGCCAACCCAAATGCCGAACTATCTGCTCATTTGTTAAAAGCGGGTGTTGTTTCCCGCGAATTAAATTAACCATATGCATCTTTTGAAAAATAATTCTAAATATGAACAATTCAAATTATGAGTTCATTATTTCTAAAGAACTAAGACATTATGAATTCTATGTGAGTCGTACTATGATATTATTTACTAATGTTTTATGTAATTTTCTTATACCATGCTTAAGATTATGATATGACAATCTATTTTCTGAGCACTAAAAAGTTTTATTTTTATACGTACAACAAAATCAGCTAGTTAGGCTCCAATTTTATTGAAAACTCGTTTGTGAAGAGGATGCCATACTTCGGGCATATGGTGGTCCAATGACCCCAAATTAAAAACCCCAAACAAGGATAAAAGTGCATAGGAGAGCGCATGTTACCTCTTCAGATATACAATTAAAAATCAAATTAAAAATTAACAATGCCTAAGACACAAAACCCAATCACGTAATTTCCACACAAATATTGGACTATCCGCTCCTCTCTCCCTCTCTTTCTCCCCCCCCCCCCCCTCTCTCTCTCTCTCTCTCTCTCTCTCTGTGTTTTGGGATGGCACGTGCCATAGGTAACATGCCAGCCCAACCAAAATGTTACCGTTAGCCGTAGCCCAAAAAGAAAGAGAGAAAAAAGAAAAACGAGGGCGTGGGATAATCCATCCAACGGCCATATTTCACTTCACTAGCCGTTGGATTTGAAAAATATTAAGGCCCGGGGAGGTGCATTTTCCAGACAGCTCTCCCGTTGTTTCTGTTTTAAGGCACCATTTTATTTCTTTCCTTTTTCTCTCTATTTTCCTCCCCCTTATTAGATGACCCCTTCCATTCATCAGGTTGCTCTTGTTCTTATCCAGGAGTGAGAAATTTAATCAATCACTTCTTGTGGAGGGGTTGGGGTTTTTGGGGTTTTGATTCAAATTAAGACCACCTGTTTTCTTCTTCTTTTCATCTTTTTGTTCTTGGGTTGATTTCATTTCGATTTCGATTCCGAGATTAATTAGCAAAGATGAACATCGCTGATGAGAACAAAACCCTTGCCAATCCACAAGGTACTGTCTTTTTTCCAGTAGAAATATGCGATTGTCATATGAGAAGAAATATGCAATTTTTGTTTTTTTTTTTGGGGGGGGGTTTATGAAGTGAGTTCTTGAGTTTTGGGTTTGAATTTTCAGTTTAGGAGGAGGGTTCTCGAATTTTTAGTTGCGATCAGTATTTTTCTGAAGGGGGTTTTGAAATTTTTGTTGAAATGCCTGAAGGTGAATCAGAAATGGGTGCCAGAAAATTTGGGCATGAGATGAAACGAAGTAGAAGAGCTTTAAGTGTGATTAACCAGAATCTGGCTGGATCTCAGCCTTACCCTTGTGTTGTCAACAAAAGACCCAATACCCAGTAACTCTCTCTCTCTCTCTCTCTCTCTCTCTCTCTCCCCCCCCCAAATTCTGCAAATTCTGGGTTCTAAGTTATTGACAACTTGTATTATTATTGATTTTTTGTTCATCCAATTTGCAGAAAGTGTGTGATATATAATGAGAACATTGCCAACCCAGTTCAAAGACCAATTACAAGGTTCAAAATCTTTAATTTTCATCCAAAGTTCTCATCTTTCTTTTTCTTGATGTGATTTGTTTTTTCATATAAACTTAAACTATCCTGATTGTGTTTCATCTGCATTTCAGAAAGTTTGCCGCTCAGATTGCCCCCTCTCAGAACCAGCAACCTTGTCCTTCGGTACTGCCTCTCACTCATTCTTTCTTTCTCTCTCTAGTTTTTCTCTCTAAAATGAACCATTGCCCATTGGAGATGTGAGTAATGGGATTTGATTGAATTGATAAATGAATACTTAGGGAACAAAGAAAGTAGACTCATCAATTCAAAACTCAAGAGAAGATGAAGATGTCAAAATCCTAGATGAAGAGTGCAAAACAGTTGCAGATCTTCCTGTGCCAATGTCTCTAGAAAAGCCTAAAGCAGAACCAAATCAGACAATTCAAACAGTAATATATGTCCACCTTTTTCCGTCTGGTGCCCTTAAATTTCAAATTATAGAGCAGTTGAACTAGTGAGTACAATGTAACTAGGTCAAGCCTATATTGACTTTTCTGCTTAAAAACCAAAATCACAGTCAGAAGTTGAGATGGAGGACATATTTGAAGAAGCCATCCTGGATATCGATGGCCGTGATGCAAAAAACCCTCTTGCTGTCACCGAATATGTCGATGATCTCTACTCTTATTACAGAAGAATGGAGGTATGTTGTCCTCCTACTCCCAAATGTGTTTGCTTCTTCTGAGAATGTGGGCATTGTTTTATGAAACATATTGGGTAAAAACCCATTCCAATTCCTGATGTGGGTAATGAAAAAATTTGCAGGCTACCAGTTGTGTCTCACCAGATTACATGTCACAACAGTTTGACATTAATGAGAAGATGAGGGCCATATTAATTGACTGGCTAGTTGAGGTAAATTTCTAACTTAATTTTCAGGTTGGAGGTGTCCTATAAATTTGATGAAATTTGCAGTCGAATAGCTTATAACTAGTAAGGTTGTTAAAAACAATATCAGAGACATAACTTGGCATACCAAAACCTCGAGGTTTGTTCATTATTTGTAGTTACATATATTAATACAATACATGGTTGCTGATCTAGCTCTTATTGGAATAACTCAACAGGTGCACTACAAATTTGAACTAAGGGATGAAACCTTGTTTCTCACTGTAAATCTGATAGACAGATTTCTAGCTAGATACACAGTGGTGAGAAAGAAGCTTCAACTGGTTGGTTTAATTGCAATGCTTCTGGCTTGCAAGTATGAGGAAGTTTCTGTCCCAGTTGTGGATGACTTAATCTTCATTTCTGACAAAGCTTACACTAGACAAGATCTGCTTGAGATGGTAACCTTTTCAAAAGAACTTCAGTTAAAAAGTTACAATTTTGAAACTTGATGGGAGTATAATGGAATAAATACTCTATCCTGTTTGCAGGAAAGAATTATGCTGAATGCATTGCAATTCAACATGTCTTTTCCTACTCCTTATGTTTTCCTTAGAAGGTTCCTCAAGGCTGCTGAATCCGATAAGAAGGTTCGTATTTTCGTTCATGTTAAACCAATTCTTTCCAATTAAGTTCAATCGGTCCCCTATTTATATTCTTAAAAAGGTTCTAGTGTGGCCAATTTTGATAAAAAGTTCGTATAAGTTGCACTAATGGAAAGACGTGTGGGTCTCGCAACTATTAGTTCTCAAGTTCAATTCTCCTGCTCATTACCTATCTTAAACCCTCCCCTTCCCCCAAAAAAAGGTAAAAGAAAAAAAATGTGGGTCCCAGTGTGTACAAGGGTCAACATTGCGGTAAAAGTTCACCAATTTAAAGATACAACAGAGTGGATTCCATAAAGAAAAATAAGTGTATCACATGTCAAAATAATGAGAACTAACACCTCTCAAAATTTGAACTTCTTGTTGTGGCAACAGCTAGAGCTACTGTCCTTTTACCTGATTGAGCTATCTTTGGTGGAATATGAGATGCTCAAATTCCCACCATCACTCTTAGCAGCAGCTGCAGTTTACACAGCTCAATCCACTCTTTATGGCTTCAACCAATGGAACAAGACCTGTGAATTCTACACCCAATACTCAGAATCTCACCTCCTGTAAGACATTTCCTTTCCCCCATTTCTTTTAAAATTTTGGTGTCGATTTGCCTAACGAAAATGATTTTTTAAAAAAATGTCTTGGCAGCAAATGCTCGAGGCTAATGGCAACATTTCACCAGAAGGCAGGGACAGGGAAGCTGACAGGGGTACATAGGAAGTACTCAACATCCAAGTTTGGGTATACTGCAAAGATTGGTCCAGCTGATTTTCTCATTAAGAGTAGTAGTCAACTGTAGATGAGAGAAGAGGGGGAAATACTGTATAGTTCACTGACTATACAACAATTTGGTCATTTTAAATTGAAATGACCCAAAAAGAGGGAAAATATTGGAGGGTGAGGAACCTATTGATGTGGATTATGGGCTAATAATTCTAGCTTTGTTTTTTCGTCATCCGCTGTGACTCTTTTTTCTTCCTCCTTGTATTTTTCTGGTTCATTAAATGAATAATATACAATTATTCAAACATTTTCTTGTCCCTAGCTTGTCTTCTTTATTGTTAAGTAGACTTTTGTAAAAAGGTAATTTGTTTTCTTGGGCATTATATTATATTGTGAATGGCTCCCCCTTCCAAGCTCCATACAAGTTACTCAAGAGAGTGGGCCCTATGGCTGTTTAAGTGTTGACATGTAACACTGAAAACTTTGGCATACCACAAGTTTCTGAAGAAGAATCTCAACATCTCTTAAACTAAAAAGAGAAAAAAAAGAACTAAAGCTCATTTTCAATCCTTTCCAATGCACTCCTTTTTTGAGGTTAGTTTTATTTTATTTTATTTTATTTTTTTCAAAAACCTCATGACAAGAGATGGAGGAGTAGACCTGGAATGTGAGATGAATTTGTGAAGTGGTGGAAGCAGGTGCTAAATAGCGTTAAAGGTTGCAGTGCTGAATTGATTTTGTTGTCCCTAGTTTGTGTCCCTTTGAGCATTGACTTGTGAGGCCATTTGCTTTCTTTTTTTTTCTTTTTTATTAAATTGTGAATGGATCCCCTTCCAAGTAAGTGTCCATACAAGTAAGTGACAGGGTAAGTTCTAAACACTGAAAACTTTAATCCAAACTTTAAATACCAGAAACTTAAGTACGGTGGTTGTTGTGATGGTTATCCTGATTTCCTAGTTTTCATTATCTTAGGTCGTAGTGCTGAATTGATTTTCACAAGCTGCATGAGAGAAGGAGCATGTTACATATTGTTTAATCACCAATTTGATATTTGTTGCTAAATTTGACTTGCTGCCTTTATAAGTTTTATTTAATAGAAAGTACTCTTTAGATGCGCATTTTGGATTCTTGTTACTTGGTGGTATTTTGTAACTCTCTAGCATGCATGTACTGGAAAAAAAAAAAAAAATCCATTGTCAGTAACATCAATTAAGGGGACCGGTAATTGATATGGCATATTTAGTTTTGCTTCAGTTCTATTTTTTATGGTAACATTAAATACGTCTTACATTAATAGTATAAAATTCTAGTTAGATTCACTTTGAATCAGGTTTAACATGGCGCTTCCACTTTTCACTGATAAGCTAATCTTACCCAGACTCATATCTAATCATATTCATGGGCAAAAATAGATGGGCCGAAGGAGGGTGGGAGATGCCAAGTTCCAACAATCTGGGTGTATTTTTATTTATTTATTTTTGGTGCCTATGAGGGCGCAAAAGTCAATGTAGGTGGGATTTGAACCTAGTCTTGGCAACAACTTCCAAAGACTTCACCAACTATGCTAGTTGGCATGCACAATTCTCTTTGCTAATTGCATTTACATTATCTTTGTTGGTTGTGTTAATTATGGTGCTTCACACCTATGATGATTTTGGATCAAATTTTAGGGCGGAAAGGCAGATTGGGGTGATATCTTGCCCCATGCATCAAGTGATTGTAGACTGGTTCTTCCTGAAATTTTTTTTTTTTCAAAAAAAAAAAACGTATTGGACGCTTGCTCGGCCCCTATCGTAGATGAACCCAATGGGCTAAACGGCCCAAGGGTAGAGGGAAGAAGTTCAGGCAACCCTCTCAGTCGTGGTAACCTCACAGCTGAGAATTTGGACGTCGAGGACTTGAATCCCGAATGCACTGAACAAGAAGTAGAAGTAATAACAAATACTAACTCAAGTATTTACTTTTCAGTTGGTGGTCTTATTTTGTTCTTTCCCCAGGTTGTGAAAATGGCATCCACATTTTTGGGTTTGTGCTGATTGGGAAAATCAAATGTGGTTGATTTGCCTTCAAGTCACTGGTTACACCCTTCTGGACAGAAGAGAAGGTCCATTTTCGCAATTAAAGGAGTACTGCTCATGAATTTTGATGAAATAGAATTACAATATTAGAATTCCACCTATGGTTGAAAAGCAAAGACTGTTGTGCACGATAGAGCTCTACATTCAGTCGTGTGTTTCAACCATATTGGGGATCAAATAATAAATTCAATTGGTTTGATGATAAAAGTGTTATAATAAGCTATTTAAGAAGTATCTTATTTTAGCCTAAATTAATATATTGTATGACTTAAAATCACAAATATTTAATCGTTTTAATTAAGTTTTAGTATTTATTGGCTACACTAATGGGTACGAAATATCATGCTATTTGGATCAGCTGTGTCAGTAAAGAAGTATGATGCGTGTAACTTTATAGTTGTGAAAATCATAAATAAAAGGTAACAAAGAAAAGTAAGTAACACATGACATTTAAAAGAAAAGTGACACATGACATTAAAACAAACCAAAGAGAAAAAAGAGAGAGACAGGTATTGGGAGGCGCCATAAGAGCCGTAATAAGCTCCTCCATCGGGTACCCAGTTGGTTTTTTAGGAACTATAATCGGAGCAGGTTGGAGTCGAATCCTAGAATTTGAACTCGATTCCGGACCGAGTCTCGGATCGAGTCTGATTCTGGGTACCTGGTTCCTAAGTAGTGTTTTAATTTTTTCTCGTTTTGCCCCCAAGAAAATAGGGAGAGAGACGTATTGAAGTAAGCTGAGAACTCATATATGAAACCAAATTCCTAAAAACCAAAATTACAATGCTAAATCAAATACGCAATAAGCAGTAAAGAAAATTCACGTGCTCTAACTAAACGCAGAGAATTAGGGACAATGTTAATTAAAAATCCACAAATCAAGACTGCAAAACGAATAAGAGATCTACAAATTATTTTAATTCACTTGAAAGAGAGGAAAATTGTCAAAATAATATAAAAAACAAATACATAGTAAGTAATAAGGTTCATGAGGAGAAGAATCAAAGCTTGAAGGAAGAAATCACTGGCGATCAATATATATATAAAGAATAAGTCAAGGATAAATTGAAAGTAAAAAAGGCAAAGGGTTAAAGGGTTTACTTTTTATATTTTCAATAAAAATTTTTTAAATTTTAACTGGGTACCGAGTACTGAATCCGAGTCCGGTTCCAAAATTTTGAAATCGGTCCCAAAGCCAGTCTAACCGAGTCCGGGTTTATACCTACTAGGTCCAAACTAATTCTGGGTCCGGAACCAAGTATCCAATTTTTTTACTCACCCCTTCTTGCAAAACTTTCCCGTCAGCACCTAAATTGAAGCAAGATACAGACTTACTAAAAGTAAAAAACCATTTCTCTATCTTCAGCTTCATTAACGTCAATCACAGTCTTGGGGTAAAATGTAATAACCCGACCCTAATTCATATTTATTTATTTAATTAATCATATTTATTAATTTAATTAATCATGTTTATTGATTTAATTACCCATGGTTATTGGTTTAACCAAATCATGTTTATCAATTCAATTACACTCAATTTACATATTTATCGAATTACCTTATGTCATCTAAATTTTCTGCTTTCATTTATCGTATTTAAGCATCTCGGTTGGGGGATATTTCATCTGGGTCCTACTTTGCAATTCAAGTTTCATTGATTGGAAATTCAAGTTTTGTTGATTGATTAAATTTTAGGTGAATCGATAGTACGTCTCGATAATTATGATTGAGTGTTAAGATATTTTTCATAACGTTACAAAATTTTAAGTTTTAGTTACGCAATAACTTGGGCCCGAATTAATTTATTTTGACCCAATTCATTGGGTCAAAATTATGGCCCAATTCCGTTGGGCCCAAATTATGGCCCAATTTCATTGGGATCAAATTATGGCCCGAACATTTTGGTGCAATTAAATTAAGTTAATTACTACCATTTGTACCTAACTTTAATTAGTAAGAAGATATTTTTGGAGGCTTAAAAATCAGCCGAGTAAACCAAGATTTATTCCTAGCCAAGCAAACACAAACATGCACACATCTCCCTCTCTCCTCTCTCCCTCAAACCCACGGCAGCCCCCCCTTTTCAGCCACTGTTTGCCGCCACAAGCACATCCTCGGAGTAGCCACAGCCACCAGCCCACCACCACCAGCTCAGCCATCATCCCCTCTCAACCCCCACCCTCATCAATCACTTCTCTCACCACTTATACCTCTTTTTCAAGCATCAAAGTTTGTAAACCCTAACTTGATCTTGATGTATCTTTGGTTTTATGATTGTTTTAGTTATGATTCATGCTCTTTAGATCAAACTAAATGTTATCATGCACATTTTATTGATTTTGGGGATATTGATCATGGTGGGGTTGAGCTTAAAGCATGTTAAGGTTAGGGTTTTATCATGATCAAGTTAGCTTAAGTCAAGTGATGAATTTGTATTGTTTTGTGTATGATTTTATAATCTTTAGTCTTATTAATGATTATGATGATGTTTTTGGTGATTTGGAATGATTTCAAGTGAGCCCACTGAAAATTTATAATTTTTGGTGGGTTGATAGGACAGTATGTTAACTTTTAAATGCCTTTTGAATCACCTTAATTTGAGTTCTGTAGACAAAGTTATGGTCATTTTATAAGAACTGTGCAGGTTAAACCAAAACTGACACACTTGTATTCTAACCCCATTTTAGGAATCCTATTATGGGAATCATGTTTTGTGTTGTAAATGAATGTTTTTTTGGACTTCTTAATATTTTCATATTGGGGTTTTAGGTCTTCATTTGAGGTGAAGGGTGAAAGTTATGAATTTTTGAATTGAACTGGCCTGCTTTGCTGTAAATTAGGTTGTTATCGTAATTGCTATGCAGCGTATACTTGGAGAAAAATTTTAAAAATTTTATTGTAGATTATCCATATTATTTTTGAATTTTCTATAAGATTTATGAATTTTGGTTGAGTATTTGGAGTTTGGTGATTTTTGAAAGCATTTTGAGTAATTGTATAAAAAGCAATAATAAAGATTGAGTGAGATTAATGATGCACTCATTTTGCATATTTTGAGCCAAGTAAAGTCATTTAAGAGGGAAATAAATATTTATAGATTTCATTGGGGTTTTTAGCTCGATTTATGAGAGAAAAAAAGGGAAACATACATTTTGCGAGCTTAATTATGAGTTTTGAATCACTTATAGATATTACAAAGAAAGTATCAAGTTTGGAGAGTTTAATAGCTTTCATTGGGATAAATAATCTATTTGAGATGAAAAACTATATTTAATGGACTTGTGAATGAAATATGGGAAGTGGGGAGAATTATTGACTTAGAAACCATACTTATCAGACCAAGTTATGATAATTTATGCTATTTTGAACCAAGATATATCTCAGATGAACTCCTATTATACATCATTTTAACTCTCATTTGACCCCCTTCTCTTATGAATTTCATGTTGAATCTTAAGGAGAAAGGGTCAAATTTGCCTCTTTCAGTTGATAATGTACTTATTTGGTTGGTTTTCTTGTTTTCTAAGAGTTTTGCCAAAGAGATGAGAAACTCACTAACTTTAATAAGGAATGAGACATTTGGGGATGCATTTCGAGCTGAGATAGAGGTCCGGTAAGTCTCGGGAGCAAAAGGAAGCTGAAAAGAATAGTGCACGGCCATGCTGCGGGAGAGCACGACCGTGCTGCAGTGGCCGAAGCCACGCACGGGCAGCACACCCAGGCACATGGCCATGCGTGTGCCCGTGCACCTGCGCACGGTCGGCCGTGCGTTGGGGGTACGGCTGTGCGTTCGGGTTAGTTTCCGCGATATAAGCATTACTTGGGCCAGTTTTCAGGGGATTCCATCCTTTGGAGGCACTTCTCCCTTATCAGTTTTTAGGGCTTAGAGTAGCCACAAAACCCCATTAGGGGGTGAATAATCGAGATTAGGCAATTGTAGATCTTGTACAAGACGTTTTGATTTCAAGATTTAATGGCTAAGTTTCACTTTTCCCTTTCTCTTCAAATTCATGTCTCTCGCTTTGTTTATTAGTTTTGTTAGTTCTTGTTTTGTTTTACTATTGAATGTTTAGTCTTGATTGAAATTTTGATCTTTGATTGTGGTTTGTTCTTTGATGGCTAATTAACCTTGTTTAGGCCCCAACTGTACCTAGTTTATGCCTAGAATTTAGAGTTTTATTTCACGCCCGCCAAGTGTTCGATGAAATGCTTGAGAGTGCTTTCATCCGTGTTTTGAGGCGATCGACTTATGCTGAAACGTGAGGCCGATTGTCTATAGTGTGTAGAGAGAATAGTTGAAATTGGAACATGAAAATAGCATCACTAGCTAGGTCAGCGGTTGTCAATCCTGTAGTTTAGTTGAACTAATACTATGAAAATAGGAGGTTAGAATAATTACACTAGCTCATGACCCTTCAGAGATGCTTGGGTGGTTTTAATGATGCAACCGACCATCTCTGAATAATAGCGTAACTTAGGAATGTGAGGGCTTAACTTGATTACTTAGTTCGTCTTAGGTCTAATCATAGCCCCTTTGTTTTCACTTTAGTAGTTTGGTTCTACTTTCTATCCCCTTTGATTTTACCTAGCTCAAGACGCTTTAGTTAATTCTGGCAGTTGGAAACACAACTTTCTGCGGACGACACCCTGAGTACTCAACTATATACCTTGCACTTGGGGGTTATAAATATTAAAACTCTATTTTTCCCTAACAGGTTTTTGGCGCCGTTGCTGGGGAGTTCGCGCTTTCTAATATTAGAGTTTACTTCAGCATTCGAGGCTAGGCCCTTAGAAAATCCAAAACAAATAGAAAATAAAAAATTTGAAAAATTGTTAATCAAAATGACTATTTTCCATTTACCCCAGTTTGAGCACGAACCTTTTTGGCAGTACTTGTCTAGATTGAATGACTATCGTGCCCAATATGTGCATTTTCTATATGAAAAATGGAAAATTTGTGAAGTTGTGCTTGAGGGTATAACTCAGGAGACCCGAGCTATCTTGGAGTCCATGAGTGGTAGTCTTCATGCTATGAATGTTGATGTGATATGGTATCTCTTCGAGTCTTTGGCTTCGCAGCAATGGCACTCCGACATTGCTAGTGAGTCCTCTGTGTGCCCTTCCCCCGATCCCTATGATTTGCATGCTCCATCTCCATGTGCAGATCAGTTTAGGGATTCGTACCATCCCAATTCCTCTTATTCTCACGTCATATGCTCTAATTGCCACTATTTTGATCATGATGTGAACTCTTGTTCTCTTTATGTGATCTCTGATGATAGTTTTATTAGATTAAATCACATGATAGATGCCATAGATGAGCAAAATGCAAAGTTTGAAAATTCACTGTGGGAGTATGACCTATCACATGAGACCAACCTTAGGTTTAGTTCTGCTAGACTTGATGTCAATATGTGTGATGATGGTATGTTTTTTCCTTCTCTAGAGTCCGAACTAGAGGAAGTACTTGACCCTCCCCTAACTATTTCACCCATTGTTGCTCCCTTCTTACTTAGCACCCCTAGAGACACTACAGAGGGTGTCTTCAGCTTAACTATTTCTCCCCTCCCCTTAGCTCAGTGCACAGAGCTCAAAGTGGTGAATCTTTTAGGGATGATGCTAGTATGTACGGTGAGGATGATTTACTTGCTTGGTCAGAAGTACTGGTTTTAGTTGAGTAATGTTTAGAGAAGACCCCTTTAGAGGGGTCATGTGATGATGAAGAGGTTGTTGGCACCTTTCCTAGCCCCAAGCCCATAGACCCCATTCCTGTTGAGGTCATTGACTTTGTCCCCATCACATCTCCCCTGTCCCTTTCCACCCCCCTTCATGTGCATGCATTAGATGCATCCCTAGGTACTTTTCGGGGGTATGTCCCCTCCATTGATTCCTATTGTGTATACCTAGAGGATATGCCTAAGAAAATTCAATGGATCCTATTCTTTGAACATTCTTTCGATTTTTCTGTGGCATCTGGTAAGTTTAAGAGCGTGCTGATCTTTCTAGTTGTATTTTTAATAGTGTTCACTTGCTTACATTATCATGAGATGCATGCACAAGTACATGACAAGCTCCTGAGAGCGTTAACGGCATCCGAGTTGGAGACGCGAGTCTTGATAGATGAGGAGGAGTGGCTGATGCTCCTTGTGCCCTTGTGGCATAGTTCGAGTACATTCAGTATGCGACCTGATATAATCGTTCTTACTCTTCCCCCCTTCTTTTTATTTTTTATTTTCTCTCTTTTTGTTTTTGTTTAGTTGTAGATATTAGGATAGTACTTTTATGGTGATTATTTTGAGGAGAAATTTGGGATGTTGTTGAGCCATTGATGGCTATGATCACCGTTTTTGTGTTTTTGTGAATATTTGTGTGTTGTGATTGGTGGTGTTGATGGATTGGTATATCTTTGTTTTTGGTGGTTAGTTTTGTATATATGTGTTGTTTTTGATTTGGTGAGTGTTTTTGGGAGAGTGTGTAGCTTGTATGTGCAAGTTTAGTGTGCTTGTGTGTGTTTGTCTTGTTTTGTGTGTCTTGTGTGTGATTTTGTCTTCTTTGTTTTTGTGTGTTTTGTAGTTGGTGATGACTCTCAGCTTCCAATGAGAACATTGTGAGATTTAGGTGTGGGGGTGGGGTCATCTACCCTTTTATTCTTATTTTTGTGAAAATTTTTCCTTTTTGTGTAAATTTTTCAATTTTTATTTTTTTTTTTAGGTATAATTTTTCATCTTTTTTTGGATTTAGGGGAGTTTTGCACTATTTTGATCAGCCTTGATTTCCGGTACCTTCGCTATTAGTTTGTATATAAATACAATGTGCATGATAGATATTCATCCCAAGTCTGTCACTTTAGGTCTCAGTTCTAACCTCAACAGTCCATTGTAATTTTGTAATCCAGTCCTGATTTATGTATTATCATTATCTTACATTCTTAGTCTTTCATGATCAGCTCTCCCACTTGTCTACTGTACAGTTACCTTTGTATGTGCTTGCATCCCTTTCCAAAAACAAAAACAAAAACAAAAACAAACAAACTCATGCGCTACTAGGTGTATCACTTTGAGGCGTGACAAGAGTTTGAACTGACAAGTACCCCTTTGAGGCATGCGCTACTAGGTGCTACCCGTTGAGACAATACTGCTACTGGAAAAGCTTGTTTTCCATGCTAGCAAATCAATAAAGTAGCTTGTGTCAGTTAAGTGGAATTGAATTTGATTTTGGTAAGCCAAAGTCTTAGGGTGATGATACACTTACACACCAGGCACAAGGATAGATTCAATGTTCTCATACGTCATGGGGTGAAAAGCTAATATCTGGATGCCATTCTTCGGGATGATGTGTCCTGAAATGCATATAATGCTTGTGTACAAACTTATACTTGAGTTACTAGGGGGTTTCGGTTGATCCGATTGTCTAAAATTTACCCCGGTGTATATATTGTGTTTTGTCTTTTTTTTTTTGTTTCTCTTTTGTTTGTTTTCCCTTTTTGAGATTTTGTAGGTATATCTTCTGCAAACCCTCACGAGACCTTACTCGTCCACTTGGGGGAACCAAGTGGTTCAAAGGGCTTATTGCATACGCTAAATGCAACTGTGATTCTTGCAAAAGTGAGTTAGGTTCTTATGTTAGTTTTTCTTTATTTTGCTCGAGGACAAGAAAAAAGCTAGGTGTGGGGGAGTGATGAACTCCTATTTTACATCATTTTAACTCTCATTTGACCCCCTTCTCCCATGAATTTCATGTTGAATCTTAAGGAGAAACGGTCAAATTTGCCTTTTTTGGCTCATAATGTACTTATTTGGTTGGTTTTCTTATTTTCTAGGAGTTTTGCTAAAGAGATGAGAAACTCACCAACTTTGATAAGGAATGAGACATTTGGGGATGCATTTCGAGATGAGATAGAGGTTCGACAAGCCCTAGGAGCAAAAGGAAGCCGAAAAGAATAGTGCACGGCCATGCTGCAGGAGAGCACGACCGTGCTGCCGTGGCCGAAGCCATGCACGGGCAGCACACCGAGGCGCATGGCCATGCGTGCACCTGCGCACGGTCGGCCGTGCGTTGGGGGTACGGTCGTGCGTTCGGGTTAGTTTCCACGATATAAGCATTACTTCGGCCAGTTTTTAGGGGATTCCATCTTTTGGAGGCACTTCTCCCTTATCAGTTTTTAGGGCTTAGAGTAGCCACAAAACCCCATTAGGGGGTGAATAATCGAGATTAGGCAATTGTAGATCTTGTACAAGACGTTTTGATTTCAAGATTTAATGGCTAAGTTTCACTTTTCCCTTTCTCTTCAAATTCATGTCTCTCGCTTTGTTTATTAGTTTTGTTAGTTCTTGTTTTGTTTTACTATTGAATGTTTAGTCTTGATTGAAATTTTGATCTTTGATTGTGGTTTGTTCTTTAATGGCTAATTAACCTTGTTTAGGCCCCAACCCTACCTATTTTATGCCTAGAATTTAGAGTTTTCTTTCACGCCCGCCAAGTGTTCGATGAAATGCTTGAGAAAGCTTTCATTCGTATTTTGGGGCGATCGACTTATGCTGAGAGGTGAGGCCGATTGTCTAGTGTGAGTAGAGAGAATAGTTGGGATTGGGACATGAAAATACTCTTGTTGCTAGCTAGGTCAAGGGTTGTCAATCCTGTAGTTTAGTTGAACTAATTCCATAAAATAGAAGGTTAGAACAATTAGACTAGCTCATGACCCTTGAGAGAGGGCTTAGGTGGTTTTAATGATGTAACCGACCATCTCTGAATACTAGCGTAACTTGAGAAGGTGAGAGCTTAACTTGATTACTTAGTTCGTCTTAGGTCTAATCATAGCCCCTTTGTTTTCACTTTAGTAGTTTAGTTCTATTTTCTATCCCCTTCGATTTTGCCTAGCTCGAGACGCTTTAGGTAATTCTGGTAGTTGGAAACACAACTTCCTATCTACAACACCCCGAGTACTCAACGATACACCTTGCACTTGGGGTTTATAAATATTAAAACTCTGTTTTTTCCTAACAATCTCTCTTGGCCTCAAACCTCTATTACTTACTCAATTCAGAATGTATCAAATATATTTATCAAGCTAATCTAGTATACTTGCTATTATCCTGAATCAAGCTATACATCAACAAGTCTTAAACCCATATCAGCAATCTATCTCAAAAAAGGCCAAAACCACTCTCTCATTTATCATCATCAAGGCCTTTGCCTTTATATTCTTATTTATCTCATTATGGTTTATTTTACTTTCACTTACTTTATATTGGATTTAATTAATTTCAATGATTTAGTTTTGAAGTTATATTGAAATACCCAAGTTATATATACCATTTAATTAATCAATTTTTATTACACATACTTTTACTTACTCAATTACGTGAGTAAGGATCATTTACTGACTACATATACCTATAATGACATTTATGAAACAGAGCCAATGCCTAGTTATCGTTTTCTATTATACATAAGTATTATCAAATGAGAACATATTCATCAAGTCAAATGACATTTATGAAACAGGTGACATTTATCAAGTCAGATGACATTTTTTAAGACTCAAGGTACGTCCATTGCCTATATCTTCAGAAAGCAGAACATGTTTCCCGAGTTACAACGCTTAATGAGTTTATCAATGAATTAGTTTATGCAGTGATTTGTCATTTAACTTATGACCCTGATAATTATCATCTATATGGCGTCAGCCCATCATTTACCCACGCGTCTTCAAGCCGAGTCTTGATCGGATTGGCAGGTGTATACCCATGTATAGGTCATATCATTGTAAGGGATTCACATCCAGATAATAATAAGCAATTCAGTTTTATATTACTTTCATTTTCATTGTTATTGCGAACTAAATGAATTGCAAAGGCGGGCACCCATCAACAGTGTTTCTATGCTTATTTTACAATACAGGAATGCATGTACTGAGTTTTAGCTTATATTTTCGAATTGTTTTCATGTTTTCCATTTCAGGTGATAAAGTATCATATGTTTCTCCAGTTAGCAAACCCTTTTGGAAGTCATCAGATGCTCACAGTGGATTCAGCATAGCATGAATGTTGGGATCGACTTCAGGGTCAAGTTGGGTCTATGTTCAATATACTTATGTAGTGCGGAGTGTGAGTTAGCACATGGTATGATTGAGTCGATTGTATTGAAGTTGAACTATTATGGACGTTGGTCTTGGAGTATTTCAGTTTAATAGATATTGTGATTTGAACTTGAGTTACGAGATTAAATGGTTTCAGTGAGCCTTGTTTTTATCAGGACGGCGGTACTGCCTTCTATCATTAAGTCTTCCACTGCAGTTTTTCATAAATCATATCATTAACATTTTGGGGGCGTTACACAGAATCCTTCATCTGAGCAAATATAATCACGCCCTTCCTGTTAAATAGTCTCCTAGCTTGTTAAGATAAGATAACCCTTATCTTTGTTATCTTCCCTTGACATTCCCACACTCTATAATCTGGTTTCCGCCTTGTTGCTTGAGTGTCAAACATGTAACATTTTGATTTTGATTTATTTATTGTGTTCGATCATGTAATGACTCTGTGAGTATTTTACTTGTTCATGATCTTCCCTGCACTAATAAAAAGAGTTAGTAATACTTGATTGAGAGTCATTGTTTATTCTTTCTCTTGGATACTTAATATCCCAAGATCTTTTTCTAGGCGGTGGCTCTTATTTCTCAAGATCACCTTCTTCGCAGTCTTGTTTCCCCTCCATTTGCTCGCATAAGCTTTAAGTTTGAGCCCGAGAGGGTTAGAAGTGCTAATAAGCTCCTTTTCTTTCCTATCCATTTTTCCTTTTGAGGTGATGAGCCAATTGTAGTTTTGGATCCTTCGTCCTCCAAATCAACTCTCACCCCATGATCTTGTTGTTGGGAGGGTTAAGTTTCCACCCTATTGTCAACACTACTGCTAAAGTGATACAACACACCATCTCTTTAAAACTCACATGTTTCTGAGTAGTCATGTGCTCTGGTCGCGATGCACGCACAATTTGGTCATCTTACATTGGCAGGTGTACATGTAATCACATCATTCTCATAGAGTCATAGGCAACTTCAGTGCCTCGAATAAGATCATATATAGCAAACTCCACATGTTTCTGAGCAGTCATGAGGATCAGATGTTGTTGAAGAAGCATCCAAGATACCTTCTCTTAACATTACTCATTCTCTTGAGGAAGCTCAAACTTCAAGCTAGGGGTGTTCATTAAATGGTCCAAGACCGGACCGGACCGAAGCCCGGGACAGATCGGACCGGACCGGACCGGACCGAGGCCTTTCGGTCCGGTCCTCGGTCCTGTACTTTTCTGTTTTCCGTCTTCGGTCCGGTCTGAGTTTGGACCTGGTGGACCGGCTAATGGACCGGACCGGACCGGACATAGGTTTTTTTTTAAATAATTTGGCCTGGCCCTTTTTCAGTCTTAGTTTTCACTTCTTCGGTCTTCTCCAGTTCTCGTTCTCGCTCTTCCATCTCGCTCTGTCCCTCTCGCTCAGTCTGTCAATCATCTTCTTCCTCTTGACTCGCAGTCGCTCATCTTCTTCCTCTCGCTCAGCTCTCTCACTCTTTACTCTCTGCCACTTCATCTCGCAGTCTTCAGTTGCTATTGTTTATCGTTAAACACCCCTAATCGCTCGAATTCTCTCTGCTCTCTGGTTTGTGCGAACACCGGCCGGCGTCCAGCGGCTTTCGGTGCGGCGTTTCAGTTGGTGGAGCGTGGAGGTATGCTTGGATTTGGGTATTGTATTAATTTGGGTTTTTGATTTGAGATTATTGTGTATCTAAGGTTTTTCGATTTTGTGAATTTGTTCTAGGGTTTTGTAAATTTGATTTGGTTAGTGGCTTCTAGCAGCGTATCCCTGGATCTATCTTCGTTCTTCCTTCGTTTGTGATTCACTATCGTAAGTTACTGGGAGCCATGGCTGCCAATTTCTGGGGCCTCTTCTCACTGGGGTTGCTTCTCCTGTAGTAAACAATTGATGGACCCAGAAGAGGCACATGTTGTTCAGCCAATTGGCAGACAACGAGGGATCAGCCTTGAAGATTTCAAGCTCATCAAGATGCAAATGTTCAATTGAATCAATTGTACCCTCTCTCTCTCTCTCTCTCTCTCTCTATTGCTGGAAGATGATTGTTTCTGCATTAATGCCTTGTTTAAGCCCCTTGTTTAAGAGCTTTCACGATGCCTTTCTGATAGAATGTTGAATTCTAGCCAAGACTGCAGTTCTTTTTTTTTTTTTTTCATATGGGTATCTGTAGAAAATTTCAAGCTCATCAAGATGCAAATGTCTGGAGTCGGTCCGGTCCAGTTCGGTCCAGGACCGACTCCAGACCGGTCCGGTCCTCAGTCCAAGGTCTGCCAAATTTTCGGCCCTCGGTCCAGCCGGTCCGGTCCGGTCCGGTCCGGTCTTGGACCGATGAACACCCCTACTTCAAGCTCAGTTGAGGGCTATTACCACAACCCACGTCCAAAACACAAGTACTCATATCTAGCTAACTTGGTCTCTCTCTCTCTCTCTCTCTCTCTCTCTGTTTAACTTCTTGGGTCATTTAACATTTTTTCTTCTTAATTGGATTTTGAGTCTGACCGAGTTCCTCCATGGATTAAGTTAAGAGAATCAAAGCATTCGTCCCTTTATCTAGCTTTTCATATTGTCGGCTTCCCTCCTTTAACCCAAACTTCGGTCCAAGTTACTTCTGTTCCATTAACACAAATTTATTAGTGTAAAGGCTTTTGAAATTAGACAACACATAAGTGCAAATGGCCACCCCAAAAGGCCAATTTGATAGGATATGCAGTGTCATTGCTTATAAGTTCAGGACTCTCTTATCACTTTTCGATGTGGGACTCTTGTCCATGACATTCTCCTCCACCTAATCCTGTGACGACCTTGTCACTGATAGGCCCCCTACCTATCCCGCCTGTCGGAGCACTTGGCGAGACATCAGAGTTGGGTCTGAGTTGGTATAAATACAATATATGAAATTAAGTATGAGACGATATTCTTCAAAATGGAATAGACGTAAAGATTAGTATAAATATAATAAAGGAAATTAAGTGTAAGACGTATGATATATTAAGGGTATTAGCTTCAACCATTTGGATAAAACTTTCTTCTGCATGATTCATAAATTTTTCAAAAACTTACTATGCTTTTTCAAAAACGTTATCTGTGTCTGTTTTTAATTAATTGTACATTTGTTACACGAAAATTTTCTCATATTATTCACGGTTTTATGATGACTTTGGATGGACTGCATATCGAATGAACTTTTCAACTGTGTCATTTCATAATACTACAATATCATAAAGAATCATTATCGGTCTTTAATTTGATATGGTACATTTTGGGTTTTCTATTATGTTTTATGCATTTGTATTCTTATTTTTTTATACTTATTATAGCAGCAGTATATACCGTGCAATGGAGCTGTCCTAATTAGCTAAAGAATTCTTAGTGATATCACCCCTTTTTGGAATTTCTTTTCCATTTTCTTTCTTTTTAGGGTCAAAAGAGGAAAATATTAATTCATTGTTTCTATTATGTTACTTTTTTGATGAGATGCTCCCACTACATTAATTAACGTATTTTGTTATAAAGAAAAATAATCATTTCCTACTATAAGTGGAATTATGCCTCACAATGCTCACTCATTTTAGATGTTTCTTTCGAACCAATATAGGTTGGTTCAAGTGATTTGACATTTGATTCCCCTCAAATAAGGTATTAGGTTCTAGTCTTGTGAATAGAGAAAATCTGTGATAGGAGAGCACTACCTCTTATTAGGCCAATAATAGCTCAACTCCAATTTAAGAGAGGATCCAAGCCTTAAAAAAAAAAAATGTTTCTTTCTAGAGTGGCCCTTGCCCGAGTGTAATATGACTGGAATCATATCTTGCATGCTTACTCATTCAAACGCTTGAACTTTCAACATTTTCTGGGTTCATCTTTCATCTTTGGTTTTGTTTATTACTCACCATAAATATACTTTTGGACATAGGGAGTTAATGTTGCATTCATTATGTTTCACCATCCGTGTTTATTGCATGCTATAAATAAAAGGCTGCCAAGTATACATGCTCTACTAAAAATACGAAGTCTCAGAGATATGTTATACAGTTTTAGAAAGTTTGGTCATATCTTTGGTGTTTTCACCATTATGATAAGTCAATGCATAATTGTAACTACATTCTTGTTTACTATTTTCCTCTAGTTGCCAAAGGCATTGCATTCCATTTTGATTTTGTTCCTTCATAATGCAGCCATGCCATGCATGTTGGTTTATGGAATGTGTGTCTGTCATGGTGGTTGGTGGTGACATTCATTCTGTCAGTTGATTCATTGATTCATTTCTAATAGAGGATATGTAGGGATATAAATGTAATTTTATTGTAATATCTTTGACTATATATACAAGGCCAGGCTCCCAGGTTTGGGTGAGCCATTCTCTCCCTAAATCTCACATAGTATTAGAGCCAAAAGAAATTTACAAATTTTTATTCTTTTTGCTCCTCTCCCTTCTCTCAGTAGTTAGGGTTTTATTTCCTTGGGTGTCTTCCTCCTCAAGTAATTCCCTCCCCCTAGGTTTCCACCTTTTCTAGGGTTCCGCCACCACCAGCCTGCTTCGCCCTTACCTTCCTTTCTCCGATGGCCTCCACTCCCTCCGAGTCGTCCGCACCGACCTCTCCAATTGCCTCTGCAGCACCGCCGCAGCCTCCAGTCTCATCCCCGGTGCAGTCTCTTTCGGACGTTACTAGTACCGCTGCTACCTTCGGCGCCACCGTGCCCCCACCACCACCCTATGCAACGCTGCCCCTGCCGCCCTATTTTGCTTAATCTTTCCCTTCTCTTGGACTCCAACCCCGATGCTGCCAACGTTATTCGTTGACCTTGGCTCATCTACGGCTGTGCAAACTCAGACAGCCCCACTGCCACCACATCGTTCGTTCGCTGCCAGCCCGAATGCTGACCCGTTCTGGGCTGCCCAGTTAAGTTCCTCTCTCGTTGTGTTTAGCGGCATTCTGCCCTTGCCATCATCGATTGGATGGTTAATGTGACCATTTATGTCACGACTATTCTTGCTTCGGTTGATGACTTTCTCCCTTGGCGCACTCAGTTCACCGACTTTCTTATTATGTATCAACTCCAGGTAATGCTTGATGGGTCTATCTCCTAGCTGCTCCCTCATCTGCCATTGTCCTCTAGTTTGTCTCAGCCGAAACCTGGGTATGCTTCCTGGCTTAGAGTTGATCAATTAATTCATTCCTAGTTATTTGCAACTATTTCTAAGGATACTCTTAGTAAAGTATGTGATTTGCCACATTTTTGTGCAAGTTTGGCAACGACTTGAATCACGTTTTAATCTGGCTAGTCTGGCACGTGCACTTGATTTGAAGCACATGTTAACTAATATTAACTTGGGACATGATCAGTCTGTGGACTCTTATTTACGATCTATTAAGACCATTGCTGACTCCTTAGCTGTTATTTAATCACCTATAACTGATCTTAAATTGATTCAATTGATAATGACTGGTCTTCCTAAGGATTATGATTCCTTTGTTCCCACTTTCTCCATGTTGCCTGGTTCCACCACCTTTGATGATTTACGGTCTAAGTTACTTTTCTATGAGCAATGTCTTTACTATAAGAAAGACCGTAACCTGGCCATCTATCAAGCCTTTGTTGCTACCACTGGAGAGACACAGGTTCAAGGGGGTGCTAAAGGGAATTCCAATAATAAAGGGAATCGTAATAATCGGAACAAGGGGGCAAGGTCGCAACAACAAACGCACTAAATCTGCTTCATCTACCACTACTACTAAGGGCACGCCAACAAGTACTGTTTTGTGTGATTCAGTCATTTTATCATTTGGTACTAATTTTGTTCCCTCTCCTGTTACTAATCATTGGACTGTAGGTAATAATTTATCTGACGGGATTCTAAGAACCTATCCTAACGTTGTCTGTCGAATATGTCATGCTCCTGGACATACTGCTACGCATTGTCCAAACTGTTATTCTCTGAAACCTCAGTCAATGCTTCCGACATATGCTACTTTTAATCCTGTTGCCATTGATGAATTGGTACCCTAACTCTGTAGCAACCTCTCACATGACACCTGATGATGGTAAGTTATTTTCTAAAGCTGTTTACACGGGTAGTACAATGGTCAAAGTTGGAGATGGCACTTTACTCCCTGTTGCACACACCGGCACTTCTATCTTCCCAACTAGTCACAAGTCCTTGACCCTAACCAATGTCTTGCATGTTCCTAAATTACAGTGCAATTTACTTTTAGTTAGGCTATGTAGGGACAATGACTGTCACATGGTGTTTGACTCTTCCCGTGTTCGTGTCAAGGACAACACCACAGGTGATGTCCTCTTGCACGCTTCTAGTTCGGGCCTGGTCTACACTATCCCCATACCAGCTGTGTCTATTCCTGCTTATATGGTCCTCACCGAGTCAGGCGATCTATGGCATCAACGTTTGGGTCATTGTGGAGCTAGCATTTTAGATGTTTTGCGGAAAAACAGTTTACTTCAGTTTAAAACAGTTTTCTCCAATAAGTGTGTATCCTGTTGTTTAGCAAAATCTCACAGACTTCCTTTTTCTTCTGCTGAGCACAGAACAAGTTCTCCTTTATAGTTGATTCATTCTAATGTTTAGCAATCTCCTGTTTTATCTCATCAAGGTTATAAATACTATGTATCCTTTATTAATGACTATTCACGTTTTACTTGGATTTATCCAATGCATCAGAAATATGAACTCTTTGACTTATTTACTCAGTTTCAAACTTTGGTGGAAAAATTGTTTTACTGCAAAATTAAACTGTTTCAAAGTGATGGGGGTCGTGAGTTTGACAACTCTCCTATGCTTAACTTATTTACCTAACATGGCATTTACTTTCGTAAGTCTTGTCCTGTTACTCAGTAGCAGAATGGGCATCGGCACATTCTTCAGATGACTCGCTCGTTCCTTATTGATGCTTCCATGCCCGCCTATTTTTGGTTAGATGCTGCTAATGCAGCTGTCTACACTATCAATAAACTCCTGACTCCTGTGTTAAATCAAAGATCTTCGTTTGAAGTTTTATTTCAACGAGTGCCTGACTGTTCATTTTTAAGACCCTTTGGTTGCTTGTGCTTTCCAAATTTTATGGCCTCTTCTGCAAATAAACTTCAACATCGTTCTATTCAATATGTACTCTTAGGCTATGCTGCGCATTATAAAGGATACCATTGTCTAGACCCTCTTTCAGGACTCGTCTATGTCGGTCGCCATGTTCGTTTTATTGAGTCAAACTACCTCTTTTCCACTTTGGTCGCTAGATCTCCACACATGCATCACCACTTTGTCTTTGATCTTGATGCCATTCTCAAATTGACCCCTATGTCTGATATTGAGAATGCCCGTGCCCCTTTGCCTGACCATCCCTTGGCTTCTCCCGTCGCACATCACCAGGCCACACTGTTGGGCTCCTCACCTGGCCCGCATTGCACAGCCTCTCCCACTGTCCCCTCCCTATCTGGGTCTGGCCCAGCCCCTTCCTCATCTCATCCGGTGCCCTCCCCCAATCGTCTGATCCCAACCACGGTCCAAGCTGCTGGGCCAGACCCAGCTCCCTGTTTCCCTAGTGTAGCCCGCGATAGCCTGGCCCAGAGTTGTCAGTCTTACTTATTCCAGGCCCACCTGCCTGAGTCACCCAGTGTCAGTCCCCCCAGCCCAACTCTGCACAATCTAGCCCCATTGTCCAAGCCCATCCTGGGTCTATCTCTCCCGCCAATGATGCTACCAAGCCCGTGAACCGTCACCCTATGCAAACCCACTCCAAGTCTGGTATTATTAAGCCCAATGTCTCGTCTGTCACCAAAATCGAGCCCACTTCTTTTGCCAAAGCCTCAAAACATCCTCGATGGGTTGAGGCCATGACAATACCGTGCTCTCTTAGCCAATGGCACTTGGGATTTGGTTCCGTCTCCACTTAATCAGAATAATGTTGGTTGTAAACGGGTTTACAAAATAAAATATCGTTTTGATGGTAGCATTGAGTGGTATAAAGCACGGTTAGTGGCACAAGGTTTTCATCAACAAGCAGGTATTAACTACCATGAGACATTCAGTCCTGTTGTCAAACCAGTCACTATTCGCTTACTCTTATACCTTGCTGTTTCTTTGGTTGGCCTATTCGACAGTTAGATGTCAATAATGCATTCTTACATGGCAATCTAACTGAAGAAGTTTACATGCAACAACCTCCTGGGTTTGTTCACTCAGTTGTTCGAGGCATATCTGCAAACTTAAAAAGGCTATATATGGTTTGAAACAAGCACCTCGTGCTTGGTTTCATCATTTTAACAGTTTTTTGTTGTCTCATGGTTTTGTGTGTAGTCATGCCCATTGCTCGCACTGACTCTCATATCTTGGTCCTTCTGCTTTATGTTGATGATATTGTCTTCACAAGCAACTCTGAAGCTATGCTTCTTAGATTCATTACCCTTCTTTCTGAGCAATTTGCAATGAAAGACCTTGGTGATCTTCATTACTTCTTAGGCATTCAAGTGGTTCGTTCTCCTTCGGGACTGTTTTTAACTCAGCAGAAGTATGTTGTTGATCTCCTTCATAAATTCCAGCTACACACATGTAAACCTGTTAGAATGCCTTCTGCTGCATAAACCACCCTTTCTCTCTCAGATGGTGAGTTACTTACAGATCCGTCTCCGTACAGGAGTATGGTTGCAGTACCTTACTTTGACTCGACATAACATTGCATATGCAGTGCATGTTGTTTCCCAGTTTAGGCATGCTTCCCGCACTACTCACCTCCATGCTATCAAGCGGATTTTTCCTTACTTGCAGGGTACGCTAACGCACGGTCAATGGTTCCAGCCTACTTCCACCTCTAATCTGGTATTCGCCTACTCTGATGCTAACTAGGCAGGCTACAAGGATACCTGTCGTTCCACTACTGGATATGCTATCGTTCTTGGTCCTAACCTCATCGCCTAGTACTCCAAGAAGCAACCTATGATCTCTAAGTCCTCCACTAAGGCTGAGTACAGGGCTATTGGTTACACAGTTGTTGAGACTATCTGGATTCGTAAGCTGCTGTGTGATCTTCTTGTCACTCTTTCTACACCTGTTTGCCTCTACTGTGACAACCTCAGTGCTACCTACATGTCTGCCAACCCTGTGTAGCATGATCGTAGCAAGTACGTTGCTGTGGATTATCATTTTGTTCGTGAACGGGTTGTTGATGGAGATTTAGTAATTTGTTATATTCCTATTAGTTTGTAGACTGCTGATATTTTTTCCAAAAGGCTGTCATCTTAGCAATTTATCTTACATACAACCACTCTATCCGTATGTCCCCCCCGATCAGATTCAGGGGGCGTAATAGAGGATATGTAGGGATATAAATGTAATTATATTATACTATCTTTGACTATATGTATAAGGTCAGGCTCCCAGGTTTGGGTGAGCCATTCTCTCCCTAAATCTCACAATTTCTTTTGTAACATGCAACTTTTAATGTATTTCTCAATGGAAGATGTTCTTTGATTGTTGCTTTACTTTGAGCCAAATCGGCTTGCTCTACTATTCCATAAAATAGAGTCATTAGAATTGCATCATTGAAAGGGTAAGCCTAAAAAGGTTCAATTTTCGTTAGTCAGAACGCCATTGTTCTCGTTATCATGTATCTTTGCTTTGTAATTGCTCTCAGCTTATGTGGATTTGTTTATTCATGTGCTTTAAACCTGATAATGGGTTAGTTTCCACGATCCGTGATTAGTTTCACTTTGCCCACATCATTATCCATGCGACTTATATTTGAACTTTGTAGGGTAATTTGCATGATCTATGTAGGTTTCTCTTTGACTATGTCATTATCATTTCAATTTATATTAGACCCCTGTAGAAAAGAGGCAGTCACACTAGCTCAAGGGTTTGTGTATTGTCTAACCCTTATAGGGATTATATGATTCCCTTGTCTTCATATATTATGTTTGAGATTTTCATCTTTCTTTTCTTACATGGTTACGAATAATGCTTCAACGCTTACCTCAAGTTCAATTGTCAAAGATTGCTAATCTCAACTAAACAAAGGTGCTTTTGTTATATAGTCTCTACATGTCTTGTATCCAAAATCTATATACAAATTTGGACTGTTTTTCAAGTTTGGATTGTATGGACTAAATTAAAATATTTCTCTAAACTTCAATTAGAATTATTCTCTTTGTAATTTTGTAATTCAGGGGGTAATATTGTTACATCGGGCCCCTATACTCCACCAGGTAATGGAATATTTAGGGTATTAGATTTAAATTTGGATTTTCTCCACATGTCTGCTTTTGCCTTACGTTTAACAATGCCCTTTTAATACTAAGTCAAGTACTTCTCTTATTATTTACTTTTTGTTCTAGGTGCCATTCCCATACTTCCCAAGTGTCTATCTTATGATTTAGGCAAATGTAATATTGATTCCAACCCACTTGTGCCATTTTTGGATAGGGGGTTTCACCTTAGATAGCTATACTATTTGCTTTTATAGATGATACTTAAAAAAGAAATCCTTGGAGCCACCACTGAGCATCCCTATCCTATATACCATGTCCTATCAGGTTTGCCTATTACTTTTTTGCCTAAGATTGTGACATGTATTATATTTTTCAGTTCCCTATAATTTCATAGATGTCTTATTGTACCAAAAGTCTAACTTCAACTAGAACCGGTAGTTTAGTTCACTTATTCATCTACACCTCTTCATTTGAATAATTTTATGAATAGATAGTCATGTGTGAAGTAGTTATGTTCTTTAAAGAAATTGATCATAACTTGCAAGGATAATTAGTAAAGCTTGTTAGAATAATGGGTTGAATATGGTACTAGATATCTCAGCAAATTGAGAACGTATACACTTTCCTTAAGATTTATTTATTGTACCGTAAATAATCTTGGGGATAAGATGCTGAGTAAGGCAAGTATAGATGCTTAAGGTTTTCTCAATGTTAAATCAAAGAAAGTGCTGCAATCACTCACAAAGAAAATCTATATTTCATGTGTTGGTTTCTCTATCTTCTTATACCTAGGCCTCTTAATCTGAAGAGCTACCAAATATGCACCTGTTAGGAGGTGTCATTTGAGGAAAAAATTGTTGGAGGATTTATCCATCAATCCAGATAGATAAACTATTAGAAAGCATAGACCATGGACTATGGTAGACACCATAGGCGGTCTGTGGTCTACCTTGCCTAGAATAAAACTAGCCATCAGGAGCAAAGGACATCCATAGGCTGTGATATTCACCACGGGCAGACCGTCATGGTCTCCTGCTCCCTAGCCTATTTCCGGACCTTGAAAATCTCCAACATTCCCCCGCCATTTTCAAGGTAGTACAGGAAATTAAAATCTTTCCCCCACCATTTCAAGAAGGGAAATACACACAAAGCAACATCTGAGAAAACCTAAAGATTCATGCATAATAAAAGTATCTTACGATTTGAACTTTTATTTAGTGAATGTAGTTACAATTAATCTAAATATAATAATAGACAAGTCCTTGAAATATACATCCTTTCTGATTAATTGGATACATTTCACACATAAATCTCAATCTACACTTAAAAATTTGACACTATTATCCGGCCATGTGTCCATATCCTTCATGAGTGCATCAAGCGAAGCCCTTTAGCTCTTTGAAGTGGCACACTTCATACTCACTTAGGTAGACCTTAGAAATTTACTCCTGTAACACAAGTCATTCAATCAAGGTCTATTACAAGTATAACTCACCCTCTTATAAACATTATAGTTTACAAGGATTCTTACCTTGGGATGAATTATGTTAGTGCTGTCAATCACTATGTAATGTTGTCACTCATTGAACTTAAGACTTGACGTCATATCACGAATTAAGTTGAGACTTCATTATTAGTGATTAAAGATAGGGGCTTAAGTCCCATCCCCCTTGATGTTTTCAACACCAAGTCCTTTGCTAGACCCTTGGTTAAAGGATCTTCAAGACTTTCACTTGTTTACACAAAGTCAACAGTGATCACTCCATCCTTGATCAACTGATGAACATAGGCATATCTAAGCCTAATGTGTCTTGATTTGCCATTATAGACATGACTGTAAAAGCCTTGGATGGCGTTAATTTGCTATCATAATGGATCGAGAGTGGTGACATTGGCTTAGGCCACAACGACACTTCCAATAACAAGTTTCTTAGCCACTTTACCTCTTTGCTTGCTGCAGCTAAGGCCACAAACTCAGTAGCCATGGTGGAATCTATTACACAGGTTTGTTTCTTGGATGCCCAAGACACAGCTCCACCACCAAGCAAGTATACCCAGCCTAACGTAGAGGTATAATCCTCTCTATCAGTTACCCAACTTGCATCTGAGTATCCCTCTAAGGCCAAAGGATAATCTGAATAACATAAGCCATAGTCTTGAGTATTTGTTAAATACTTCAAGACTCTTCATATTGCATGCCAATGAATTTTACTAGGGTTACTAGTATATCAGCTTAACTTCCCAATGGCGAATGTAATATCCAGCCTTGTGCTTGTCATGACATACATCAAACACCCTATGACCTTTGCATACTGAAGTTGTGCAATAGGTCTCCTACTATTTCAAGCCAACTTATAAGTTGAATCAAATGGAGTGGATACCGGGAGGCAATCTCGACAATTGAACTTCCTAAGTACTTTCTCAATATAATGAGATTGTGTCAAGCAAATACCATCATTATTTCTAATGATCTTGGTGCCCAGTATAATATCAACCTCCCCCATATCTTTCATGGAGAACTTGAAAGATAGAAAATTCTTGGTTTTCTCTACTTCCTCTAAGTCAGTCCTAAAAATCAGCATGTCATCAACATACAGACATATAATCACACCTTTTCCATGTTCAAACTTGGAATACACACATTTGTCAGATTCATTAGTCCTACAGCCAAATAAAAGCACCACTTCATTAAATTTTTGATGCCACTGTTTAGGTGCTTGCTTCAAGCCATACAGTGATTTTATGAGTTTGCATACTTTTCTTTCTTGGCCTGAAATTACAAAACCTTCAGGTTGTTTCATATACACCTCCTCTTCTAATTCACCATTTAAGAATGCAGTTTTCACATCCATTTAGTGGATCATTAGCTTTTGCATTGCAGCAAAAGTGACAAGGACTCTAATAGTTGTAATCCTAGCTACCGGGGCATATGCATCAAAGTAGTCAATACCATGTCTTTGATTAAAATCTCTTATTACCAACCGGGCTTTAAATCTTTCTATGGTACCATCCACTCTCATTTTCCTTTTAAAGATCCACTTAGATGTTATAGGTTTACATCCAGGGGGTAAATCTACTAAGACCCAAGTGTTATTTTCCATTGTTGAGTCCATTTCATCTTGGACTGCTTCTTTCTAGAAAGAAGCATCTTGTGATTCCATAACCTCTTTAAAAGAAGTAAGATCCGAATCAATACTATAAACATAGGGAATTTCATTTTCAATGGATTCCCTAGTTCCTTCTACCAAGTAGACAAAGAAATCCGGTCCAAAGGATTTCTAATCCGCTTACTTCTTCTTACTTCTACTATGTCTCCATGTTCTTGACCATTACTTAGAACCATTGTTGTTAGAATAAGGTTATTGGGTTTAGGTTTTCAAAAAAAGGTGCATCTATTGATTCAATCACAGTGTTCACCGTGATTGAGTCATTTGGTTCAATGACCATAAACCCATAGGCTTTGCTATGTTCAACATAGCTATAAAGATGCACTCAATTCCTCTTTCTCTCAATTTTCTCTTTTTGGGTTCTAGGACTCTTACAATAGCCCTACAACCCCAAACTCTAAAATAACTCAGGTTTGATTTTCTTTTATTCCACAACTCATATGGGGCAGTAGAGTTCCTTTTGTTAGGAACCCTATTAAGGATATAACACGCTATCAGTGCATTGCTTCACCCCAAAAACCTTCACTTAAACCGAAATTAAAAAGCATAACATTTACCATTTCAGTTAAGGTTCGATTTTTCCTTTCCGATACACCATTTTGTTGTGGTGTGTAAGGTGTTGTGACCTCGTGAACTATACCGGTTGATTGGAAAAAACTTGGATCATAATATTCACCACCCCTATCCAATCTTAGTCTTTTAATGAAGGTTTCACAATGCAACTCAGATTCATTCTTACAAATCCTAAACTTGTCTAATGCTTCACTTTTAACATGTAAAAGATACACTTGGCAATATCTTGAGAAATCATGAATGAATGTGACATGGTATTTCTTTCCTCCAAAAGAAGGAGTGCTATAAAAATCACCTAAATCACTATAAATTAATTCAAGCGATTTGGTGATCCTTTGAACATTAGGAAAAGAACTCCTAGTAATCTTTGTTAACATGCAAGTCTTACACTTCTCTATATTTTCATTCATGTTTGGAATTAACTCAAGTCTAGATATCTCTTTTAATCTCTTATAATTCACATGTCCAAGACGATTATGCCATAGAGAAGAAACAGAATGAACAAGCATGTGAGCAGAATTGTTCACTACTGAAAGGAGTGATTACATTTAATTTAAACATGTAACCCCCAGCATACCCCTTCCTTACAAAGACACCATCCTTGGATAGAATAAAATTATCGGCTTCATACACTTGTTTGAAGCCAAACTTATTAAGAAGAAAATTGAAAACAAGATCCTTCCTAACTTCTGACGCATAGTAAACGTCGTTCAACACAAGTGTTTTACCGGAAGTGAAAACTAGTTCTACTTAGCCTATTCCTTTGACATTAACAGTTGAGGTGTTGCCCATGTAGAGCACTTTTCCATCTTCCGCCGGTGCAAGAGTCTTGAAGAAGGAGCAATCTTTGCACACATGCTTGGAGGCACCCAAATCAACCCACCAATCATTGTCACTTTGGACAACATTGATTTGATCAAAGATCATATCCACAAAGGTATCCTTTGTCTTGGCCTTTTAGTTGTTCAAGCCATGTTTGCCTTCCAAATAGTGCAATCTCTCTTCTTACTGTCCAGTTTGCTGCACTCCCAATAAATTACTTTTGCCTTCTTGTTGCCCTTATTGTTGTTGTCCTTGTATGGCCTTTTCTTGTTTCTTTTCTGTCCTTGACTTGATTCGCCACCTTCGATTACATGAACCTTGGAGACGTGCTCCTTAGTATCATCCTGCATGCACAACTCTTCCTCAATTTGAAGATGGTTAGCCAAGTTCTCAAGGGACATATCCTCTTTCTTATGCTTTAGGGTTCTCTTAGTGTTTTTCCATGAGGGAAAAAGTTTGTCTACTATAGAAGAAATTATAATAGACTCATCCATATGCATTTTGTGTTGCTTAAAGTGACTTAAAATATGTTGAATTTCATGTAACTGGTCAAGAACAGATCATTCTTCGACCATCTTGTAATGGTTAAACTGACCTACTAAGAAATTCTTACTTAATGCATCTCCCATCATGTACTTATTCTCCAACAGCTCCTAAAGTTTCTTAGTGGACTCAATCCCTTGATAGACGTCAAACAACGCATCCAACATGTTGTTCAATATATGGCCATGGCAGATGTAGTCATGGTTCTCGAACTTGGATCATCGGCGGGTTGGATCCTAAGACTCATTTTCTGTTTCCATGGGGTAGGGAGTATTTAGCACATATACCACCTTCAGTATGGTAAGGAGGAAATGCATCTTCTTTTGCCAACGTCGAAAACTATCGCCCTCGAACTTGTCCAATTTTTGAAAATTGGATGTCATCTCACGAAGTGTTGCCATTGTAAATAAGTCTTAAGATTGTTAGAATAATGGGTTGAATATGGTACCGGATATCTTAGCAAATCGAGAACGTATACACTTTTCTTAAGACTTATTTACTGTACCGTAAATAATCTTAGGGATAAGATACTGAGTAAGGCAAGTATGGATGTTCAAGGTTTTCTCCATATCAAATCAAAGAGAGTGCTGCAGTCACTCACAAAGAAAATCTATATTGCAAGTGTTGGTTTCTCTTTCTTCTTATACCTAGGCCTCTTAATCTAAAGAGGCACCAGATATGCACCTATTGGAAGGTGTCATTTAAGGGAAAAACCGTTGAAGGCTTTATCCATCAATCCAAATAGATAAACAGTTAGAGACCATGGTAGACACCACGGGCAGTCCGTGGTCTACGTTGCCCAGAACAAAACTAGCTATCAGGAGCAAAGGAGATCAATGGGCCATGATATTCACCACGGGCAGACCGTGGTGGTCTCCTGCTCCCTGGCCTGTTTTCGGACCTTGAAAATCTCCAACAAAGCTGAGTTGAGATTGTTACTATTCTTGTCCACAAATCCCTTCTTACTTGGAATCAATATATAGTTTTGCTCAATCCAATTGATATGCTATGCTATCTATGTTGTGACTTCTTGTTACAACCATGAAAAACATAAATTAGCCTGTCCATTTTGAATGTGATACGTGTTGGGCTTGGAATCTTGGAACCATTGTTGGTTCTTTTCATTTTCAAGCCCATTAAATTTTCTGCTAGCTCGGCTGAATTGTTCGTCTTGGGCTGGGGTTGTCGTCTTTTGGTCCTTGGGCTTCTTTTGTAGTAGGTCATATAGAGGCACATCGAGCCCCATTGGGTACCTACACTGTATACCGATCATAGTCTAATTTATGGGTGGCAACGAGATAGGTATGGGGCGGGTCTAGCTATACCCTCACCTATATTCATTTTTAAAATTAATACACATACGCATATCCATACTCACCAGGTGTTGTAAAGCTATGACCATACCCATGCTCATACCCTTGACAACTCACAACCATAAAAAACATAAACTAGCTTGTCCAATTTGTTTGTGATCTGTGTTGGGCTTGAAGTCTTGGATCCATTATTGGGCCTTTTCATTTTTAAGCCCATTAATTTTTTGGGTAGCTCGGCGAATCGTCCTCGGCTTCAGTGGTTGTCTTTTGGTCCTCGGGGTTCTTTCTCACAATGGATCATGTAGAGCTTCAGTTGCATGCTTCACGGGCACATCCAACCGCATTGGGTACCTACACTTTATACCCATCACCACTTCAATTTTTAGCATATTAGTATTATATTTAAAGGGAATTTGTGATAGTACTAAATAAATAAAATAGACATTGCACATATCAGACTCATTTATTGGTCCATAATATTAAGCTTGGTATGATACTAGGTGGCACATGCTGGTACATACTACAAAGTTAACAAGGCGTATATCATGAACTTAGAGGCATATACATTCAAAGTTATATCAGTAATAATACATTAAAACAGTTTATATGACATATATACCTAAGAAAAAATATATATATGACAAATTAGAGCACATGCTTTTAGGAGTATAGACTAACATCCTATTCTACACTAATCAAGTATCAGCTTATATTGGCCTATACCGATCTCAAGCAACTTATAGGTTGTATTGGTCTAATATGTATCAATACTGGACCCAAAAAAGTATCTGTTTAATTTGTTTTGGTGAAGTTTACACTCGTACAAATTTAACACAACAGTATGTATATTTGAAATTTTTGGTCCTGAAAAATGAGTAGAGCTATTAAACAATACTTAAACATGTGTATAGTGGGTGAAAAAGTAGCCTAGCCACTTTCATCTTGCCCTGAAGCGGTAGTCTTCATCTTCTATGAAGAATGCTGTGGCTGAGTCATGTTCAAGGCAATGAGTGTATTGGAGGCAAACCAACAATGTTCCAAAGACTTTGTGTTAGAAGACAATCCTGTTCAACCAGCAATGGAACTTTTTTTTTTTTTTTAATTTACAGTGGTACATATAGGCAATCTATTGGACTCCCTATTTTAAGGAAGACCCAACAAGCCAAACAACCCAGGGGCAGGGGGAGATGAAGCTGCCAAGGTGTTAAATTTTTTATATCAATTAGGCGTTCAACAAAGAAGTTATGTATATAAGCTCAAATGAGATTCCAAACTAAAACCAATTGGCAATGGATGGAATAACTCACAAGGTTATATACATACTCAAGCCATTCAAATTTTATCAATATGGAACAAACCCACTTTCATATTCTTTGTATTTTATCAATGTGGAACAATATCCCCTTTCATACTCTAACACACCTCCTCCCTTGTAGGCTACTAATAAGGCCCAACACGTGCATACAATTTTTATCAAATGGAGACGGTGGCAAATCAAGATTGAGCGACTTTGCTCTGACACCATGTTAAATTTTTTATATCAGTTGGGCTTTCAACAAACAAGTCATGTGTATAAGCTCAAATGAGATTTCAACCTAAAACCAATTGGCAATGGGTGGAATAACTCACAAGTTTATATACATACTCAAGCGCTTCAATTTGATCAATGTGGGATAAACCCACTTTCATATTCTTTGTATTTTATTAATGTGGGACAATACCCACTTTCATACTCCAACACAAGGCCCACAGCTCAACCCACATCCCTCCCTCTCCCAATTTAATTGGCAAAGAAATGTGCCTCCCAGATTCGAAACTAGGTGGGGAAGATGAAGGAAAGGCAGCCATGCTAATCAACAACAAGCAGATCGATAACCAGCAATGGAACTTACTCTTTATGTGGACTAGGGTTTTGGAAATGGGCACATGCATAATGGAGTATAGAGGTGTTTGGTAAAGAAATACGAATGATTGTGGTACTTGATGAAAAGTGGTTATTAGAGCACCAGCAGCTCAAAGACATGCGTGTCATTTGCAGAACCCACATGCCACATGTTGCTTCCACAATTGAGTTTCTTGCTTTTGTCACACAAGGAGGAACGCTCAGCCGTTCCTCCATGCATTCCCACCTTTTTGGTATTTTTGTTATTTTTGTTTTTCTTTTTATTTTTCCTCTAAAATATTCTTTTAGTAGTTAAAAAAAGGTTTTGTATGTTATGGAATAGATCTATGACAAATATTTTATTGGGTAATTTAAATTAGAGTTTCATGGGTTTGAGAAATAAAAGAATGTAAAATGAAATTTTTGCTGATGTAGCAAAGTGGAGTTCCAAAATTTGGAGTTTTGATTAGAAATAATCTTAAGGGCTCTAGACTTGGAAGGAAAATGCTAGTCGGGACGATATGTTTAAAAGTATGACAGAGTTTCAAAAATTGGATCATATCAAATTGAACCACTGATTAGAACTTTTCAAGCTTGGTGGCGATAGTTATGGTGATATCATAGTTAGCACTAGATCAGTTATTTGTTTGTCTTGAAAATGGAGTTGACATGCTCGATCATTCATGGCATGTTCACGAGAGCCATAGAGCCATTGATTGGAACTTTTCAACTTAAATAGAAGGTGTTCGAGGTGTTTGAGGTTCTGAAACTATTACTGCCTAATCATTCCATCATTTCATTGGGAAACAAGAGTAAGAAAAGGGTAGGAGTGAAAATGAATAGAAAGAAATGAAGATTGTTTGGGAGAAGTGGGAAGAAATGAGGGAGAATATGAGAAAGTGGGAAGGAATGAGAGTTCAGAAGGATTGTAAAAGGTGAAGTATTCTTTTATATTTTTCACGTTGTTATTTAAAAACCTTCAAATTGTTTACTTCACCTTTGAATTTTTTACAATTTGGTATCAAAGACTAAAAATTTTATACATTAATTTTTTATGTATTGATTTTCTAAGTCTTTTTAATTGTAAATTTTACCTTTATTTTTTTAGTGTTTAACCTTTATCTTTTCATAACTTGATATGTATTGTTAAAAATTGGCATATGCTAACTTTTTTAAAATATTTATTTTACAAGTGAATGACATCGGGAGTTTCATTTTTAAAAAATATACAAAAATATTTTCAACATATTTTAATTATTTGCAAATTATATTCTAATTACTTGGTTCAAACAAAATAGACCAATTTGAACTGTGCTACTCAACCAGTTCACCAACCAAAAAAAAAAAAAAAAAAAGATAACCAAATGGAAGAGCTGAAAAGGAAATAATTGTCACGTTATATGATTACATAGATTGTGCAAAATTTCAAGAAGTAGAAACTAAGGATGAAGATATAACTCGAACTCAAAAAATCATATTAAAATTCACCTCATGTAAAACTCATATGGTTCATCAAGATCTACCCTAATTATCAACTGTAAATTCCCTCTAGAGTCTCCAACCTACGTCAAAAAGGGGTTCAGATGACCCAGGCTGAAAAAGCATTGACGAGCCTACTAAATTAAAAGTAGATGAAAATTAAGCTAGTTGTTCTATTTTGTTTAATACAATCTAAAATGAAAATGATGTCCTTTTCAGCTATGCAGAAATTGCACAAAATCATGGTTGTTCTGCAAGTTAATTTCATGTGTGTTCTACTACTGACTGTTTTACATCTCAGGTTCAATATTGATGTTGGCTGGCTCTTTATGAGATTTGCACTTACTACTTCAAACATGATATAATATTACACTAGACTGCGAAATGAGACATACAGCAGTACTGCTAGATATGGAGCTGAGATTCATCTTATTCGTTCTAGAACTATTAGAGCATAAACAACTTCCTAGACCTTTAATTATCAGTTTATATTTTTGATTACGATGGTTACTGAGTACATTTTTGAGAGGTTTCAGATTTAAATTTCAATAGCCACGCTTCAGGACTAAAGAACATTAATTTGCATGATGTTTTTGGTTCCAACTTACAAGGGAGATGCACATTACAGTCATATCTTGCCACAACTTCATATGCACAAGCATTTAAGATTTTATTTTAGCTGCAGCAGGAAGAATCTATTGAGGATGACACCATAAGTGACCATGGAGATATCTTTTAAAGTTGCTTTCCGATGGTGTATTTTGATCCATACACTAATTGATTTTGAAGAGTGAAGAGAACCTTCGAGCCACTTTTTCTTACTAACTTTAGTGCTTGAGAGTTGAGACTTTAAATGCCCTTAAATCAAATGGTTACACTGTCAACATTTTTTGAGTAAGTGGCCCCCTTTTATGTGGAGTAGTAAATTGTGGGAGAAGATTTTTTTTGAAAATTACACTCAAGACAGTGTTGGATTAAATTGCTGGAAGAGAAATTTTTTTTTAGTACTCTCAAGATATTGTGAGGTGTTTCGAGTCTATCAAAATTTTGACTTCAACATTGTACTTGAACTCTATCCTTTTTTTCACTTTTTTGGACATTTGATGATTATAAAAATTAAGTAGCCCTAGACTTGCACAAGTCCTTACGAGGTTAGACAGGTTAGATAGGGGTCCACACATACGCTCATGCCGGGCCATAGAAGCTTATTCAAGAAATGATTTAGTTTCGTCATGAACAAAAGAAAAATAATTTATCTTATATATGGTTTGAATAGGATTAAAGATTATTGAACATCAAAGACTATTGTAGGGTTTTCACCAAACACTCTCAATGTTTATCTTCTTTATAATAAGATTCTGATGTAGCGATGTAGCATGTGTCAAACAAAAGTAGGATGGTGGAATGCGAGGTGGTATAAAAGTGGCAATGATATTATGTTGTAGCAAAATCATCACATTATGAGCGTAAAAAGAACATGCGCAAGCATTTCGAGAACCTCTCGGCCATGGATGAGTGCTGTAAGGATATGTGTCTCATGTATGGTTGCACAGCACTATGGATGAGCCTACTTTGCACTGTGCGACCAAAATCAAGTACTGCATGGCTGAGCTTATTGATTGGAACCGTGATGTTCATGGTGACCTATTGGCAGACCATATCCTTCGGTGCCACACTTAGCTTCCTGTATATTTGCTTGTACCAAATTAGGTAGTATTGCCTTATTCCTGCACTTTCCTTTTTCTAGCCATTGCCATATTTGTGTATAATTGTGTGTATATGTAGCCTTCTCTTCTTAATGAAACGGCAGTAAGGGGAGAGCACAGGAATTAATTTCTCTCTAGCTCAAAACTTTTCTTGGTATCAGAGCCCATTCGCTAAATCTGCAATCATGAGTGGAGAAGACAAAAATAACACAAACAATTTCAATATGAATGATCCCCACTCTCCATACTATCTATGCAGTGCAAATCATCCTGGTAATATTATCTCAACCGTAACTCTCAACGGTGATAATTATGCAAACTGGAGCAGAATTGTGACGAATGCTCTCAAATCCAAGAATAAATTTTGTTTCGTTGATGGATCGTTGGCGAAGCCAGAAAAGAACCCAGAAGTTCATGCCCGGGAAAAATGCAATTCAATGGTCGTTGCGTGGTTGTATAACGTAATAGACAAAACCTTACATGGGTCAGTTGCATACGCAGAAAAGGCAAGCGAGATTTGGACATATTTGAAGGAACGGTACTCACAGGGCAACGAAATTAGAGTACATCAACCTAAAAGAGAAATCAATCTTGCAACCCAGGACAACATGAATGTGACTGAATATTTTACCAAACTTTAGACACTATGGGATGAGTTAGGAGCCTACCAACAAATCCCACTTTGCAGTTGTTCGAAGGATTCTAGCTTGAGTAAATTTCAAGAGAGGGAGAAGGTACATCAGTTCCTTCTGGGCCTGGATTTGGACAAATTTGGGATAGTCAGATCGAATATTCTGACCATGGAGCCCTTGCCCAACTTGAACAAGGCATACTCTATGGTCTTGAGAGAAGAGAGCCAGCACAAGGTAAGTAAAGTACCTGACAACCGTGCAACCATGGAAGCGGCAGCCTTCAAAGCACTAGCCATCAGTAGATCCAAGCCACAGACACGCCCGAAGTGCGGTTACTGCCAAAAGCTCGGACATACGCAACACCAATGCTATGAACTCATCGGTTATCCTCCCGGTTGGGAGCAGAGGTGGACGAATCGAGCACATACCGACTGGCAGCCAGGACCGAGCCGTGCGACGAAGATCGGAGGGCACCCGCCCAGAAACGGTGGCCACGGTCAGTCAATTGGAGCGCTGGTACCCTTCGCTGGAAGACAAGGGGAGGCGAAGGTCGGTGGAGAGAATGCAGAGCACCGAGGCATGGGCTTTTCTGGGGTAAACATTGGCACGACGAACGAGGTGGAAAGAATAGTAGGCTTTACTCAATCACAAATTGACTCCTTATATGCTATCTTTAAAGAAAAGGAGAGTCAAGAAAGACTAAGTGGTAAGGACAGAAATTTCACATCCCACGAGTGGATTTTGGACTCTGGTGCATCTTTTCATATGACCTCCAATATTGCTGTTGTTAATGTCCTTCATGATTTGGCGCAAGTAATATATATATTAATACCCAACAGTATTGTGGTGAAAGTCCAACGAGCAGGGACGGTCAATCTTGGGCACGGTTTAGTTCTGAAAAATGTGCTCTACTCACCAAAATTCAAATGCAACCTTATTTCTGTCCAACAACTCACTTCTAACAAGAACTGTATTATTACTTATGGCTCTCAGTGTTGTCTTATTCAGGACCTCATCTCGAAGACGCTGATTGGAGTGGGTGAACAGAGGAATGGGGTGTATTATCTCAAGACTGTTGCGGAAGGAAAAGCATTTACAGCAACCAGTAATAAAGATTGGGATCTTTGGCACCAACGTCTGGGTCATCCCTCTTTGGGTAGCTTGTCCCCTTTGTCGACTATTTTTGGTTTCAAGTTAAATAAGAACTCAGATGAATGTTGTGATATTTGCCATCGTGCTAAACAAACACGGAGTCCGTTTACTCCTAGTAATACAAAAGCACAACAACCTTTTTCATTGATACACTGTGATTTGTGGGGACCATATCATACACGCAGTCTCAGCGGCTGTTGTTTTTTGTGTATTGTGGATGATTACAGTCGTGGTGTTTGGGTATACTTGCTGAAAGATAAGACAGCAACTTATGAAAAATTAATTGGATTTTGCACCATGGTCCAAACGCAGTTTGCCAAATCAGTTCAAAGGGTGCGTAGCGATAACGGCACTGAATTTACTAGCGGTCCCTTACAAGTATTTTTTGCCAAACATGGAATTTTGCATGAAACTTCTTGTGCTGATACACCCCAATAAAATGGTCGTGTGGAAAGGAAAAATCGACACATTCTTAACGTGGCTAGGGCCTTACGGTTCCAGGGTTCTCTCCCTTTGAAATTTTGGAGGGAATGTGTTTTGGCAGCTGCGTACCTCATCAACCGAACTCCAACAAAAATACTTAATTTCAAAACACCCTACGAAATGCTATTTGGAGTTCAACCCAACTATAGTCACTTGCGGGTCTTTGGGTGTTTTTGTTATGCGCATAATCATAACAAGTCTCATGATAAATTTGATTCAAGGGCCATCAAATGTGTATTTTTGGGCTATCCTCCTGGTAAAAAGGGATGGTTGTTATATGATTTGGAGAACAAAAAATTGTTGATCTCTCGGGATGTCCATTTCTATGAGGCTCTCTTCCCCTACGCTGTATCAAACTCTCAAGTACCTGATCCAAGACCCCCTCAGTCCCACACGTATTTTTCTCTCATAGATGACATGGATCATGTTGGAGATGGCCCTCCTGTTGCACCTAGATCTGGCCTAGAAACGGAGGTCCAACCGCATCTTGACACACAGGAGCAGTCTGGCACCATCGTCACCTCAAGTTCGACACAGGAAGACGCTCCTACCCACATGGATCAGCAGGCTCCGACCAGCCCAAGGTAGGAACCTCTTACTGAAGAAAAGGGTGATGCCGCTGAACCCACATCTGTATCCACTCGGCCTCACCGAGCAAGAAGACCTCCCACATACCTCAAGGACTATGTTTGTCATGCTGGTGTTCACCCCATCTCTTCATCGCTCCATGACAGTTCTTCGAGTACGTCCCATCCCCTTTCTCATTTCCTTTCCTATGATCGGTTCTCCCCTAAGCATTGTGGTTTTTTGGCTGCTATCACTACTAATGAGGAGCCCAGGACTTTCTCCCAAGCTATTTGTGATCCGAAGTGGAGAGATGCCATGGCAACTGAAATCGCTGCTCTTGAGGACAATAAAACATGGGAGTTTGCTGTCTTACCTCCCCACAAAAAGGCCCTTGGATGTAAATGGGTGTATAAGATCAAGTACCATGCCGACGGATCTATTGAACGATATAAAGCGCGCTTGGTGGTTTTGGGCAATAATCAAGTCACAGGTGAGGACTTTCATGAAACCTTTGCACCAGTGGCGAGGATGACCACTGTTCGTTACTTGCTAACTGTTGCCATCTCTCAAGGGTGGGAACTTCACCAAATGAATGTACATAATGCATTTTTGCATGAAGATCTCCATGAAGACATTTATATGAAACCTCCACCGGGTTTTCATCCTCCTCAACCGCATCTGGTGTGCAAATTAAAGAAGTCTCTCTATGGGCTTCGCCAAGCGCCTCGTCAGTGGTATTTCAAGCTCACCTCAGCTTTGCTTCAATATGGGTTTGTTCAATCACCTTTAGACCATTCCCTGTTTCTTTATCGAAGGGACGGCATCTTCTTGGCCCTACTTGTCTATGTTGACGATCTAGTCCTTGCTGGTAATAATCATGCTCATTGTGATAAGTTCAAGACCTACTTACACACGTGCTTTAAACTCAAAGATTTGGGTCCCCTCAAATATTTTCTAGGCATTAAAGTCGCACGGTCTCAAGAAGGGCTATTTTTATGCCAACGGAAATATACACTTGACATTCTTAGTGAAACTGGGATGCTTGGTGCTAAACCATGTTCCTGTCCTATGGAACAAAATCTTAAGCTGTCAACTGATTCTGGTGCACCTTTACTTGATGCCTCATCATATCGCCGTCTTATTGGGCACCTCCTTTACCTCACTATTACCAGACCAGATATTATGTATTCTGTTTATATCCTCAGTCAGTTTCTTCATGATCCTCGTCAAGGCCATTGGGCTGCGGCTTTACGCATTCTCCGCTACTTAAAATCCTCTCCAGGGCAAGGGATTTTGCTACCAGCTCGCAATTCCCTTGATCTCCATGTTTATTGTGACTCAGATTGGGCTAGCTGTCCCATGACTCGTCGCTCTATCACTGGTTATCTTGTTAAATTGGGGCAGGCCCCTGTTGCTTGGAAGACTAAGAAACAGGAGACTGTTTCTCGGTCATCTGCTGAAGCTGAATATCGTGCAATGACTAATGCCACGAGTGAACTTGTTTGGATCTGCCAGCTCCTTATGTATCTAGGTCTTTCTGTATCTTCAGCTCGTTTGTACTATGACAACCAAGCTGCCTTACATATCGCTAACAACCCAGTTTTTCACGAACGCACCAAGCATATTGAGGTTGACTGTCATTTTGTTCGCGACCGCATTCTGTCTGGCATCCTCACTCCGCAATACACGTCTACTCATCACCAGCTTGCTGACATCTTCACCAAAGCTCTTAGTCAGTCTCAGTTCCACTATCTACTCAGCAAGTTGGGCGTTTTGCATCTGCACGCGCCAACTTGAGGGGGAGTATTGGCAGACCATATCCTTCGGTGCCACACTTAGCTTCCTGTATATTTGCTTGTACCAAATTAGGTAGTATTGCCTTATTCCCTGCCTTATTCTTGCACTTTCCTTTTTCTAGCCATTGCCATATTTGTGTATAATTGTGTGTATATGTAGCCTTCTCTTCTTAATGAAACGGCAGCAAGGGGAGAGCACAGGAATTAATTTCTCTCTAGCTCAAAACTTTTCTTGACCTCCACTAGCAGATTAAACATTGCCAAGACAAACTGCAAAATCACCGCTGACAATGCGGTTAGGAATCTATCGTTGGAAGCAATAAAAGTAGTGTATCATTGTTGTGATTGATGAGAAGTATCATTTATGTTATTTTCTCAAAAAGAAATTTTAAAAAAACAGGAGTGTTTCATCAGTGAAGTATTCATGGTCAAGAAGTAAGTTGTTTAGCTATCAAGTAATACACAAGGGTTATAGATCTAATTTCTGTGGCTACAATTTATTCTCTAATAATCAATGTTCGGGATTTTTTGCTGCCTTGTGACTTAAAAATTAAGACATCTAAAGGGTCTGTTCGTTTTCAACATATTGAATCGGCTACTTCTTTCAATTTGCTTCAACATACTTTAACATATTTCTACCTGCTCTTCTCTGCTCTCTCCCCTTTCAAAATACTGCCAATCTACTCCAACCTACTCCAAGTTGTTCCAATTCACTCTAGCCTGATTCAACCAGCGTCAAGTCGATTTAATTTGATCCAATTTACTTTAACTCACTAACTGTAAATTCAAAATGCTGAAAATTGATAGGCCTAAATCTTTGTTTTCTTTTTAATTATATTATTATTACTTGTACTACAAAACAAATTGAAGTAATTTTCTCTTTTTTTAAATAAAAACTAAAAAGACTAGTATTCATCATTGTTTTAAGTCTCTGTGTCTCAACTACCCCAGATGGCCCCAATCCCAAACTCCTTCCCCACGTATATTTACAGTACTTAACTCTTTCAGTCCCTGCAGATCTCCACTTCTCCCCCAAAACTCCCCTCTCTCTCCCTCTCTCTCTGCCTCTCCTTCCTCGTGTCTCTCGCCTCACTCCAACGCAGCCATGGCGACCACCTCCAACACCCATCTCCTTCTCAAAATCCCATTGAGCCACCACCATAACCACCAACCCCACCGCCACAACCGTCGTCACCTCCTCCTCCCGACAACGCCTCATAAGCCCATTTCCATCACCTGCTCCGCCACCCAGCTCCAAGATCGCGCCGCTGCCGCCTCCTCCATCACCGACCGCGTCTTCAACTTCGCTGCCGGCCCCGCCGTCTTGCCGGAAAATGTTCTTCTTAAAGCCCAGTCTGAGCTCCTCAACTGGCATGGCTCCGGGATGAGTGTCATGGAGATGAGCCACCGTGGGAAGGAATTCACTTCCATTATCGAGAAAGCTGAGGCAGATCTGCGTGCCCTTTTGACCATTCCCGATGATTACGCCGTTCTCTTCCTCCAAGGCGGCGCCACGACCCAGTTCGCCGCTATCCCCATGAATCTATGCAATTCCGGCGATTCGGTTGATTACCTCGTTACTGGATCGTGGGGAGACAAGGCTGCAAAAGAGGCGAAGAAATATGCGAATGTTAATGTCATTTGGTCAGGCAAATCGGAGAATTATGTGAGGATTCCGAGTTTTGATGAGGTGAATCAAGATCCGCACGCCAGGTATTTGCATATATGCGCCAATGAAACTATTTATGGTGTCGAGTTTAAGGATTACCCTGTGCCTAAGAACAAAGATGGTATTTTGGTTGCTGATATGTCGTCTAATTTTTGCTCGAAGCCTGTTGATGTGAGTAAATTTGGTGTGGTTTATGCTGGTGCCCAGAAAAATGTAGGTCCATCCGGGGTTACCATTGTGATTATTAGGAAGGATTTGATTGGGAAAGCTCAGGACATTACCCCTGTTATGCTTGATTATAAGATCCATGCTGAGAACAAGTCTCTTTACAACACCCCACCTTGTTTTGGGATTTACATGTGTGGGTTAGTGTTTGAGGACTTGTTGGACCAAGGTGGATTAGTGGAGGTGGAGAAGAAGAACCAGGCGAAAGCGAAGATTTTGTATGATGCCATTGATGAGAGCAATGGGTTCTACAGGTGCCCAGTTGAGAAGTCAGTCAGGTCTTTGATGAATGTGCCCTTCACCTTGGAGAAGTCTGAGCTCGAAGCCGAGTTTATCAAGGAGGCTGCTAAGGAGAAGATGGTGGCTCTTAAAGGGCACAGGTCGGTTGGAGGGATGAGGGCATCTATCTACAATGCTATGCCCTTGGCTGGTGTTGAGAAGTTGGTTGCTTTTATGAAGGATTTCCAAGTTAGGCATGCTTGAATGAATCAATGGTTGATTGATTGCCTTTCTGGGATTCTTGGATTGAATCATTAGAAGGACATCTTTAGGAGTTTTGTCATATTTGGTTTGCTTCCTTTGCTGTTTTCACAGCAGAAATTCTGCCCTCCTTCATTTTCTTTTTCCTTCCTCCTTTGTTGGCAACTATTGTTGCGTTTGTTGTTATAACAGGTGTGCCAGTTGTAGAAAGGTTTTGAAATGTTAAGCAGGACTAGTTAGTAGAGCCCAATGCTGGATGAAATAATTGCTTACTGTTATAAGCTGTGATATGTATTTGCAAGTTATTGAAAAGCAATGGCATCAAACTTTCACTGGATTTGTCTAATGCTTTGTTCCCTTTCTCTGCCGCTCAATCTGCTTGGTTGAATGCATTCTTAGTCTTAGCCTTTGCAATCCTCTGTGGCTAAAGCCTCTGTTTTACTTCTGTCAAGGGCTCTTTATACTTCCATCCCTCCATTTTATTACTGTCGTAAGTCATGACGAGTGTTCCAATTTGCTGCCTACTACTGTCATCTTGTGCCTTCCGGACTCCTTTGATTTTCCTTATGAAAGGTTTCAATCTAGCCGAAAACTATTTGTTTTCTTGCAAAAAATTTTGTGGGGCATTTGATATCAGCCTCTCTCCTCTAGGGACTTGTATTGGGAAGATCTGGTCTTCAGATTCTCTCTAGTGGGATGCAAATTATTTTGGGTTAGAAAGTGTTTCTAGATGTAAATAATCCAATTTTTGAGAAGGTGGGGCATCAATAATCCAATCTTTCGAAATTGTTGTTCACTAATTCCACTTTTGAGCATATTTATTCTCAATAATTTGTACGAAGAAAAGAATAACAAACAGTGAGCTGGAATCGGTGGAGGGCAAGACAATACTATTTCTTTAGTGTATATTATTGAGAATAAATAATCCCGAAGGTGGGATCGGTTGTTGGCTTCGAAGCCCTCAAAAATTAGATTATTTGTATCCAAAAATCCCTGAAAATATGTGAAAGTGCGTTCCTTTAGGAAGACTTGCAATAGTAATATCTCTTTTATTAGAATTATCATTTGGTTTTGATTTCTAGTTTCAAAGGGCTTTTTTGGTTTCTTTTGTGGTTAGTTTTCATCTAAGTTTACCAATTGCCATCATGTGAAGGCTTTCGCTCATGCAGGTGGAGCTAGCTCCAAATGGTGATATTCGTTTGCTTTAATCTCAAAACAAAAAAATTTTAAAAAAAAATCGGTGATACTGATAAGTTTGTAACGTTTGTTCATTGTTGGATTTAGGATATTGTGTCATGTTTGACAATTCTATGAGCAGCCTTTTTTGTTTGACTTGATAGTGTGAGGTTTACAGCCGCCTTCGGAGTCTTGGTTTGCAGCTTCCCGGAGTTCGTACCTACTTGTGACATAATCCACAATTTCTATCAAACATAAAGCATGGGGCATACTGTAACATTACCACTGCAGTCTGCAGTAGTATAAATGGCAATGGAAATGTGCCTTGCAAGCGGGAGTGAAATAAGGTAAATTGTGTTGCAAGAACTCGTTAACAAACTCCATGAGAAACTTAGAAGCCTCCGTTGAAGGGAACTCGAGTTAGTTTGTGGGTCAACTTCTAAAGTTCAATCATGACTATCAATGTTGGTGATACATATCAGTTCTTCAAGTAACTAGTTGTTTTTAATCATATTTCATTGAAGTTCCTATCTAGCGATGAAGTATCCATTTTGGAAAATACATGTAGAATAAATAGTTTAATTAATTAATTAAGCCTTGGTCTCACTCTACTTGCAACATATGGCCTATTTTTTGCTTCCAAAAATTGAGTTTGGATTCATAATCTTACATTTACTCTGTAGTGCTTTGATGTATCCAAAGATTCTAAGCGACATTGTACTTCAAGACTCCGACCTTTTTCATAATCATAATTGTATCCAAATATCTCAATTTTAATTAAAAAAAAACATCGAGACCAATTGAATTTGAACACAAACATTTAGTATTCACGACTTTATACAAGTATGAGGACATTTAGGGGTTTCCTTGAAGAAAAGTGAGCAATCTTTTCGTATCACCATTGAATTCTCATATTGCGGGCTCAAAGTCAACTCAGTACTCCAGATTCTCGTAGTAGCGGAAAAGTAGGTGAGATCCTCCCAGGATGCTGTCATTCACAGAAGCCTTACCATGTTTGGAGCAACGTGAAGTACAAGTTACACCATGTTCGAGTCTACCGCCTCCTTGTACACCAACCCCCCCCCCCCCCAAAAAACCTACTTCTCAATCATGACAATGCCAGAAGAACAAACAGATCCCACTTGGCCACTTCTCCTCAAATTGAATTTTAAATCCCAATTTTTATATTTCATTCTGTTAATTTTCAAAGGTCAAAAAAAACATACCTACAATTTACAGATGACTCAATATAACCACATTATCTGGGCAATCTACTTTGCTCCTAATTTTGGTATTTCAGTCTATCTCCCGCTCGCTCTTTTTTCATTTTTTACAAAAATCCTGTGTATGGAATGATATAATGACTTGTCATACACGGACAAAAAAATACAAAGAATACGTGAGTGCTGCCGCTTTAATCAGCCTTCTGCATGAAAATCTCTACCTACCCTCCAATCATGTTCCTTATTGCTGTCAAACAAACGAGAATCTCGAGAAAAGGGATCGGCTTGATCCATCATTTGCTGAACTAGCTGATGCATCTGTGTAACTGTGGTAGGCTTGCTGACATTTTTGGACCTACAGCATTACATCAAAGGACGTCCAGTGAGCAAGGTGAAGTCAGGGAGAAATTTCTATGCGCCACATATTCTAGTTGTTGGTGCAAAAGTTTTGAAGGGAAAGAGTTCTCTTGCAGAACCTCTCTCATTTGGTCTTCAAGGCAAAACCTAGGATTGCACGTAAGGGCTTATCCATCCCCCCCATCAGGTGCACAGAGTGACCACCCAATACCTTCCAAAATACAATAAAGCACCACCAAGGTTTGAAGCCAACCCCATTCATAGAGAGACCATTATATAGAGGGATTAAAAGAGAAAAGCATGGGTCATGTCTCCCCCTTTTTCCTCTACATTCCTCGAGTTCACTCCACTTGATGGTGCCTAAAGGATTTATATAGATATGTGACTTTTCATATAAAGAGATGCAACTTCAAGATGGTTCTCTTCATCATTCCTTTTTCCCAACCACATGTCACATCATCTCATCTAGGACATCTGCCTATAAATATAACTCTCCATCTTTCTGAAAGGCTCCTATACTAACAAGCTCTGTACCCTTCTTTTTTTCAACTTGTCCTTCCAGGAAGATGGAGCCCACTCTGTGAGCCTGACTTAGCAACGGATGGGATCATAAAGTCCAAGATTTTTTGGGAGGGGGGGGGTTGTTCCATTAGTGCCCCCACACTCTCCTCAACAGGGGAAATCCATGTGAAAATTGTTACACAGCTGTAAATAAAAAGGTAATGGCAACCAGGTTGCAAATGACAATCGTCACCTTCATCCGGTCATTGTTAATATATGTACTCTATCCAGACCTTACGGTAAGGAACAAAATAGACGAAAACTAAACCACTTACTGGCACCGCAAAAGAAACCTAAAGAAAGAATCAGGGTATAGAAACGCTCATTATCATACTCTCACCTCATCAGGACTGAATTGGAGAAGCATTGCGATTACAGGTAACAAAGCCTCCACCTCGCCTGACAACAAAGATGTTATCATTATTAATGAAAATAAGCCTCAGGATGCTTTAAATTGAAATTACATTGTTTTGCAAGTACCCGTCTCAAGAAGTTTCAAGACGACATTTTTGAGGTAGGTCATATCAACCCCTTCCCTTTTTCGTGCTCTATCCATGTTTCGGAGTTCCTCCTTCAACATGGACACCTGCAATTACATGGCTTCATGATTCCCAGTGACAAATGATCCCAAGCTTCATTAGGTTTATCATTACTCACATTAATGCAAACATGAGGCTCTAGATTTTGCAATCTGCAAATGTCAGTTAACTTAGATACAGATCTCTGATTCTGTATTCCACATATACATTCAGTTTAAGGATGAAAAAGACAGCTTATAAGATAGGATGAAGAACATAATGGATTTCCCTCCTTCCAGAACTTCAAAACACAAGACAAAAGGACAAAGTAGTGAGATTTTATTGGAAAAGAATCTATCCACTGGTGCTGCCCGGTTCCTAGTCAGTGCGAATCATCAAAGGAGGAATTTTCATTTGTAATAATAATATGCATCTTGGCTTAAAAAATTAGTTTTACTATGCGAAGACATTTTGCACACAGCTAAATATCATTAAATCACCATACATAAGTCACAGCCAAGTGAATCAAACAGAATGTTCATACTGGTCCATACCTGCTGGCTGTGAAGCCGATTTTCATGCTCAAGCTCCTCAATTTCATCCTGAGTACGAATGAAAAAATAGAATCAGAAGAGGCATTAGATTAAACATTTTTCGCTTGTTGAGGAACTCCACTCACTTGCAGTGCAAGGATGTGCCGTTGCGCCTGCGTCAACTCTTCCTCTCTCCGGGCTTGCTGCCTTGCCAACATCTTCGAAGAAAGAATCACAGAATTATAACATGCATAAAGAAGGCCCAATAAAAAGCAAGTGCAAAAAATTTGCAGTCATCACAGCATAATAGCAGCCAGCATTCAATACACCCTCCCTGTACATGTTGTCAAATCTTAATAACACATCAAAATAAGCATTAGATACATGTAGTTAAAAGTGCAAGTTTGGTTGGTTTTTCAACCAATAAAAACACTAGCTTCTTGAAAATTGAACTTTGACAATGTTTTAGACACCGTCCCCTAGAGCTAGGTAATGGTTCAAGTCGGGTCCGATTCATGTTCGTGTCGAACTTAAACGGGTGGAGAATTCCTTGACCTGAACCTAACCCGTTTATTAAACGGGTTGAAAAACCTTGACTTGTACCCATTTCATTTTTAAACGGGTCGATCCGGTTAACCTGTTTAAGATAAACAGGTCGAGTTCAGTCGCCTGATCACATATTTACGCATTTAATATTTTCTACTAATACTTAATTACATAACTTTAAAAATTAAGTTCCCAAATTAAATTAAACAATTACTCCCTAAAACTCCCCTGATCCATCATAATTCACATTTTTAAAATTTTTGTATTCTTAATTATGTAATAAAAAGATAAACGAATAAATGACCAATGGAAAAATGAGTTGACTTGTTTAACTCATTTAATTAAACGGGTTAAATAGGTATTTTTTCGTATCGAGAGTCTTGACCTGAACCTAAACCATTTAATTAAACGGGTTGAACGAGTCAACCCATTTAATTAAACGGGTTGAAAATTTATAGCCAAACCCACTTAACTTCATGTCAATTTCGGATCGATAATCGTGTTGGGTCAACTTTGCCTAGCTCTACCGCCCCCTCCCCCTAGGCCCAAAAAAGTAACTTTGACATTATTTTGGGAAAAGAAAATAGGATGTTTAGACAACACATATTGGGTATACGGAGCCATATCATTACCAATAGACCTTAAGCATAACAGCACACGACTCTCCAATAGAAGTGCTTTACAATGTTTCAACTTCTTTGTGGGATGCTTTCTTTACATTCATTCATTTAGAGCTACTAAAATTGTGCTTCTTTATAAAGCAAAAAAGCCACACGCATAAACATTCAAATTATACGCATTTTTTTATTTTGAAAAAGAATTCATTTAGATCAAAATTTACATTGGCACAACTTGAATGCAAGCATTTGCAGAACCAAGTGCATAATTGTGAATTACTACCCCAAAATTAAAAGAACATAAGAGAATGTACTATGTTTTTGTCTCTTTCCATACACCAAAAGGGAAAAAAAGCACAAAAAGAAAGGGAAGCAGCAGAAAATATACCAGAATTTGCTCTTCTGCCACAGATGGATTTGAGGCATCCTGTTTCTGTGCGGCTGATGAAGATGTTGCAAAAATCAAAGCAAAAGAAGAAGAAAAGATGTTGAACTTCTACTATGAATTAGGAGATACCACGTTGTAACTATTGAGATTCATTACCAGCAAGAACAAGAATTTTTTTCATACCTGTGCTGTTAGTCTCATCAGTGCCTCCCTGAAAAAAAGCCCAAAAATTTGTGACATATGATGAGAATTAACGTAGCAATGATGAAAAATGATGGATTTGGAGTTGTGATCAAATCTGAACTTCATCATAATGGATGAGATTTAATATAATGTACTTTAGGCCTTAAATCTAGGGAGTGCTGAAGATTCTTATTCTCGCTTGAAAGCCTTGATATCTCCTTGTCCTTTTCCTCAAGCATTCTGTCAGCAAGGTCACGGAATGAATCATGCTCTTCCTGCAAGGAGTATAGTTAGCCAGTGAAATCAGCACCATCTGTCATCCAAAATCTTGAAGACAGAGAAAAAGAACCTTCAATTTTTTATATTTCGCTTTGAGCTCTTTCAGTTCCTTTTCAAGATCCACGGCGCGAGTTGCCTCATTTTCAGCCTTCAAAGCTTCATATTTCACTGTAAAATTTTTGGTAAAATATGCTATCATCTCAACAATAAGCTATTATCCAAAAGCATGAGTCACCTCTGTTGCAAAAACAAATATTTTGGTGAGGCAAGTATGAAACCTTACATCGCCATGTCTCTTCCACATTCCTTAAGTTCAATTCCCAAGTATCTTTCTCTGTTTGGAAATGCATGGCCTGCGAGTCAAGCCTCATTTCCAAGTTTTTTATATGCTGATCGGCATTCGTAAGAGCAGCATCCCTGAAATGTTGCACAAAAAATTAGCTTCCTGAAAATTAATAATTTGTATTTTTTCTAGTGACTACTTATTATGGCTGCTCCTTGATGGCTCCCAATAGGAGGAGAATCTTGTAGTCATTCATGAATGACAATAGGTTTTGTCACCTTCTATTCACATTCTGTGGCAGAAATAAAGCAGCAATGAAACAAGGATTATAGTTCAACTGATTTCTTCTCTCATTATTCAATTCTAAATTGAAAACATACCAATTGGACCTCCTCCAGAAAACTAGGATAGAAGATCAAGAAGCCAATGCCACTCAATGGTATACAATCATAAGGAAGTAAGCACCAGAGGTATTAAACTTGTGTTGAAATTAGGAGGCTAGGTGGGTTGAGAATAGATGTACATCATTCCAACTATGTAATCAATCTTTCTGTCAGATTAGCAGGGACCAATTTCAAGCCTGAAAACTGTCTCTATTTTGCATTTGCCCCATTCCTTGATGGGTGTCAGCTGGGTTCAACCTTTAAATGTCAAAAATGTGGTGGTGGCTCGGAGAATAACGAAGAATAGTTAATCGTCGGGTTTCTAGGGTTTCGAAGATGACTCATTTGGCGATTTGCTGGCATACTTGGAAAGGAAGGAATCATCGAGTTTCTGAGGACAAAGCCTAGTCCAATCAAAATTTCAAGCTCTACTTTTTGAATCTTGTATAGTTAGTCATGTGCTCAGTGTTCTGAGGACAAAGCCTTGTCCCATCAAAATCTCAAGCTCTAATTTTTGAATCTTGTACAGTAGGAGTCATGCTCTCAACGGTGAAAGGAACTTGAGAGTTGTGGCTTTTCTAGATAATATTATGCATGAGAACATGATGACCTTTGTAATTGCCCCTTTTGTACATGGGTGGCACCCTTGTTTATCAAATGTAATGTTTTGTTTATATCATCCCAAAAATAAATAAGTAAATAAATAAATAAAGACTATAATCTCCCAGCATCAATTGCACTATCCACACATAAAATCTAGTTTCTAATCATCAAATATTTGTCCAACCCATATCCTTATTTCTCCAAAATCTCAAGGCTCTGGTTGATATCTATCCTTCAGGATGCTTCCAATGAAGAATTCGACAAAGTCACAGAAATAAGAAGTTAATCAAGTTATATCTCTTGGCCATATTGACAGCTTTTTCAAAGGTTTAGAGACTGGGGGCACCTCCATCTCTAGATAGCAGGAGAAGATCAGTGACAGATTCAAATTGCATGTAAACATGGAACCTCTGAACCAATGCATGTCTTGATTGGCTTGTTTGATGAGCTTCATTTGAATAATTTATGTGTATGCTAAACTTATGCTTTTTTCTAGTGCTTTGTATGGTTTCAGTGTTGACATGAACCTGCCTTTGTTCCTCATAAGCTGCAGCGCTGTGCACTGAAAAAAATTAGAAATAGGTACCTTGCTGACAGCTCCTTCTCATGTTTAACCAAGGCATCTTGAAGCTCACTGAAAGCCTTGTCCCTTTCTGCAGACACTGACGATATTTCATTCTCAGCCTCCTGAATGACAAAAAGTTTGCCAGTCATCAAAACATAATTCAACCATTTTACATCAATTTCTGCATTCTTTACCCCCATTTATTGGCCAACAATATTTAAGAACCTCAAAAGGGAATAACACAAGGAAAATAATATAACGACATATATCAAAACAACAAGACCCAGAGAGGTTCTTGCTGCTGGCAGCATTTGGGAAAGGAAATTAAGATTTCACAAGCAAATGTACTTTTAGAGCTTCCTCTAGAGCTATCACTTGCTCAGAGTCCTTGGCTGCTGCTAGTTCTGCATCCTTCTTCTGCAGAAGTGAGTGAGCACGAACCTTGTAGGAAGAAAATTCAGCTTCTAATCGACTTATCTGCAAAGATATGATGGGAGAAAAATACAAAATTAAAAAGCCCTGCTTTTAGGCTTCAAAATTGCAGTCCAAACTGAGAGACACAAACATAAAAGCATTAGATGATTGTTAGAGGAGAGAAACAACACTGTATTATGCTAAATCAACAAGCAAAACAACAAGGTTCGTTTTCTAGGTCTGCCACTTGATCAAAGTTGAAAATCAAATGAAACTCCAGATTGTATTCAATATGTTTAGCATCTAAATCTAGGAAATTACAATGCATTAACTTTCATCAACCAGATTCATTTTATGGCATACAAATTTACATTCCAAGTTTTATCAATGTGGCATTCATACCCTAAGCCACTAATACAGGAGCGCAAAAGGCTATATAAGTTAACATATGTCATCTAGCTTCTGGGTGGGCACAACAATTTTATCCAAATCAAGAAAAATAATGATCAAGCTCTACAGAGCAAGAGGATGTCATCGCTGTTGAATTCGAAAGGCACAGCATATAAGCAATTCCAACCAGAAAAATCATTAAAATTTAAATCTAAGGACACCAAAAGTCGGAGTAGGAGTAAGGACATCTAAATATAACAGGCTTCTCAACTGAAGTAATTAGGAAGGGACGCTTCAACAAGCAAGCAACCAGAGCACCCATCATGACCCATGAAAATCACTATGAACCTTGCCTGCCTTCACCTCATCTAATCAGCTCCGATCTGTTTGCAAATTGATAGAAGGAGCCCTGAAATTTTTAGTTGAGCTGACATTGTTAGTAGAGGCCTGAAACTTTTAGAAGGAGCTATGATGAGGACTAGGAGCTATGAAATTTATAGAGCTGTGATATTTGTCTATTAGCTTTGAAATTTGCAGATAAAAGCCTGAAACCTATATAAGAATCCCTGACATTTATAAAGATCTCTGAAATCTTTAATAGAGCTCCAAAACTTATAGCAGAACTCTGAAATTTGCTGCGAAGATGTTGAAGATGATCTGCTCCTAAATTATAAGAGATGAACAAAGCCTTCTTCCTTCTACACAACCTAAATTAAGAAGTCAGCGATGGTTTAACAATTTAGATTATATCTAAATCATTTTCCCGTTACGAACCAAGCATTTAAGTAACAGGAGGGAGGGAAATAAAAAAGCAAATTACATCTCTTCACTTTCAACTCAGTCATAACTCCAAAGGCTTCCAATTTTTCCTTTTTTGGATAAGGAAAATAGTATATATTTATATACAAGGATCAAGAAAAGGATAAACAGCTAGCATCCCACAGAAGATTATATACATCCAACCCACAATGTCAACCACATCAGAAGATGAAGAGCAAAAGTTCCCATCATCCCAAAAATAAAGAATCTTGATGGAATTATTTTTTAAGCTTTGTACAGAAGTTTTGACACACTTGGGAGAGTCTTCTTTGTCTCCAAATGCTCCAAAAATCACGAGGAAAAAACCAAGGCCACCTTCTTTTTCACTTTCTTAAAGAAGAAGCCCTCTCAAGCCAAAACATGGTTCCTAATGGAATCAAAAGCAACTCAAAACTTGCCCAAGCAACTAAAAGCAAGCTCCCTAAGTTCCCTAGCAAACTGAAAGTGGAATTAGTCAAAAGGCTCACAGTAAAATACATTCCCACCCTAAAAAAATGCCACTTCTCACTAGATACTGGACAGCATGACAAGCAAAAGCAAGACAACAGTAAAGCAACATGGTGGGTGACCGTCAATAATTAATGTCAGCACACAGCACCACACAAGCACCAACAACAAAGACAGAGCCTGATTTGAAAACCACAAAATGGACTTCATAAGTCCTGAAATGAACTCGCAGTAGAATTTATTAGATGTCCTCTTTTCAGACAGCCGAAAAGCTCACTTTGGGTAATTTTTCAGCTTTAGATCTCGATTATGAAGGACCAAAGCAAAATGACTCCTCAACTATCCTCTGTTGCTTTGCTATGGGATAGTAGACACTAGGCAGTCAACACTTCAAGAATCTAGGGTTAAAGAGGCTGTATCTTTGTTATTAAAGGGTAAAGTGCATTCAAAAAGGAAAAGGAAAAGAAAAGGAACTCAGGTATGAGCGATTTGGATTTTAATGGAATTTATTGAATTCCTCCGTCCAGAAAACAAAAGAAACAGCAGCAAATCAACTGAACAGAGTACAGAATTCCTAATAACAAGTGCAGGATTCGTAACTGCCTTCTGGCCAAAGCTGCCAACAAGCCCGTCTGGTTTCAGCATGTAAAAGAAGAGAGTTTTTTTACTCATATAACACAAGTGATGTGGCAATAACATGTGAAACTTCAATGTATTGGAGACCCCCCCTCCCCCTTTCACTCCATGATCTGAACTTTTGGTATTGTCAGTCCTCAAAAGGAGGTTAACACAAGTGACATGCCACAGTGCCACAGTGGCACCTCAAACTTTCTAATTTAAGAAAGAATATTGATACCTGATCCTTCAAAGCTGCCACTTCAGCATCTCTATCATTGAGCAACTGAGTTTGTGTAGACAACTGCAACTCCAGCTGACCTTCAGAAAGCGAAAAGCATGAATAGTCAGGCATCAAAGGTTTTGACGTGCAAGATTCACATGAAGGTGCTACTGATTACAAAATGTGTGCTTGTGAAATCATTTTACTTCTTGTTTTGGCAGCTTCAATTTCTGCCCTTATGAAGTTACTCTCAGCAGTTTCCAGTTTTGCCTTGAATGCTTGGCAAGTAGCTTCCCAGCTCTCTTTCTCTTTCTCCTGGTTCACAGTCACAGTCAATGGAAGGCAACAAGGATGGAGTAGCAAAAGAAACTGCAGACTACAGAACAATAAACCAAAAAGGAAAACATAGGAATTCTGAAAATAACACTAGGGATTAAGGCATAAGATAGAACTAAAACTATGCAAGAAAGAACAGAAGAGCTAACAGTGAAGGGGGGGGGGGAGCACATTTTTGGAAAGGGAAGCTTTACAATCCAGTTCAAAATGAGAGATACAGCCACATATCTATCAGTTTTTTAGTACATCTGTAACAATATTTCTCTTTTCTTCAGAAGATTTTTCTTCAGAAGATTTTTTTTTTTTTTTTTAAAGCCTCTATGACTTAGTCAAATTCAGAATGATAGGCAATTGGAGTAAAAATAATGGCCAGCACGAGGGATATGCCCACAAGCAGGTTTGAGGGCAAAGCAATGATGCAATACATATCAAAGAAAAGAAAAGAGGGACAGAGTGAAATTTGTAAATATATTACTGCACTGTTCAGATGATAAATCATCTCCAACTAAGCCCATAGAAATGAAATAGCTCATACAAGCTTTGCCTAAAAAGATTGCTTGAACAATTAACTCAATATATTAATGAAGGATGAATATCCATCAAACGGAACTGACCTATAGCAAACTAGAAAACACAGAATCGTTGAATCATGATAAAACTCAGTATACACACATACATGCTCCTGTTTCTGATGAGCAAGCTCCCCCTTTATAGACTCAATGGCAGCTTTCAGTCTAGCTGCTTCACCAGAAGCAGCAGCATCCATTTCAGCAATTTTTGATTCTTTTTCAGCAACAATAACCTGGAAAAATTAATTGTAATACATTTCAGTCCAAAGTACTGCAAAGTCCAATTCCCCGGAGAACATAGGTCATGAAAAGCAGGAAACCTATATAAGACAGATGGATAGCAACATTATAGTACTTATAATTTACAGACATTGACCACCGAAATCAAGCTATAGATTCTGCAGCCAAATCATCCTCTCACATCATTATTCTGCAAAAAAGGTGAACCAAACCTTTCCTCACAGCATCAGCAATCAACATTTTAGCTCCAAACCAGCCTACCATTCAACTATCAAGTGGGTCACTCCTCTCAAAAATCAGATCATTGTCACGTAGGAAGTAATGCTACAAATGCATCTTCTTCATTTAGATCCAAACAGAATTGCATAAAGTGTAGCTAAGTAGTAAACCAAATATTATTCACCAACTTTAGGCTGGAAACAGGCTGAGTTATGATAAAGCACAACTGCTTTTCATTATCCCTAATTGATGCCTACTGCATAAATTCTCCTGAACTTTTGTGAGAACAGTCTTGTAAAAAGTTAGGTAATCAAGCTGGCTACTTGTTAGAATGTATAAAGTTTTGATGATAACAAATCCAAGTGTTGCTGTTGTTGCTCCAAACAGGCTTTACCAACAGGGTCTTACTGCTGTTCTTCAATATATTAAAACTGCTTGACTAATGGTTTATCAAGAACAGGTACTCAAGTCAGCGATGTAAGAACAACCATGAGGAACAGGCTCTGTAAGGTGTTTTGAAGCATATCCTGTGAAGTGTTTGAAACATAAGATATGTGCAGCTGTGACAAACAGGTTCCATGCGGTGTTTGAAGCATATTCTGTGAAGTGTTTGCAGCAAAGTCGTTCTACAAGATGACTAGTGGTTACAACAAGATGTCTTGATCTGATTTGGTTTTATATTTTTAGACTCTTGTTAATATGCCAATTAGAAAGTTTTAATTTACCACTCACTGGAAACGGTTTTGCTTTTCGGAAAATATTTCGGATCACTCTTCAGAACAACCCTGGGAACAGGGCGGTCAGGGTGTTTCCAGAATAAGCTGCGAAAAACTACTTTGCACGATTTTTATCTTTTGGATTTTGAGCAGCTTCTTCAAAGATTTGCAAGAAAGATTTTTCTATGGAGTATCTTATTCTTTACCCTAAAAAACGGTTATCAAAAATCTTAAGGGATTTGCAAAATCTTTTTGAATAAAAAGAATATCCAATTTTTGGCAAGTGGATAAGGTAGTTGAGAAAAACATGGGCTAGCTGCTGAAGAACACCGCCTTATGCACGCGGTTCAGGAAGTGTTTTCAGCTCATGTCACCTTACCCCTTGTAGCTAAAGGATTCTATTTTCTCTAGGATTTTAGTTTCCAAAAATTTCAGAAATAGTTTTTCCATCCCTTGTGGGTAAAGGATTCTATATTCTTCAGATTTTTTAGTTTCCAAAAATTTGATGAATTGTGTTCCAAGCACTATAAAAGGCGGCTTCTTACAATCTTGGACACATCGGTTTTCAAAGAGAAAAAATCTGAGTTCATGAGCTAAAACGTTTGAAAAGAAAACCGAGCCTTGTGAGTGAATTAATTGAGCTTTCAAAGTTGGCATACTAGGACTTCATTGTACCCTATATTAGCTTAGTTGAGAAGCATTGTAATAGGGTGTTTTTTCTTTATATTCTTCTTTCACAAGAGTGAGTAGAGTGTGTGTCCAAATCAAGGGGATTTTGGACGTGGGGTAACTTGTCTTAGGGAAGACAGGTTACGTGTGTTACAAGTTGTAACAAGGTGTGTTACTATTGTAACGTGATTAGCCCGTTTAGTGAAGTGTTTAAATCCTACATGAGGTAGGTCGTGGTTTATAACCTCAGTTGGGCTAGAGGTGTTTTCCACGTAAAAATCCTGTGTTCATTATTTCCGCATTCAATTTTGTTGGATTTTCGCTTTTGCTTATCTCAGAAACAACCTGTGCGAACAGGGTCTAAGATTGTTTGTCAGCAACTTGCGAAAATCGGACACCACAATTCACCCCCCCTCTTGGGGTTGTGTACTCTCTAATTCAACACTACTTAAGTCCAATCAGCCAAACAGAAACAAATCTACTAATGGTTTTACCTGTAAAGAAGAGATGGTTTCTGCTGACTTGTTTCGCTCCAATGTTGCATCAGCAAGTTGCATTTCTAAACTTTCTCGATGCTAAAATGAACCACAAACAAGAAAAAATCTGAGCACAACTAATAGAAAAAAGAATGCAGTGAAGTTTAAACAAGTAGAAATATGGCCCAGAGCCAATTTTGTGTGTCAAACAACTGCATATAAGATTTACCTTCTGATGTTTGGCAGATAGCTCACTTACAGAAGCTTGCCGTTTTTCTTCAGCAGCTTGTAATAAACCTCGCAAGTCTTCCAACATCTGAGATTGAGCCACAAACGTAAATTTAGAGACATGGCAAAGATTTCTAGCACAGACGATACAAGAAATAGCTCACAAATGAACAGTATGTTGCATATATGCACCTAGTCATATGTTCATGGCCGAGGCCACGCAATAACATAGAATACATGAATGCATGACCAACGAAAAATAGAAGACATGAATGCATGACCTGAAGATACAATAAATCAATGACAGGTCCTTCAATGTGCCACAAAGATCTAGCTACATTAAGCAAAGGACCTTATCCTTGTAAAAGTAAAGCTCAAATAAAAAACCCTATCCTCACAAAAGAATAAACATAGCACCGCTCAGTGAAGACTCCACAGCCTTTTTCCTTTTTCCTTTTTTTTGGGGCGGTGGGGCTGTGTTCTGGTTTCAGCCTTTTAAAAATGTTTCACAAACCTGCTCCTTCTCCAACAATGATTGCTGCAGTGTCTCAAGAGCCTGCTCCTTCGGCTCCAGTGCATGACGGAGCTCTTCTATGTTGTCTCGAAGCCTACAAAGTTAATGACGATTTCTCATATTAAAGAACAGCGGAGAAGCAAATATACTAATAGATTATTGGAGTACAATAGACAACAGCACAACAAAGACCATTCTTTCTAATACCACACATTTTCATACATTGATTTATCTGTTAGATTAAAATAAAAATATACCATATCTATCAAACACAAAACAAACAAGAAGATTAAGACGAATTGAAACAACGGCGAAAAACTACCAAACAAGGACATCTAGGAAATTCTATCTAGAAAATCTCATCCATTTAACTGGATCTTAAGGCTTAATGTTCATAATGAAATATCACAAATCAAGAATGTCGTGCCTGATAAACTGCAATAAGGACATTCAGCACATGTTTACATCCCATGGCTGAATTGTAAAAGTAGTGCACTGTTGGAAAGAAAGGGGAGCAAAGAGGGCCCACGATAGCTAATTTTGACATAGAAGGTAGATAAGTTATACAGAAGTTTTCATGAAGTGCTCAAGAAAGATCTTACTTATTGTTTGTAGTTCTCAGTTGCTGTCTCTCTGCATCCATTGCTTTTAAAGCTTCATTAGCTTGCTGTCGTGTGCGCTCCAGATCTTGCTGCAGTGCTGAAAGTTGGGATGAAGCTTTCTCAGCTCTTTCATTCACCTCATGAAACTGGACCTCTAAATCATCTTTTTCCTGAGGTTCAACAATTCCAAGCAAATGCAACTCAAATTTTGCTTTCAGCGATTAAATCTAGTTCAGTTTAGTTCTCCTAACAGGTGCTGTACGTGTGACATAAATGGGTTCATGGAAATTGGAGGAGAAAGCACATCAGTACATATGACCATAGAAATAGACTGGTCACTGTCTCCAACACCACTTAGAATGTTCTACATATCCCTCTTATCAAAAAGTTTAATTGTTTCCCAGGTGACATCATGTAGACTCCAAATACCCAAAACTGGGCATTATACTATATAACAGAATACAGTCAAGATTATCTAAAATGGTCTTGAAATATCCGAAAACCTTTCTTTCTCTTTTTTACCCTTTTTTTGATGAAAACATCCTAAAACCTTTTAAGAGGTGAAGAGTGCACAATCACAATTTAAACTGTCTGGCATTTTCAAAAAGTTCAAAGAACTGTGGCCTTCTGTAGCCACGGTCCTAAGTCCTATCCTGCTCACTAAGTAATCCAACACATAATTTCCATAAACCTTGGCCTATAATAAACAAAGGTTTTAACGCTGTTGGGTTGCAGTTTCTCTACCACATAAGCAACATAAATGAGGAGGAATATCCACAGTTTACTTACCCTGCCATCATTAGTGGGTAATTAAATAATCCCTGCGTAAGGGAAGACTTTTCCACATTATATATATATTTATAAGCATTTGACACGTTAGTAACTTCGATATGTCCATCAAATACATTAATCCACAATTTTGTGTAAATAATAACTTATTTATGGTGTGGCTCCCAGAAGCTCAGTTTTGAAGCATAAGGCTGTAACTTCATTGTCTCGGTTTCTTGAGGCTATGTTCTCTAAGTCTCATTAAAGCATGGGCCTTGATGCACACCAAGATAAGGTGAACAGTGCATACCTGCTGTGCCTTATAGTCACCAACACTTTTAGCAAGAGGGGGCAAGCACGGATAGTAAACCACCAAAGTTCAAAATCTAACCCAAGCAAATTTCACAATTGTGAGCAAAAACCTAGACTGCACGAAATTTCTTCAAATTAAATCCCAAATTGGAGATTTCGAATAAGTCAAAGCATAATTCCAATCTCTAAAACATATTTAGGGCGTTTTGAGACCTAGAACAAGAAGATTATCTCATCAAGTTTTTACTTATTTACATGTTCTTAGTTCTTTTGAATTTAAACTTTTTTCAACTACATAGAATAGATTATAGCGGCACCCTCAAGCAAAATCAGAATTCCAAAAGTACAGCCTCGCCAATTATTAAGCATTTTAGAAAGAAAATATATATGGGCCTTGCATCAGTGAGGCATGCACCTTTTTCTTTCACCTTAAACCTCACGCCCCAACTTCTAAGAACCTTTGCGCCTTAGTGCCCCTTGCACATCTAATACCAAGATGCCAATTGTATATGTCATGTCACTTTTTCAACCTTTTCCTAGTTCTAGATTATGGTGGACTAAAGAAAAATAAATCATCAGATTCTTCTATGGCTGTATTCTAGAGTCCTAGGAAATCAGAGCTTTTTAAATCCAAGGTCCAGCAGATATGACTGCTGCACTTCAAGGATAAGGTCATAAACATTTAACCCAGCTCATACCCCTGATTGCCAGCACTTGGAAGTATGTATTGAACTTGGATTTGTACTGCAAAGAACCCCGCCCCCCTCCCCAGCCCGCGCACCCACCCAAAAAAAAAAAAAAAAACATACATTTCAGTTCACCAAATCTAGATGCATGGGCTATCCCTGGTGTTGTAATATCAAAAATGTCATTCATTTAGGGCAACCTTGTTACTAGCATCATGAGCAAAGTATCATAAGTCTGTTGACTTAGCAATTTTACATCAAGTACAACCCAAATCTTTTGATGTTAGGAGGATTTTGCTCAACTGGATCACGTGCTATCATATTGATCCAATTCCCTCCTCCCCCAAGTCCCACACTCAATAGAGAAACCACATGACAGGCGATAATAATTCCCTATCTTCTGCTTCCGAATCCTCTACCCAAGCATACAATAACAAATAAACCTCCCTACAAGATAATGCCTTGTATCCTGGCATCAGGAGCCTCAAGTTCCCCTCAGGACAGTTCAAAGGACAATTTCATCACTCTAAATTATCAACAACCATCCTCTTAAAAGAATAATTATTGGCAATTCCTCGGTGAGTTCATATAGTATCCTTTGTTATGATTAAATGATGTCTCTCCCATTCCTCTCCTTCTGATTTCTGGGGTCACAATTGTCCCTATTTACAACATCTAAACTTCGCAGGATCAGTGTTGACTATAAATAGTTTCATCCCTTACACCGATTTTTATTCCCCCTTTAGAGTTAAAAGGCCGAGATGGTCCTCACAAAGAAGAACTAAGCCACATGAGTCATATTAACTGCTACTAACAGAAGAAGCTTCACATACTATACGCAGGAGTAGCGGACCATTTGTGGCTAACCCACGATGTGGCACCTCTGCACAAGCAAATGATCTAGTCAATCTGCCAACAAAACAGAAGCGCAGTGTAACCTGCCCACCCCTCATATAAAAAGTCACAAGATGCCATACCTTCTGAACTTCTTGAATGCGTTGCTTTGCCCTTTTGTGAAGCCTGCTAAACTTGGAATCAAGCTCCGAGTATTTATCATCTCTTTCCTTTATCTCTTGCTCCATCTTCTGCTGAGCTACACAGACAAACAACCAAAAGAACATGATCTTGATGACCAGATAACAACATCATTCTTCAGACGTCACCATCCTACGATACGCTGGATCTCATAACTTTTGACATCAAACCCAAGATTCAGGTGGGCAACAAACACACAGCGATCCACTTTACTAGATCGAAGGGAAGCTGTTAAGATTTCAATTGTCACGGTGCCCAAAATGAAATAACAACCCAACACAGTTCATGTAAGCTATAATAAGTTAGAACTTAGTAGCTTACTTTCTGCAAGCTTAGATGAGAGTTCTAGGGCCCTGGCATCAGCCTCTGAATATGATTCTCTCAGATGTGTCAGAGCCTCTTCGGCAGCAAACCGTGTCTGCCTTTCTTCCTTTAGTTCTCTGTTCAATGACTCTATCTTTTCCTGCAATGCCTTCATGCCATCTTCTCGCTGGACTTCTAGGTTTTGTGAGTTTGGCATTTGCAAACCCTTGATCTGAGACTTAAAATACTCATTTTGAAACTTGAGCTCAGTAATCATCTGAATCAGTTGATCATGAGTAGCATCAGGACCAATTTCATCATCATCATTACATACCCCATTCTCCTTGATATGAGCTTCATCCCCATTCGCTTCAGTGAGTTGCTCCGCGACTTTCGACTCATCTTTCACTTCTTTTTCTGCCATTCCACCGACATCCCCTTCCTCCGCCGACATTTTCCCCGCTCCCTTAGATCAACAAACTGAATTGCATGACCTAAACAATGATATACACAAAAATTCGCAAAACCCAGATGCAAATAGGGGAGAGAAAACCTAAATCACAATACAATGCCCTCGATCTGCAATTGAACTGCGAAGGAAGGAGCGAATTCTAAGGAATTTCTGCAATTGGGGAAGCATATCCGACAATGTTGATTAACCTAATTTCAATTGATTTGTTTGGAACTAGAATGCGTGAAATTCAGACATCGGAAACAAAGGCGACCCGCGGGTTCGGAAGCAAGCGGAACCTGCGAAGTGGACTTGTTTTAGGTTGTCAATGAGAGACGAGTTTTGGAATGAAGGTGGCATGTAAAAAACGGAGCCAGGAGGCATGTCAACGTGATTAGTCGAGTAACGTCACGGATATCACATATTCGCATGTATTCATAGACTTCTTTTTTTCTTCTGGATTTTGATATAAATTTTTCATGGCTAGGATTTCTGTCCGACGTAAACATGGGTGGCGATGGAGCCACTATTAAAGGGGTGTTCATGAATATTCATCTCTCCAAAAAAAAAATTTAATAATTTATTTTAAATGTAATTAAATTGATATATGGACACCTCTAAATTAGTGTTTAAAAAAATTAATGATACTCTTTAATATATACAGTTTACATAGTAATTTTTTAAAATTTTTTTAAATATCAAAAGTACAGTTATAAAGTTGAAATTTGATAGAAAAGTAAAATAAAATTAAATGCATACAAGTCCAAATTTCTCTCTCTCCCGCCCTCTATTACTTGGAGTTTAAACTTTAAATTTATTCTAATTCTAATATTTTCAACTTTCTTTTATTGTTATTATTTATTTTTTCGGCTATTTAATTACAATGTGTTCTTGACGTAGATTTTTCTTTAATTTGGTACTAATGATTAACTTGAACTTGATGTTTTTGGTTTTCCTTCTTTTGGTGCAATTAACTAGTGGAAATTGCTTATTTATAGTTGTATTTCATGTTTGACACGTTTACTTCATGTCTTAATTGTTTTTTGTTTTATTGCTTGGTACTGATGATTTGTCCTCTGTAACTAACAATTTTAGTAAATGCTAACATTCTATGATTTTGCACAATTTATATATCAAATTCAAAACATAGTTTTTTTGAGTAAAAAAGCGAGGTATATTATTATTACTTGTACAAAATAAACTACCATAATATATATTATATAATTTCTTTGTTTTTGGCATTGTACATTAGTGATGATGTTAATAGAGGAATGCGCTTATTCTAAATATCTAGATCCCGTCACTGGATGTAAAGGGTTTTTTGGGCTAAATAAAACAATAACAATCATCCCAAAATAAGGGTGTAAAAGAAACTCAAGTAAGATAAATTCTAAGATCTACCACTGTCATCTACTACATCCAGTACGCCAACTCCATCTATCCACCCTTTGTGCCACCAAATTTAGCTCCCTTCGCAACCATGAGAAGTTCGCAAACCGGAATTATGCTGCTATCCTTCCAACGTTACCCGCCACCACTTCTGCCTCCCCAGAACGACTCGATTCCACCCTGGAGGGCATTTGTCACCCCATGATTATCCCGTTCCATTATCACACCATCTCCCGACTTCTCGCAATTGCCTTAAGCCCCACAACTACCACCCCAGTAACAGACCCAACCTAGTCCCACTTAACCTAGCTCAGTGTGGCATTCTCCTCCTTGAATGCAATGTCGACATTGACCTTGAAACACCCACTTGTGGTGCACTCCACAACCCCTATTTCTTCCCTCTGACCACCATCCACCCCATGTCCTTGATTCGCAAACCCCAAGTTGACTGGAACCATACTCCATTCACAACATTGAACTGTATGAAAATATGGAAAGAATACTCATGCCTTTTATGACAGAGAAGGCATGAATTGTCCTCAATATCCATCACCCTCCAAATTAATGATGGTCTCTCGATCATCCACGTGTCCCAAATTCGATCCCATAGAACACTCACACGACCAACCCACTTATGTTCGTTAGAGATGTTGTAAGCTGATTTGGCATTGAACCCGCCTTAGTCTTTTTTAATGAACAAATTGATGCCTTTTAGGAGAATTCGGAATAGGGGTATTGATAATATTATCAACATTCACATCATCAAAAGCAGTTTGATACAGGGGGTTATGTTTTTTTGAGTAGGATTAGCACTATGGATGTCAGATGACTCATTACTATCTAATGAATGTATTCAGTTTATCGCCCAATAAAAAAATTCCTTTTTTTAATTTCTGGTTAAAATTAAACTTGAGTTAGGTAAGTATCTAAAGGCTTGTATGACAAGATCTTTCAATGTACAAGATTTGTTTCTTGTCTAGCTTTCTGGATTAGATGATGGTTGTCCCCACAAATGGACATGTTGGCATTACATTCAAATTTAAGGTCCTTGCAGGTGTGTTCTCTTGATCATACATAAGCCCCTTGTGCTCGGACCTACAAAATAGAAATATTGTCCCTCGATGACGCCCCTCTTGCTCAAGTAAGAAAAATATGACAAGTGTCAAGTAGGGAAGTGGACAATAAACCGTTGTGTGATTGGGCCATATTCGACCTCTGGACTCACCGCTTACCTTGGGCATTTTTCAGGGCTACCACTAGCCTCCAACCTCCCCCCCCCCAAAAGCCCATTCTCATTCCTTCAAGCCCAAGTTGTCACACACCATTCTCTCTTCAAGCCCATGTCCCTCTTCTTTGTTGTCGTTATCTACCCTTGATGCATCCCTCAGCAGTCCATTATTGGACGTTGCCAGTTACTAGCTACTGGCAGTAGGGCTGGCAAAAAACTCATACCACCTAAAATCCGCGAAACCCGCCACAATAGGTATGAGTATGGGAGGTGAAAATAGAAAAAAAATAGATATGGGGCGGGTATTGCTAAAATGGGTATGAGTATAGGTATGGGTATAGGTCCCACCCGCCCCATACCTGTTTTATCAATACCCGTTCCATACCCATCTCATACCCGCCCCATATAAAATATATACCCGTTTGTTTAAAGTTCTAATTTGTTATTTGTGCTTGAGTATTTTGCTAGTTACTTTGAGTTGTATAATATTTAAGAATTCGACTGAATATTTTGTTTAAAACTATAATTATCAAGTGCTAATTTATTGCTTTGATTGGCAAACTTTTAGTTGTATTTGGTATTGTTCAAGGAATTTCTGGAGTTGCTGAAGATGACGCGGGATAAGAGCGAGCTTACGTGATGGCATGTGCAAAACGTTTGTTGGTCTTCTCCTTGAATGCTGGACCTGCAAAAAGGGCACCCTCTTGTTGTGATGCGAGGAACGCCTCTCCAATGGTGAAGTCAATTGAGGGTCCCAGTAAAAGACAAAGCAGTGAAGAGAGAATGTATAAGGAGTAAGAAAATATGCTAGAGAGTGAATCTTTTTTCCGAGGTAGATAAGTGGATATTTATACCTCCTGTAACGAAGGGTAAAATGGTAATTTCACTATGGAGGTTACCCTAATGGATTGCCAAACAGTTTGCTCCATGGGACTCCTGGCTAGTGGCCCAAGGTCCCGCCAGGGCCTGCTGCGCCTAACTGGGCCTAGCCCATGATCAGGTATGTGGGGGTCCACCTGGAAAATCATATTTTTCGAATCAGGTATGATATAATATGTTATTGGAAGTTTGGTATTAAAATGATATATTGACTATTTGATGTCAAATATGGGTACAAAATGAGTTTAATTCTTTTTGGTCTATATGTATCCGAATAAAACTCGCATACCGTTATACCCAATGGGTATGAGTATAGGTATAACTTTGCAATACCCGATATATATGGGTATGGGTATTAATTTTGAAAATGGGTATGGGTGAGGATACAACTAAATCCGCCCCGTACCCGCCCTATTGCCACCCCTAACTAGCGGATGTACATTCTCTTACATTTTTTGGATAACTAATTGCAAAAAATATTATCTAAAGTAGTATACGAAATCTCTTAGAATTTTTGAAGTGGACTCTCCTGCTCGCAACTTATGCTTAATAGTAAGAAAAAAAAAAGATAAAATGCCATTATACAAAAAAATTGTACATGTCATTGTAACTATTTCCCTGTCTATGCCGCTTCCGCCTGAACCACAAATAACTTATACTCTGCCATCATTCACCTCCAATTCTTTTGTATTCCATAAAAAGCAAAAAAAAAAAAATAATTGTAAGTCACCATTGATATTTATATTATAAAAACTATTTTAAGAGCCTGTAATTTGAAAATATATTGTAGGGTACCTCTATCATATGAGAATCATCTTAATGTTTAAAAAAACAATAGTGTCTTAATTGAAATTAAATAACTAATCAATAAATATTTAAAATTTAAAAATCTATCAGTATCCAATTAATCACCTATTCTTACTCATCACCATTACTTGAACTGACTGCCAATGTCCTTATGAGGTTTAGAAAAAGTCATTGCCCCTTGTAACTTTGAAATTAAAATACAAGAAAAAAAAGAAACGTCCTATTAAGATAAAATGAAGCAAGAGAAAAATACATTAAGAAGAATACCACAAAATGCCTGAAAACCCCATATATTACATAGCTATGTATAAGGTTAGTGAATTGAGGCAGAGCAGACTAATGATCCTATAGTCATGTGGACAGTTGTTGAAACAAAAAGCTTGCATTAACAAAATACAAAAAATAAATAAAAAACATTTTCTTAAAAATAAATAATCATTTGATGATTTATTTTTATTTTCCTTACTCATTTTCTATGATGTAAATGTTTAAAAACTCAAAATTTAAATTTGGAATAAAAATTAAACTCATTTCCCTGTGCTTAGCACCTCCATTCCCTCCACTATTATTAATTCATTTTGAAATCAATAGATTTATCCTTTATTATTTTAAAAAAGGTTATTAATTTTGTATTTTTGTTTGATTGATAATATATTTTATAAATCCATAATTTTAAAACAAATCAGATTCAAAACTTGAGATATAAACTCATAATTTTATGAACTTAAAAAGAGAATCATGAGTAGCTAACTCATAATTTTAAACATTATTATTATCATCATCTCTTTTGAAGTAAAAATAAATATGATTTTGTCAAAAAAAGAAGAAAAGGAAATTTTATGACTCATTCTATTCCTCGCAATTATCCCTCTCATAGTAGCCATTCATAGTAGCCATTGCTTGTCCCCTTTCTACTTCTACCTCTCATCTTCCTCGTATATTCATGATGGAGTAGTGGTGGACCAGATCTGTTCCTAAGATACCATACTTTTATGTCGATATTTAGCGAGCAACAGTTATGTTAGTTACTCTTCTTGTAGTGATGTCTTCATTGCTGGTTGATGACAAACGACGGCTAGCCCACAACTATGGCGTCACCCCGACCCTCCTCCTGCAATTAGGGTTTAGAAAATGGGTTGAACAGCAAACAAAGAAGCAAGCTGGTGAACGACGGCTAAGAGCAATACTCGTCTCTCATTTTGTCTTAACTCTTTTTCTCTCTCTAGAGTTTTGGGTGAGAACTGCAGAAAGGAAGGGACCAATTACGGGAATGGTGGAAACTAAAACTTGTTTTTATTTTTCTTTTACTTTTACAACATCAATATGATCCCTAGATGCATGGGAATTTGATACTCAATTTTTAGGGGGTTTTCAAGCCCCTTCATATTTGGCGGCGAACTTGATACTTAGAGGCATCAAGTTCCTTTCCCTTAAGACCTTCAGTAAACAAAAAAAAAAAAAAAGGAAACTTGAGCTTTCAGGTTTTATTTCATTTTATCTCAACAAACAAGTCCTTAGACGTGTCGATGATAAACAAATCCATTATACCTGTCATCGATATTGGACGAACCACCTAGACATCCTTCCCATTGAGCATAGGGAGATGAATAAAGTAAGTTCTTAATTTTAGATTTTCACTAATTATTATTTTTTGAATGATTTTGTTTCAAAAAAGACAACACTGTTTCCTTAAATTGACTAGAGGTGGAGAATAGGTTAGGTCAGATTGGGTTCATATTCTTGTCGAACTTAGACATGTTGAAAAATCACTTGACCTGAATATAACCCGTTTATTAAATCGGTTAGAAAAGCTTACCCTATATATGCCCATTTAATTTTAAACGAGTTGACCTTATTTTGACCCATTTAACTCATTTAAGATAAACGGGTTGTAGTTCAAGTCACCTCATTACCTTTTTACCCATTTAACTTTAAATTAATACCTAGTTACCTGGTATAGAAAATTTACATATCATAGCAAGTGATTATCGTATAAAGTTTCCCCAATTCATCAAAATTCACATATATATTTTTTTAATTTTTGTATTCTTAATTATCAAATAAAAAAGTAAATGGATAAATGATAAAAGTTATTGAGTTGACCTATTTAACTTATTTACTTAAACGAGTTAGATAGGTATTTTTTGTGTTGAGAATTATGACCCAAATGTAACTCAATTAGTTAAATAGGTTAAATGTGTCAACTCATTTAATTAAATAGATTGAAAATCTATACCCAATTAATCGGCTTGACTTCGTGCCGGTTTCAGATCGGTAATAGTGTCGGTCAACTTTACTCAACTCTAAGGTTGAATAATGAACCTCATAATAATTTTTATTAAATAAAAGGCACCCCATAATGTATCATTAAATTATAGGACACTTGAAATAATTTTCATAAAATGGTGCCTCAAAATTATCATTTTGATAAATTAAAAACAAGCTAAGGTTTAGAAGTATCAAATCAAGGATTCTGGATCTAGCCATGAGGGGGGATCTAATGATCCAAAGAGCTTCATATGATAAATGGGAAAATTTTTTGGCCAGGGGGTGGAGATGTTAAGAGAGTAAAACCCAAACAAAATAGGATGCATGTGAGCATGTTCATTGCTATGCAAAAAGTGCACTGAGTACAAGTTTAAAATGAGACATATATACAAGTAAGAAGCCCATCTTACTGCTCCACTAAAAAATAGATAGCTTAACGAGCATAAATAATCAAAAAACTATGTACAAAAGTACCTATTCCTAACCCCCCTTCCCAGTTGGAGGGCGGGAAACTTGCTAAAGAAAGAATGATGTTGAACCCTAGTTAGAGGTTTTGGTGAAAACATCAGTAAGCTAAGGTTTGGTAGATATGTAGCATAAGGAAATAAGACCCTCTAGGAGTTTTTGCTTGACAAAATGACAATCCAATTTGATGTGTTTCGTCCTCTCATTGTATACTGGATTACCGGCAATGTAGATAGAGGCCTGATTGTCATAGTGTAAAGGTGCAATTAGAAAAGTAGAGGTAATGAGCTTATGTAAGAGCCTAGACGTCTACGTTAACTCTTAGTTACTCTCCTCGTATATGTATATTCATATTCAGCAGAGGAAAGAGAAATAGTGACTTCTTTGATTTCTGGCTAATAGGGGCATCAACAATAAAGACAATGTAATCATTAATGGATTTCTTTGAATAACGACAAGAACCCAATCCAAATCACAAAAGATCTGCAACTGGAAAGAAGGATCTGCGGAGATAAAAACGCCTAGATTCAAAGTACCTTAGAATAAGGATGGGTGCATCAAAATGAGAATAAGGATGGGTGCATCAAAATGAGGTTTCCGAGGAGCATGCATGTATTGACTTAAATGTTGCATAGCAAAGGCCATGCCTTGCCTAGTATTAATAAGAAAATTTGAGTTTCCCAATCAAAGTTTTTTATAAGGTAGGGTTAGAAAAGGGATCTCCTTGTTTAGGATAAAACTTGTGATTCAAGTCAAGAGCAACAACCTCGAAAGGGAATGCTTGAATGAAAGATCTGAAGCAACATCAAGACCTCCAAATTCTCTTTAAAAAACAAGGATAAACTTTTTCTAGTAGACAACCAAACCTTGAGGTGCTTTTGATATTTCTTTACTTCGAAAATAATACAACTCTCCTAAATCTTTGATTTTAAATTGAGCATCAAGAACATGCTTCAAAATAATCATTCATCTTAATTATTTCTTATAAGTATTATATCATCAACATAAACAACCAAGAAAATAATTTTGCTACATGAGATTTTTTAAAACAAATTATAGTCATTCTGATTTATGAGCATGCAAGAAGCCTTTAGACTGCCGGACTGTAGACAATTTCCCATACCATTGCTAATCACCTTTCTTTAAACCATGCAACAATTTCTTTAATTTGCAAACAACTATAGGAAATGGTGATGATAACACAAGAGGATGTTTCATGAACACATGTTCATGTGATCACTATGTAAAAAAAGTATGTTCATATCCTTTTTCTAGAGGTTCCTCTTAATAGCCATATCAAGGAGAGCTCTAATAGTAGTTATCTTAACTATATGAGAGAAACTATCATCGTAATCTACTCCTGCCTTTCAAGAATAACCTTTAATGACCAATCTAGCATTTAGCCTTTAACTGTGCCATTATATCTTCTTTTAACTTTATAACCCCATTTATAAGGGATAATCTTTATGTTAATACGAAGAGAAGCAAATTTCCAAGTATTATTGGCAAATACAACACTAAACTCTTGATGCAGAGTTGCTAGCCACTCAGGATGGCTATAGCTTCAGTATAGATGGAAGGTTCCTAGATCACTTTCTGGGAGAAGGGAACAGAAAGAGAAGCAAAAATAGAATGGGCTATGGCCTAGTTGCTTAATGTAGCACAACAGAGGTTGGCTGTAGAATGTGAGATTGGTGACCACAAATGTGATCCGTCAAATAAAAAGGCGGTTGAGAAATCCTAGTGGTTTTGCTAAGAGATTGCGAAATAGGATTTGGGAGATTGCATGTTAGATGGAGATGAAATGTTGGATGTAGGAGGATTTGATAGTTGGGGAAGAGGTAATTCAAGATGGGGATCACAAAGCATGTTTGGGTGTAACACTAAAATAGGAGAAGTGGCACGATCATGATTTTGATTTTTGAAAGGAAACAAAGCCTCATGGAACACAACATCTCTGGAAACATATATCTTCTTATCATTAAGAGAAAGGAGCTTATAAGTCTTTTTACAAAAGGATACAATAAAAACACAAGCAATAACCATTAGTTTCAACTTGTCTTAATGTGGTTTTATGAATTGTCATGTAACTAAGATAGCCAAAAGATCTGAGATGATCAACATAAGTAGAAGAATCATATAATGACTCAAAAGGAGTCTTATGGTTCAATCAAGCAGTGGAGAATCTGTTGATGAGATAATTGGCTGATAATAGATATTCCATCTAATATTTAATAGGAAGATCAAACCAAAAAAGAAGAGCTCCACATGTTTCCAATAAATACTTATTATTTCTCTTAATTACATCATTCTGTTGAGGTGCAGAGACACAACAACTCTGATGTTGAATATCCTTCTCAGTAAAGAAAATCACAGCCTCTGTATTTAGGCCTAATTCTAAGGCATTGTCATACCAAAGAGTTTTAGCTTGTCTAGAGTATTATGCCTCAACCATATGAACAAAAGTCTTAATTGAGCAACAACCTCATTCTTATGATACATAAGATGAGTCCAAATCCTCCCTGGATAATCATAAACTATAGTTAAGAAAAATCTTTGTCCAGTACAAGTAGGAGTGTGAAAAGAGCCCTATGTATCAATGTAAAGGAGTTCAAAAGTATGAGTAGTATGTATGGAGCTATTGGAAAAAACAAGCCTATGTTGTTTAGCCATAAGACAACATCACATACAATATCTTTACAATATTTATCATTCAAAGACAAGGATAAAAACTTGAATTTATTGAAAGGAAGATGCCCTAATCTCATATGCCATAACATAGCATCATTTATTGTACTAAAAAGAGAAATATTGTTAGCAATACTAGGTTGTAAACATAAATATGAAAACCGATAAGAAACATCTTGATTGTCAGACAAGTTATTAAAGACATTCTTAGAATGTGCTACACCTTAGCAGCCTGCTGCATTGAAGTCCAAAGACTACAGAACATGAGACACTTTACCAAATTTTAGTGGCTTCTTCAGAGAAGGGGCCTTCTTTAGGTAAGATTTAACATTATATAGAACAAAGCAACCCAGTTGTACACACAGTTTGTTGATAGATAATAAATTTAATTCGAATTTAGAAACATAAATGTGGAAACATAGTGGAATCAAGAACCTAGCTCTAATGGAGACCAGGAGAGAGAGAAAATAAGAGAGAGAAAGAACAAACAGAGGGGGGAAAATTTTATGTGTGTTATTCGAATGCCCAGGCAGTCAAGCACATAGCAGTCTATTATATATACAACACGGCTTTCCTTCATTTTGTTATAACCCTCCAACAACCAAATAAATATAAGAAAAATATCTAATTATAATAGGTATCATTCTCCACATCCCCCCTCAAAGTGGAGCCTGGGGAGGATCTACAAGACCCAGCTTCGAACAAAGGAACTGATGATGAGGTGAAGCCAACAACTTGGTGAATATATCGGCTAGCTGAAACTTGGACGAAACAGGTATAGTTTGTAGGAACCCATCTTGAAGCTTATCTTGCACATAATGATAGGGAAGATTAAGGGCTTTAATGTGGTTGTGAAACATCGGTTTAAATGGAATGTACTAGGTGGCTTTGTTGTCACATGCCAAAGAAACAGGGTAGTTAACGTGAACATGTAAGTGTCTGAGTAAACCTTCCATCCTCACCAACTCATTAGTGGTTGTTGACAATATAAAAAGGTGTCTCGTTCATAAAAGAAGTAGGACTAGGCATTTCTCCTTGATTTTTCTCATGTATCAACAGAGAATAAACTTGTGCAAGTGAAGGCTATCGTAAAAAACATCAAAATATTACCTCTAATAGCTCTATAAGAGCTATTGAGTCTTGTAAGACATTGTATCACTTTCTAATCCTAGTCATGCTTATCTAATTTCTTACTGTGACAATAAGTACGCTTAGTGCATTCACAAGATGGCATAATAGCCAAACAGTCAAATTCATCTCAAATGTTTTTAGCTTTTGTATAATAGCGAGCAACATCACGAGTACGATCACGCACTTATGAATCTGATACAATTTGGTGCCATTAACTTGGCCAAACATTCATATAACTCTTTCCAAAAATCATTGGCAGTTTGAAAGAACTTAATGCTTTTGTGGATATTGGCAGGAAGGCCATTTAGAAGCTAGGAATTATCATATCGGTGCATTGTCGTTATTGTCCTGATGTAGTCGAATTTGCTACTGATTTAGTGATTAAACCATTAATGAAGCCAAATTTGTTATTCACAAACAGAGCAACCATGACCTCTCTGTCCCCGATCGCGAATCCTTCCCTACTAAAAGGAGTGGAACTCAATATAGATCCAGGACTTTCTGAAAGGTGTTGTTGGAGATCAAGGCGCCAAGGGCACCAATGACCCTGAGGAGACAATCAAGGTGTGTCATAATCTAGAAGTGGTCAAGAAAGTCATGGCTATGGTTAGGGAACACCTCCAACAATCAAGCTACTCTGGTTCCAATTTAGCCAGTTTCTAACCTATATTTGTGACCATAATCAGCCTTGATCATGATGCTAGGGATACTGTCAATCCCTCTCACCATTAGTTTCACTTGTCCCTAATCTAATAAAATAGGTTGCAATACTTTTGCAACACAGGAGGTCATCCAACTAAGCTCAATAGTGCAATCTGGCTGTAATCCATCATGGTCCAGTTTTGGAGGGAAATTTGAAGTCTTATTGGCATGCTTCTTTCCAGTGCATTTACGCCACAAAAAGGTATCTAAATATTTATCAGATGGGTCTCCAAAAGTTAGCAACCCCAAGGCTTGATCTTATCCAGCTGAAGTTTGAAAGAAACATTCTTTGGACCAGTTTCTGTTTTGCTGATCCAGAATGTTAATCAGTTGGTCTAATCATGCTGCAAGTTGCCTAAGTTGCTACTTTAGGGAGTGTTTGAAGTATTAAGACTGTCCATTTATGTATAACTTAGGTGACACCTTATTTAGTCACTTGAATAATCAGAATAGGCGTCACATTTATACTGGTCGTAGTCTAATCAGCTTATATGCATTCTAAGCTGAGTTGATTAGTATCTTAACCCTTGTATTAGCATCTTAGTCATGGATTATAAGAGAAAAGGTCATATAAAACCTCTCCTTTTGTAACATAATCAGGTTATTATCTTGAAATCCAAAACTTGAGTTTTGAACTCAATTTTTCTCTCAAACTCCTAGTGGTTGTATTTTGAGTTGACAGCTCAAGTGATGATACATTAGATCATTTTTAGTTCTTCTTGGTTGTGATTATATATCTAGCAAGCCCTAAAGTGACTGTCTAAGTGAGCCTCAAGTGTGGAGTTTCTATATCACTTGAAGATCACTTGATTTCCCAACTCTATCTGATATGTTTATTCTTATTTGTGCTTCATTTTATTTTCTGATCCTAAGCAGGGAGGAGAAGGCTAGGTACATCAAGTGGTATCAGAGCTTGATTAGTCTCCTAGGACCTTCTTGTAGCCAAAACATAACCCATTTAACCCAAACACAATTTTAATCCACAAAGAACCAATAGTGTGTCATCTAGCCTCACTCCAGAATAAGCAGCTGAGCAAGCTCTCAGGAAGAAGGTTGAGCCTAAGGTAAGAGTCAAATAGGTTCAAGATCAGCTTAGGAAGCTCATGAAAGAAAGGAGTAGAAGACTGAGAAAGTCAAGTAGTAACAACATACATGATGAGTCCAGTTCTGCTCTTCTAAAAGGGAGGATGAAGATAACTCCTTTGTCACCTCTAGTGATACTTCTTCCACGACAAGGGAGAAAAGACATCACAGGAGACACTAAGAAGGGAGGGATGATTTCAGGGTTGATATCCCTGAGTTTAAGGGACAACTAGATCCTAAGTTGTTCTTAGATTGGCTCCAAACTATAGACAGAGTCTTTGAATACAAGGAAGTCCCTGTTCAGAAAAAAGTTATGCTAGTTGCTTGCAGCTAAGAAAAGTATGCTTTAATATGGTGGTCTAATATAATAGCTAAGAGCATTAGGAAGAGGAAATGCAAGATTAAATCCTAGGGGAAAAGATGAAAGAGAAGTTGAAGGCCGAGTTTCTGCCAGATCACTACCTCCAAAACAACTTCCTTAAGCTCCATAACTTAAAGCAAGGAGCTAAGAGTGTGAAAGAGTAAACAAAAGAATTTGATTAGTTGTTGCTCAAGTGTGATCTTAGAAAAGATGAAATCTAAACCTTAGTTAGGTATTTGGCTGGGTTAGATGAGAAGATAGCTCGTGTGATTGAGTTGCATCCCTATACCACTCTGGATGACCTCAGTTCAGTAACTTAAAACATTGAATTACAAAGAAAGGGGAAGCCTGCAAGCCACTAAACAGAACCTATCCTTTCTAGAAACCACCCCTAAACCATCCAAGACCAAACTACACTCCACAAAATAGTACCATATCACCTTTTGCCCCTAAAACCCTAACCAAACCAACTCCTAAGCCTATGGATGCTAGGAGGTATTTTAGGTGCCAATGGTTGGGCCATATAGCTTCTTAATGTCCAAACAAAAGGGTGGTAACCTTGGCTGAGTAGCAATATATTTGTCAGAACATGGAGGAGTCAAAAGAAGAAGGGGGCAAGGAGCTCTTCTTGACTAAAGAGATGACAGAATATGAAGAGGTCTATATGAGGGGAAAATGCTCGTGGTCAAGAGAGCCTTAAGTGGCTTAACAACCTCTAAAAATCAAGAGTAAAGGGAGACTGTCTTTCACACAAGGTGCACTATTGGAGGAAATGTCTGTTTATTGATCATAGATCAGGGCAGTTGCACCAATGTTGCTTCCAAGACCCTTGTGGACAAGCCCTATCCTTCTTCTTACACCATCCTGCGGTTAAATTAAGGCAAAGGTATTCAAATCTCTTCTAAATGCCTCATTTCATTATCCATTGGGAAGGGATATAAAGATAAGATATTTGGTGTGATGTGATTCCTATGGATGCTTATTATGTTCTCTTAGGCAGGCCTTAGTTGTTTGACAGAGGGGTTTTACATGATGGTAGGTTGAACACCTACACTTTTTGTAATACCCCCAATTCCTAATGCCCGATTAGTCTAACCTAATTACTCCTAAATTATTGATTAGCAGTGGAAGTCTTTTGGTTGGAGGTATTATCGCCGTTCCGTAATGGAATAAGGCTAACTGAAACTACAGGGATCATTATGTTGCCCATTTAATCACTCGACTTACGATAAAATTAAAATAACATACCTTAAACCATTTATATAAGTTGTGATGCACCTGCAAACTCAATATACAATTACAATTTACTAGTAATTTGCGATGTTCAAAAGAATACACAAGCCTTAGATACTTAAGTTGCTAGCCTAAGAATCACTATGAGCTCTTGGCTAGCGAAACTCTAGCAAAAAGAATTTGAACTCTACTTCACTTCCTGCTATTCTCTGGCTTGCCAGGAGGATTGTTCACTGATCCTTTGCCTAAAACAGAAAACATAAAAACATTCGAAATATGAGCCGAAGCTCAGCACACACATTCCTATGCAGTAAAATAAGCTTTGAGTTAAATTAGTTGGGCATCCGCACTTCAAAACATTTTGTTTGGCAAACAGGAGAGAGAGAATGTATGAGTAAGACTGATCTGCAGGTTATTTACTGGGAAGTGGACCCCTGTTGATGTTTGCAGCGACCTTGAGATAGGTGCACACCTCCTAGGCCAATCGGAAAGCCTGAGCTGCAGCCACATGGGTAAATTGAACGGCATAAGCCCTGATGATTAATAATTGATGAGGCCAATTGATTATGTAACAAAACATTGCATAAAATGATTCATTATATAATTATCATATTGATTTTGCATAATTTGATAAACAGGCGATTTTTCGAACTGTACAGGCAATGTACGTACCTGGTCTTTAAAAATCTCTCTCCGTCTCATTGAAAATTGCTTGCTGGCAGCTTGAATCGACAGCGGTGGCCTTACTTCTATTCTAAAGATGTTATTTCCTTGATTAGTGAGATGTTTGGAAGTTTTATTAAATCTCTTGGTTTATTACATTATTTAAACCCTATTGAATTCTTTTTCTATTATGAATGTAGCCACCATTATCAATTCAATTGGATTCCATTTTATTTTGGTTTTTGTTCCTCTTCCTCGCACGACTGATGGTATTTTAATGGGTATATTAATGACACATTAGATGATTTATCTTGAGTTCATTATTAATGACGTCATCCATCCTTATTATTGTTGACATTGGCAGATCGTTGTTACCATTATTATTACCATTATTATTATTATTACCATTATTATTATTATTATTATTATTATTATTATTATTATTATTATTATTATTATTATTATAATAATAATATTTATCACTATTGATCACGGCTATGGGTATGGACAATTAGTCATGACGTGGCATGGTGACAATATGGGCTTGGTTTTGAGTATAATCTAAAAGGTAGACTTGACATGTTTAAACCTTAAATGAACTTTTGACACATCCGTAAATTCCGGTCCTTATGAAAACTAATCTCCAATTTCAAAGTTAAAACCATACTCGACCCTAATTTTCATCCCGTCAATTCCGACGCTCTCTTATACCTATACTCATTATATTCACCTTCCTTCCTCTCTTCCTCTATCTCCACTTGGTAACTAACCCACAACATGTATTCTCAACACACCTCCCACGCGTATACGCTCGCCTAATTAGTATAATTTCTTATTCAAACACTAATGAAGCAACATAAAAAAAAAATAAACATAACTAAAATAAACATTTTCAAGGAACTTTAATCACCGTACCTGGTGTTACACATACATTTCCAACACATGAATAATTCATTAACCCCATTCATTTATAATTAACATTAATCTAAACACAAATGAGAGCAACATGAATAGCTTATTTTCTTAGCTAAATCACAACCCCTTTACATTACTTATCAACCCATGAAAACACACATATCCAAACTAAACTCTCATTACATTTAGCTTAACCACCAAATAACCCAAAATAAATCTTGTACCTTTATTTAAATTACGACCCCTAATTACTTAACTGTAATCAAAATATAACGCTCACATTACCAACACATAACTCTCATACTAACTCATATACATGTACATATTTTCCTCCATTTAAGCATCACTCAACTCACTTGAACATTAACAACTTGTATAATTAACTTGAACATCACCCAACATATAACCCTAATCATCAACCCATAATCAAAACATTATAAGCATACCTCACATACATAACCCACAAATTTTCTTAAATTTTTCATGAACCAACTAATCATCATCAAATCATCATAGTCAACTAAAATTCAAGCATCCCATTCAACTCTCACTTGTCACCTTTCTGAATTTACAACTCAATCCAATCATCCAAAATAATTCAAGAAACTTACAAATAAACACTCATTAATGATATTTACACCATTCACTATCAAGATTCTAGCATAAAAGATCAAAATTAGATTAAGTAGGTTTAGGGTTTCTCACCTCTGAACCCACTAAAACCAATCAAAAAACTTCAAAGGAAAGGACAAGGGGGCCGGCTGGAGGTGGCGTGGGGTGGCGGTGGTCGGCGGCGGTGGACTACAGCAGAGGGGACGAATAGGGTGGCAAAAAAATAGGAGGGTTGGGGTCTTCAGGCAGAAGGCAGAGATAGAATGGGGGGGTTTTAGGTTTTGTTTTATTTGGTTTAACTTAATTACTTAGCCATCTAATTTAAGAAAATTTTTGTTACTCTTTTTCCTTTTTCTTTTTACCCCTTTTATTTCATGACACATACACCCATTTTCTAGATTTATCCCATAATTATCCCACCCCCTTTTATTTATTTATTTATTTATTTTACTACATTATTACATATATACATATATCTATATATATTTTTAGACATGATTATATATATGCTTCTATATATACAGTCGAAGTAGCAATTTTAGCTAGAGTTTATAAATTTAAACTTCACATCCTTGAGGTATAAATTTGGAAGAAGACATTCTCATTTCCTTTTTATTATTATTACTATGTTTGTTCGTTTATTCTTATTATTATTACCTCAAAATTTATTTTATTTATTTATTTATTTATTTATTCAGTATTACGATGCGGGCATTCAAATATTAATTAGAGCTTAAAGGAATTATTTAAGGAGCATTACAAGGTTCATGTCGAGGCTACGTCGTCGTTTCAACCTGCGATGCAATATATATATATATATACACACATAAAATGATAATTTAAAATGCGACACCCAACTTAATTAATTTGCGATTAGGGTAGTTTGAAGTAATTACCAAAAATTTTAGGTTCATGCCGTTACAGCCCTCCCCCCTTAAAATAAGTTTCGTTCTCGAAACTTGCAGTTTGAAAGAAACATTATTCGTACCTCAAATAGATATGGATACTTACTTCTCATGTCCTCCTCAGTTTCCCATGTGGCCTCAGAAGAGTTATGGTTGGCCCACAGAACTTAACCAGGGGAATGATTTTGTTTCGAAGTTGCTTGACCCTATAGTCTAATATTTGCATGGGATGCTCCTCGTACATTAGGTTCTCAGCAATTTCCACTGGCTCTGTTATGATGATATGATTCGGATCTGAAACATATTTTTAGAGCTGTGAAATGTGAAAAATGTTGTGCACATGTTCAAGTTTTGTGGGTAAATCTAATCTGTAAGCTACGGGGTTTAGTTTCTCGAGAATTTCATAAGGCCCGATATACCTAGGACTTAGTTTGCCCCTGAGGTTAAATCTCCTGACTCCTTTAACTGAGGATACTCTTAAAAATACTTTTCTCCCACTTAAAACTCTAATGGTCTTCTCCTTCTATCTACATAACTTTTCTGTCTGTTTGGAGCTGCTTTGATGTGTTCTTGAATTTTTCTTATCATTTTAGTGGTTTTTTGAATCAGCTCAGGCCCTAAAGTTAATGCCTCATCAAGCTCACTCTAACACAATAGAGTTCTGCATTTTCTCCCATATAGTGCTTCAAAAGGGGCCATTTTAATGGTGGATTGATAACTGTTATTGTAGGAAAACTCCATCAATGGTAGATAGTCTTCCCACTTTCCTTGGAAGTCAAGCACACATGCCCTAAGCATATCTTCCAGGATTTGATGTACCCTTTTAGTTTGTCCGTCGGTCTCAGGATAATATGAGCTGCTAAAATTCAACTTAGTGTCAAAAGCCTTTCGCAACGCTTGCCAAAATCGTGCCTGAAACCTCTGGTCTTGATCTGACACTATATCCTTTGGTATGCCATGCAGTCGAACTATCTCTTTGACATATAACTGTGCTAGTCTCTCTACGCCCTAAGTGTCATGAATGGGTATAAAATGAGTAGATTTAGTAAGTCTATCTACGACGACCCAAATAGCATTCTTCCTGGAAGCAGAGAGGGGCAACCTCATAATAAAATCCATCGAGATTGAATCCCACTTCCAGGTAGGAATTTCTAAAGGTCTCAATTCGTCTACAGGGTGCTGATATTCAGCTTTCACCTTTTAACACGTCAAACCCTTATCTACATACTCTGTAATCTCTCTTTTTCTGTTTTCCCATCAGAAAAATTATCTCAGATCCCTATATATTTTTATTCCTTCTGGGTGTACTGAGTATCGAGTGTTATGGGCTTCTTCTAAAATCCTTCTTTTTAACTTCTCCTTATTGGGCATGCACAATCTGTTCTGAAACCTTAGGGTTCCATCTTCATGTATTACAAAACCAAGCGATTTTCCCTGTGCAACATTGAACCTGAGCTTTTCAAGCTTTGCATCCTCCTTTTGACTTACCTTAATTTCTTCTAGTATGGAAGGTTGCACCTCTAGTGTTGCTATTAACCCATCGGTGTATCTAGGTAACACAAGCTCGATACCCATGGTTTCGAGGTCCCTCGAAATTTCAGGTTGAGCATTCGTCATTGCATTTAAACCATGCTGGGTCCTTCTACTGAATGCATCTGCCATTACGTTCACCTTTCCGGGATAATATTGAATTTGCAAATCATAATCCTTTAGCAACTACAGCCATCGTCGTTGTTTGAAGTTGATCTCTTTCGGAGTAAAAATGTACTTTAGACTTTGGTGATCAGTCGAAACTCCATGCAGATAGTGTCGCCTGATTTTTAACGTAAAAACTACCGTAACTAACTCTAAATCATGAGTGGGATAGTTCTTCTCATAAGGTTTGAGTTGCCTAGAGGCGTAGGCTATTACCTTGTCATCCTGCATTAGGACATAACCTAACCTGTTCTTAGAAGTATCACTATAAATAATATACTCTTTTCCTTCTTCAGGCAAGGTAAGGATATGCACTGTTGTTAAGCATTTCTTTAGTTCTTGAAATGCCTCTTCACATTTGTTTGACCACTCGAATTCAGTGGTTTTCTTTAGCAGGTTGGTGAGTGGAGATGCAATCTTTGAGAAATCTTTCACAAATCTTCTATAATATCCTGCTAAAGCCAGAAAACTCCTTACTTCTGTCACATTGGTGGGTCTAGGCCATTCGACTACTGTATTTATCTTCTAAGGATCAACTTTGATTCCTTCCTTAGTAACTATATGTCCTAAAAATGTCACTTCAGTTAGCCAAAACTCACACTTTTTAGTTTAGCATACAAGTGGTGTTCCCTTAAGGTTTGTAACACAGTCCTCAAATGATTCATATGCTCCTCCTTGTCCTTGGAGTATATCAGAATATTATCTATGAACACCATCACAATTTTATCCAGATAAGGTCTGAAAACTCTATTCATGAGATCCATGAATGCAACAGGAGCATTGGTTAGCCCAAAGGCATCACAGTGAACTCATAGTGACCATATCTAGTCCTAAAGGCCGTTTTAGGAATGTCCTCCGGCTTAATTCTAAGCTGGTGATAGTCAAACTTCAAATCAATCCTTGAAAATACCCCGGCTCCTTGTAACTGATCAAAGAGATCGTCTATTTGAGGTAAAGAGTACTTATTCTTAATGGTTATCTTATTCAACTCTCGATAATCTATGCATAATCTTAAGGTTCCATCTTTTTTCTTCACAAACAACACTGGAGCTCCCCATGGTGAAACACTTGGCCTGATAAATCCTTTTTGCAATAACTCGTCCAACTGGGTTTTCAACTCCCTGAGTTCAGTTGGTGCCATCCTATATGGGGCTTTTGAGATAGGTTGTACAGCAGAAATTAACTCAATCTCAAAATCAATTTGCCTTTGAGGAGGAAGGCCCAGTAACTCCTTAGGGAAAACATCAAGAAATTCACAAACTACCGGAATATTTTCTATTTTTATCTCCTCTTCTTTAACCTCAATGGCATAACACAAGTATCCTATGCATCCCTGTCTTAGCATCTTACTTGCCTTCATGATTGAAATTATAGAATACTCCTTCTTAAATCGTTCCACATAAAAGCATACTTCCCGACCTTCTGCGTCCCTTAAAGTGACCTTAAGGCCCTTACAGTCTATGTTCGCTCTATAAACAGTCAACCAGTCCATTCCCAATATTATATCAAATTCTGACATATCAAATTGAAGCAAGTCCCCAGGGAACTCATGCTCAGCTATTACAATAGGAACATGCTTGTTGAGTATATTTAGTTTTGATGATAACAAATCCAAGTGTAAAACTTTGTCCAAGTAATGTTGCTCCAAACACGATCTCCAAACAGGCCTAACTGGTGTTTGTGATCTTTATTGTATTAACTGGTTTGCTACATGTGAGAACAAGTCTTCAAAACAGGTTTTACTTGGTGATTCTATATTAAGTCAAGAACACCCTCTCGACAGTTGATTGTAAGGCATGTTCCTGAACTCTAACAATGCAAAAAACAACCCCAGCAAACAAGGTGGCCTTGGTGTTCACAGCAGCTCTACAAATCTTGGACAAGATGACTGGTTCAAAACAAGAAGTCTTGGGTATATAGGTTTTATTTATTTAGACTCTTGTTAATATGCCAATATTGAAAACGTCATTTTAAACACCTCTTGAATCGGTATTTGCGCTAAGTGCTTCAGAACACCAGTTGCGAACAATCCTGCAAACAGGGTGCCTAGGGTGTTTCTGAACTGAAGTGGCCATACCCGGTTATATTTGAAAATTCATTTCGGTTGGCCAAGATCTCCAGAATACTTTCTTTAAATTCCAAGATTGCTATTTTTCTGGAAAGGATATTTCTTGAAAATGTTATGGGAGATTTGCGAAAATAGGTTTTGGGAGAATTGCCAAAAACTAAAAGATTCCCTTTGCCTATATTTTCGGATATGATAAAATTTCAAAAGCTGAAGATTTCTGGTTGTCATTTGAATCTTCTTCACGGCTATGGGAAGATAAGGGTTATCTCTTAAGATAACAAATCCCTTATATTTTGGGAAAAATTTATCACTAGCCGTTGGGGAGTATTTCTTGCTTGAAAATCGTTTTCCATACTTAGTTGATTCTTTCACCTCTCCTTGTTTTTGACCGTTGGATTTTGTGTTTAAAATCTCAGCATTTCACTCCCATTTGCACAGAGGAAAAAAAACGAGAAACATACACAACATACGCAAAAAGGGAAAATTTCAAAAGTGGTTTTTCTAGTGAGAAGAATTTTTCGAGTTACGCTTGAGAAAAGAAAAACCGAGATAAGTTGTGTTTAAACTGAGCTTTCAAGATATTGGCATACTAGGACCTCATTGTACCTTACATCTGCTTAAATCAGAAGCACCCCCGTAAGGTGTTTTGTAACCCTGATCTTGGATCAGAAAAGTGAGTGAGTGGTCCTCAGTCGTGTGGACTTTGGACGTGTCCAATCTGGTGAGATTTGGACGTGGTGTAACCTTTCTTAGAAAAGAAGGTTACGTGGTTGCAAGTTGTAACAAGGTGTGTTACATTTGTAACGTGTGAAGCCCGTTAGTGAAAGTGGTTAAATCCTACACGAGGTAGGTCGTGGTTTTTCACACCTCAGTTGGGCTAGAGGTGTTTTCCACGTAAAAATTGTGTGTGTGCTTTATTTCCGCATTTATCTTGGTGATTTTCGCATTTGCAATATTTGAGAACATCCCCTGCAAACAAGTCACTAGGGTGTTTGTCATCTGAGAATAACCTCTGTGAGGGTATTTGTTATTTACAACGCGAAAATCAGACACCACAATTCACCCCCTCTTGTGGTTGTGTACTCTTGGAATTCAACAAGTGGTATCAGAGCGGGTTCTCCTACAAAAGGTTAACACCTTGAGAGATTCTGAAGATGAGTACTCCACAAGGAATTCTTGAAGGACAATCCATTACTCGCCCTCCTTACTTCAATGGCCAACACTATAGTTGGTGGAAGAATAGGATGGAGAACTATATACAAGCCGAAGACTATGAGTTATGGATGCTCATCAAGAACGGGCCTTTTGTTCCCATAAAAACCCTTCCTGAAGGAAAAACAGCTCCCAAAAAACCTCATGAGTTTGATGCCGAGGACTACAAAAAGATGGAGAAAAATGCCAAGGCCAAAAAGCTTCTATATTTTGGCCTAGGACCCGATGAATACACTCGCATCTCTGAGTGTGAATCAGCCCAAGCTACTTGGAACGCCCTGCAAGTTGCTCATGAAGGTACGAGTCAGGTTAAACAATCTAGAATTGAGCTACTTATGCGACAATATGAGTTGTTTGATATGGGTGATCGTGAGACTGTGATGGATATGTATACACGGTTTACCCACATCACGAACAAGTTAAAATCCCTGGGAAGATCTTTCACCACTGAAGAGTTGGTGAGGAAAATCCTCAGAATTTTACCTCGTACGTGGGAGGCCAAAGTAACAGCCATCCAAGAGGCTAAAGACATGAACAAGATCACCCTCGACGAGTTGATTGGTAATCTCCAGACCTATGAACTCCGAAAGAACTCACAACAAAGAGAGGAGCAAAAGAAGGATCGTGGGCTTGCCTTGAAAGCACATGAGGACACTGACTCTGACCTTGAAGATGAAGATATGGCTCTAATGTCCAGAAAATTCAAGAAATTCTTCAAAAAGGTCAAGGAGAACAACAAAAGAAAAGACTTCAGTAAGTCCAGAAACACCCCCAAAGAACAGCTCACAGGGTGTTTCAAGTGCGGCAAACCAGATCACTTAGTCAAAAATTGCCCTCTGCTTCGAGAAGATCAGATGCCCGAACACCCTCGAAAACAGGGTCGAAAACACCCTGTAAACAATCTGGGCAAGCGATTCTCGAAAGCTATGCTGGCTGCTTGGGGAGATTCCTCTGAGGATGAAGGAGAATCTGAAGCTGAAGAAGGGGTCGTAGCACTTATGGCACAAAGTGATTCAGATTCAGATGATGAATCAACAATCAGCTTCTCAGATCTCAAGAACAAGGTACATGGTCTTAACAAAGCCACTTTAGAAGAACTTCTATATAATTTGATAGATACTTGTGCTGATATAAAAAGAGAAGTTCGTGACCTAGAGCTTGAAAATGAAATTCTCAAAAATGAAAAACCCGGTTTACATGAGAATACTAACGTGGTTAGAGAAGACCTCTTTCTAAAAGAAGGCGATTATACACAAGTAGAGAAAAAACTCTTTGAAGTGGAAGAAATAGTTGAATCCCTGCTAAATGAAAAGCAGAGCTTGAATGCCACCATAGAAAAATTAGAAACTGATCTTGCCACAAACAAACGCTGGAACAAATCTTCACAAGCCCTTGATTGGTTAAACACTCATCACAGTAGAAACAAAAAGGGACTTGGTTACAAGCATAAACGGACCGTTTACCCAATATATAGAAAGTATGTGGGATTACCTGAAAACATCGTTTGCTTTCATGGTGGTAAAACGGGTCATTATAGATACACTTGCCCTTTAAGAAAACATGCCAATGAAAAGAATGAAAGGTATGTGAAACAAATCTAGATTAGAAAAGATGAGCTTTACATGTCTAAAAGAATGGGACCCAAGTGGATCTGGGTTCCCAAAACTAACCCGTGATTTGTTTTGCAGGCTGAAGTGAGAGAGAACAACCTTACGAACAACCTCACTAACACCCTTGAAAACAGGCAGTTGTGGTTTGTTGATAGTGGGTGTTCACGACACATGACTGGTGAAAGATCAATTTTTCTCTCACTTACAGCTTTGAATGGTGGGAGTGTAGCATTTGGAAACGGCAAGTCTGGGACAATTGTCGGTATAGGTAATATTGGTAAAACTCTCTCCCACTCAATTGATAATGTGCACTTAGTTGATGGGTTAAAACACAATTTGCTAAGTGTGTCCTAACTGTGTGACAAGAACAACCTAGTACTGTTTTCAAAAACACGTTGCTTGGTTGTGAATGACGACACAGGAGATGTTGTGTTGAGGGGGAAGTGATGTCAAAATGTTTATCAAGTTTGTATTTCCACTCTTCCCCAAAATAATCTGACTTGTTTAAATGCATTAAATGATGATATAATGCTATGGCACAAGAGACTAGGTCATGCAAGCCTGTCCTTGTTAAACAAACTTGTTTCAAAAGACCTGGTTATTGGACTACCTTCCATCAAATTTAATGATGACAAGGTATGTGAAGCTTGTGCAAAAGGCAAACAAGTCAGATCTTCTTTTAAATCGAAAAAATGTGTAAGCACTACCCGACCTCTAGAATTATTACACATTGATTTGTGTGGTCCCATGAGGATAACTAGTAGAGGTGGGAAAAAGTATGTGCTTGTTGTAGTGGATGATTACTCTCGATTTACTTGGACCTTGTTTTTGGCATCCAAAGATGAAACCTTTGAGAATTTTATTGCCTTTCTCAAAAAGGTTGAAAAGAGAGTAGGACACTCCTTAATTAGCTTGAGATCTGATCATGGAACTGAGTTTGAAAATGCAAGTTTTATCAACTATTGTAATGAACATGGTGTTGATCATAACTTCTCAGCTCCAAGAACACCCCAACAAAATGGGGTGGTTGAGCGCAAAAATCGCACCCTGGAAGACATGACCAGAACAATGCTTATTGCTAGTGGTCTTCCTAGGTATTTCTGGGCAGAAGCATTGAACACCTCATGTTACATTATAAATAGATGCATGATCAGACCCATTTTGAACAAAACTCCTTATGAACTTTTCAAGGGCAGAAAACCCAATATTACGCACCTAAGAACATTTGGTTGTAGGTGTTTTGTGCATAATAATGGGAAGGATGCCTTAGGAAAGTTTGACCCTAGGAGTGATGAGGCAATATTTCTTGGCTATTCTTCTCACAGCAAGGCATACAAAGTCTTTAACAAAAGGACCTTGTGTGTTGAGGAAAGTGTGCATGTGCTTTTTAATGAATCTAACTTGTTGAGTGAGAATGATGCACAGGAAGATGAACTTGAATTAGGTCTTGTTCGAAAAGAAGTGTTGCTCTAAGATAAACGAGGTAAGAACATCATGGAGAAAACAACTCCTGAGGGTGTTTCTCAGAACAGCAGGCAAGGTGAACACCAAACAGGGGTAACACCGTTGAACCCTATTCGGAACCATGTTCTTCAGGAACAAGCTTGCAAACAGGTGCAGAAACAGGATCAGGAGGTGTTCTTGAGCCTGATCCTACACACATTTCAGTTAGAACAGAGCATGTGTCTGTGGATCACTTAATCCAAGACCATGGAAGCACCATAGTTCGCACCCTCTTGATCAAATCTTGTCAGATATTAATACTGGAGTGCAAACTAGATCTAAACTTAAGAATTTTTGTGCTTTCTATGCTTTTCTTTCTAACATTGAGCCAAAAAGTGTGAATGAAGCTCTTGCAGATTCAGATTGGGTCACGGCAATGCAAGAAGAGCTCCATCAATTTGAAAGAAACAAAGTATGGCACCTGTACCTAAACCTGCAGAGAGAACAATCATTGGAACCAAGTGGGTGTTCCGAAACAAACTGGATGAGTCAGGAACAGTCACTAGGAACAAGGCACGGCTGGTTGTTCAAGGGGATAATCAAGAAGAAGGGATCGATTATGAAGAAACCTTTGCACCAGTTGCTAGAATTGAGGCTATTCGAATCTTAATAGCCTTTGCAGCTCATATGGAAATCAAGCTATATCAAATGGACGTGAAAAGTGCATTCCTCAATGGATACCTTAAAGAAGAGGTGTATGTCAAACAACCCCTGGTTTTGAAAACAGTGAATTTCTTAACCATGTTTTCAAACTTGACAAAGCTCTTTATGGCCTAAAACAAGCTCCTAGAGCTTGGTACGAACGGTTGTCAAGTTTTTAATTGAAAATGATTTTAGAAGAGGCAAGGTAGACAATACCTTGTTTCTAAAATCTAAGGGGGAACATTTATTGATTGTCCAAATATATGTTGATGACATTATATTTGGTGCAACTCATCATGATTTATGCAATGAATTTTCAAATATGATGAGGAGTGAGTTTGATATGAGCATGATGGGTGTGCTTAACTTTTTCTTAGGCTTACAAATCAAGCAAACTCCAAACGGCACCATGATCCATCAACAAAAGTATATCAAGGAGCTACTTAAGCGTTTTGGGATGGAGTTGGCCAAACCCGTAGACACTCCTATTTCTCCTTCAACCAGGTTGATTATGGATGATGGGAGTCCCTCAATTGAGGAGAAACTCTATAGGGGCATGATTGGGTCACTCCTATACCTAACCGCTAGTAGACCAGATATTGTTTTTAGTGTTGGTTTATGTGCCCGTTTTCAGTCTAATCCTAAGGAAACTCATCTTAAGGCTGTGAAACGGATACTAAGATATTTGAAACATACACCCAATTTAGCCTTATGGTATCCTAGAGGTTGCAATTTTGATCTTGTTGGATATGCTGATGCTGACTATGCTGGATTCCTAGTTGATAGAAAGAGTACCTCAGGTATGGCTCACTTTCTTGGACCTTGTTTGGTATCTTGGGCTACCAAGAAGCAACTTTCAGTTGCCATGTCCACAGCAGAAGCTGAATATGTTGCAGCAGCTTCATGTTGTGCTCAACTGTTGTGGATAAGACAAAAGCTTAAGGACTTTTGTGTTGACACTGGATGCATTCCTATTTTTTGTGATAACACAAGTGCAATTAACATTGCCAAAAATCCATATCAACATAAAAGAACAAAGCATATTGACATTCGACATCATTTCTTGAGAGATAATGTTGAAAAGGGGTTAATCTCTATGAACTTTTGCACAACGGAAAATCAAATTGCTGATATATTCACTAAGGCACTAGCTAGAGATCAATTTGAGAGAAATAGACTGGAACTGGGGTTGGTGAGAACACCCTGAGTTACCTGTTTCCAGAATATGAACTGGGTTTGGTAGGATCAACCTTTACACCCTGTTCTCTCCCCCTGTTTGCAAATCTTATTAACAACGGATGTTATTGCATACACTCGAATTGCGTGCATTTTGTCTTTACTTATCCACTTAGTGCAGCATAAGGGGATGTACTGAAGCCGCCTTAATACCATTAAGTCCAATCAAGATCAGACGGCAAAGAACAGGCATAACGAAGAGAACAGGTACGCCCCTTGGTTGCTCGATGTGTTTTTCCTTCCCAAGGCACAAGCTTTTAAGTCTCACACTCGTTGCAAACCAAGAAATCTTCTAAAAGATTTTGGGTGCTCTCTCTCTCTCTCTCTCTTTTTATATGCCCTGTTCTCAGTACTGCAAAACCTGAGAAACCTGCAAAGCCTTAAACCCTAATCTCTCTCCTCTAGCAACAATGGCTCTCAACAACTCCTCTCAATCAAACGACCTCGTTCTTGCGTCCTCAATCCCTGCTCCCCCTCGCCCAATCCTGTACAAGCCTTTCAAATTCCTGAAAAGCTTGTCCCTACACTCAGTGGGAATGGGGATGGTTGATATTCCCTTTGAATGTGGAAGGGAATTGGTGTTTCTTGTAGGGACAATTACTTGTCCCATTAACGTCGAGTCAGAGGGTACACTATCGGGGTCTCAAGACCAAATCTTGGAAACCCCTGAAGGGTTTAATTTTGAGCCCTGTTCTTCTGGGTTGTTTCCTGAAACAGCGCCAGAAACAGGGGCTGCCTCTGTCGAAGGTGTGTTTGTGGAGGATCTAGATGTCGATTTCCAAGGGAAGTCGAATGAGACATCAGAGGAGAGTTTAGAGAAGGATTCTCTCCCTGAAGCTGAAACCCCCACTCCGGTCGCTCAAACTAGAGAGAAAAGGAAAAGGGTGAAAATAGTGGCCAGGCGTAGCAGAACGCCAAGAACAAGGCCACAACCAAGGTCTCAGCCCTCTCAAACTCCCTCTTCTCCACAATCCTCCAAGCCTTCTCGCAAATCTGCGAGAATAGCTTTTCAATCCTCTCATCGTATCTCCAAACCCTCTGCTCCTGTCATCGAGGAGATTTCCTCCTCTTCTACCGAAGGGTTCTCGAGTTCTGACTCTGAGAACACCACCTTCAAACAGGGGACATCGGTGTTCTCCGAGTCCTCTGAAGAACAAGCCCCTCCAAAATCAACCACTAAACCTGCTGTGAAGCCCTCTCCTGCAAAAACACCCCTCAAGCGAAAGCCCAGAACAGCCCCCTACCAGAAGCTACCACCTCTGTTCCTGCCCCCAAACGCCCAAAGCAGTTCACTCCCTCTCCTATGTCTGACAAACATGCGCAGTTGCTTAAGCGCAATGTCGTCAGGGGGAAGGTAGTGAATGTAAGCTTTTTCGAGGAACAGGGTCTGGGGGTGTTCCTGACCAAGTTGCGCGCTCAAGGCTGGCTCGACTTGTTTGCAAACACCCAGTTGGGGTGTTCTGTGCCTGAGTTGGCTGAGTTTTACGCCAACTGCAGTGTCACCGAAGGGGTGGTGACTAGTTTTGTGAATGGGCAACGCATTAAAGTTGATGCGCCCACACTAGGGAAAATTTTGGGAGTACCCTCCCAAGGCTTTGACGTGTATGTGAGGGAAGACAAAACAGCCCTAGAAACAGCCAGGCTCCTAGAGGTGTCCCAACGCCTCAGTCAAAAATAGGGCCTGAGAACACCCCTCTCTGTTAAGAAAGGTGAAATGACCTCCCTGCACCAACTATTGTTTATGTTCACTATCAAGAACATAATTCCGCGAGGTCAAGGGCGAAACTCAGCTGATGCCCTCGATCAATGCCTGGTGGACTTACTGGATCGGGAGGAACCAATCAACCTCCCTGCAATCATGATTCGCCACATAGGGCGAATTGCGAACACCACCCGGGCCCATGATCTTGGATATGGGTTTCTGCTGACAAGGGTGTTTGAGCACCTTGGGATAGTGCTCACACGGCGAGTGGAGGCCCAAGTCGTTGATGAGATTGGGATTGACACTCTGCTCGGGTGTGGCTATGAGGTTGGCGAAGGATCAGTCTCCAAACAGGGTCGTCGACCACCTCGACCACCTATTTCTGGGCAACCTTCCTTCAAACTTGAGGCTGTTCTTGAGGACAATGCTCGCCTCAAGGATGAGCTCTCAGCTGTCAAGGCTGCTCTGGCTGAGGAGCAAGCCCTCTCTGCCAAACGCCATGAGGAATTGCTTGTCCTTCTCTCCACTCTTGCCCCCAGCATTCCTCCTCTGCAAACGAGACCACCCCCTGCACCCTGATTCTCTAGGCTGTTCTCTTGTTTCCTCCTCCCCTCTTCGTTTTTGGCATTGTACTGTTTTTAATGCAATATCTCTTTCATGATGCTTCTTGCACCTTATGCTCTATATCTCTTTTCTTGTATTCATACTGTTGTTTATGCTTTTTAATGATGCCAAAAGGGGGAATAAGACCATACGAATAAGACCATATGATCTATGACCTAGCACCTAGAGGATCCCTATCAGCATTAATCGTTCGTTGTCAAGCTTTTTAATTTTGTCAATATGATCACTTGGTTTGTCATCATCAAAAAGGGGGAATTTGTTGAGTATATTTAGTTTTGATGATAACAAATCCAAGTGTAAAACTTTGTCCAAGTAATGTTGCTCCAAACACGATCTCCAAACAGGCTAACTGGTGTTTGTGATCTTTATTGTATTAACTGTTTGCTACATGTGAGAACAAGTCTTCAAAACAGGTTTTACTTGGTGATTCTATATTAAGTCAAGAACACCACCTCGACAGTTGATTGTAAGGCATGTTCCTGAACTCTAGCAATGCAAAGAACAACCCCAGCAAACAAGGTGGCCTTGGGCATTCACAGCAGCTCTACAAATCTTGGACAAGATGACTGGTTCAAAACAAGAAGTCTTGGGTATATAGGTTTTATTTATTTAGACTCTTGTTAATATGCCAATATTGAAACGTCATTTTAAACACCTCTTGAATCGGTATTTGCGCTAAGTGCTTCAGAACACCAGTTGCGAACAACCCTGCAAACAGGGTGCCTAGGGTGTTTCTGAACTGAAGTGGCCATACCCGGTTATCTTTGAAAATTCATTTCGGTTGGCCAAGATCTCCAGAATACTTTCTTTAAATTCCAAGATTGCTATTTTTCTGGAAAGGATATTTCTTGAAAATATTATGGGAGATTTGCGAAAATAGGTTTTGGGAGAATTGCCAAAAACTAAAAGATTCCCTTTGCCTATATTTTCGGATATGATAAAATTTCAAAAGCTGAAGATTTCTGGTTGTCATTTGAATCTTCTTCACGGCTATGGGAAGATAAGGGTTATCTCTTAAGATAACAAATCCCTTATATTTTGGGAAAAATTTATCACTAGCCGTTGGGGAGTATTTCTTGCTTGAAAATCGTTTTCCATACTTAGCTGATTCTTTCACCTCTCCTTGTTTTTGACCGTTGGATTTTGTGTTTAAAATCTCAGCATTTCACTCCCATTTGCACAGAGGAAAAAAGACGAGAAACATACACAACATACGCAAAAAGGGAAAATTTCAAAAGTGGTTTTTCTAGTGAGAGGAATTTTTCGAGTTACGCTTGAGAAAAGAAAAACCGAGATAAGTTGTGTTTAAACTGAGCTTTCAAGATATTGGCATACTAGGACTTCATTGTACCTTACATCTGCTTAAATCAGAAGCACCCCCGTAAGGTGTTTTGTAACCCTGATCTTGGATCAGAAAAGTGAGTGAGTGGTCCTCAGTCGTGTGGACTTTGGACGTGTCCAATCTGGTGAGATTTGGACGTGGTGTAACCCTTCTTAGAAAGAAGGTTACGTGGTTGCAAGTTGTAACAAGGTGTGTTACATTTGTAACGTGTGAAGCCCGTTAGTGAAAGTGGTTAAATCCTACACGAGGTAGGTCGTGGGTTTTCACACCTCAGTTGGGCTAGAGGTGTTTTCCACGTAAAAATTGTGTGTGTGCTTTATTTTCCGCATTTATCTTGGTGATTTTCGCATTTGCAATATTTGAGAACACCCCCTGCAAACAAGTCACTAGGGTGTTTGTCATCTGAGAATAACCTCTGTGAGGGTGTTTGTTATTTACAACGCGAAAATCAGACACCACAATTCACCCCCCCTCTTGTGGTTGTGTACTCTTGGAATTCAACAATGCTTATAAAGGGTAAGACATTCTATCACTTGCCCGCTTGGCAAACTAATTCTATAGTTCACCCGCTCCTTATTTTGTTTCAAATTCAATTGCAAGGCAGCTTGAATAGATATAAATGAATGAGTTGACCCCGAGTTAAATAAAACACAAAATGGTTTTGAATTTAAAAGGAGAGCTTTAGTGACAACCGTACTAGAAATTGTAGCTTCCTTTTTGCTCATTATGTAGGCTCGTCCCATCGTTGGGGGCTTCGAGGGCAGGCTCCGTTGAAGTGGGGGTGGTACTGGCTTTGCAACTCCCTTTTCCACAGCCTGCTGTCTTCTGGAGCAGTTAGCAATTGAATGCTCTGGGCTTTCGTACCACATACACTTGTTAGTACCTACACGGCACTCAGCTGTAGTATGGTTTGTTCACCCACACTTCGCACAAGGCCCCTTTGATGTCACTGGATGACTCTTGTCAGGGCCAGCAGTGGGTTTCTTCTGTGTAACACTCTCGCTCAATGTACCGCGATCATTCCACTTTCTCTTCTGGTTTCCTAGGATTCAAAACCCTTAACTCACCCTTAACTCTCTCCACCTCGGCAGTTCTTTCGTACAGCTCTTGATAAGTTTGAATTGGCTAGCCTGCCAATTGATTTCGAATATAAAAGGCTAAAACTTCCTCAAACCTTCTCATTTTCAACCTTTCGGTTGCCATAAAATCTAGAGTGAACCTTGATAACTTCATAAACTTACAGACATATTACATTACTGTCATATTTTCACTCATCTTTAACTCCATGAATTCTTTCTCCTTTTATTGTTGGACTGTGATTGGATAGAATTTAGCTCTAAGTTCCTGAAGAAACTTAGCCCAAGTGAGTTCGGGTCCCTGTAATTTATCTTTCACAGTACTCCACCATATGTCTGCTTCACCAGTCAAATAGAAAGTCCCTATATTTACTTTTTCCTTTTCAGGCACTTCAACTACTGCAAATATCTTTTCCATTCCCCTAATCCAGTTCTCCAGTTCTACAGGGTCAAGGTTTCCATCATAAACCTTAGGGTTTCGTCGAGCGACCCTATTAGCTAATTTGTCAGACTTTGAAGAGTTTTCTGGAGGTACAGGGGGTGTAGGGGATGCAGAAGGAATCCTTTTCATTAGCTCAATTACTAAATTCTTCCAATAATTTGGGTCCTCTACACTACTAGACACTTTTAAGGCCACTGTTGGGCCTCTACTAGGGTCCTGTTGGGGGTCCTCATTTACCCGATTACTTGAACCCTGTGACTCATTTTCCTTACTATTCTGATTATCGTTCACAGGCTCTGTCATACTGTAAGACTAAATCACATAAGCAAAATTTGTTATCTCATATTGCGTAACATTATCATAAAACAGTAATTATTTAGAATCACAACTCAATTTAACTCAAATAGTACCTTTATTGCATATACATATGCATATATATACATCTGGAAAGTTCATACAAAGTCAAAGAATATTACAATACTTCATGATAACCTTCCCTGCCTCCTAACTGAGGCTCTAACCTAGTCATTAACTGAAGTTGTCTTACCGAGTCAAATCCGCCCCGAACCCAAAAAGAAAAGGTGAAAACCTTGTCATAGCTGGTTAAGTCAGCCTACCTATATATATCATATATACATGCCATGAACAAAAGAATATCACACTGTACCAGTTGCCCGAAGCAAAAAAAACCCAAAAAAACTAGTCCATAAGCAGGGGTAGGGCTAGGCCTAACGATCCCGAGTGGAATCGTAATCAGGGTCGGAGGAATCGTCATCCTCCTCTCCTGAGTCACTATCAAGGTCCTGCATCTCCGAATCTTCATCCCCAGAATCACTCTCATGACCCGCTAGCTCTTCCTCTGAGGGTTCTTTCTCCCCTACCTCCTCCTTTAGCTCCTGCTCTGGCTTATCAAGTTCCATTCCTCCCTCATCAGAGCTCACCTCTATGATCTCTGGAGAACTCGGCACCTCCTTGACTATATGAACCTCATCCCTTGGGTCAGCCTGCGGCGAAGCAGGTGGCGGCTGAACGGGAGGTTGCGGGGTGGTGGCCCCTGGGCCAGTGGGGGTGGAAGTGGAACGATAGGTAGGTGCACATCACAGGCAGGAAAAATGCATGGGAGGATATCATATGAGATGCCTCTCAGCTCAAACTCCTCTTGTATCGATAGTTCTCTAGTAATCACATACCAAGCCCTTAAAATCTAAAACTGCTCCGCATCAGGCCCTGGGTCTCCTGTAACCATGAAATTATGGTACCATAGTCTAAACGCATGCCAAGGGGTAGCGAGAGGTAAAGACCACAGTAGTCTGTGTGCACGGGCCATCACATCATGAAATTCGGACAAAGGGTCCTCCTGCATATGGGCCACCATGGCCGCATGCAAGATAGAGATATGAGCCACCACTAAAGTCTGCAATACCGTGTGAATGTTATACGGGTCCGCAGGCACTCCTGGACGAGCCATCTAAACATGAAAAGAATAGAAAGAGGGTATAAGCCACATTTACACACAAATTTCCCTTAGAGAAAGTCAATTTACTTATATTATTATCACAAACATATACACCCTAGTTTTCGAGCATGCTATACTCACAGTGATGCGCTAACCTGGCTCTGATATCACAACTATGACACCCCAATTCCTAATGCCTGATTAGTCTAACATAATTACTCCTAAATTATTGATTAGCAGCGAAAGTCTTTTGGTTGAAGGCATTACCGTCATTTCGTAATGGAATAAGGCTAACTGAAACTACGGGGATCATTATGTTGCCCATTTAATCGCCCGACTCACGACAAAATAGAAATAACATAATTTTAACCATTTATATAAGTTGTAATGCACCTGCAAACTCAATGTACGATTACAACTTACTAGTAATTTGCAATGTTTAAAAGAATACACAACCCTTAGATACTTAAGGTGCTAGCCTGTGAATCACTGTGAGCTCTTGGCTAGCAAAACTCAGCAAAAAGAATTTCAACTCTACTTCACTTCCTGTTACGGATCCCTTACCTAAAATAGAAAATATAAAAACATTCGAAATATGAGCCGAAGCTCAGCACGCACATTCCTATGCAATAAAATAAGCTTTGAGTTAAATTAGTTGGGCACACGCACTTCAAAACATTTTGTTTGGCAAATAGGAGAGAGAAAATATTTGAGTAAAATTGATTTGCAGGTTATTATCTGGAAGTGGACCCCTGTTGACATTTGCAGCGATCTTGGGATAGGTGCACACCTTCCAGGCCGATCGGAAAGCTGAGCGATAGTCGCACGGGTAAATTGAAGGGCATAACCCCTGATGATTGATAATTGATGGGGCCACTTGATTATGTGACAAAATATTGTATAAAATGATTCATTATATGATTATCATATTGATTTTGCATAATTTGATAAACATGTGAGTTTTCGAAGAGCACATGCAATGTACGTACCTGACATTTGAAAATCTCTCTCCGTTTCATTGAAAATTGCTTGCTGGCAGCTTGAAGCGACAGCGGTGGCCTTACTTCTTTCCAAAGATGTTATTTCCTTGATTAGTGAGAGGTTTGGAAGTTTTATTAAATCTCTTGGTTTATGACATGATTTAAGCCCTCTTGAATTCTTTTTCTACTATGAATGTAGCCACCATTATCAATTCAATTGGATTCCATTTTATTTTGGTTTTTATTCCTCTTCCTCCCATGACTGATGGTATTTTAATGTGTATATTAATGACACAATGGTATGATTTATCTTGAGTTTATTATTAATGACGTCATCGATCATTATTATTGTTTACATTGGCAGTATCGTTGTTACCATTATTATTACCATTATTATTATTATTATTGTTATGATGATGATGATGATGATGATGATTATTATTATCATCATCATCATCATCATTATCATGGTTATATTTATCGCTATTGATCACGGCTATGGGGATAGACAATTAGTCATGACGTGGCGTGGTGACAATATGGACTTGGTTTTGAGTACAATCCAAAAGGTAGACTTGATATGTTTAAACCTTAAATGAACTTTCGACACATCCGTAAATTTCGATCCTTACGTAAACTAATCTCCAATTTCAAAATTAAAACCATAGTCGGCCCTAATTCTCATCCTGTCAATTCTAACGCTCTCTTATACCCATATTTATTATATTCACCTTCCTTCCTCTCTTCCTCTATCTCCACTTGGTAACTAACCTACAACATTTATTCTCAACACACCTCCCACGCGTATACGCTCGCCTAATTAGCATAATTTCTTGTTCAAACACTAATAAAGCAACATAAAAAAAAAAAACATAACTAAAATAAACATTCTCAAGGAACTTTAATCACCGTACCCGGTGTTACACATACATTTCCAACACATGTATAATTCATTAACCCCATTCATTTGTAATTAATATTAATCCAAACACAAATGGGAGCAACATGAATAGCTTATTTTCTTAGCTAAATCACAACCCCTTTACCTTATTTATCAGCCCATGACAACACACATATCCAAACTAAACTCTTATTACATTTAGCTTAACCACCAAATAACCCAAAATAAATCTTGTTCCTTTATTTAAATTATAACCCCTAATTACTTAATTGTAATCAAAGTATACCACTCACATTAGCAACACATAACTCTCATACTAACCTCATATATATGTACATATTTTCCTCCATTTAAGCATCACTCAACTCACTTGAACATTAATAACTTGTATAATTAACTTGAACATCACCCAAGACATAACCCTAATCATCAACCCATAATCCAAATATTACAAGCATACCTCATATATATAACCCACAAATTTCCTTAAATTTTTCATGAACCAACTAATTATCATCAAGCCATCATAGTCAACTAAAATTCAAGCATCCCATTCAACCCTTACTCATCACCTTTCTCAATTTGCAACTCAATCCAGTCATCCAAAATAATTCAAGAAACTTACAAATAAGCACTCATTAATGATATTTATGCCATTTACTATCAAGATTCTAGCATAAAAGATCAAAATTGAATTAAGTGGGGGTTAGGATTTCTCACCTCTCAACCCACTAAAACCAATCAAAACACTTCAAAGGAAGGGACAAGGGGGGCGGCTGGAGGTGGCGCGGGGCGGCAGTGGTCGATGGTGAAGGGCAGCCGGTGGCTGGCGGTGGACCACAGTAGAGGGGACGAATAGGGTAGCAAAAAAAACAGGGGGTCGGGGTCTTCGGGCAGAAGGCAGAGAGAGAATGGGGGGTTTTAGATTTTGTTTTATTTGGTTTAACTTAATTACTTAGCCATCTAATTTAAGAAGATTTTTGTAACTCTTTGTCATTTTTCTTTTTACCTCTTTCATTTCATGACACATACCCCATTTTCTAGATTTATCCCATAATTATCCCACCCCCTTTCGTTTATTTATTTATTTATTTTACTAAATTCATTAGATATATACATATATCTATATAAATTTTTAGACATGGTTATATATATGTTTACATATATATAGTCGAAGTAGTAATTTTAGCTAGATTTTATAAATTTAAACTTCACATTCTTGAGATATAAATTTGGGAGAAGACATTCTCATTTCCTTTTTATTATTATTACTATGTTTGTTCATTTATTCTTATTATTATTATCTCAAAATTTATTTTATTTATTTATTTATTTATTTATTCAGTATTACTATGCGGACGTTCAAATATTAATTAGAACTTGAAGGAATTATTTTAGAAGCATTACAAGGTTCATGTCAAGGCCACGTCGTCGTTTCAACCTGCGACGTAAAATATATATATACACACATAAAATTATAATTTGAAATGCGGCGCCCAACTTAATTAATTTGCGATTAGGGTAGTTTGAAGTAATTACCAAGAATTTTAGGTTCGGGCCGTTACACTTTTACCAACGGTCACAAAAAGGTTACCTATACTCCTCTTAAGCCCTCACAAATTTAGAAGCCCAAAGATTCTTCTCAACTTGATGTCTTTCTTACAACCGTCCTTAGATTCGAGTAGCATGAGTTTGAGTTAACTCAAGAGTTAATCCTTTTGAACCTGGAGTATGAAACTACCCCTTTTCCTGTCCATCCTCTATCACAACCCTTACTGCTTGAGTACAAGCATGTCTTCCCCACTAAAATTCACCTAGGTTTACCCCCTAAAAGATCAATTTAACACAAGATTGATCTAGTTCTTGGTTCAGTACTCCCAAATAAACTTGCTTACAGAATGAACCATAAAGAGACAAATGAGATCCAAAGGTAGGTGGATGAGTTGCTAGCCAAGGGAATGATTAGGGAAAGTCTAAATCCTTATGCTTGTTGGATGTGAAATTTTTGATAAATTTAAATTTGTCAAAATTAAGACTTGTAAAATGTAATATGAATCTAAAAAAGAGAGGTCAAAATTTTGGGTATAAGATTAAAATAAAGGCTTTAAATATAGGGTATATATCCTTGCAAATATAATCATCATATACCCTCAAACATACACACATATATATATATAGAGAGAGAGAGAGACACACATGTGTGTGTGTATATATATATATATATATATATATAATGAGAATTAAGGAATCAAGTTAGATGGATGATGGCAAGGGGTTACGTGACTTCTAAAGATTTCCAGGCCCAAAAAAAACCAAAAAGGGGGAGGACTGATTTTATAAAGCAAACGGCCACCTATTGGATCAGTACAACTAGCCCATTTGTGTTCTCATTGACACCAAAGTTAGGGGAAATAAATATGTGGCTGACATTGGGTTTAACATTTCGTCAAGTTTTATCATTAGCCCCAAAAAGGGGGGTGAAAAAAAGGGAATGGTTAAAGTGACTAACACAAGAAGTTAATTGCTTTGTTTCTTTTATGGGTGAAATACCAAAGGAGTGACTTTTGATGGGCCTCCATGTTTCTCGAGTCTCCTCATGTTACTGAGACGTGGAGATTGAAGGGAAATAGATAACTGCTCATCTGTTCTTTTACTATAAAAGAGATGAAACCAAGCAAAAATAGGGTTTACAAAAAGTATAGAAAAGACCAAATTTTTTTGTTGTTGAGAGAAACAGAGCATAGAGGCGAAGAAGAATAAGGCAAATCCAAAGGTAAAGCCATCTACTACAATCATACAAGAGTTCAAGTTGAAATTCAGAGGTAAGAAGACGGTAAAACCAAGCCCATAGCTGTATTCTCATCATTTCATTCCCACGCCCCCCACTCTGTTTCAATGTCGGCCATGGTTAATCACAAGGAGGAGCAAGCCGCCACGTTGTCCCCAAAAAAGAGGAAGGCTCGAGTCCAGAAGAATGAGATGATACCAATTGTGGGTTTGATTCAACTCTCTGTAATGAAATAAAAAGAAGCAATCCTTTGTCATAAAAATTCAGTATTAAGAAAATGTTAAAGTCAGAAAAAGGGAGGAAAATTATTTATCATTTGATAAATAAAAATGATGATGAAAATGATCAATGCCCCCTTATTTTGTGGATGCCCTACAAAGTAACCATGATGAATGGTGGATGAAGATAATGGGGGGTTTGAGATTTACTCTTTACCCAGTTAAATCAAAATAAAAGGGGAAAAGAAAGACGAAAATAGCAGTAATAGGGAGTGGTCAAAACCTACCCATATTGTATTAATAGAGACGAATAATAGGCATATGGGGGCATGTCATTTTCTAGAACAAGTCCTTTGCTCATGAAAATATAGTGATTGCCTTATTTCAAAAGTCCAAATAAAATGTAGGCCTCGAAATTTGTTTACTGTAAAGCTGGAGTCATCCAAGGGATTTTAGCATAAATTCGATCAAAAGTGGGACAAGGGGGAGGACAAACAGTAATTTGGTTGATAAAATTTGCTCTTGTGCATCATTCATAATTGCTAGATCTCAAAAAGAAGCAACTGCTTGTTGAACCCCCCCCAAAAAAAAGGAGATGGAAGTCAGATAACCCAAAAAAAAAAAAGAGTGGTGTAGTATTTATAAGTCATGAAACCAAAACCTAGTCAGAAAGAGTCAATGACGAGGAATAAGACTCTGTTTTGGAGATATCATAATCTCGTCAGGATTTGATTTAACCACTAAATTCAAAATTTTGGTTTGGATCGAAATACAAATAAATATATAATAAGAAAAGGGGTAAAATAAGACATAAATCATAAAGAATATTAATTTTGAACTAATTACATCGTTAAATTTTAATACTAAAAAAATCTTTGGTTTGAGAAGTCTAGCAACACGAGAGTTGTACTATACTGGGCCCAAATTAAATAAGGGAAGTCTCACAGGTCAATAAGCAAATTAGTCAGGCATACAAATACACCTATAGGTACATGGCCTCAAGCATACCTCAAGATTTTATTTCTGGACTTTTCGTTGCCAACAAACTAAAAGGCTAGGAATTTAAAAAAACAAAGCTAAACCCCAAAAAAGTAAAATAAGGTCACAACCTGCGATTATTATTAAGTTCAATAGTTTATTCATTGATGTGTCTATAGCAAATTAAGCCCAGAGAACTTGACTCATAAATTATGACTAGGTGTAAATAAACTTTTCGCTTCTACTTGAATGAAATTTATCAAGAAAAAAAATAAATTATACCCAAGTCGAGTATTAATAAGAACTACATCGATTTTATCCCACTAAGGTAAATTATACCCAAGTCGAGTATTGGTAAGAACTACGTAGATTTGATCCTACTAAAGGTACATAGGAAACCCATAAATAAATTTCGGATGCAATGACAAATTAAACAAAATTAATGGACTAACCCCAATAAAAACTCAGTCGGTAAATAAAAATCGTGAAATGGCTAAGAATACAACTTAGCCATGAGTTTTAAAAAAACAAATTCCAAGTATCAAAATTAAATCAAAACTGTGGTCATTTTTTAGGCCAGTATAAATAATTAAAATCATACCAAATGGTTATTAACTTAACCAAAGTAAAAGATAAATTAAATCAAATAAAATTTAAAGAATTACAGTGGGTTTAATCCTTTATAAAAGAGGTACGTAGGCAGCTTAGAACAAAAAAGTGAGTGCAACCTAAATTCCAACTCAAATAAAATTACTCGTTCTCTAACCTGCACATGAAGAATGTGTACATATAGTACCATTCCTAGAATGTGCTCATGCGGCCACCATCTTTTGCAATTAAGTTTGGATATGGGCGATTCGACATTAAAAACACGATAATTGTTTTCAAATTATATAAAGTCTTATTAAAGTAAAACAAAATAAAGAAAGAAAAATAAAACAGAATGAGGCAGAATCAAAAGGTGGTCTCCCGAGAGAGGGGCGTGATTAAGGAGGCATATCCTCTTGAATAGGGTCATACTCAAAATAAACTGATGTACATTTTTGTAAGTCAAAAAATTGTGTTGTGCATATTATTTATTCTTTTAAATTTTTTCCTCAACAGTGTTGACTCAGCCGTGTGAAAAGAATGCCTGTAGGTCTAAAAGGCAAAGTCTTCCGTATGGTACTTAGACCTGCTGTATTGTATGGTGCGGAATGTTGGCCTATAAAAAAGACGCAGGTCCAAAGGTTAATGATAGTAGAGATAAGGATGATTAGATGGATGTGTGGTTATACGAGATTGGATAAAATTAGTAATGGAGTTATTAGAGACTTAGTCAAAGTAACTCATATCGAAGATAAGATGAGAGAAACAAGACTCAGATGGTTGGGCCATGTGAAAAGAAGGAGTGGAGACGCTCCAGTGAGGAGATGTGAAAGGGTTAACATCCCCGAAGGGAAAAGAGGGAGGAGGCGACCAAAGAAGAGTTTGGACGAGGTGATTAGAGTGGACTTGAAAGTTGTTGGGCTGACGGAGGATATGGCTGAGGATAGAAGACTATGACGGGATAGGATTAAGATCTTAGATCGCAGAGAGGTGTCTTCGTAGTTGTCTTTCTACTACGGTAGGGTAGGTTTGGTTGTTGTTTTTAGTTGTTGTGTTGGTATGCAGATAGTACGTGTATCTGGGATTATTCATTGAATGCCTACGTCTGTTGGCTAAGATATGGTATCTTCCTTTGCTTTATTGTACTAATGTTTGCATAGCTACTGCCCCTGATTTATTAGTACTCCTTTATTCATTTTCGTGATCCTTATCCTTAGTTTTACCCCATAAAATAGGTTCACAAAACTTTTCTTATATAAAATGTTTTCACAAAATCCTTCTCTTATAAAATGTTTTCACAAAATCTCGTTTTATGGGTCCCTTGGAATCAACCTCTCAACGGGCAGTCATGTTGATTGAGGTAAGGTTGCCTACATCTGAATCTCCCCAGACCCCGCAAAAGCGGGACCTACACTGGGAGGTGTTGTTATTATTATTGTAGTGTTGACTCAGCCGTACTAGTGCCTAATAGGAGTATGAGGATGTGTGTTGACAGTAGGGTCATAAACAAGATCACCATCAAGTACAAGTATCCTATTCCCATATTAGAGGACCTTCTTCATGAACTATATGGTGCCACCGTCTTCTCTAAGATTGACCTCAGGAGTGGCTATCTTTAGATGAAGATCTTTGAAGGGATGAATAGAAAACAACCTTTAAGAGAAAGGGAGTGCTGTAGGAGTGGCTAGTAATGCCCTTTGGCTTAACCAATGCTCTTAGCACCTTCATGAGATTGATGAATTAGGTGCTCTGTAGTGGTATACTTTGATGATATTCTGGGGTACATCCAAAGTAAAGAAGAACATGCTTACCATTTGCATTAAGTACTCCAAATTCCAGCATAGGAAAAGCTCTATGGCAATCTTGAGAAGTGTCATTTCTTTAATTCACATGCCATGTTTCTTGGTTATATTTTGTCTTCATAGGGAATCCAAGTGGATGAGGTCAAGGTCAAACCTACCTCAATTCAGCGGGTTAGAAGTCTTCATGGTCTAGCCTCCTTTTATAGAAGGTTTGTGAAGAATTTCAGCTCCCTAATGGCACCAATGACTGAGGTGCTGAAAAACAAGAAGTTTGAGTTGACTCCCCAAGCTTAGAAGGCCTTTGAAGGCATCAAAGAAAGACTCATAAGTGCTCTCATTCTAGCTCTTCCTAACTTTACCAAGGTGTTTGAGGTCGAGTGTAATTCTGCTAAGGTAGGGATTGGGGTTATGTTGCTTAAGAGGGGAACCCTATAGCATACTTCAGTGAGAAGTTGAGTGATGCTAAGAGAAAGTACTCCACTTATGACACAGAGTTCTATGCCATTGCCACAACATTCGAATACTGGAGGCATTATTTGGTTAGTGGGGAGTTTATCCTCCATTCTAATTATGACGCACTCAAATTTAACCAAGGGCAACACAAACTTAATCTAAGACATGCCAAATGAGTTTAATGTTTATAGTCCTTCCATTTCATGATTCACTTAAAGTCTGGCAAACTTAACAAAGGAGTTGATGCTCTCCCTAGGAGGTACCTACTTTTATCCATTCTTGACTTAAGAGTCCTTCGCTTTGAGTTGATTAGAGAGCAGTACAAGGCAGACGGTGAGTTCTAGGAGCTATGTGAGAGATTTTCACAACATCCTCAATGAGCTTTCCACCTAGATCAAGGCTATCAATTTAAGGGCAATAGATTGTGCATCCCAAAGAGTAGCCTGAGAGAGTTATTAACCTAAGAAGTTCATGGGGGAGCTTTGGCTAGACACTTTGGGATTGACAAGACTTGTTCCAGAATAAAAGAACACTACTGGTGGCCAAAGATGACAAAGGACATTAATCACTTTATCAAGAGGTGTTTTATTTGCGATCAGCCAAAAGTCATGTACTGCCTCAAGATCTCTACTCTCCACTGCCCATTCCTTAATCCCCTTGGGAGTATGTTAGCTTGGACTTCATCATAGGCTTGCCAAGGAGCCAAATAAGCAAAGACTCCATCATGGTGGTGGTTGATAGGTTCTAAAAAATAACCAATTTCATCCTATACCACACAAATTTGATGCTTATAAGGTAGCTAATTTATACTTCAAGGAAGTTATAAGATTGCATGGCATTCTGGGGAGTATGGTCTCTTATAGAGACACCAAATTTTTGATCCATTTTTGGCTCACCCTTTGGAGGAAGATGGGGACCTTGCTCAAGTTCAGTACCACTTGTCACCCTCAAACAGATGGGTAAATTGAGGTAACGAAAAGAGCCCTAGGTACGTTGCTTAGGGTGATCGTCAAGAAAAATGCTAAGGCCAGGGACGAGTTACTCACTCGTGTAGAATTTACCTACAACATATCTCCTGAAAAAGCTACTAAGGTGTCCCCATTTCAGGTAGTGTATGATCACAATCCCCTTACACCTCTAGACTTGGTGTCCATACCTCTAGTACCAAGTTCAGTTGGGAAACCAACAAGAGGGCAGAAATGATGGTGAGGGCTAGGATTGAAAAGAGCAATGAGCTAGCCAAGTCTCAAGCAAAAAAGCGCAAGAAGGATGTCCATTTTCAACTTGGGGACTTGGTATGGATACATCTTAGAAAAGAGAGTCCTAACAAGAGGAAATCTAAACTAATGCCAAGGTCAGGTGGGCCATTTGAAATCCTAGAAAGGATTGGCCCTAATTCCTACAAGGTAGACCTCCTAGGAGAGTGTGGTATCTCATCCTCCTTCAATGTAGCTGATCTTAGCCCATACTATACTGAAACTGAAGAGTTACCTAGTTTGAGGGCAAACTCTTTTCAAGAAAAGGGGCTGATGGAAATCAAGGCACCAAGGGCGTCACTTACCCTGAGGAGACAATTAAGGTATGTCCTAATCTAAAAGAGGTTAACAAAGTCATGACCATGGTTACGGAACACCTCAAACAGTCAAGCTACTCCAGTTCCAGTTCAACCAGTTTCTGCCCAGTCTTTGTGAGTATGATTAGCCTTGATCATGACATTAGGGATATCTGCCTATCCCTCTCATCATTAGATTAACTTGTCCCTAGTCTAATAAAATAGGTTACAGCACTTGTGGAGCACAGGAGGTGAGCCAACCAAGCTCAAGTTCTAGCTAGTGCAATTTCGACTAAAATCCAACATGGTCCAGTTTTGGAGAGAAATTTAAGGTCTTATTGACATGCTCATTTGATGTGCATTCAGGCCATGAAAATGTATCTAAACATTTATCAGATGGCCCTCTAAAAGATGGCAAATAGCACCCCCAAAGGCTTGCTCTTATCTAGCTGAAGTTTGAAAGAAACACCTTTTAGACCAGCTTGTGTTTTGCTAACTGAGAATGCTAATTAACTAGTCTAATCAAGCTGTAATTAGCATAAACTGTGACTTTATGGAGTGTTTGAAGTACTAAGGCCAGCCATTTATGTCTAACTTAGGTGACACCTCAGTTAATCACTTGAGCAATCAAAATAGGTGTCACATTTATACTAGTCTTAGTCTAATCTGCTTGTATGCATTCTAGGTTGAGTTGATTAATATTTTAAGCCTCGTATTAGCATCTCAATCATGGATTGTAAGAGAGAAAGTCATATAAAACCTCTCTCCTTTTGTAACACAATCAAATTATTACCTTGACATCAAGGACTTGAATTTTGAATTCAATTTTTCTCTCAAACTCCTAGCAGTTGTATCTTGAGTTGACAGCTCATGTGGTGATACATTAGGTCATTTTAGTTCTTCTTAGTGGTGATTTTGTATGCAGGAAACCCTAAAGCGGCTGCCTAAGTGAGCCTTAAGTGTAGTGTTTCTATATCACTTGATAATCGCTTGATTTCCCAACTCTATCTGAACTGTTTCTTCTTGTTTGTGTTCATTTTATTTTTTGATCCTAAGGGGGACTAAGCCTAGGTACATCAAGTGTAGATAGAAAGGATCCCAAAACTCAGGTGTTGAAGTCTTTGCACCCAAATTATGATAATTTTTGTAATATTTGTACACCTAATTTAGCTCATAATGATTATGATTTTTAGATTTGTAATTGAATTTTTATTATCTTGTAAGTCTTATAATAAATCAAGAAAAATGTGAAAAAATTGATGAAAAGCATCATGACCAAATTGTTCAAATCCAACCGAAATTCGTTAGTCCATTCTCTCTTATAGCGCAAAAGAGAAAAAAGGGAAACAAAAATAAATACAAACCCGGCCAACCCCCTTCACATGCCACCTACGTGGCTCTCAATTACCCCCTCCTATTTCTATGTCTCTCTTTCTCTCCTCTCCTCCTCAAAAGTCCGATACCACCCAACTTCTTGCTGCCTTTGTCTTCTTCATCCACCATGCAACACACCATCAACTCCACCACTTCCACCATTTGACTCCATTATCAGCATCACCATCAGCACCATCAATGCCATGCCAAATGCCAAATCACCACCATCATCAACATCCACCATCCACACCATCCTCAAATCACCGGGAAAGATGAAGAGGGGAACCGATCTTGGGTGAGTGTAAAGGGAAAAGCAGAGGTGATTGAGGTGTCTAGGTTTTAATTTTAGGGGTTTTTGTTTTTTAGGTTTTCATTTTCGTATTTTAGAGGGTTTTAAGTTCATGTCTTCATTCCCTTTAAATTTCATATTTGTTTTCGTAGTCTTCAATTTCAAGTAATTGATGTTTAATTTAGTTAATTTCAAATCGGAGTTATTGATTTTTGATTTATAGCAGTGCCAATTTTGGGTGTGATTTTGAGCAATTTCGATTTTTCCCTCCCCTGTTTTCAGATTTGTAATTTTTCTTACTTTGACCCTTCAATGAGTTATGGGCATGAAGATTTATGCCGGAGTTGCTTTTCCTAGATTCAACTTTGAGTGTTCTGTTGTTATGGCCTTGAGTTTGCTCGATTATGGAACTGTTTCTCCCGATATCTTCGTCCCCTGTTGCTAGAAGTTCGGGATGAATTTTAATGATGATTTTGCCATTTCTGATGGGCTTTAAAGCTCGATTCTGGGTTGTTACTGCTGCATTCGAGCTCCCCCTCCCCTTATTCTCTGTTTCGTTCCTTTTTTTTGGGTTCTTGATTTGCACGTTCTGGGCTTAATTTTTGGTATTGGTTTTTATTGATTGTGCTTCGTTGATTTTGAGCAGAAGTAATGAATTGTTGCCTTGAGATTGTTTTAACTGGTTTTGACCTTTCTCTTCCCCTGATTCTGACTCTAAGGTTTTGTTCAAGATGAGGCTTACTTTGTTCTGCGCACTTAATAGAGTTGAGGTAGCGGGGCTGAGCCCGTGAGGGAGCGGGGATGCCATGGTTTCTCTCACTTCATTTTTGGTCCTCTGTTCTATTTTTCTGTTGGGTTCTGATTTCCTCTTGTGTGGTTCCTTATCCGGCCTGATAATGATTCAAATATTATTTCAGTCCCGTTTGCTTTGTGGTGTTTCCTCATTTCATAAACCCAGTGAAACACAAACAAAAGTTAGGTAACTTTTCCATATCCTTTTTACTTTGCTTCATTATTCCTTGATTAATACTAATGTTAGCTAGGTTCAATTTGGTCATCTTCTTTTGTTTGCGACTCCAATGGAGAACTAATAGAATGCTCTCTACTCCCATGCCAGGAAAAATATCTCCTCAGTCATCAAACAAGCGAAATAAAAAAATGACTATGGTGATCCCAGCCATCCCATTAGCGATGACATTGTTATGGAAACTGAAGATGCAAATCCATCCCCTATTTCACAGGGCGTGGCAGAAAATCGAAGGGTGCCCATGTCCTTTCGTGACACATTAGCAACTAATAACCCACATATGAGCTTTTCATCTTTTACCAACCCCATCTAGAAAGAAGGTGTGGACGACTGCCCCTCGGATGATGACGTTCCAACGGCTGATGAGGAAGAAGATCCTAGATGCCCGACCATTTGCCTCACCAAAGAACAAAAACATTGGCTGCGTGCCCCTTGGAAGAATGCCTTGATTGTAAAATTGTTTGATAAAGGCATTGGTTACCTACAACTTCACTGAGGGATGAAGACCAAGTGGAAGCTGAAGGGTGATTTCTCTCTTATGGATGTGGGATGTGACTATTACATCACTAGATTTACCAATATGGAGGATTACCACCATGTGCTTACTCAAGGACCATGGCTAATAGGTGACAATTATCTTACCATAAGGAACCCATTTGTGTTCTTATGGCCTAGATTAGAATTCCAAATATTAGTGTTAAGTATTTTGGTCAAGAATTTTTAAGCATTATTAGTGCCAAGGTTGGCAAGGTAACAAGCATTGACTGAAATACTATAAATATTGAAAGAGGAAGATTTACGAGGCTAAGTGTGCAAGTTGATCTATCTAAGCCACTTTTATCTAAATTTCATTTTCATAGAAGGGTGTGGAGGATCCAGTATGAAGGTCTCAAGTTCATTTGTTTCCACTGTGGTAAGGTTGGACGTAGAGAAGAGTTGTGCCCAACAAAAGCCTCTGATGTGTCATAGGCTACGCCTCAATCAGCTCAGAATAATCATCATGACCCAACCAAGATCACTCCTTTGCATAGACCTGAATATGGTGAGGAATATGGATCATGGATGATGGTGAAGAAGCCTCAAAGGAAGACATCTTCGCACCCAAGCAATGCAGCTGGCAAGGGAAACGGAAAAGCAAATAACGTCTCGACTCGAAACTCTAAGGAACCAGAAGCTGGGTTAGGACCCGAACGAAAAGATGATAGAAATGGAAAGAATCATAACTAGAATAATGTTTCCAACATACTTGCAACTCGAGGTGGATCTCACTTCGAGATATTGGCTGATAATATGGGAGATGATTTAATTGATCAGGATACCCAAATTGGTGATGATGAAGAAGTCATTCCTAAAAACTAGGACCATGAGATGGAAAGTGAATCTCAACCTATTGAGAATAATGACATTATGGTAGAGGATCTTGCTACGCATATTATTACTAATATTATTCCTGATTTAAATCAATACAGAGGGAAGATTTACCCTAGGTGATAGGTCATGAAATTGTGAAAGTTGGCCCGGGTAGTCGGGCTGTAAGTTAGAGAACCACTTGAATCCCCTCCAATAATCTTGTTACCGCTCAAGCGCATCCACATGCTGGAAATGCCATTTCCCAAGCCCATGAAAATGCTCAATTCCATGCCACAAGTACGTCAGCCCATAAAGAAAACTGGCCGCCACAGGATGCTCCCAACCAAAGATATATGACAAACTCAGACCATGGATGAAACAAGCATGTTGTCCCAGTTAGACAGGGATGGAAACGTGACAATCCTAACCAAACCAAGGGGATACCTAATACTTAATCTCCACCTCATACAGGCGATCCAACTCAGACTCATGCGAATATGTCTCATTCTCAAGAGACTCCCTCTACGTCAAGTCAATATGACCCTGATGAAGCATTACGCATTTGTACAACTTCAATGCCTCCTCGCTCTGGTCATGGCGATACCCAGGAACATGAGAGTATCCATTGTCCTGAAAGGCCAACCTCACACGGTGAACACTTACGCTAGACTGTGCTCCTTTTGACTTTCTGCCCAGCTTCCTTTATTCACATTCTTATGAATAATTCAAACCAGAACATTGCAAACGTCTCCATCATGGCGTGGAATGTGAGAGAAGCTAGCAGCAAAGACCTTCTTTTGACCCATAGGGAATTGATTAAGCGTCACAATCTCGGTATTCTTGCACTCGTGGAACCGAAGATTAGCGGCCAAACTGCAGACATTGTTTGCCGTCAAATTAGGAACATGGATCTTGCTCAGCAGTGTCGCATTGATCCTCAAGGGTTCAGTGGGGTTGTTTGGCTCTTTTGGCATCAAGATATCTCCCTTGAACACTTAAAATCCAATAATCAACATATCACTATGAAAGTGGTTAGACGTGGTGAAAATCCATGGGTTTTTTCAGCAATTCATGGTAGCCCTAATGAGACCACTAGACAAGTCTGTGGTCTGAGTTGAGCGAGTTGAGAATGGCCAATTCCCTGCCTTGGATGCTAGGAGGAGACTTCAACGATACTAGATCAATGGCTGAGCACCTCAACTGTATTGACAACCTTATTGGCAGATGCATACGCTTCAACCATTGGATTGAAACAATGAACTGATTGACTTGGGATTTGCAGGTCCTTGCTTCACTTGGCCTACAGGAAAGAATTTGGATATAAAGAAATTTGCTAGATTGGATAAAGCACTTAGTGACCAACAATGGCGATCAAGATTTGGTGAAGCAGCGGTTAGACACCTTGTACAAAACCAGTCTGACCATACACCCTCATTAATTTCTCTGAATGGTTTCACACCAGTTGAGAAGGTACAAAGGCCTTTCAAATTTTAGGCTGCATGGCTATCTCACGACAGTTCGAAGAATGCCTTCTCTCAAATTGGAATAACAATATACCGTTATAGGCACTCCTTCATTCCCTTGTTAGTAGCATTTGAAGACTGGAACAAAAATGTCTTTGGAAATCTTTTTGAACGGAAAAATGAAATATGGGCCAGGTTAGAGGGCACCCAGAAGAAGCTCATGCAAGGCCCAAATCGTTTTCTAGTCAAGTTGGAGAGGCAGCTTCGCACAGAGCTTGACTATGTCTTGAATCAAATCGACGTGTTTTGGCACCAGAAGTCTAGGACGGACTGGATCCGGCATGGTGACGGGAACACTCATTTCTATCACTTATCCACAATTATTAGACGCCGTTTTAATCGTATTGATACTCTTTGGGATGCTCATGGTACTTGGACAGAGAAGAAGGATGAAGTTCAAGCTATGGTGAGAAATTTTTTTCTTAAACCTATACTCAAGATGACAATAGCCCTTACCAAAGTTATCTCCTCCCTAGAAACAGATTTCCCCAACTCAATAGTGTGAATATTTGCTCCCTTGAAGAACCATTTGCCTCTCAGGAAATTAGGAAGGCTTTGTTTGACATTGGGCCTCTAAAAGCTCCGGACCCGGATGGATTTCATGCTCTGTTTTATCAACATTTTTGGAGCACTGTTGGGAATAGTCTCACGCAACTAGCTTTATGCGTTCTTGAGGGTTGTGATTTCCTAGAAGGCTTTAACGATACATTCCTAGTTTTAATCCCAAAACTGGATAACCCACAAATGGTGAGCCAACTTCGACCAATCGGGCTCTGCAATGTGGCTTACTAAGTGGTGTCTAAGACCATTTTCAACCGCATCAAACCTATACTGGACAAAGTGGTGTCTCCAGCACAGGCTAGCTCTGTATCCGGACGTCAAATATCGGACAATGTTGTGATTTTCTGAGAAATGCTCCACACCATGAGGAAAAAACAAGGTCAAGTTGGATACATGGCCCTTAAAATTGACCTCGAAAAAGCCTATGATCGTCTTCGTTGGCCATTCATCCGAGAAACCCTTATGGACTTGAGGCTACCCATCAAACTTGCCGAGGTAATCATGAATTGTCTTAATTGCTCATCATTAAATGTGCTTTGGAATGGTGAAAAAACTGATTCGTTCACCCCATCCCGGGGTGTGAGACAAGGCGACCCTCTCTCTCCCTACTTATTTGTATTATGCTGGGAGCGGCTCAATCTCGTCATTGCAGATGCAGTTAATCAAGGTGCCTAGAAAGCAATCACGACTAGTCAGGGAGGACCTCCTTTATCTAGATTATTTTTTGCAGATGACTTAGTTCTTTTTGGTGAGGCGACTCTTGAACAAGCCAGAGTAATCAAGCATTGCTTAGACCTTTTTTGTGCAGCTTCTGGAGAAAAGGTGAGCTACCAAAAGTCCATGATATCTTTTCCAAGAACACAAATACTGGAGTCTCATAAAGTATTAGTATTGAGTTAAAGATGAATATCAGCGAGGACTTGAGGAGGTATCTCGGGATGCCATCGATTCATGGCCGAGTTACTAGACAAACCTTCCAACAAGTTGCTGATAGGGTTTGATAAACGCCTGGCTGGATGGAAGACTAGCAACCTTTCTATGGCGGGAAGAGCCACTCTTATACAGGCTACAATTTCGGCTATCCCTTCATGTGCTATGCAAAAAGCTAAAATCCCTCGTTCCATTTGGGACGAAGTGGATAGGAAAGCTAGACGTTCTCTTTGGGGAGGAAATGACAGTACCAGAAAAATTCACAATGTCTCTTTGGAATCAAGTCACGAAAAACAAGCTGATGGGATGGGAGGGCTTAGCTTCAAGTCCATGCGTGACACCAATGCTGCGTTTTTAACCAAACTGGGTTGGAGAGTCTTAGCAGAGAAGGATAGACTTTAGTCCAAAGTACTCTGAGCCAAATATTGTGACAACTGCCAACTGGTGCGACGTGGACATGTTTGTGCAAAAAGAAAATGTCACCAACACACGGCGTGGAATCCTTGATAGTGCCGTACATATTAAACGTGGTGTGATGACTGAGATTGGAAATGGCCGAAATACCCTCTTTTGGCAGCATACCTGGGCTACTGACTGCCCTCTCTCACAGGTAGCAACAAGGACCATCCCCCATCATCTTACTACTGGTTCTGTGAACGATTTTTGGGACAACAATAGGGGCTGGAAACGAGAAAGCCTTACTGATTTACTCCCCACTGAGGCTTTCCAAAAAATAGCCTCTTTTGAAGTCTCTCCTAACCCAACTAATGAAGATCAGTTGGTGTGGGTAGGATTCCCAAACGGAGTTTTCCATCACATCAACTATTGATCAAATTCAATGTGATAACGAAGAGGAAGAAGATAGCTTTTGGCGCATCATTTGGAAATGTCCTACTCAACACAAGATACGCTTCTTCTTATGGCTAGTGGCGCTGGATAAACTCATGACCAAGTCCAATCGTTTTGCCCGTGGTCTGATTGATAATCCGAGTTGCAAGCATTGCCCAGATATGGTGGAAGATGCCATCCGAATCCTAAGAGATTGTGCTCATGCCAAAACAATTTGGAATAAATTCATTCCAAGTGCCAAAAGGGGCCTGTTTTTTTCTCTTCCCTGGAGATCATGGTTAGAAATGAACCTGGGAGATCCAAACTTTATGAATAAGACTTGGGCAACTTCGTTTGCTACAACGTCATGGTGGTTATGGTGGTGGCGTGACGCCCGCTGTTTTAAGAATACAAATTTCCAACCCCATAAACCATATGAATTTATCAGAGCTAAAAGTGCTGAAACTATTCATGTTCTCAACTCTGATCAACGGACTGCCTCAAGGCCCACACTGACAAGACGTGAAATTCTACTCCGATGGAATCCACCCATGGATGACTGGGTCAAACTAAACGTTGATGGGGCATCTAAAGGCAACCCGGGCTCTGCAGGATGCGGCGGGCTCTTTCGAGGGTCATGCGGCAACTGGTTAATGGGATTCTCAGTTAATTTTGGTATTTGTTCATAAATGAGGGCCGAACTGTTTGGCTTGCTCCATGGTCTCCGTCTAGTAGCCCGAAACCTGAAGGTGAATCGCTTAGATTGAGTTGGAATCTCTACTAACTACCCTCATGGTGCAACAGCCAAATCGAAGGAATGAAGCGCATTTTTTCATTATACAAGAATGCCAATCACTTACTGGTAGCACTGACTGGGTAGTGAGACTTAATCATTGCTACAGAGAGTCGAACAAGGCAGCTGACTTACTGGCCAATTTAGGAACCACTCAATCCTTACCTATAGTTGTTATTGATTCTCCCCCAAACTCCCTTATGTCAATCCTCTTTGAGGACGATTCTTGTGTCTTTTGGCGACGTTTTATATATCATGAATAAACTGGCTTTATAGGGGCGTTGCCCCTCTTTCTCACCAAAAAAAAAAAAAAAAAATCTTCTTTTGTTTGCCCTTTTTATTAGCCATAGTAAGGATTTCTTGTCATTTCAAGCATTTAGTTTGAATTAGTTTAATTTGCTCATAGGTGATATGCTTAGTGAAGATTAACCAAAATTGATTTAGATATTTTATCATAATTACAAGTTATAAAACCATGTGAATACTTAGCGATTATTTAGAAGTAGATCTATTTATAATCAGTAGTTGTAGTTGTTTATTGTTCATAGTGATGTTAGATTAATTTATGTCTGTAGTTAGTGACCTAATGTCATCGTCATCTCTAAGGAGACAACCCTTAAGTACTACAGCGGAAGTTGCATACTTGCGGTAATATAACTTTCACTTTAGAAAATATCGTACATGAACTCACCAGAGTTGAGAAAACAACTAGGTCAAACACTAATTGACTGACATGAACGAAAATCATGAATCTAATGTTGTTAAGCTTGATTGATTGTTGGATTAAACAATCAATCACCTGGGAAGAAGCAATTTGTGCTGATGAATTTGACAAGAAGCTGGATAAAGCTAAGCAATCAATTGAAAAGAGAATAAACGAAGAATGCCTGAAGATTCAAGACCCTAAATTCGCCACTTTGATACCATGTTAAGAGAGCAAAATCCAGACAAAATAGAATACTTGTGAGCACGTTCTGTTTCTGTTCAATACAAAAAACATAGACCGAGTACAAATTGACAACTCACCAAGCATAAATAACAATCCCATGGGCCATATCAGAAAACTAAGTACAAAAATATCTATCCACAACAAAGAGGCCAACAACTGAGCAAAGATGGGTTTTCTTTTTATCCCCGGGGGAGGGGGAAGGTCTAAGAAAGGCATCTTTAATTCGGCTTTGGAAATCAGGTGACGTTGCATGTTTGGCCTTGCAACAACAAAATGTAAATAACGCAGGTCTGTAATATAATTACCTTGAAATGACGGGCTAAAAAAAACACTGCCATAGTTCTCACAGATCATTTTTACGTTAAACTCATGCCAGGGCACAGGGCTAGGAACCCTCACAGAAAGCGAGTAATTTAATAAACATATGACCATAGGGCTTTGAGACTCTAATGCCTGAAAAAGTACCACACGCTCATCACAAAGCAGGACGCTACTTAAAAATTTACAGACCTGTCGTAAAAATTGTGATTCTATACCTTTCAATAGATTAATCAAAGACTATAGAACATATACACGAGCATAAACAGATAGGATCGCTAATCATAAATGAAGTCTGCTATATGAGAAACAGGTTATTTACTCTAAAAGCCTGATCATGTATGATAATGAAGGTTATCAAAAGTAAAAATAATGCACGTAAATGTAGATTCTAAATAATTTTCTAGACGAATCATCTCAAGCCTCCAATGACAATGAAAATGAATGGCATCTGAGATTACATAACTCCATTCTTCTGTATCGAACATCCAAGAATATGTTGCATTGCGTGCTTCTCTTCACAATCGAGCATTTTCATGGTAATCGATGGGGGGTAAAAATGTCACCATCTCTGGCAGCAATACACAACATATGGTTACTTGTACAACAAGAAATTAATCAGTTCAGCAACATAAGGGGCCACATGCTCTTGATCTTTCATCAAGCCGTTCCATGATCTTCGATTGATATGTAAAGACAGCAGCAATTTCCATCCACATAAGACGCGAAGTCAAGCATCCTAAAAATTGCCCTTGTCATAATCTGCATGAGAGTTATAAAAAGATGATAACATAAAAAGCTCATTAGACAGGGTTTGCCAATGTGTTTGCAACACACTTTGCGGGTAAAAAGAAAACAATGCCGCATAACAATCCACAGCAACAACAGTTGGCAGGAACACATGATGTCCTTGCTAGGCGACTCCATGTCTGTGCCTTCCTCTTTAACAATAGCTTCCATCTTTTTTCTTTTTTAAATTTCTCTCTTTGTAGGTCTTCAGTCTACCAAGTCCTGTCCAATCTCCTAATGGTGCAATTCCCGCCTTTACTGGCATTCTTTATTCTTGTCCATGCTCATCCGAGTATACCACAAATTCAACTTAAGATTCTCATGTCTGCTTCATGCACTTTCGTACTTTTTGCACTGAGTAGCGAAGTTCAAAATCAACCAGGCAACTTAAGGCCCTCGCCATTTTAGCCTCCTGATTTACTTATGTGGCTAAGGATCATAAACTTCACAATCCATCCAATCTGTATGACATGAGATTTACATACTATTGAGTTCTCCAATCCATATTTCTCCTGTTTTGGTGCATTTTGACTCGACAGTGCCAATTACTTCAATCTTGTCCTTGCAAGTCCACAATCCCAACTAGACATTAATCTTTCCCAAAGATTCATCTATCAAAACAATACTTTTTGCGGATAAGATACACCAGTTGAACTATCCTACCGTGTTTTTCTAAGTTCCATCAATATTCAGGCAGTTTTCAATAGCCATGGAATGATTATGGGAAACATCATAACTACTTTGAAATCCAGAAACGTAGTCCTCAATGTAGCAAAAATTTGTTGAAAACAGAAGAATAAATTAGAAGGTTGAATAAATACTACAGACAATGACAAATTGCACTGATAGGCTCAAGACCAAATGAGACCCAATATTTAGCAGAGCTTACCAACTCATCTCCCCTCCCTAGAGCCACTAGCCGCCTGCTCAAAGAATTCTCTCGGAGCATCTGCAAATCAGAAAAAGTTGGATAAGGGAAAATACTTCAAAGATCTTTCAATCTCGTGTTTGTCACTGCTTTGAGGTTGGCTGGTTGCATAAAGTCAACATATTACGCACCATGTTTCATTGTTAGAGATGGATCTTGATCATCTGTATATCCAATCACCTTAGCAGGGATCCCTGCCACCATACTTGGGACAGGAACCAAAAAAATAACATCAAATCAATTTCTTTCAATTCACACCCATTTAAAACCAAAATGTGAATGGGCTAATGAATGGTAAGAACTAAAAATTTGCCATACCTATGTGGAGGAACTTCCTTCAATACAAGAGAACCAGCAGCAACCATGGCACCTTCTCCTATTTTTATATTACCAAGTATGGTTGCACTAGCTCCAATAAGGGCACCATCACCAACTTTAGGATGCCGATCACCAGTTTCTTTCCCAGTTCCTCCAACAGTCACTCCCTGAGAAAAGTTCAGTTCCCACATTGTTATTGCCGCTCATATTCATCATGAGTCAACTGCTGAAATAGAAAGCTAGTCCTATTAGGGAAATTATTATTGTAAACAAATATTGTAGTTGTATTTTGTTTCCAATTCTTGTGTTGCTCAATTACTTAGCCGCCAAGATAGGGCAAGAGTTTGTATTTTAGCACAATGGGACTTGTGTTGTACTTGGGTGTATATAAGCCATATGATATGCCTATGGGAAATTAGAGAGCTTGAGGAATATTTTTACCTCATCAAATTCAACCCAGTTTATTTCATGGTATCAGAGCCTCATCTCTCAAAAAATTCATCATGACCAAGAACGCAAAGATGAACCCTTTCTCATTACAAGCCAATCCCCCTACTTCCTTCACCCATCGGACTCCCCAGGAGCCATTATAACCGCAATAAAATTTGACGGGAAAAATTATGATTTGTAGGAGATGGCCATAAGAACATCATTGAAATCTAAAAATAAACTTAGTTTCATTGATGGTTCTATTACCAAACCAGACCTAAAAGATGGAGTAATCACCGAAAAAGGTAAGGCCTAGGAGATGGTAGACTCAATAATAGTATCATGGATCATGAATGTAATTGATCCTACACTTCATAAGAGTGTAGCATACATTGATTCTGCCCAAAAATTAAGGGAAAATATTCAGAAACGATATGCAGTACCAAACATACCTAAAATCCACATGTTGAAGGCAGAAATCGCATCATGCAAACAGAACAAGCAAGATATAGTAGATTTCTTCTCAAAACTTGTCGGCCTGTGAAATGAGCTTGATGGATACATCAAGATACCGGCATGCACTTGTGGAGCACCAACCAAGATAACAAAACTATTGGAAGAAGATAAGGTACACCAGTTTTTTATGGGCCTGAACGACGAATCATACTCGGTTGTGAGAAGCAGATCCTGCCCATGGACCCTCTACTCTCGCTGGACAAAATCTACAATATGGTGCAACAAGAGGAGCACCATAAGAGTGTCATGGCCGACCGAGATTTCAAGACGGAGAATATGGGTGCCTTCGCTGTGAATCACCTGGCCTTACCGAGTGCGATGCAAGGGGTGAGACCAAGCTGTAGGCATTGTGGGAAAACCGGTCACGACAAGGCAAACTGCTTTGAACTCATAGGATACCCGCCGGGATGGAGCAACCGAGGAGGTAGAGGCGGCAGAGGACGAAACCGTGGTGGACGTGGAGGAGGCCGACGCAGCGCAAGGAGAGGTCGAGGCCACGAAGCAGCAAACGCAGCACACGCACAACCGGATGTTACAGCTTCTGTTGAGGAAAATCGTGCTACAGTCGCGGCTGGCTTCACCCCCAAACAGGTACAATGACTTTTGAGTCTCATTTAGACTCCAAAGTCGGGTTACAAAAAACTATCAGGTGAGCAAATTTGGTTACTTGATTCTGGGGCGTCATGTCATATGACGAGTTCATTGGATTCAATATGTGATGTTCGTGATATAGAAGCAATTCCGGTTGAGCTACCAAATAGAACTGTGACCATGGCTACTAAACATGGGACTATATGCTTGAGTCCAAACCTGAAATTGAATCATGTTCTTTATATTCCCGTCTTAAATTGTAGCTTGATTTCTATATCGCAATTAATTGAAGAAAATTATTGCGACGTGATGTTTACTAAAGAGTTGTTGTGTGATACAGGACCTTACTACGAGGAGCCCGATCGGAGTGGGTGAGACGAGGAGAGGGGTCTATTACTTGAAGAATTCTACTTCGGCAAAGAATCAAGTGAACAAGGTGGTTTCTTATGATACATTGCACTGTAGATTAGGGCATCCTTCGAGACAAGTTTTATCAAAATTTTCTGGTATCAGTAGTTCTAAGGCTAAATTCGATCCATGTGATGCGTGTCTAAGAGCAAAACAAATGTGTATGCCGTTTCCAGTTAGTGAAAATAAAGCTACACATTGCTTTGACCTTATACATTGTGATATATGGGATGCATATCGCCTTAAGTCTTTTTCAGGCGCTCAACATTTCCTTACTATAATTGATGATGCTAGCTGGGGTGTTTGGGTTTATCTAATGAACGAAAAAAATGAAGCTTCTCAATATTTGATGGATTTTTGTGCAATGGCAAAAACACAATTTAGGGCAAATGTAAAAATTATTAGAAGTTGATAATGGTGCTGAATTTACATCCCATCCTATGAAAAAGTTTTATAGGGATAATGGAATCATTCATGAAACGAGTTGTGTAGACACCCCTCAGCAAAATGGTAGGGTTGAGAGTAAGGACCGTCACATTCTTAATGTTGCAAGGGCCCTACGATTTCAGGCTCATCTACCTTTGGAATTTTGGGGAGAATGTGTCGTGACTACAGCCTATTTGATTAATAGAACTCCTACTGCCCTTCTTCAATGGAAAACTCCATATGAAATACTTTTTAAAGAAAAGCCTAACTATGATTCCCTACGAGTTCTCGGATCTTTGTATTATGCTTATAACATTCATCAAAGGCCTAAAGATAAATTTGCATCTAGAAGTCAAAAGTGCATATTTATAAGGTATTCTTTTGGTAAAAAAAGGATGGAAAGTCTATGATTTGGAAATTGGGAATATTTTTGTTAATCGTGATGTAATCTTTCATGAGGAGATATATCCATTTGCTCAAATAAAAAGTGTTGAGAAGGGTGGAGAGAGCAATTTTGGGAAGAAGGAAAATTTCTATGTTGAAGATGACTTTGATGATTGCATGAGAGACAGGGAGTCTGGGCAAGTTCACAGGCCTAATTTCACCAATTTTGGTGAAGTTAGTGAACCCCACCAAGGAAGTGGGACAACTGGGTCAACGGCACCCAGCAGATAATCTAATGCGGGGAGTCCAATGAGAAACAATTCAGGATCTTCACAAGTCCAGTCCAGCAACATGGAGGAACGGGGAAGCCCAACGAGAACTAGCCTAGGTACTTTCCCACTCCAATAGCGTGGAAGAAAGGGGTGAGCGTGCCAGACCAAGCTTCTGTGCCGCAAGCTTCTGGGCCACGAGAGTCCAGTGGGCCACCTGACGGGGGAGTGGTGATGATGCGCCCACAGTGCCAGGTCAAGAACAACGGGCTCGCAAAAGCCCAACTCACTTGTAAGACTACATCTATTACTCTGCATCCACGAATGACCCCTATTCAAAGGCTACATCTTCGCTTCCTAAGGTCTCCTCAGGTAAACCTTATCCCATAACTCATTATGTTAGTTGTGATAAATTTTCTAAAGCGCATAGAAGTTATTTAGCTGCTATATTTAAAGTTGTGGAGCCCAGATTTTTTCATGAGGCAGTGCAGGACCCCCAATGGAGAGAGTCCATGCTAAAAGAAATTGAGGCCCTCGAAGAAAACAATACATGGAGTGTTGAGTCCTTACCACTGGGAAACACCCCAATTAACTACAAATGGGTATTCAAAGTAAAGTACAAGTCCGGTGGAAGCATTGAAAGGTATAAGGCACGGCTGGTAATTCGAGGAGACGAACAAGTTGAGGGTTTTGGTTACAACAAGACTTTTGCTCCCGTTGCCAAAATGACGAGTGCAAGAACATTTCTCGCAGTTGCAGTCACAAAAGGTTGGGATTTACATCAAATGGATGTTAATAATGTGTTTTTACATGGGAACCTTGACGAAGAAGTTTACATGACAATGCCACCAGGATTTCGTACAGCTAATCCAAACAAGGTATGTAGATTGCAAAAGTCTCTATATGGTTTGAAGCAAGCCCCACGTCAGTGGTTTGCCAAACTGTCTTCCACACTTTTGGAATATGGCTTCACTCGCTCTTATGCGGACTACTCACTTTTTACTTATAAAACAGGAGAACAGTTTATGGCACTGCTCGTATACGTAGATGATATTGTCCTCACAGGTAATGATTCCGAGGTAATGATCCCGAGTTATGTGCTGCTTTTAAAGCTTACTTGAATACATGTGTCCATATTAAGGATCTGGGGCATCCCAAATGTTTTTTGGAAATAGAAGTGGCAAGAAATTCCCAAGAATTATTCTTATGTCAACGAAAATATGCCTTAGAAATCATTGATGAATGCGGACTTTTGGGATCAAAGCCTATCGATTTTCCCATTAAAATGAACCATAAGCTCGCTTTGGCTTCAGGGAAGCCTTTAAGCAATTCCACTCAATATCCTGTCTTAATTAGGCGTTTGATTTATCTTACTATTAATTGTCCAGAATTATCCTATGCAGTACACATTCCTACTCAATTTATGGAAGATCCTAAAGAGGATCATCTGAAAGCTGCGCGAAGAGTTATAAGGTATTTAAAGGGTAATCCTGGCAGGGCATTCTCCTCCAAAGTGATTCCGATTTACAAGTTTATACCAACTGTGACTCAGATTGGGGCGCGTGTTCCTTAACCAGGCGCTCCTTAACTGGTTTCCTCGTATCCCTTGGCGGGTCTCAAATTGCATGGAAGACAAAGAAGCAAAGCACAGTATCATGATCTTCTGTAGAAGCTGAATATCGTGCCACGGCCATAGTCACTAGTGAAATGATTTGGAGTAAGACCTTGCTCGCCGCTTTGGGTGTTTTTGGGGAAAAACCTATGCGACTATTCTGTGACAATCAAACAGCCCTTCACATCACCAAAAATCCAGTCTTTCACAAAAGAACGAAACACATTAAAATCGACTGTCACTTTGTAAGGGAAAGGATCCTATCTAGTGATCTAGTTATAAGCTATCTACCTTCCAAACATCAAGTTGCAGATATTTTCACAAAGGCATTAGGAAGGCAGCAGTTTCTGTATGTTCGAGGCAAGTTGGGCACGATCGATCCTCATGCTCCACCTTGAGGGGGAGTATTAGGGGAATTATTATTGTAAACAAATATTGTAGTTATAATTTGTTTCCAATTCTTGTGTTGTTCAATTACTTAGCCACCAAGATCGGGCAAGAGTTTGTATTTTAGCACAATGGGACTTGTGTTGTACTTGGGTGTACATAAGCCATATGATACGGCTATGGAAAATTGGAGAGCTTGATGAATATTTTTACCTCATCAAATTCAACCCAGTTTATTTCAAGTCCAACTGCTCCTAAAAACATTCCTTTCTCATCATTTTTTCCCTCATTAAGAGCCTTTTCTAAGGGTGAATATAAGTTGAAAATAAACATGATGAAACTTGAGTTTGCTAAATTAGACAAACTGCATTTTCAACAAGCAACAAAGGTCGGACAAATGACTTCACGTATGTTACCCAAACTAGCCTATAATAAATACCTTAGTCAAACTACAAAAAGAAGAAGTTTCAACTTGGATCAAAAACACTGTTAATGCTGATGAGGAAGCTTTTGTATTTTAAAAGTCAGGAAACTTTGTTAAAGAAGTTTCTTGCATGTTCAACTAGGAAGGACCATGGATTCAAAATGTGGCCGAACCGCGATGAAACAGCCGTATTGGAAAGGTTTTAGAGTTGGGCGAATTGCGTTTTCATGCCGTGATAGCCGCGATATGGAACGTAATTGCCGTATTAGAGCGATTTTTCCGTGTCGCGATCAAAACCGAAATCGCGACCAAAACCGCATTTTGAATCCTTGGGAAGGACGAAAGAGAATAGATGAAGCTTACCTGCATTATGGAAACTCTATTTCCAATAACAGCGGTTTCCCCAATAACCACCCCAGTTGCATGGTCAAGAAGTACTCCGTCTCCGATCTTTGCAGCTGGGCAAGATGGGATCCCACAAAAAAAGACAGAGTAGGGAGGAAGTCAATCACAATTCACATCGGAACTGATTGCATTTACTCCATAAAAACAAAATCCAAATTGACGGCGTAAGATTTTAGGATCCGTTCCCACGCCTTGAAGCGGGGGGTTGGGTTCGAATCTTACTCCTACTATCAAAGGCTTAAAGTTTGTAGAATATCTGAAAAGGAAGATAAAGAAAGAGTAGATAAACATACCTGGATGTATATCAACACCGAAAACCTATATTTGAAATTTGGAGGGGGAATAAAAGAGGGTAAGTGAGATGAAAAAGGGCACATAGGAAATAAAGTGATCCATAATAAGGTAAAAAGGATGGGAGCATAACCTCACTGATTCGACTTTGTAATGCCAAGGCCAGTATTCTGCGGCCTTGCTTCCACAAGGCATGTGCAACACGATAGGATTGTAAAGAATGATAGCCCTAATAAATAAAAAGGAGATTGCTTCAAATTACCAGTCTAATGATCAAACCCAAACACTCAACATGAAGCTAAGTCAAATGCCTAGATAGGGAGCCCAAAGGAAATTAGATGATATTAATAGATATGACGTTATTAGATCAGTATTAGGCCTACTAGATATAGATAAATTCAAATCCCAATCCAAATCCATACCCCAAGAGTCAAGGGAGGGGAGGGGCCTGGTGCAGGAGCCTTCTTACCTCTGAATTCGAATCCTATAGAGGATGGTTTTCTTAGACTTTATATTTTAAAGATTTTTAAGCACCTACTACTCTATAGAAATGAAGCAGAGGATAATCTAGAACCAGGCACATGGAAAAATTCCCAAAACATGCTTTTTCAGAGTTGACATCCAAAATTGGCTTCAGACATGTAAAGCCGAATCAAGTTGGATTGACTCGCAAATATTTGCAAGAGCCAGCACAAGGAACCACACAAATGGCCTTCTTTTTCTCTTTGTTTTTCTTTTTGGGGGTTGGGGTTGGGGATGGATCAAGTACCAAAATATGGCAGATAAAGTTCAGACTGATTAAAGCAGTACAATCTTGGATGAGAAGTGAAGTTGTTAAATCAGATGAATTATGCAGCTAATTCAAATGACAAAGTGCAGGGAGAACAAGGTAGCTCCATAAAACAAGAGAACTTTATTTCTCCATGACTTCAGCAACAATCCCTTCAGAAGATAAAAGTTGATTTATCAGCCAAAGGAATCACTTACCTTCTCTATACATATAAAAATGGTTGGACAACTCAGGACTTAGGAAGAGATTTGACATTCCCATATAAAATCATGCATAAGAGCAAGGATAAAAAGTCAATAATCAGAGAACAATACCTTCAGATACAACAAAACCCAGCAAGATGATAAACAAGAAGGATCCCGGTCTTTAAATGCCTGTCCAGCAACAAAAATCCTACATCAACACATTTGTCTCTAATAATAATATAGACACAGACATCAATGAAAATGAATTGTGAAGTACCTGCACATCTAAACGAATTGAGCGCTGTATGCCCCTGTCATTCATTATCACATCACAAAATGTATCCATAAGCTGAGTAGCGAGAAGGGTAGGATTTTGCAGGCGATTAGCCAAGACAAACCCAAGTGTGCGCTCTAAGCTGTCATGTGACAGCACACTAGCATACAAGAAGCTACTTAGAATTGGCTCCTTTTCCGCCTGAAATATATCAATCCAATGATCAATAAAACTGATAATGGCGGTAATGCAATTTACACAAAAAAACACAAAATTTTGGTGTTTGCATGGATACCACAAACCAAAAGGAGAGGGAGGGAGGGGCAAGATCCAAGGAGGATTCAAAATGTCTCATGACCTTAAAATCCCATCGGTTCCAGCCCCTTTGGGGATAACTTAGTGGTAGAATGACTGGTTTCCAAAAAGAAATCAAGGTTCAATTCTTCCAAAGTTATGTGTATGCGTAAAATTTACCCATCCAAAAAAAATTCCCTTGGTTCCATTCCTTTTGCACTTTCTCTCTCTTATCCCAGCAAATTTACCCAGCCAGGAATGGGGATGAACAATTCTTAACCTTTTGCCATATACATGATAGCTAAAACAGAGATGTCATAGTAATGCAAAAGCTTACGTGTACAAATAGATCTGAAGAGACACAGAAGAGCACTATCATACACCATCATACAAAATTCATCCAATAGCAATTATAAAATCAAAGTCAATGAACAGCATACATTGCAATCAGTTTGAAGGGCATTTGAACTCAGCCACTACAATCCTAGTTTACTAATCTTCTTCATTAGATAATTGAACATTCTACAAGCGAAGCACAACTCAGAGCTCCTATGAATCAAACCTGCTAAACACACCCCCCCCCCAAAAAAAAAAAAAAAACCCCATATTTCGGACAGGGAAAAAAAAAGAGAATGAATGGAGAGAGAAAAGGAGGAGGGTTACCTCAGACTTGGCTTCTTCTCTGATGGAATCCCAAATGGGGTCACCCGAACCGGGAACCGAGTACGGAAGAAAAGGCGGGTCGGGTCGGGAAGAACCCCTGGCATAAACAGGGAAAACCCTCTCAAATTTGCAAACAAAACCATTTGATGAATAATCCTTCTTGTCTTGCCCAGTTATTCTTCCATCATCGCCATTTCCATTAGCATTAAGAGAATTCGTTTCTGGGTTTTGAAATCCTCGTTGGTCTAAGCTCATTCTGGAGAGAGAACCCCAGTTTTCTTCTCCCATGCATGCCATTTTCCAGTTTTCTTCTCACCTCTTCAGGTCTAGTTGTTGCATCGAAGTGTCGAATTTTTCAAAATTCTGAGATGAAGAGGTGAGAGGATAGAGAATACAGGGGGAGGAGAAGAATTGAAGAAATGATATGAGATGACAGAAGGAGAGAAGAAGCAGTGGAGAAAAGAGAGGGTTAAAGTGGTAGGAATTATATAGTTTTTTGTAGCGAGTTGTGGCAGAGGTGCCATGGCGGTCCTCCCCACTTAATTCTCTTTCCCTTGCTCCTATCATCCTCTCCCCTAGTCTAGTCTGACACACACGCACACAAACGTACTAGGAAAGAGAAAGGGGCAGTGATTGATTTTAATTAGGCCTCTCAGAGTCTGGAAAATATAGGTTGAGGGTAGCTGCCGTGGATGGAGATTAGTTACAATGAGTTAAAGTAGATTTTTTTTTTTTTATTAAAGTTAATTGAAGTGAATTATAATAGGTTAAAATGGATTAAATTTTTTTATATAATGGGTAGAAATTAATTAAAATAATAAAAAATTGATTAAAATTAATTAAAATTGATAAATTGAAATTTATCAATAAAAAGAACAGGGTTTTAATCACAATTGCATTTTGGGACGCATGGTGAAAAGGTCCAATGGTTGATAATGGTAAAACTTTAACCCAATTATCTTATGAAATTTGATGCAAGAAAATATCAGATTTGAATTTTCATACATCAGTTTTCTTAATATGGAGAAATCAAAATTAGTATACATTTGATTTGGACGTACATGTCATTATTATCAATTTTGAAAATGGATATTAACAAAGGTAACCCATATTGCGTTACACAATGAAGTAATTAAAATGGAAGCTTTTCATTTGTCCATCTTTTTCTTCTATTATGATGTTATCTCTTTTTTTTTCTTTTTTTGGGTTGGTACAATGGAGACAGTAACATAAAACTAAACATAAAAGAAGCAAACAAAGTCAGGCTAGCTCGATGAATGTGCTTTATGCGGCCCAACTAGCAAGTTATGGGCATCACTGTCAGTAGAGGTAGATAATAGGTGCTTTGGGTTGACCCATTTAATAAACGGATCAATCTCGTGTCAACCTTACAAATAGTTTAGATCTACTTAAAATTGAAAAATAACATGTTTTCAAGTTAAACGGTCAAATCGTGTCGACTTTGGGTCGAAATCGATTCGGCTCGTGTCAGGTTCAGGTTTCTTTCAGTAACTTCAGGTTGGGTTCTGATCGGATTATTGTGTCGGGTCAGACTTTCCCAATTTTAATCACTGACACTAGTTTGACCCCTTAAAATTATTATACGAGGCGACACTAAAGTCTGATATACATTAAATGACAAGGGACACAAACGTCTGGGTGCGATCTCCTTACTTATACTTCTAGTTCTCTCTCTCTCTCTCTCTTTTTTTTTCCAAGTGACTCTAGATCTCATCCAAGCTTATCATGTCCTGTTTTCTCTTCTTACACCTGATTCTCCTCTTGATAAGTCTGTGGTCCATGCCTTTGCATTGCTTATTCTTCACTACTTTTTGTGAACGCCTTTTATTTTAAGGGGATGTGTGACTTGCTAACTTAATCATACGTTTGAACTTTCGCGCACAATTGGTGGTTGTGTCTGATTTACTTAAAGCATCCATTGGATTGCTTAAGCCTTTCCTGGTGTACGACTGTAGGCTATCACCAACCATTGTCGTTTCCTCTTCCAACAGTACCTCTTCTTGTTCATGGACTAATTGTTTCTAATGCATTATGGACTCAAGAAATACAGTCTCCCTCTCTTTCCATGTTCTTATGCTCCTTGCCATTGAAAATATTTTGATCCTTGTACAAAGTTTCATAGAGCAAATGCAACACCGAATCGATACAAACTGTCATGTGAATCATAATACTTAGATCATAAAATTCAATTTGTTTCCCTTTATTGAGCAAATCACAAGAAAACTTGCTTAATGACATACAGACACGGTGCCCTTATCTCTCCCTCTCGGAAAACTCCGAAGTTGGTTTCGGTATAGTTTTCAAAGTTGATTTTGGTGTAGTACCATAATATCCTAGATAAATTCTGAATATGTGATATTCTAAAAACGACACAATTCCGTTTATAATCAACATACAACATACTTTTACTACTTGGTTGTTTTAAGATGGTGGTAATTCCTCTTGATCAAGGCATATTCACGCCGACATTATAGTGCAAGCTTTTGTCATATTGAAGTTTTCGTACATAATCTGTATTGCATAATTTCCTAGAAATTTTCCAAAAGCTAAAGCATCATTCATTTTCTCTGTAGCTCACTGTCATCCTTGACTAGATGGCATATCAATCTATCTTCATTGCGTGGCTCTCAACTCAATCCCATCATGTTACTGTCCTCAGCCAAATCCATGCATTTGGAAAAACACTCTCAACATAGCATAAAATCGTATATGCCTTCTTCTGTTCTCTTTAACAAGACTATTATTATCCTCCGCTAATATGATGAAAAGAGTTCACGCATCGACCTACCCAAAAACTTTCCCTGAAAATCATGGCATTCGAAGAATAATGATGGAAAAATTTGACAGCATGCAATCAGTGCACTTTGTTATCCAAAACCCTAATCAACCATTTGTATGATTGTGTCACATGTTATTATGGATATATACTTTAAAAGTAGTTGGAGACATGAATTGTGTAATCAATTTGAGCACAAGCCGTATGATAAATCAAGCATATTTACAATTTCCTGTAATATTATCGAACAAAGAAAATAAAAAAACAATTGTTGTTTGACGGATTAAGAATTATCAAATGAGGACGGTTTTGATATTTCATGTTAAATTCCTTCTGAGTAGTAAGCCTAATAGATGGACAAGGAAAATTAAAATAACACAATTAGACTTTATGATAGAAAATAGCATAGAACAACAATTTATATATAGTCTATATTTATAGACATCTAAGAGCTTAGGCCATATTTTTAAATTGGACTTTCATGTTTATTCTTTTCCCTAAATTCCTTGATTTTATTTTTTTGATTAAAAAAATCACTAAATTTGCAATATAATAATAGTACTTAATACACTTACTTAACATATTTATTAATCAAATCAATCACTAAGCCTAATATATAGAGAGAAAAATGGTTAGCACCCAACACGTGATGACTTTAAGGATGTGTAATTTGGTTGAGAGTGTAAGGATGATAATTACATCCGAGTTCTAAGCAGAGCCAATCCGATCCGATCTGAGGTAAAGTAATCTTATTCGAATTCGAGAAAAAAATGTTCGAGTTCGAGTCCCGTAAAAATAATCTAAGTCCGAGTCAGATTCGCATGGGATTCGGAGGGAAGGTAACATCCGATCCAATATTCCAATCCGATCTGACTATTTTATTAAATAATTAAAATTCCGATCTAAAACTTTATAAATCCAAATTCTACCCTTCAAGTTCAACCTCCAAGCCCAACCCCCAATTTTTTATTTTAAATTTTTTCTTTTACAAATCTAAAGTCTACCCTCCAAAACTCATCCCTAACATCAACTCTCATTCGTCACTTAGTCTCCCTCTCCCTCTCCCTCTCCCTCTCTCTCTCTCTAACATCGTCGTCGGCAAGCCGGAAGGCGCCCAACTCACTATCTCTGCATGCTAGCGTCCATTTCCTCATTGTCAGTCTTCCCTAACTTAGTATTAAATATTCAAATATTTAGTTGGCATGATAGAAAGGTGCATGTTATCGTATCAATTGGTAGACAGAATAAGCTTGGGTGGAAAAACAAAATACACAATTATGGTAGAGAAAAGAAATCGATTTGGATTGGATTAAATTCCATTCTAATCCTATCCAACTCGGATCGGATTCAGAGCCTCCGTCTGTATGCCGGATCGAATTTTGAATCCGCAACATAATCCGATTCGGATTCGAATTATCCACATTCGATCCGAATTTGATCCGTTGCCATCCTTAAAACCTGATGAGGAACTAGGACGTGTCCTATGATGCCCATGTGGGTGGAGCTTACGAAAAAAGACATGAAAACCCAACTATTAAAGTCTAGGTTTGCAAAGGCAGATACAAATTGAATCCAGCCGTAAAAACGTCCATGAACAAGAGTCTTGATATATTCCCCACACAGCAACTGCGCCTACAATACTTTATTCTGATGTTGAATGTTGCTATCCTTCCCTGTGACAGTGGCAATCAAGTAAGCCAAAATCCACATTATTTAATTCTACTTTTATTTTTATTTTTCTTTTTTGTTTTTGATTTTCCCTGGCCTTTAATTTTTTAAAGGCATTTAAGCATTTGAGGTTGGAATTGAACTTCAATAGTTGGATTCCTAGGCTTTTAGAATTGAACAATCGATTAATTTAACAGAAAAAAATTTGTGACAAGAATAAATTTCAATTTCACTGGTAAGCAGGGCTCTTAATGATTTTTTAGTCGAAGTATTGACAAAATAATCGTCATCACCATGTCTTCAGTAGTATTTTAATTTAGTTCTCCATAACAACCGTATGCTTGAAATAAACAACACATATGTATACAATTCTAGCTAAGGGTTTGTTCTCCTTTATGAAAAGATGTAGTTGAAAGTTATAAGAAGTTGTAAGGAGATGTAAAAAATTCTAAGAAATTGTAAGAAGTTCTAAGAATTGTAAGAAGATTTACAAAGTTGTAACAATTGTAAGAAATTGTAACAAAATGAATGAAACAGTAAGAAGCTTCAAAGATAAATGTAAGCAGTTGCAGAATTATTAAAAATTGTATACATTTTAATTTTTTGATTTGTATACATAATTATTGGTCTTTAATATATGAATTGTGAAATAAGTTATTTCATGAAAACAAATTACGTGTAATATGTCAGTATTATTTATTAAATTAATTTTATACCTTTACTAAACAAATGATTTTTTTCACATTTAGATGCAAATAAATTTGATTATCTACAACTATTGTTCTTAGTGAACAAAATGAATAGTGAAATAGCATAATTCATGAGAATAAACCTTTACACAAGTCAATTAAACAACAAATAAATAAATTTTTGACCAAAAATTTATAGAACCAAATACATTCTAATCTTGAGGCTTTTTTTTTTTAAACACTAGTTTAATCTCTCTATAAGCAAATAAAAAACTCCCTTTAATTACAATAAATCCTTGAAGATAAAATAACGAGTTTTCTCAACAAAATTAAGTAGAATCCTTATAATCCAAAAACTATTTAAATTTAACAAATTAAATTAATATTTTTAAGATAACATTACCAAAAAAAAATTATAAAAATAAACCAAGCTAACATTCACGAAATATAAAAACTTTGAAAATAAAGAAAATTATAGTTTTTGAAAGTTATTTTTTTTAGAAAAAAAGATAGACAAAAAACATAAGGTGACTTGAATATAATGGATCAAAGGGACGAATAGCCTAAATATTCTTGTTACATATAATTTGACTATTTTATATATGATTCACGTAGAAACTCAAACGTGAATAAAATATTTGTATTATAATTTCAAATGCATATTTACTTATTTTTCTTACTTGCTTAACAACAGAATTTAATTCAATATATAGGTTTATTATCTTACATTTGTAGGAAAAAAATTGCATTTATCATAATAATTTTGAACTAATATATTTATACAAATGCTATGTTCATAAAAATATATACTGATATTGATGGTATATAAAAAAATATTATTTTTATACAAATGTTATACATATTGAACAAATGTGAGAAAAAAAAAATGACAACTAGAATGTTATAAAACATTTTTCATAAACTAAACATGTCATAAATAAGCATGAAAAATATATATTCGCCAATAATTGTAACAAAGGAGATGTAAAAAGATGTAAGGATGTATAAGAAGATGCAAAAAATTATAAAAACTTGTTAGAGCAATAAAGAGATGTAAGGAACGGTAAGAAGTTGTAAAGAGCTGTATGTTGCTGTAGGCACAGAAACTTTAATTATAAATACTATGTTATAAAAATAAATATAAATTGATTACTTGGATCAACCTATTTAATTAATTTAATTTATTTTAATAAATTGGGTCGAATCGACTATTAAGTCATGACTCAAATGACTACCAAGTCAAAGGTCAAATTGACTATTAAATTGTCAGTCAAATAGACTAACAAGTCAAAGGCCCAATGAACGGTCCAAGAAAGCGAATAAGTCGCAAACCCTAGTAAGGGGAGGGGATTCTTTTCCTATAAATAGAGCACTACTCCCTCCTACTCGAGGGGTCGAAGATTCATTCACTCTGAAGGCGTTCTGAAAACTCAAGGGGTTAATTTTTCTAAAGGAAGACAACAAGCACAATCAAAGCACGTGCCGTCTACTATCGAAGATTAAATAAAGCTCGTTTTGATGGAGATCAAGCCTCTTAGGCTCTCTCTCAAGATCAAAACCATTGAAGTTCATTCAAAGGAAGTCAAATCAACTAACTTGATCGGAATTTAAGTCAACCGACCCTCCTTCAAGTAGAAATTGGAGATCGAATCAGAGGACTTTTTATTTGTTTACTTGTAACAAATACACAGATATTGTACTCATATCTTCTGAAATTAATACAAATTAATTTGTCCATATTTCTTATCTTAATTTATTTAGACTCGAAATTTGTGTTTACAAATTTGGCATACAAAAAAAAATAAAAAAAATTGATGACTTCAGAGTCTTTACCTTTGGGAACTCGAAATTTGTGTTTACAAATTTGTCAAAAAAAAAAAAAAAAAAAACTTGTGAGCTTCCCAAAGGCGAATTTGTAAACATAAATTTCGAGTTCCCAAAGGTAAAGACTCTGAAGTCATCAAAGTTTAGAACTATCAAGTTGTCAAAAGTTTTAAGACTCCAAAGTCTTTGAAGTTTAAGAAAGGCCTAAATCTTCAAAGTTCAAGACCCACAAATCATCAAAATTGTTGACTCTCAAGTCGTGGAGCAAACATTTATATTATTTAAGCAGACGTTAAATTGTCGCAAAAGAGTTGTAGATTCTTGAAACTCATTCAAATTGGGGGCAATAGTGACATATGTCTTTTCCTTTGACTTGGATATAATAACGCTAGAGCCTCCTTATTCAAGATGTCCACCTCCTCTTCGAGTTAGCATCAATGACAACATAGGCCTCTTCCTTCATGTTGGCAATGCATGGCTCCTCCTTCAAGTTGGTAGCTACGACGCCATAACCTCCTCCTTCATGTTGGCAATGCAGGGCTTCTTCCTCAAGTTGGTAGAAACACCGCCATTACCTTCTCCTTCATGTTGGCAACACCGGGCTCCTCCTTCAAGCTGGTAGCTACGACACCATAACCTCCTCCTTCATGTTGGCAACGCTGGGCTCCTTCCTCAAGTGGGTAGAAACAGCGCCATAACCTTCTCCTTCATGTTGGCAACACATGGCTCCTCTTTCAAGTTGGTAGAAAAATTGCCATAACCTCCTCCTTCGTGTTATCAACGTACGCTCCCTTTGAGTTGGTGGCGACAACAATGTGACCTCCATCTTTATAATAGGGAAAGTCATCTCGAGGCGGATTCGTACGGGTAAGCCATCCAAGGGTCAGAAAAATAGGGAAAGTCACTAAAGGTGGACCTATTCAAGGGGGGAAAAAACTTTTGTATGGTAAGTCATAGAGAAATGATCCATTTAGACCAAAGTTTTAAGCATCTGACATTTCAAATGACAACTCTGCACCCAAAAAAAAAAAAAAAAAAAGAGGAAGACAGGAGCAAATGCAAGCAGAGACTCTTCAGCAAACAGGAGGATTTTTGCCTTTGAAGGATTCAAGGTTAACCCGTTGATGTACCCAAAAGGGTCAGACATTCAAAGGTTAACCAATAATCAAGTCAAATTCACCGTTGGAGGATTTTTGCCTTTGGAGGATCCATGGTTAACCCGTTGATGTATCCAGAAGGGTCAGACATTCAAAGGTTAACCGATAATCAAGTCAAATTCGCCTCTTGAAAAATTTTCGCCTTTGGGAAGTTCGCCTTAGGAACATTCAAGGTTAATCTGTTGATGTACCCAAAAGGGTTATACATTCAAAGGTTAACCGGTAATTAAATCAAAATTCGCCTTGACGAGAATTTTCGTCTTTGGAAGTTTGCCTTAGGAGGATTCAAAGTTAACTCATTGATGCACCCAAAAGGGTTATACATTCAAAAGTCAACCGATATTAATCAAAATTTGGCTCGTGGAGAAACTTCGCCTTTGAAAAGTCTGTCTTAGAAGGATTCAAAATTAACCCGTTGATGTACCCAAAAGGGTTAAGATTCAAAGGTTAATTGATGCGAAATTAAGATACAGTCAAAGGGTGGTAAAAGACAAACCTGTTTTATTCGTTCGCCAAGTAAGACGGAAGAAGAAGAAAGGCAATTGATTGCAAAAAAGCAGAAGCAACAAGGCAGACGTGAAAAGCATTCAACCAAAAAAAAAAAAAAAAAAAAAAAAAAAAAAAAAAAAAAAAAAAAAAAAAAAAAAAAAAACCGAAGAAGAAAGCAGGAACAACCGAACAACCAGCGCCCGGTTGCTTGTGAAATTACCTTCAAGTGTTGTTTTGTTAGACTATTGATAATGAATCGTTGCTACTGGTCCACGAGTGTTGCTGCTGCTCGACGGTTTTCAATGTCATTGTTGGCTGCTGCAGACAGAGCGCGCGAGGGGAGAAGGAAAAAAAAATATGAAGGTTGCATTCTTTAAATTAAAGAGAAGGGACTCTCTTTGTTAATAAATCTTCATATCTTGGGTAAAAAAGATAAATATGTTGAAAATTACATCGTACAAAATTGCACCAAATTTGATGCAGGACCCACTCATGAAAAATATAATCGAGACGTCAGTCACGCTTAAACATTAACGTTGTGTATGTGACCCAATCTCGAGGGGGCAATTTGTAGGCACAGAAAATTTAATAATAAATACCATGTTATAAAAATAAATATAAATTGATTACTTGGATCAACCCATTTAATTAATTAAATTTATTTTAATAAATTGGATCGAATCGACTATTAAATCATGACTCAAACGACTACCAAGTCAAAGGTCACATTAACTATTAAATTATCAGTCAAATGGACTAACAAATTAAAGGCCCAATGAACGGCCCAAGAAGGCGAATAAGTCGCAAACCCTAGTAAGGGGAGAGGATTCTTTCCCTATAAATAGAGCACTACTCCCTCGCACTCGAGGGGTCGAAGATTTATTCACTCTGAAGGCGTTCTGAAGACTCAAGGGGCTAATTTCTCTGAAGGAAGACAACAAGCACAATCAAAGCACATGTCGTCTACCATCGAAGATCAAATAAAGCTCGTCTTGATGGAGATCAAGCTTCTTAGACCCTCTCTCAAGATCAAATCAATTGAAGTTCATTCAGAAGAAGTCAAATCAACTAACTTGATCGGAATTTAAGTCAACCGACCATCCTTCAAGTACAAATTAGAGATCGAATCAGAGGACTTTTTATTTATTTACTTGTAACAAATACACAGAGGTTGTACTCATATCTTCTGAAATTAATACAAATTAATTTGTCCATATTTCTTGTCTTAATTTATTTAGACTCGAAATTTGTGTTTACAGTTGCAGCCTTATAACTCACTACTGTGAAAAAGAACAAGGCCTAAGTAATACGATATGCATCTAGTATCTTTTCTACTAAGGCAATGTTCTTTTTCACAATGACAAGCATTTAGGCTACAATTTGTATCTTCTTATATCTCCTTACATCTTTAATAAAATTTGTATATCTCCTCACATCTTCTTATATATTCTTACATCTCTTTATATATCTTTTTATAACATTCAACTTGTCATTTATTTTTTTGTTATATTTATAGAAATATGTGTATATTCTTATATACAACTTACATATAAAATTTTATATACTATCAATATGAAACATCTATATATATTTTTATGAACATAATATTTCTATAAACTTTAAAACATAATTTAACGATGTGAATTATATTTGAGCTTCAACGTGAATCACATATGTCATTATAAAGAATACAAGTTAACATGTTTTTAAAATTGTAATACAAAATTTGCTTTCATGTTTGAGTTTCAATGCGAATCATATTGAAAATAGTCAAACTATTGATGTCGAAAGTATTTCAACTATTTTATCCCTAATTTTATCTATGATAATTTGGTCGCTACCATCGTACAATTGAACATTGGGCGACCCTTTCAGATTTGGCTGCTTGCCAAGATTGCTATGCCCTTTTTATGCAAAATAATAAAATTGTTATTTTTTTAATTGTTTATAGGGAGGTGAAACTAATAGGGAGGTGAAACTAGTATTAATTAAAAAAACCACCTCAACTATATAGAATATATTTGGTTATATAAATTTATAGGCTTGAATTTATTTTATTGTTATTAGTTGGATTGTTTAAAGGTTTATTTTTATTAATTACATTATTTCAATATTATTTCTTCTCATCCAAAATGATAATTGTAGAAAAACTAAATTTGTTTGTGTAATGTTAAACAATAATTTGTTTATTTAGAGATGGTATAAAATTAATTTCATAAAAATTACTGACATAATACACGTAATTTACTTCAAGAAATAATTTATTTGGCAAATCATACTTTACAGACCAACAATTATCTATACATATCTAGCAATTATATTTACAACTTTTTAATAATTCAACTGTTTATAACAATCCTTACAACTTTTTACAACCTCTGTACAGTTATTACCATTCCTAATAGTTTCTCATCACTCTATATATTTTTCCTTACAACTTATAGTTACATCTTACCGCAAAAAATCCCTAATCTACTCTTGATTTATGTGCATACTGACACATATGTACAAACAAATTTTATGACATGTAGAAAACCAGGTTCGAAACTCAAAATGATCGAAGACCCTTGTTTAGTTGGATAATACACATAATATAAGAAATTAAATACTCTCAAATATTTGAGCAAGAACAATCATCTTTGCTTTATTCCAATTTTGGCCCTATTCTTTTTGTGGGTAAATCTTCCCACTCATTTCCACTTTTTTCCACTCCTTTTCATTCCTGCCCATTTCCACCTATTTTTATTATAATTTTTATTATTACTATTAATAAATATTATGGTTGTAATTATTATTGTTAATTATTATTATTAAGTATTTTTTATAATTAATTAAAAATTATTTTTAAAAATATTAGTCGTTATCATTATAAGTACTATTAATTAATAATAATATTATTAGTAATTATTTTTAATATTAAAAATAATTATTATTAATTAATTGCTTAATTATTAATAGTTATTAGTATTGATGATTATTTTTATCAATTATTATTAATAATAGTATTAATTATTATTCTTAGTATAATCAATACTTATTTTTATTGATATTTATTATTATTAACATTATTTATTAGTAATTTTGGTTATTATTAATATTAACATTAATAATTGTTATTTCTATTTACATTAATCATATAATTATTATTCATATAAATAGTATATATTATTGCAATCATTACTAATTTTCAATAACAATAATAATAATAATTATTATTATCATTATTTATTAGTAATTATTAATATTAGTATCAATATTAGTAATTATTATTAATAATTATTATTATTAATTATTATGATTATTATTCTTAACAGTAATGGGAATTAGTATTCTAATTATCATTGTTAATTATTCTAAATGTTAATATTTTTTAACCAATTAATTATTATTTTTATTATTAATTAATAATTACTATCACTATTACTATAATATTTTTTATTATTAATATTTGTTCTTAATTAATAATAATATTAATATTAACTATTTTTAATATCAATAATAATAACTATTATTAATAAGTAACTAATTAATTATCAACATTAGTAATTAGTAATATATAACCATTAATAATTATTATTATTATTAACGGCACTAATAATTATTATTATTGATATTAATATTAATTATTATTGTGATTAATACCAATATCAATTAATAATAACAATGATTAGAATAATAATTACAATAATAATGATTATTGTTAGTGTTATTAATAACAATGATTACTACTATTAATATTGATTTTAATATTGTTGGTTATTATTAATATTAACAATTATTGTGATTATTAGTATTAGTTGTAATTATTATTTTTAATTATTATAAATATTAGTTAACTATTAATTATTGTTTTGCATATTTATTCTCATTATTATTATAATTGTTATCAATTATTAATTATTATTACTGATTAACAATAAGACTAATGGTAATTATTTATAATATTAACAATAATAATTATCATTAATTATTATTAATTAGTTAATTTTGAAATACTAATTATTAATATTAATAATTACGAATATTATTGATTATTATTGATAGTATTAATACGAATTTTTATTATTCTTCTTAATATTATTAATTACTATTTCTATTATTACTAATTATTATTAATGTTAGTAATTGATAATTTTTATTATTATTAATACTAATATTAATTATTGTTATTGTTATTGAAAGTAATGATAGTAATTAATATTAATAATAATTATTATTTCATTGACCACTAATATTCATTAGTAATAATAATCATTACAACAATTATAATTATAATAATTATTATTGTTATTAATATTAATAATTAGCAATAATTATTGCTATTACTATTAATATTGATACTAGTTATTATTATTGATATTAAAAATTATTATCTTAATTATAAATATTAATAATGAATTATTATAGTAATTGTTACTGTTAATTATTATTACTAATATCAATGATTATTATTTTTATTATTAAGTAAAAATTATTATTAATATTATAGTAATATTATTAATTGTTAATTATTATTAATTTTAATTAATTAAAAATAGAATTAATGGTAATTATTTTAATATTAAATAGTATTGTTGATTAATTAATTATTGAATAATAAATATTACTACTTATAATTATGAATATTAATTATTATTATTTATAATTGTTAATTTAATAATTAATAATTTGTATTATTATCAATATTAATATTAATTATCATTATTATTAATGGTGATAATAATTAGTAATATCTAATTATTACTAATGTTCATTGATAATAATTATTATAATTATAATTATAACTATAATAATAATTATTATTACTATGAATATTAAGAAATAATTATTAATACTAATATTAATATTAATATAAATTATTAATAATTATTATCTTTATTATTATTAAAATTAATAGGAATTGTGATTGTAGTTATTTTTGTTAAAGATTATTAATAATAATAGTTATTATTGTTAAGGTCAGTTATTATTTTTATTATTAATTAATTATTATTATTCTAATATTTATTAGCATATATTATTATTTTGCCCAACTTATTAACATAACTAATACAAATGCTCACGCTATATTCCACTCATTCCCACTCCTTCCACTCTCACCGAGTTCTTTCCACTTCTATTCACTTTCACTCACTTCTTTCCACTCCTTCATATCTCTTTCCACTCCACACCTGCAATATTACCTATGAAAAGAACAAGGCCTTTGTTTTACAAATACCCTAATGTCTTTTTTTTTGGGGGGGAAAACTTTACAGCAGACAACCGAACAATTACGTTGAATAACAACTCAAATCCAAAAATCACAAGCAGGGATTTAGAAATCCTTGGAAAGTGTTCAAAACTTCAAAGATAAGTCCTATTTTTAACTTATGAATAATATTCCTTTATGTCCTAGACATGAAGCCCTTGATATTCTACAGCCCCATCGAGAAGCGGTGATGGTGGCAAAAAAGGAATTAGGTTGTTTTTAACAACAATGTTCTAATTAACTTTTAGCGTTTCAACGAAGTCAATATGCTAATCAATCAACTTTTAGTGTTCATTAATCTATCGTTTAGACTAGCATTTCAAGTAGCGTTTAGCATTTAAACAGTAGTTCTGAGAAGCTAATAATATTAGCTTTCGTTATTCAAAAGTAAGATTTCATATTTTTTGGGAAAAAAAAATCCTTTTCAGAAAATTTATCTCTAGAAACTATTCATGCCCTTTGATGTCAACCTACATTAATTAGACAGTTCGACAACTAAATTTACCAAACACATTTGCTTCAACCACTCATCCAAATAACTCTCTGGTAACAGTTAAATTAAAATCGATATCCTCTATCTAAATAATAATTTACTGTCTAAACTATTATCTGTTACCTGAACAGCCAATTTTGCCGAATACGGTATTAGTGATAAATTCTAAGCTTAGTTTAGCATAATACAAACTTTAAAAATTAGTTCCTGACATTTCAATCATACAGAGAGTGCACATAATGAACGGTGCATCACCAATAACGAGGATCCTTTGTATAGCAATTCCCTGAAAAAGAGAGGAAACAAAATTGTCCGAAATGAAATCGCAATGTCAATTTCTAATGAGTTATGCTGTGTTGTGTACTAGGGCAACCATTGCAAAAGGAAAGAGCACCATAGAGTTTCTCAAGAACTTCACCACATAATATATGCTCAAGAAGTAAATGACGCCTGACATCTCTTTTGTAAGAAAAAAGAAACCATAAAGAACAGGGAAAATAAATAACAGTGGAGGCATTTCAACTCCCAGAGCCCTGACCCCAGGACATGGGCCAGGACAGTGATTTGGGAAAATACCTGACATCGTCGGTGGAATTCAACCAAAATTTTCTTTGGTGAAAATCAAGCGCTCCTCTTCCTAGAGTATCCCTATGACGGCTAAACAAGTTTACGTTATGAATATAATCATAAAACACAGACAAAAATTCCAATAATATCTTAACTACAAAGTAAGAACAAGATGACGAGATGACAAGCAGCCAAGGTGCCTGGTGGCACCATTACAAGCCTAATACTAACTCGCATTATGAGCAAGCTACACATTTCATACTTGCATTTTATGAAACTAACAAACGAAAATCTGAATAGCTGCCTTCAGCAAGACTGCTGCATGGTTGAAAGCGATATATCTAGTCGAGTTTATCATGAATATAGACATGAAGAGTGCACTTGTACAGGAAAAAGACCCCACAACAGTCACTAAGTACGGGACCCAAGAAGCGTCCTGCTTCCTCAATGTGATATGAATGAATTTTGAAGAAAATTTTTTTTGGATCACATTATTCTAAATCAAAAACATTTGTCAATCACCCAAAATATACAGACCTTGTGATCATACTCTCTTGACAACAATATGCTTTGCCAACCGACTGATAGCTGCTCGACACACTTTACGGTAGCATACCAAGACCAGCGAGAAAACCACCTCAGTTGAGAGCTGCTATGATCGCATCAACGACCTCCTGGGTAGTGCTATCGCCCCCAATATCTGGGGTTCGATACTTGCCCTCTGCTACCACTAGTTTCACGGCTGTCGCCAATCGGTCAGCAAAAGAAGGGAACTGGAGATGTCTCAGCATCATAGCAGACGAGAGAAGAAGAGCCACTGGGTTTGCTTTCTTTTCTCTCACGATTTCTTCACTCCCGACATTTCCTGCTGAAGCACCTTGCTCAAAGACAGCATTATCTGCTCCCACATTGCCTTCATACAGGGAATGGTAAAGTAAATGATAATTAGACGTTAGTGGAAGACCCTAGCATTACAAACAAAGCCAAAAATACTCTTGAAACTTCCTCAGAAAGGCAATAAATGCAGTCGATGAATAATTGCCTAAAAGAATATATGAAGTACCAGACATAAGCCCACATAATAAATAGAAAATATTCAAAGCTACTATTCAAACCAATTCCTTTGAATTATGACATGAACAAATCCTATTTTCAGACAGAGACTAGAGAAAGCACATGTACTCTGCTACTTTAAACCTAGTCGCAGAAATAGATCATACAATTAATGAGAAGCGAAGAAATGAATAAACAACGCTGCAATTAATTCGATGCAGAGAGTGTGTACAAAGTCATGGGTATAATTTGTCACCAAAAACTGGCCTGAGTGCAGTAACTGCAGTTTTATCGCTCGCCGAAAAGAGTATGTCTTCTTTTTCAGGTTAGGAATGAATGATCATTTCTTTTTCAGATTAGGAATGAATGATCAAGTGTGACTTCCTAAGATCAGAATTGAGAGAAACAAATAAAGTAACTGATTTTACCTCCAGGCATTAATCCCGTTCCGCCAGCTATACCTGCTGCTATATTTGACACCAGATTTCCATACAGGTTTGGCGTCACCTATACACAATCAAGATGGGTACACATCAACTAAAATCATCACCAAAGGTTATCAGCTAATTGGTCACTTTGACAGGTGCTCTCCACAGTAGCTATTAGAAAATCCAACGTTTCACCGAGGAATGTGCGTGTGGTGTCATCAGTAAGTACAACTCAGAAAACTAGTCTTCAATCTATGCATTGGGTATTGAGCCTGTAGCAACTAAAGTTCCAGAAAATCACCAATTACATATTTTGCAACCTTGATTAGCCATTACAAAACCATTACCCCAATGTCCCACCAAGGCGCAGAGTCAGGAAGTTAGATATGGACAAAATTTTCCCTACTATATAATTGAAAGGAGCAGCCTCTGTCAGACGTAAGATATTGCAAACTTCATACCCCCTCCACCTCTTCAAAACCACCCGTACGCACGCGTGCAAAGATTGTAAATGTACATCCAGAGCTCACAGTTATTCACCACAACAAAAAGAAATCAGCACCAACTGTATCTTCCCTAAATCCTAACCCACCACCTTGGTGATTGAGGAATGCAATAGGGCTCCCCATTTGAATGAATTCTTCAACACCCTACACCATAAGACCAAGTCATGAATTATTTCAGGTCCTCATGATGCGCTGGCTGAATATTGGCTGAATATTTCAAGATTACTAAAGCTCAAATTTCAATAATATTGTGTGGGTGTTGGTCAGCTCAAACGGTGAAGTCTTTGGAGGTCGTTGCTTGATACCTAGATTCAAATCTGGACCATATCATCCTTTGCGCCTCAATTCACATCTTAAAAAAATATTCAATAATATTTTTATATTTCCACTTGGATTACTTTTTGCGAAGATTCTCATTTGCAGGACTTCTGAAGACATCTTCTATGTCAGCCTAGATGAGTAACAAGTCAGGTTACACACATCTTCACATCTCCAAATACCCCCATGCTATGGGATCCTGATCGGTCAGTTGCATTGTATCTTCGATCCCTAAACATCGAATCCAAATCCCATTCACATGCCTTAAATTTTCTCATTGTTTCCATGACTACGACACCATTGATGCTTACATTATCCCACCAAGTCTCATTGCGTGCAATACTGGCTCATGTAAATCTGAAATCATTGACTATCACTTAGCCAACCAAAACCTTTAGCTCCAACCTTCCTCCCTCTCCTCCAACCCCCCCCCCCCAAAAAAAACAAACACCCAACCCGGAGGGGATAAACAGGAAACTGAGAAAGAAGATGGCCCAGAAGAACAGGTGCCCGGTATGCTCAACAAACATGCAACTACACTAGCTTTCATTATCAGGCATGTATGGCCAGAGTTTTCAGCATATCAATTGAAATATTTCCCAAAAATGTTCATGTTCCTATTTTTACTCAATCAAACAAGAGAGAAATTCTCTTGAACACAGGTTGTACGCTTCTTAACAAAATATAGTGCCAGCTACTAAGACTCTTGCAAAACAACATTTGGAGTAGCATTAGTTTTTTTGACCAAGACAAAACACCAATTAGCCAAATATTAGTATCAACAAACTGATGTTTGCACTACCATTTCAGTAATGTTTTAGAGTTCTAAGTAATGTTTCTATACCCTTAATTAATCTAGCTTTTGCCTTTTGAAGCAGCTCTCCATGTTTTTTGGTTCAAACTACTCATCATCAATTCTATATAGGCAAATTATTCATACATCAATTTACATAAAACCAACAGATAAATTTGCTGAACACTTTTTTTCTATAGCTTCACTAAAGAGTTATTTGTAACGGTTACAGTATAGCAATAACTATCTGCTACTTGAACTATTAGCTACCAAAACAATTATTTGCACTTGATGGACTAATGTTGCCGGACATGGCCTAGTAACATGTCAATATCAACTAAACAAGAAACAGTAAAGCCATCAGCTACCTGAAAATTAACCCCCTGGAATCCAGCTGATGATAAAACTAGTTTTTTTTTTAAAAAAAAAAATCTTGGGCAGAGGTAACATGACAACATCAAGTAATGGATCTGCATACCATCACATCAAATTGCTCAGGCTTTGAAACGAGTTGCATGCTGCAATTGTCCACAATAATCTCGTTGTACTTAATCCCAGGATATTTTGTTGCAACTTCTCGACAAGACTCCAAGAAAAGACCATCAGCAAGCTTCATGATGTTCGCCTTGTGCACAGCAGTCACTTTCTTTCTGTTGTTAAGGTATGCATACTCAAATGCATATTTTGCAATGCGCTCGGAGCAAAATTTTGTTATCACCTAGCCAAGAGATGAAGTGAGTTTCAAAAATTGCAGGCTGCACACATTGAGACACAATTAGCTTTTACTCTGGAAGCAAGACCCATCCTCAAGCCCTTTAAAAAGACAACTAAAAATCAGTTCATTGTGAACAAATATGACATTATAACCTCCTCAAAAGTAAGTCACAAACATTTAAAAAAAAAGGAATTTAAATCAAATAAAGACTTGCAAAGAGTAAGCATCCAATATTATGATAAGATAACAGATTCATTCTTCCACCTTAGAAACAAATGAACGCGACTATAGCATCTTTCATAAGAGTCTTAGTTTTTCCTACTGCAGCTTAATCTACAAATCAAACAACTCGCGCACCAATCAAATTCATCATAATGTAAAGCAACTCAAAAAAACGTGATAATTTCATCATACACAGATACAGACATGCAATACAATGCCCAAAATGGTGAAAACTGATCAGGGGATTGGAAGGTTATAGAATTGCATGTGACATGACAAAATATAAAACTGGACTCCAGGTCACACAATGCAAGACATCACCCTTCAAAGCACATCTCAATGTCAAGAAGGTATAAGATAAACAATGTTTTCTTGGGCAACCACCAGTTCAAATAATTGGGCAGAGGGGGGGGAGGGGGGGAATACTCATACCACCAAAGATTGACAGTGAACGCACATGCATTCTGTCTGATTCAACAACTATCACAGGATTCAGGGTTAAAACAAACAGGTACATGGTTTGCAAGGATTCTTTTTCCTACTTTTATGTGGTTAACTGTGAGTCTTTGCTCTAAATTACCAGCAGATAACCACCATAGGATCTCCATCATGGGAAGGACAGAGAAGCAAGATAAGTTGAAACCAGCATATTTTCCCCTGCCCCCCAGTTCCAAAGGGTGGAAAAGCCCTCCATGACCCTGCCCATCAGCCAATAAGATGCCACTCAAAAATCAAGCAAATGGTTACCTCAGGTTCTATTACAGTTGCCAGTTGCGACATTATAACTCTACTTGATCAAATCATCCAGATCCTGAAAGTTGGACAACCTAAGACAGTGAGGCACTAGGTAACATGCAGGCTGCCTCCCTATAAGATTTAAGAAGTCTCCTGCTGTAACAACAGGGAAAATCTATCAATTCACTCATGCCTTGGTCTTGGTTTTAGTCCCAACTCCCGACACTAGTAGCATTATCTTAAATTCAAGTCAGTCTCAATTTATAGGAAGGGGGTGGAGACTATTCTTTCAACTATCAAGTACAATCATTCTCAATGCTGCTTCCGACAAATTATGCTCCCTCGTCCATATCTATACTTAGTTTCATTATCTAATATCTTTGAAGGAAGAAGAGAAAACTCCAAGAGAAAATCCATAAAAATGCCCAACGCCTCAAAAACCAAACTCCAGCATGTGTGCACCATGCCTCACTGCTTAATGAATCTCCAATATTTGACTTTCATTCTATCCATTAGCTCCAGACTGCAAACAAAAATCAGAAAGAGAACTCAAGGGGCCACTTTATTTTGTGGACAGAGGTCATCAGCCTCTTTCCGTAAAGCCCGCAATTTTAGGCTCCAAGGCCCTTACTCTCTCGGATACCTATGCTTACTGGCAGAAAAAACGCTTAATGGTTCTTCGATTCATAATCATTACCAAGAAACATAATTTTGGTTTCCAATGGTTTCATTCTTGAAGCAGGAATCTAAACTTTAATAATATGCAAGTATGAAAAATCACTGATATAAACTGTAATTAATGCATTATAGTGGGCACAAATGTCATTCATAATAATCTGACATTCAGATAAAGCAATCTTGAGATCCAACGTCCTCATATTCCATACGTGATGAACAATTGTGACTGTAAACATGGCTTCTGACGGCCCGGTGCGACCTGGATTTGCCAAAATCCGAACATCATACCAAGTTCTAAAACATTTTGGAAGTTTATTCTATTAGGAATAGTATACCTAAACAGCTGAAGGACCTTACTGAGAGGCTTATAGTTAATAAGTCTAGGAACTCTCAGTTCTTTTTCAGCTTCATTGTTGACATTCATTTTTTTTAAAAAAAAAAAAACCTCTAAGGTGACTTTCAAAGAATCTGAATTTCCTTTTAGCAGAATTCAAGCATCTCATTATTAATTTCAACGCACTGAGCTTAGTCTTTTGAGAAAAAATCTTTTCCATAAGCAAGAGTTGCCACCTGGTTATTTTTCATCCCAAATTGAATTTTGTAAAACAAAACTCTCATTTTGAAAAATCTAAAATCCTTTTTTGTAATAGAGGGAACTTGAAGTCTTTCCTCACTTTTTAAATATGAAATCTCAGTTTGTATAAGTGAGCATTTTTCCTTTCAGACAAGATAGAAGAATATACAACAATGGCAGACCCTTCTGATAATCTAATATTCTAATCCATGCAGGATGAAAATACACATCATAGTCATCAATCCTACAAATCTACAATTCAATCTATGCATTTAGATAATCAAATAATCATTACTAAGAAATTCTTGGGAGTGACTTTTGGTCAGCAGAACAGACTTCTAATTTATTCAATTAGGCCTAAAGCATCAAATTCATTGATTGATTCTCCAGTTAGTAGCCTAAACATTTTTCATCTAAAGGACACGGCAACTGAGTCATCTTACCCTTAAAGTTTAAACCAATCAATCTCCTCTTTCTTTCCTTCTTCAAATGTGCTAAGCATGCTTTAAAAATCTGGTTGTTCCGCAACAAAACGGCTGCATTAGAAAGTTTTTGAAGTTGGGCGAATCAAATTTTCGCCCCATGACAACCACCATTGGTAACACAATTGGCGTATTAGGAGATTTTGCCATGCAGCAACCGAAATTGAGTCCTTGGTGCCAAGCCAAAACCTAAACTCTTTCTTCTTTCCCCCTTTTCTTTTTTTATATAGCACGCATAAGCGGAGATCACTTACATCTATAAGATTCTCAAGCCTATCAAATTTTGACACCACATACCTTCCTCGAATTGGAATATCAAGGTCAAGTGAATTTAGCACTTTATAAGTGGGTGTAAGTGAGATGTCCATCCATGGTGTACAGTGTACTTCATTCCTTCTCTCCTTTCTTAGGACGCTAAAGCTAAAACTAGCTCTTTCTCTCCTCTTAGTGAAGAAGGGCTAAAACCATGGGCTTGAGCGACAACAAAATACCCCCCCAAAAGTCAATGAAGCAGAGCTATAAGTGTTCACTGTATCAAAATCTGCTTAACCACTAAGGACTCACTGCACAAGAACACCTATGATATATAATCTTAGTTATTAAACATTCATTTCATACTAAACTACTTCATTATATTGACATAAGCTAGGCCTTTATGACCACCAGGCAACATGAAGGCCAAACAAATATATATTATATGATGTCTACATGAAATGAATACATAACACTCTTAAGAAAGATTAGCTGTAGAATAATGTCTAATAGTTAAACAAAATTTGATACATAGAACACTTAGGAGCTAAGATAGTAAACCGACGGAGCACTTATAGGCTAAGCAAAGGCAGGAAATTTTTTTCTTAAAAAAAAAAAAAGTAGAAGGAAAGAAAGTAAGTTCCACGGTTTTAGCTCAAGCTTATGTTTTTAACACCCAACGCACTGAGAGAAGACATTAAGTTTTGGTTTTAGTCAATCTTGTGAATACAAGACCGAGCCTTGTACCGGCTTCTTACTAAAGGGAAAAGAATTCTAAAACTAATAATCCCTCCGTCCCAATTTAATTGCTTGTTATTCCTTTTATAGTTGTCCCAAAATATTTGCATAGTTTCTATATATATACATAAAATTAATGTTCTTTTCCTTATTTGCCCTTTTTCAATTGAAAATAATTTATTGAACTTAAGCTATAAGCATTTGACCAATATATCATCAATAATGAATGTATGGCACAAATTTCGCAACACTCCTCTTCACAAGTCCCATGAGCTTTATAAAAATCATGCACTTAGAAGTAAAATTTTCTTTTACCAAAGTACAATGGCTATAGCATTAAAGTCAATTTTTTTTTAATGTACATTTATTTTTACTTTATTTTTTAAATAAATCTATTTCTTTAGTTAAGGGGTATTGTAGAGAATTTCATATCTTATTGAATGATTTCTTAAGATCCGTGTTTTGTCAACCCATGCAATTAAATTGGGATGGAGGGAGTATTAATAGATATCAAGGCATGAGTCCCCTCTAACTATTTCCCACCCCAAAGCCCATTTAAATTTATCGAACACCAAATACCCATACCCACAAGACAAACCCTGCCCTCTATTCTCCCCCTTCCAATAAAAACGTTATCCCCATGCCCACTCTTGTTCATGGCATCCACAGCAACCCTGCCTCCTCACTCCTCCATTATCTCACAAGATTCAATTAAAACAATCCCCACCCACTTCCCCTTTATCTCTCCTTCCCTCACTTTCCATGCCTTACGCCACTCCTAGGACGCACCCCACCCCTTCTCTCTCTCTCTCCTCCGCTTTCTCAAGGAACCCATAAGCCCCGTTAATCTCTCCTCCCCTGACGGCCAAATCCACCAGTACACGCCACAAACCAGCTAGGACCTACCAGGCCAACACTGCAAGAGCATTCTTTAAATCATTGGCCAACCAGTGCAAGAACAAGGTAGACCTCTAGTAGGGACTGCATTTCTGATCAGTAAAGGAAACTTCAGTGGGTAAGGATGATACATGCCAGTATAGGTTGAGACCTTGGCGGTACAAGATCGGCCCACCATTGTACCAGAAGTTTGCCAGGATCATCCATATTGCCAGTAAGTGTGTTTAATAACACTAGTTTTATCCCCTAGTTTACTATGGAGCCAAAAGGAAAAAGTAAGCAAACCATGAAAATACATCTCCCCTGCACCTAAGTTCAACTGACCTTGGCAGCAAGCTGTCTGTTAAATTATGTAGTGCCAAAATTTGATAGGTTTAAAAACCCTATAAATATAAGTACTCTCTCCCCTTGTGCATTCTATTTGGCAGAAGAACCCCCGCCGAGAGAGAGAGGGAGAGAGAGGGAGAGAGAGAGTTTCGAGGCCACGGCTTGGCACATTCAAGCAATTGTTGCTGACTTCTTCATGCTCTTTTTACGTTTACGGTTCATGACCAGTCTCTTACGTAGACCTAATGCAGCAACGTATTTCCCGAAAAGTAAAGTTTGCTTTAATGTCAACAACATGGAATCATGGATAACTGAACACAACTAGAAAGAATTGAAAATGGACAGCAAAGAATGGGAAGACTACTAAAGTACCTTGCCATGTCCTTCAATTTATATCTACTTAATACTAACACAAAATAAGGACAAGACCATATGTAATAAATTTTCCTCCCTCGTGATAATACCTTAGATTTAAAAAGCCCGAGGCGCACTTTGACCATAAAATGCTCCAAAATCATTCCCAAACCATATTTCTTTGAAAATAAGGTAGATCAACCCAAAAATCATTCCCAAACCATATTTCTTTGACCGGATGTATCCTCAATTCAAGTAATTCAACCCAAAAATCAACACCTCAAATGAGTTCACTACAATTTTCAACCAAAAAAAGCAAACAACTAATTAAACAAAGCAATCAATAATTAAAAATTTAACACATAAACACTTCAACTTAAATTTAAGATCATAACAGAGAATCAACACCCCAAGATAATGCTGCCACCATAATATGATACTTAAAAAGAGTTTTCTAAACATTTTTAAAAAATAACAAAATTAAAAAAAAAAAAAACAAGAGGAGAAGAAGAGAACACATGGACAGCATGAAATATAGACAGCACAAGCAGAAATTAACAATCTAAAAAAGGGTCAAACACAACAAACACCCCATCGAATTAGACAGAGAGCTGAGGGAGTTATTTAGACAGGGCCACAGGGGCTGTTCGAGATAGAGAAAGAAAAGAAAAGAAGAGCACAAGGGGTCTGGGCAGTGGGCACTGTAGCAGCAGCTACAGCACCATGCGTGCAACCTTTCACCCCCCCAAAAAAAAGGAGAGAGCTCGAATCCTATCCCATGGGGTTCGACTCACAGAGAAGTAGGAGGAGAAGGATGATGATGGAAAAATCAAAGAACAGAGGACCAGAGAACACTTACCTGCTGTCGAAGAGCTAGGGTTTGCGGTGGAGTGAAGGACGAAGAAGTCTGAGAAGCAGAGAAGGCTCGATCTGAAGCAGCCGAAGGGTTGTAAGTGTGATTTGCATTTTTTCCCCCCTTTTTCTCACACAAAACCATTAAGATCCAAGAAGCCCCGAAAGCCCGCGCCCCGCGCCTCAGCAAAAAGCCCCGAAAAAGCCCCAAAGGCGCGCGCCTTTGGAATGGGCTGCGCCTGACCCTCTCTAAGGCGCCGAGGTATGCGCCTTGGGCTTTCCTGCGCCTAGGCGCGCCCTGGGCGCTCTTTTTTAAACTAAGGATAATACTATAAGCAATATCCTGAAGATAGCATCAAAGCGTCAAGGTAACCGCCTACGCTCATGACTTATCTGCGTAGACCAAGTGGAATGCGTGCCGCTACATATATCAAGCGTAAAAGCCAAAATGCACTGTGTACTCATTTGGGAGGGTCAACTTTGCAATTTGCTTAGTTTCTCGCCAACTCCATCGGTGAACTTTTGCCTTAATCACCTGACATTCAGCTCTTACAAGTTTTTTATTCTTTTCTTTCGAGGTCATTCATATCCAACCCTCCTCAATCAACATGACACATTGCATAATACTCCACAAGGAAAAGATAATGCTCAACATCATTAGTTTCATCATTTTCGCATTCCACAAAAAAGGGCAAGTTAAATAGCCAACATCAACATGCGCAAAACACATAATTAGGCGCTCTTGTTTTGAGGTGTATGTTGTAAGGAACTGCACGGAGTTTATAGGAGTTGTAAAAGTTGTAAGGAGTTCCAAGGTGTTGTAAGCAACCTCAAGCTTAAAGTAGAAAAGAGCACGGCCTAAAAACCCAAAGCCTACAACCCCCCTCCTCCCCCCCCCCCAAAAAAAAAAAAGAAACAAGGAACAAAAGAAAAGCCAAAAAAGTGCTGGAAGGGGGACCAAATTACTTCGATTCTACTCTTTACATGGTCACTCAAGAACATCAAGCCTTCAGCTAAATCATTAAGATGCGGATCACACTTCTTTATTCTCTTTCATTTCATTTCCTCAAGAACCTGTTCAGACCTCCTCAAATAACCAATACCGGTAACCCAAAGTATCATAATATCAAAAAGTCACCATAATTTGTCTTTTCTAGAACCATACGTCCCACAACAAGCTAAACTCAACATAAAAATGCAATCAGTACTGCAACAGAGCACTTTCCCACTTTTTCTGTTCCTTTTCATTTACTATTATTCATGGACCAACACTATTAAGCACCAATGAGATATCAACCCCAAACAAAGCAAAGCAATACCTAGGAATTCCACCTATATAAGGTATTTTTCCAAAAGTAGGGAATGCTCACCTATACAGTCATTTCGAATTGAAAAGTTAAACTAAAATTGCAGAGATGGTACTTCGAATAGATACATAGAACTCACACGGCACAAATTGAAAACAAAATCCATCATCAATGTCATCAATTTTACATCTATCTTTGCTAAGCTCTAGCACAGGCAAGAATGAAAGCAATTATCAAGCCACCAAACCTCCAAAATACCTTCAGGCTCGTACCAATACCGCCAAAACTTTGACTAAAACACTCCCCTTTGATATGTACCCTACTCATGACAACATCTATATCCAAGTATCAGACAAACAAGCCAAACTCAAAATCGGAAACTCCACTCCACCTAACAAAGCCAGCAAGTGAACTTGCCTTCCCTAATGTTTACACCAATCAACTCCAGCTGAATCAACAAATAAAACCATCAATACAACCAAGATGCCACTTCCTCTCTTCCTCTTTGACTCCTGTTTAAGCTCAGCTTGTTCAACTTTCATGAAATTACCAACACCCATTTCTCGCTCACACCACTGGTTTTCCCATGGCCAAACAACCCAAGGTTCACAAACTCAAGTCAAGCGACCAACTCAGTGAAAAGTCTAAGTTGACGAGTGGACGCAACAATAGGTTTAGGCCATACTCTAAGAGTCTAATATCACAACATACATACTCTTTAGCTTGAAGCATAGATGTTGTAAATCACATTTTCTTACGCAACATTTCAGTAAATAGGCTCCCAAGAGTCAAACTCAAGATCTTTGGTTAAAAAGACGACAATATCATGTCCAAATAAACTTCATCAAAGGCATGAGTTGAAATTCAAAGGTCTATGATAGGTTTATACGATAAACTAACACTCAGGATCGGTTGCATCATCATTTTTCACCAACGTACTCTCTATATCAATTTTTTACTCATTTCTTCAATTCCAGGTTAACCCGCTTCAATTCTCATCCATTCTCAGCCCAGGTTACTCAAAATTACCAGCATACTACACGATTGACCTCACAATTATTGTCCACCCTTTAGCTCAGCTAATACAACAATCCACACACCAAAAAAAAAAAAAAAAAAAAAAACCACACACACACACACACACAACTCAACAAATCAAACAACAATCAAAATTACCAATAAATAAAACCGAGATACCTTAAGACTCTCAACAACACCAGGCACGACCTCATGCTCAAGGCCAGAGTACTCCCCTTCAGTATTCTCCCTGATCACAGCAACATCCACATACTCATGCCTAGTGGGCAAGCCTTTGAGGTTAAAGCAGTTCACAAGCGAAGCATAAAGATCAAGCTCCCTCCTCAGCTGCACATTCAGCGAGCTAACCCCACCTCCAACAGGAGTTGCAAGACCTCCCTTGAGGCACACCTTGTTCTTTCGTATAGAATCCAACACTTCTTCGGGAATCTTCTTCACATCACCGTGAACCTCGTACTTTTCGAAGTACACCGGCGCGCGCATCGCCTCCATCACCTGCTCGACGGCGCCGGTGACCAGCGGCCCGATTCCGTCACCGGGAATTAGCGTCACCGCCCTCGGAGCCCCGTCGCCTGGCCGGGGCATGTATGTGACGGATCTTGTCCAGCATGGATTTTGGTGTGAAGAGGTGTTGAGTATATGCTTCAGGAGGGTCGGGGCGGATCGTCGGGCCATCGTACTAGGGTCAGGGTTAGGGTTAGGGTTTTGAAATTTTGCTGGAGAGTGCAAATTGAATCGACGAGGAGATCAGAAAGCGAAGGGGATGATAATGGCGAGATTCGAGAAACGGATGTAGAAGGCCATGGAAGAGGGGAGATAGAAAGAACAATCTTGAATTCTGACTCTGGCAGCATCTGTAGACTGTAATTGTGGATTTTTCTAGGTTTTACTGCCAAGATGCAAACCGCATATGTACGAACTCTCGACTGCAAAGTGCAAACAGCAAACGATGCAATTTGGCTCATTCGTGAGAGTCTACTATCTCTACATTAATTTATGAATCCATTTTTTAGCTTATAGATCTTTCTCTTTTTAATACCGAATGCATCAATTTAACTTATTAAATAAAATAATACTCATAAATTTGACTATTAAATTTTTTATTCTTTTATTTTTTATTATTTGTATGAATAAGTTATGAAAAATAATTGATAAATTTTATGAAAAAATTGAATAATTAATTTATACTGACAAAATTAAAATAATTGTTAATATAGTAATAACAATATTTAATGTTATTAAAAGTCCTTCCTCTCTCTCCTCAACCCTCTCATCTCTACGAAAATTTTAAAAATTATTAAAATAGTAATAATAATACAATTAATGTTATTTATTCCTCACTTCCCCATCTACTTTCCTTTCTAGCTTCATCCCCTCCCCCGTCTCCATATCCTCCCCATCAACACTGAGTGAAAGCCCCCCCCAAAAAAAAAGGTGGGCAAAGAGCTAGAAAACGATAGATCAGGGGGTGGGCGAGCAGCTCTTGGTGACAGGCCATCTCATGAGGCGAGGCCAATCGACCAACTGTTGGAGGCGGCGCAAGTGGCTCGGGGCACAAGCCAAGTCTCCTGAGCCTCCATTGCAAGTGCTCTAAATCTCAACTTCGTAAAATTCACTTGTACAATATATAATATAAGTATTTAGCAAAGTTTTCCAAGAGTTTCTTGCCAATATATATAGTTCTCATATATATGTCATATCATTTTTATTTTTCCTTTTTTGCTCTCAATTTATTTTATAATACATATTTGGATATTACTTTGGTAAAAAAAATATTTTTGATACAAAAATTTGATTACTTTGCAATTAAATTTTTTTAGGTGATAATTCAATATCTTTTAGAAAATTGTTAATTGATATATGTTTCGAAAGAAACTTAGATAAGTGGTGGTGAAGTTCAGACTTACGCTTGGTTAATGTGTCACTTGGTTGCGCCATCTGATGTGTCCACTCCCTGACGACCAGCACGAAGGTCGACCCCAATTGTTTTTCCTAATGAAGGCACATCTAACGCTTAAGTTGGTCTCGCAATGGAGTAGAGTAGCATAAAAAGAGAAAAGAGTAGAGAAAGGGAGTTTACTATTTTTGGGAAAGTATGTATCATGAATAGTAAAATTCATCCCCCAAAAAGGTAGTGTCTTGGGAGTATTTATAGCCTTGAGGTTAGCACTCAAGGGTAAGATGGTAATTTCTCCATTTAGGCGTGTCAAATTATGAAAATTTTACTTTTTAATACACTGAGATTTGGTACAATGATTTTTGTAATATACCTTTTTAGATCAATATTTTTGGGACTATGCAGGTTTGGGTAATTTTTTTTCGGGGTATAACTGTTTGGGTTATAATTCTTTTGTGAGACAAATATTTATTTTTCTGACCCTCAACTTTCTAAAATTACGAATTGACCCCAAATATGCAAATATGATTATCTTTAGTATTTTTCTTCTTATAAGGACTTTAGTTGATACTAGTTATCACAATCTACAACTTGCACTCCAAATATTATATTTTATGTGATTAGAGGTTCACCATACTTAGTAAAATAATTAAAGCTTAATTAAAAAGTTTTGACCATTACATGAACTTAGTCGGCGCTGAATTTTGACGTTCCTCTAACTTCCAGTTTACAGAGATTGCTAGTCTCAACCACACATTCCTTAGATCAGGCACAACACAAATTCGTTTCGTTTCCTACCTCGAACCGTAGTTATTAATCAAGTTTTTAATCTTTTTAGGGATAGTTGATCTTTAATAAAGAAATTATCATATTCAAGATATAAGGTTCGATTGAATAACATTCTCTATTGAGAAACTTCTTTTATTGAAAGCTTAAAAATAAAAATATTAAAATAAAAAGATTTAAAAAGGGATTTAAACTATTAAGATCATCAGAGATGCTTGTTTATAGAGAAATAGAGAGACCCGACTTTTCTTTTGCTCAACTATGCTCAAATGACCGAGTCCCTTTTCAACACTCAACCTATCCTTTTATAGAGGAGTTGGGATACATAGGATGTCCTAATTGCTAAAATATACACTGGTTTTACACATGGTTATAGTTATATTTACATGGCTACAGTAAACTTTCTTATCTTACAGACCTGACATTTGTCAAAATAGTACAATAATGGAGCAACCACTTTTCAGAACCTTTTAGTATTGACAAGATCAGCCATCATTATTGAGATTCTCCATACTTTCATCCCTAATAATGTCTTCCAGTCCATCATTCTCCGAATAATAATCAAAATCTTCATTTAGTTGAAGATACTCTGGATCTCATTTTTCAAATAATTCATGGAGATATTTCTTTTCTTTTTCTGATAAGAATTTTTGACTATAATATCAAAGAGATAATCAAGGACATCTTCTAAAGTAGCTCATTCTACCTTCATATATTTACTGAACTGATTATGATAGACGAAAGTAGTATTTTCACAGTGCATTAGCATTACTCCTTGCTCAATTAATGCCTACATTTGATGGTAAATATTGAAAAAAATCAATGGCTCTTACTAAAGCAGGATCAGTAACTCACTCATGTCGCTTTGGTAACCATTTTTGTTGTTGATCTCTGGAATTGTCTAAATCAACTAGTTGAATCAGATAATGGGCTGGTTTGACTTTTCTATTCTCATACTTAATTAATGCACAATGTACCTCTACATAAAGGCATCTGATGTATGTGATTTTTGTTGAACCATCAGGAGATGTAAGAATCTAATGGATCCTTTTAAACATGCATTGTTGAAATTTAGTTAATCTTGAGAAAAAATAAGTACTTCAGATCTGGAATTTTCATGAGGTAAACTACAATTCCATATTCCCAAGCTTTCGCAATTGGATCATTTGGAGATATTGAATTTACTGAAAAACTAACACCACCAACTCCAAATTTATTAAGAAAGTAGATCGTAGTACTCCATGACTCCCAAGTATCATAGGAATAATTACGTTAACAGTTAATCCAAGCTGCATGCTACTCATTTAACCATTTTTGTTGAACATGAGAGCCTTTTTTTTCCCGGATATCATAAGGAAGCCTTAGGCAATTAATTTTTGTAACTATATAAGGGAAAATTTTTACGCTATTAGGTAGGCAGAGGACGGTAGACCAAAACGTGATCTACTTTTTGTATAGAATTATAAAATATCCATAAGGATTTTACCAGAAGGAGAAATCCATCCTAGCAGTAATGGTATCTCATTTCAGATTTCCTCCTTTTTCAGCAAGAAATCTGCTCTAATAATCACCATTGGCAAGCTCGTGAGTTAAACTATCTGCCAGAGAACTCTTCCATCCCTTCGCCCTTGCGCTTGCATATTTGATAAATTCATTTCATAAAATCAAGTATTCATTTGCAATCAGTTAGAATAAGAAAAGGTTTTGATGCCAAAAAGATTAAGAACTTTTCAATTCCCCTTATGACTGCAAGAATTTCTTTTTTCATCGTGGGATAGTTGCATTATGCCTTATTAAAACTTCTACTACAATATTCGTGGAGTTTTTCTCCATCTTTGATTTTGAGTACTACACTTCATTGCACAATACTGTCATCTGTTTTAAGAATTAAATCGTCTCCTTCATTAGACAATTTAAGAACAAGAAGATTTTTATACATCTTTTTGAAATTTTGAACAATCTTTAAGTCATTAGGGGTCCATGCCCAACTTACTTCTTTCTTGAGTTTCTGCCGTATTTGTTTTCTTAGTTTAGTTAAATCTTTAATGAAATCTGAAGCATAGGTGTGAGGCATCCAAGAAACATTTCTAACTACTTCCTATCTTCAATTTTTTCAGAAAAATTTTCTATTTTTTCCAAAATATGCTTTTATAGAATGATTTGTCTAACTTTTATCTTTAGACTTGAAAACTTAATCTCTTGTTTAACATAAATACACTTGTTCTTACTAAGTATAATACCATGATCAATGCATCTTTGGATGACAGCTATGATATTATCTTTGTGTTGTTCTATGATTTTGGAAAAGACAAGGATATCATTAATGTAAACTAAATAACAGTGATTAAGATCTTTGAAGATGTTATCTATTCTTCTTTGGAATATTTGAAGTGCATTCTTTAGGCTAAATGACATTACTATCTACTCATAATATCCTTGAGAGGCACTAGATACAGTCAAAGGAATGCTTCCTTCATCTTTTTTTATTTGTCAGTATCCGCTTTTGCAATTCATTTTCGAGAACCAAGAGGCTCCTTGAATTCTATTAAAAAGGACTGTTTTGTTAGGAATATAATAGTCATCAAAGACAGTACTGTTATTAAGCTTTTTGTAATTGATTACCATTCTTACTTTTTCTCTTTTTTCTTCAGCATAATTTCTTACCATTAAAGCAAGACTGATGTGAGGACTCTTGCTGTTCTTGATTAATCCTTTATCCAAAATTTCTTTGATTTTTTAATCAAATTCTTCGATATCCTTGTATGTATACACCATGCTTGATTCGAATAATAGTGTTGGGATTTAATAAAATAATTTTAGTAAATGTCTTATCTTTATCCAAAATTTTAGAGGATTATCAGAATAGAGTTCTTTGTATAATTGCTCTTCTTGTTCAGCAATATGCTCTTAAATAGATAACTCAAGTAGTGAAATTGTCAGTGCTATCTCACATTGTGCAGACATTACCTTCTTACCACGCTGGCTGTGTATATACTTAATTTTCTGATGAGTGTAAGCCTTACTTAATTTTCAATAAAAATTGAGCGACCATTAATTGTGAATATTATTTGGTTTATGGTATGTGTGCATGGAGAATATAGTCTCTGAAAATTATTTTCAATAATCATATCATGAGAGGGTTTATTAGTAGCCCATAGAACTGTTATAATGTATTAGATTCCTCATAATTCTATTGATAACCCTTCTATTGCTTTGTTGTGGCTCATAATGCTATCATCTACTATCCTTATTGTAAAGGATTCTTGGCTTTTTCTACATAAATTCAGGAAATAATGCTCTTTTTCGGAAGCATACTGAACAACCACTATCTATATAGGCACATAATTCATATTTATTATATCCCTCTAAACATACATTTATTGGGATACAGATGCTATTAGCATTTGCATTGGTAACTTTATAGTATATCTCCATAGTCATATTTTTCACTAATTCGTCTTCGTAGATTGGTTCACTAATAGTTCTTGTTTGTACTCAATAACTTTTCTATCTAAAATCATATTTCGGTCTATACTATGTCTTACGGCGGTTTAAAACTCATTCTACTCATTATACTGATCATATTAATTATATCATTTTCTTTAAACTCTTGTCTAGCTGATGAAGACCCTTTTTCTCATTCTGATCTTGCACTCATGTTTCTTCATAGTTGGGGTTTAATGGTAGTTTACCATTCTCATCAATTTTTATTATATTTTACTTATTAATTTTCATAGGATTGGCAAAGCTAGATATCCATGACCTATTAATTTTTATCCCCTAAGGATTGGATTTGATCCTCTGAATTTTTCTACATAGGGGTTATCTGCCTCTATCGTTGTTACCCTAGTCTTTGGATCTATGGTATTATCTAGTTTGTAGATTATTTTCCAAAATATTCTCAGTGGGTACCCTTCTCTTTTCACATCCATCCCTGCTATTTTTATCTTAAGGAGTTGGAAGTTTTTGACAAATTCATCTTTTCGGCTTACATAATATCCAGATCTGCAATTGAATTCTACTAATCCATTACGTAAGTTGGTCTTAGTCCATGTGATAATTTGATTATTAAATTTACTATGCCTAATTTCACAGGGCAAAGTATAAAGATCAATATCTTTGCCATAATACTATAGAGGAGCAATTTGCACTTGGATACTTCCAACATGAATATATCGATACTTTTTATCTCTGTTATGCTTAAGGATATTTTCCCAATTGATTAGATTAACTCCTCCTACATCATACTCACAATATTTATAGATCTCCTTCCATCATTTCACATACATACTTACTCTTCAATTGAAAGATAGATTTTTAATAGATCACGTCTTTCTGAATAATGGGAATGACCCAATCTCCTTTGACTTCTTCGTTGTCATTGTCTATAACAAACTCTTCTTCTTGAAGATTGCCAAGACTAATCGAGCTAGTCTCCATCATATTACTGATTTCTTCATAATCACTTTCTTCATGCTCATCTTCTGGTATAATTTCAACAATTCCTTTATTGTTATTTAGGGTTAGGTCTATTGCCTCTTCCTCACTAAGCTCATAGTAATCTAGGCTATCTAGAGTTTCAATAAGTGTATTACTCTTTCCATTTTTGCATTCGTTTGCATAATGGCCTACTTCTCCACATGCCCAACACTTACAATTGTTCTTTCTGGCTGGACAATAAGAGGCTTTCCTAAAAAATCTTCGCTTTTAGGGCTTGGTTTGTTATATTATTTTCTTCTATATTTTTCTCTCCTTTGCTTATCAAAGCTCGTTGTCTTATAAAATTTCCTTTTTCTTCTCCTTTTAGAGTTGTTTCCCCATTGATGAGGCGAATCCCAACAAGTTAGAATTTTTTATTTTCTTTTGCTTTTGGAGATCAAGATATTGATCATCGACCCATTTTCTAAATAAGAGATTCTTGAACCAAGGGTATCAATGACATCTGCTCTTTCAACCCATACAATGTATTTTTCGTTGATTATGAAATTTATCAGATATGGTAATTTGTCATATAATATGCCAAAATTAGTTTCTTCATGCCCAATTTTATAATAATATTGACTAAATTCAGCAATATAGTTTTCTAAATATCTCACATCACACAACTCTATATTAATCTTTCTTTTCCATTCTCTAACTTTTTCTTTAGAATCAAATTTAGCTCTAATAAATTCGGTTTCAATTTCCTTATATAGATTTTGAACATAGCAACTGGTGTTTCCATCATTCTTAATGTATTTTTACCGTCTTCATTTAATGAATCATACCAATTAGCTACAGTGGCATAAAAACTATGTTCTATATAATTTAGAAAATTTGCAGCAGTCCATGTAGTATTTAGATTTAGGATACTATTCATGCCTCTTTTCTAGTGCACAAATATTTCTTCTCTATTACGAGCTCCATCAATGTTTAAGACGTCTTCTGTTTAGCTAATCGGGGTAAGACCAATTTCTTCAAAGGTCATAGTTTTCCTTGGGATAAACCCAAAGGAAAAGTTGGTTGTTCGTCATGCTGGAACATATATGGGTCTCAAAAATGGATATTTCCTCTAGAAGGTTCACCACATTCTTCAGGTTTAGGAACAACATTGTTAATAAATTGGGCTTAAGTTCATCTATATTAAGGTCTTTTCCAATCTCATTAATCTCTTCATTGAATACCATTTTACCATTTTTTTAAATCTAATTTTCGTCTAATTTCTTCTAAAGGTACAACATTAAGATCTTCTAGCTTAATTAGGTTCATCTGCTGATATAATTCTTCTTCTAACTGGACATTATTTATCTCTTCATTATCATCGAATAATACATCTTATTATCAACTATTACGCCCATGATTTTGTTTAGTTCTTCTGGATTTTGTTCGTTGTCAAACAATGCTGTAACTTTTCTCGATTAAACTACTTATACTCCATACTCTTCTTCTTTCTCTGCCTTTTTATACGATTTTTCAACTAATTTTTCTCCTACTTCTTTTTGGATTTTTATGTCATACAAAGGAAATGAATTTCTGTTTTTTGGATTTTGGAAGGGATGTTTATGCTGAAATAGAGTACTAATTCTTAAAGTAGATTTTCCACTATGTCTAATCTCGTTAACTAAGCAGAGATGGATTATAGACAATTACTTCTTAATCTCCTTAATTTCAGTCTTAAGTTTAGCTAATTCGGCTTTTAATTGTAAAACTATATCCGTGATATAGTCTAATTGAGGTGCTACTGAAGGGGTTCCTTCTAGAGAGTGCACAATATGCAAATAATTAGGAGTAGGATTAAGTAGGTAATGATTCTAGCATTAAATACAGTTAATTAGCTTAATTAAGGATTAATTAACTTAATAATTTTAATTATTTTTGCTCACATGGCTCTAATACCATTTGAAAGAGAGCTTTGAGTAGCACCTATGGGCAAAAAACCACACGCACAACATTAAATTTTTCGATAATAAGTTTTTAAGGATTGGGGTCAAATATGTAAATATGAAAAACTTAGGGGTCTGTGGTGTAATTTTAAACAGATAAGTTTGGTAAAATTTGATCCCAAAAAATGTTCGCCTAAAGTTGGATGGATTCCAAAATATTTATCAGAAATTATGAATTAGAAAAATTATTTTCCCTAACCTTGATGGTCCAAAAGATAATTTTTTCGTCAGATTATCATTATACACCTCTAGCATCCTTCTTTCTTCCTTATGGTCAACTTTGAACCTAGGTTGACTTGGTTAGTGCCATATGTCACCTTCTTATTAGACGGGTTACTAAATATCCCAATCATTTAGCCTCTCACATCTTAACACAATGCCTGTCAAGGTGTTCAGGTGAGACGTGAATTTACTTGGTCCACCATTTCGAAGAGTTATAATAGGTCCACTGCCTCCATTTGGGGCTTATTTCATTCACAGATTCACAATGTCTAAGCATGGATTTTCCTTTCTCCGGAGCGAGCAGGATGTCGATCTCGTCCTTTCGTGGTTTGACTTTCGAAGGCCGCGCGCGGAGCCCCTAATTGCCCCGCCAGACCTCTCTCACCTCATTGGCCATCTCTCTGTCCTCATTTTGCTAAGGCCAAGTTGAGCGCTATGCTTATGACATTGGGATTCCCGAGGTAGTGCTGCTAATCTTCTGTACGTCCGTTCTTCAGGAGGCGATTCGCTTCAAGATCGTCTCACCCCTCGTAGCTTAGGATTTGACCGAGGCTCTGGAGGAGTTTCGCCAGAAGAGTTTTGAGATTTGGTTAGACGCTAACGATGATTGACTCATGATGAACCTCTATTTTGTCTCATTTTTAGCCCCTATTTGACCCATTTCCTCCCCCGTTTCCATGTTAAATTGTGTCAAGGAAGGGTCAAATCGGCTTCCTTTTGCATACCTTTAACGCATATAACATCTTTCGATATTTTCAGAAACTTTATTGAAGAAAAGGAAAGATGAACAACATTTAGAAGAAAGGAGTGCCAAGAAGGCGAGAAAAGTTGCGGAAAAGCGTCGCACAGAAGTCCCACGGAACCGGGCCCACGAAGTACGCTGACCCCCCGGGAACCGGCACACTTGGCCGGGCAGCCAAGTGGCCGTGCCACGTGGCACGACCGTGCCATGTGGCACGGTTGGGCCGTGCCAAGTGGCACTCCCGTGCCATTTGTGCCGTCCCGAGGTGTTTCGGGCAGTGTTTTGGCACGGTGCCACCGTGCCCCGAGGCACGACCGTGCCGCCCCCTTTCCGCGACGCGACATAAATTCTCGTTCGGGGCTGTTTTGGGGGACGGTCAGTTTTCCATTCAGTTTTATGTTTCAGTTTTTACGTTTAGTTCTCTCTCAGAATTCTCTCTAAGTGATTCTTAGGTTTAACTTTAGTTTAATTCTTGTTCTTGAGAATTGTTCTTGGATTGAAGATTATTTTCATTCAATTAATTCCAGGTTCTCGTTCTTATCTCTTCTCTCTCTTGTCTTCTTGTTTTAGAATTCAATTATCATGACACTTTGGTTGAATGTTGCGATTATTGTGTTTAGTATGATTGTAGGCTAAATCCTCAACTTAGGTTGGGATTAATGCCGAGTATGTATGATTGAATTGTAAACTAGCCCAATTCTTGCTCCCCCTTTGTTTTGTAATTGCGAATTCTACTCTGCACGCCACATGCTCGACGAAATGCTCGAAAGAGTATTCGTCCATTTTTATTGGGGTTTAGGGGAGCGTTGAGAGACGAAACCTTTACCTAGTGCGACTTAGTACACAATTAAGGTATTGACATGAAAATAGTCAAGCTTTAATTGGGATTTGAGATTGTAGATCTCGTAATCCTTCAACCTTTAGTCCCATGAAAATAGACGACTTTGGTTCTGGGATTAGTCTTCGACCCTTGAGAGAGGGAGGAGATGGGCTAAATTGACAATCTATCCATTCGTATTACATTCATGGGAATGCTTGATTGGGTTAGTAATTAATTCATCTGCGTATTCGTGTTATTAATTCCAACCTAGGTGCTTTTTATTCTGTTGTTTACTAAAATCCTGAGTTATCACTATCTCTCGTAGTTTAGCTTCCATCCATGACTTGATTGCCTAGCTTGAGTTAGTCCAATTAGCTCTAGTAGTTGAAACCAAGTTCCCTGTGGATTCGACCCGTACTTGCCGGTTGTTAGCTACAGCTGCACCGTGCACTTGCGGTTAAGTAAAACTGCTAACAAGTTTTTGGCGCCGTTGCCGGGGAACTTGCGCCTTTCAATATTAGAACCGATTAGCGTACTCTAGACTAGGCTTTTTCTTTTTCTTTTTATCCCTTCTTGTTTCCCCCTCCCTCTATCGTGCTTGAAACTGTTTACGCCTTTGGTAGTGTTGGTTTTGTATGCGCAGGTGTAGTCAAAGGGACCAACCACTTGCTCCCTTTGACCCAGAAATCGAAGCCATCGTCAGAAGGCAAAGCGGTGCAAGGAAAAGGCAACAAGCACAAGCTCTAATGGATAAGCAGAATCATCGAGTATTGCGAGACTACGCCCTGCCACAAGCCTCGGGCGTCATGTCTTCCATCGTAAGCCCCGCTATCGAGGCTAACAACTTCGAGCTCAGCCCCGCGCTAATCACGTTTGTGGAGAGGGAGCAGTTCAGCGGGCACCCCGCGGAGAACCCCAACGTGCACCTTCGCAGATTCCTAGCGAAGTGTGACACCATCAAGTTGAACGGGGTGTCCACTGATGCGATCCGGCTGCGGCTCTTCCCATTCTCACTGCGGGATAGAGCCACTGACTGGCTTCAGAACGAGGAACCCAACTCGTTCACCACTTGGGAAGTACTCTCCAAGGCGTTCCTCAGCAAGTACTTCCCACCTGGCAAGACTGCCAAGCTGAGGACGGACATTACCTCCTTTGCCCAGCAGGATAGTGAGTCATTATATGAGGCATGGGAGAGGTTCAAGGACCTCCAGCGCCAGTGCCCCCACCATGGAGTTCCCGACTGGCTCCTAATCCAGACCTTCTACAATGGGTTGGAGCGGTCGGTGAAGATTTCTATTGATGCTGCAGCAGGGGGTGCTCTTATGGGCAAATCTATCGAAGCGGCAAAGGCGTTGTTGGAAGAGATGGCTTCCAACAACTATCATTGGTCGAGTGAGAGGGCCACCCCCAAGAGGGGCAGTGGCAGGCATGAGATTGACGCTGTGACGCTCCTAGCGAGCAGGGTGGACGCCCTCGCACAGCGCCTGGAGAAAGTGACCACCTCATCAGCTACTTCTGTGGGGCCGTCATGGGGATCTATGCTGTCTGTGAGGCCTGCGGTGTACAGGGCCACACTGCCGTTGAGTGCTACAATGCTCCCCCTAGCATTGAGCACGTCAACGCCTATCATACCTACACCCAACCTCCTCAAAATAACCCCCACCCCACCTCCTACAATCAGGGTCGGAATAGTCGTCCGAACCCCCTCTATAAACATCCCAACCCCCATCCCCAGAACTCCATGCAACCACCAGATTTCCACAATTGAGCTCCCTACACTGCACCCCCTCCACCTCCTGAATCTACATCTCACCTATAGAGTCTTATGGAGCGCTTCATAGTGACCCAGACTACGACCAATGAGACTTTTAAGGAGTCCATCCATCAGCTGACCTCCAGGGTCGATGCCATGGCTGCCCATCAGAAAACGATGGACACACAGATTGCTCAGATTGCCCAACAGGTGAACCACCTGTCTCGACCTCAGGGGCAACTTCCAGGATAGACCGAGGTCAACCCCCGCCGTCAAGTCAATGCTATATCTACTGTGGGCGAGGGGTTAGAGGAGAGCCCAGTAATGGTTCTCCAGGAGGTGGTTTCAGTTCCTGATTCTGCCGGAACCAAGGGAAGGGAGAAGAATGAGGATCTGAGCCCTGTTGAGGAGGCCCGCCCTCCACCTACCGCTCGCCCTTACCACCCTCGCGTGCCTTACCCTCAGCGATTGGCATGGTCCGAGCTATGTCAGCTTGAGCCAAGATTCGAGCGTTTCTTGGAAATCTTACGCCGAATCTATGCCAGTAGCCCATTCCTAGAAGCTCTCAAGAGTGCCCCTGCACAATTTCAATTTTTACGAGAGCTCCTATCCAAGAAAGGCACATCTAGGGAAGCTTTTGTAGCTTCCGTTGGCGGATCCTGCAGCGCGCTCTTACAAAGGCGGTCGCCATCGAAGCTGCAGGATCCCGACAGTTTCGCCATCCCATGCTGCATAGGGGATGTGCAGATTGAGAGAGCCCTCTGTGATCTGGGCGCCAGTGTGAGCATCATGTCGCTCTCTCTCTGCAAGAAGCTGCAATTTTGGGACCCCACACCCACCAGCATTACTATTCAGCTTGCAGACTGCTCCATCCGGCGGCCTGTGGGCATTCTGGAGGATGTCCCAGTCCAGGTGGGCAAGTTCCTGGTCCCCTGCAATTTCGTCGTCCTTGATATAGACGATGACTATCCACCCCCCTTCCTCCTGGGTCGCCCATTCCTCGCGACCACAGGGGTGGTGATCGACGTGCAAACGGGCACCCTATCCTTCACCATGTGTGGGGATCGGATGGATTTCTATTTTCCACCACCCACTTCATCTCCCGCCCCTGGTGTGCACTCTGCGCTTGCGGCCCCTACTGTCTCCACTCCTCCAGCTGTCGTGAGAGTGGAACTTCATGACTGGGGTGGCGGATCTCATCTGCGGCTGCCTGCTCTGCCTCCCCTATCTCCACCGCCCACTACTGCTACTGGCGGACCTCCTCAGGCGACACTGATGCCTGCCTTTAGCCATGGGGAAGTGCTAGCTCACTCATTATTTCCTTCTTCCATCCCCACACCTCCCTACATCACGCGAGCATCATATTCCTCAGGTAACGGTCAAGCTTAGGACCTAAAACAAGCGCTTCTTAGGAGGCAACCCAAGGTATTTATTGCTTTCGAAAAAAAAAAGAAAAAAAAGCGAGTGTGTGTGTGTCTCCCACCCTTCCCCCCCTTTTCCCCCCTTTCCCTCCCCTTGTTTCTTTTCTGCGTCCTTTTCATTGAGGACAATGAAAATCTCAAGCATGGGGGAGTGTGAGCTCGTCGCTTTCTGGTAACATTGTGGGGGTAGGTGATTGATATCACTTGCATTTGCATCATTCAGATAGGATTTCATGTCATGCACTTTATTGTTTTTGCCTTTTTATTTTTATTCGAGCATATAGTTTAGAGCTTGTAGAATCAGGTTTTGCATAACAAAAGGAGTAATGATCGAGTCGGGCGTTCGTAAGCTTTCCAAGTACTATCTCTTACCCTTCTCTTCATCATCCTTTATATTTTTATTGCTTTCTCAGCTAGTTTTATTGCATTGGAAAAAAAAAAAATACGGTTTGCGAAAACCCCTCTTGTGATGAAATTGAAAGGGGTGATGATTGATCAATCATGTTTGGTTGTGTGTTGAGGTGTGACTTGTCTTGTTGTGCGTTTTTTTTTACAAATTGGTTTGTCTTTGTCATTCATTATCTCCTTGCCATGTGTTGCATGATAACTAACCCTGAGATTCATATGGTTTGACCTGATTGAACTTGACAAATGGGACATACTCTAGAGTAAGTCACTTGACTGTGGTAGGTCTACCTGTGAGATTTTGAGCCTAACGACTATTCATTACATATAGTCTCCATTTCCTTTCATGTGTGACCCCTCCATAATGCATCTCTAGAACTTGGTCTTGTTCTCCTTGAAACTGCATTTAGCAATTGCATGTGTCGACATGATTGAGGCGATCTTTGTTCATGTAGCCACATTAGCTAGAAAGCCACCCGTTGTTGCATGCTATCCCTTTGCTAGCCCTTTGAGCCTTCCCCCCGGTCGTTGTTGTTGCACCACATTAATTACACACTTGACCTATGCATACTTCCTTCATCCTTGTCAAGGTCTAGTGGGGCGACACTTCCACAATGTAGTTGGGCATGTTTGGGGCAATTAACTATCACTTTGGGTACAATTTCAGTGGCTCATTTGGGAAAATTGCGAATTAGTTTTTGTTTCCTCCAACGCTGTCCATATGCGTCCGTTTTTGCTTCTCAATGAAAAGAAAAAAAAAGGAAAAAAAAAAAGAAGAGAAGAAAACAATGAGCAGTTGCAAATAAAATGGGTAGCATGGAACTTTTCGCGGTAAGCTTGTTTGGTCCCCTCTCAGAGGTTTTTGCGAGCTTTGCGACTCGATTCGCAAGTATGGTGTGAAGTTGTGTCCTTAATGTTGAATTGTGGAAGTGTTCTTGCTCCCTAGTCTTTGACTAATAGCTCCATTTTCCCAAACTATTCCACTTCTCACCTTTGACCTTAGCCCCATTATATCCCTATTGCAAGCCCTCATGATTGACACATTGCATATTGCATTCTCGTGGTGGAGAGTAGAGAACTTTACCAAGCGTATGGTAGTTGCCTGATTGGTTGAAGTATTGAGCGTACCCTTGTTACATATTTCAAACACATTGAGAGGAGTGTTCCACTTTACCCTCAAGTGAGGTCCTACCAGTCTTACTTACTCACCATTTGTTGAGGAAGGTTATGTCCTACTATGTGTTTCAATATTGGGGTGTGTTGTGTGTTTCATTTGGGCAAGGTGATTCATGGATGACATTGCATACATTCTCATTAAGATTATCTGTCACACCTTGACTTGACCACCTTCTATGCATGATTAGCGTGATTCATGGGCCCTCCATCCTTTCCCTTGAAGAGGGTGTGTTTAGAGGTCCACCATCCTCCCTGATCTTTCATAGCATAGTCTTGCTTGAGGACAAGCAAGAGATAAGCATGGGGGTGTGATGAACCTCTATTTTGTCCCATTTATAGCCCCTATTTGACCCATTTCCTCCCCCGTTTTCATGTTAAATTGTGTCAAGGAAGGGTCAAATCGGCTTTCTTTTGCATACCTTTAACGCATATAACATCTTTCGATATTTTCAAGAACTTTATTGAAGAAAAGGAAAGATGAACAACATTTAGAAGAAAGGAGTGCCAAGAAGGCGAGAAAAGTTACGGAAAAGCGTCGCACAGAAGTCCCACGGAACCGGGCCCACGAAGTACGGCTGACCCCCCGGGAACCGGCACACTTGGCCGGGCAGCCAAGTGGCACGACCGTGCCATGTGGCATGGTTGGGCCGTGCCAAGTGGCACTCCCGTGCCATTTGTGCCGTCCCGGGGTGTTTCGGGCAGTGTTTTGGCACAGTGCCACCGTGCCCCGAGGCACGACCATGCCGCCCCCTTTCCGCGACGCGACTTAAATTCTCGTTCGGGGCTGTTTTGGGGGACGGTCAGTTTTCCATTCAGTTTTATGTTTCAGTTTTTACGTTTAGTTCTCTCTCAGAATTCTCTCTAAGCGATTCTTAGGTTTAACTTTAGTTTAATTCTTGTTCTTGAGAATTGTTCTTGGATTGAAGATTATTTTCATTCAATTAATTCCAGGTTCTCGTTCTTATCTCTTCTCTCTCTTGTCTTCTTGTTTTAGAATTCAATTATCATGACACTTTGGTTGAATGTTGCGATTATTGCGTTTAGTATGATTGTAGGCTAAATCCTCAACTTAGGTTGGGATTAATGCCGAGTATGTATGATTGAATTGTAAACTAGCCCAATTCTTGCTCCCCCTTTGTTTTGTAATTGCGAATTCTACTCTGCACGCCACATGCTCGACGAAATGCTCGAAAGAGTATTCGTTCATTTTTATTGGGGTTTAGGGGAGCGTTGAGAGACGAAACCTTTACCTAGTGCGACTTAGTACACAATTAAGGTATTGACATGAAAATAGTCAAGCTTTAATTGGGATTTGAGATTGTAGATCTCGTAATCCTTCAACCTTTAGTCCCATGAAAATAGACGACTTTGGTTCTGGGATTAATCTTCGACCCTTGAGAGAGGGAGGAGATGGGCTAAATTGACAATCTATCTATTCGTATTACATTCATGGGAATGCTTGATTGGGTTAGTAATTAATTCATCTGCGTATTCGTGTTATTAATTCCAACCTAGGTGCTTTTTATTCTGCTGTTTACTAAAACCCTGAGTTATCACTATCTCTTGTAGTTTAGCTTCCAACCACGACTTGATTGCCTAGCTTGAGTTAGTCCAATTAGTTCTAGTAGTTGAAACCAAGTTCCCTGTGGATTCGACCCGTACTTGCCGGTTACTAGCTACAGCTACGCCGTGCACTTGCGGTTAAGTAAAACTGCTAACAACTCGTTTAATGTCACCAGTAGGAAGCAAATGTTAATGGCTTTATCAGTCATAGGGCACGTGAAGAGTTCAGATTCGTCAACATTTTCCTTTCCCTTTCCCCGAGACATCCTCCTAAAGGAGAAAAGAGGTCCCTATAGAAAGGAAAGAGGAGGAATCTCCCATAAGGCGCGAGGATAGCCCCTTAAAGGAAGAATCGAGCATCACTCTAGAATGAAAACGGCTCCTTTTGAAGAAAAAAGATGAGGTTAGTCATTGTGTGGAGAAGTCCCCCCATCTACTGATCGAAAAAAGCTCCTTCCCAAGGAGAAAGGAGTGCTTCCTTCGTCTGATGAGAAGTTCAACTCAGTTTTATGGTCTTGATGTTGTGTCACCGGCGGCTGTCTATTCATCACTAACAACTTGGAGTACCTTAGCTTGGTTAGTCATTTTTCTGCTCATTTGTAATGGGCATCTTTGTGCCTCTCGATGTGTACCTAGGTTATCACATTATTGTTCTTGTTATTGTTTGTTTTTATTATGTACTTGAAGCTTCCGTATCAATGAATTGTTTGACATAATCAATTTGACTCCACATGAATTTTTAATGCATTGTAATTCATTAGCCCTTTATGCTTTCACTTTTCTTTGCTTGTTATAGTGGATCTCTTTATCAATCCAGCCCATAAGAGTTGTGCAAAGATCTCCTCACATAACCTATTTATGTCTATTCAATTGGTAAGATGGGGAAGAAATCCTCCGGTTTCCCCTTGATCGGTCCGAGTGAAAGCAGGGAAGCTCATCCTTTCCATTCGGTTGGACTGAATAGGAGGCGAAGTCCTTTCTCTCTATTCGGTTGGACCAAATAGTAGGAGGAGGCTCTTTCTTCCTATGCATTCCTCCTGCCCCTCCTCCTGATTTAGTTGGACCGAATTGAAGAAGGGAGATCCCTCCTTCCATTCGGCTTGGCCGAATAGGAGGGACTGCTCGCTTTCTGTTCGACTTGGTCAAATATGAGGGGGTAGCTCCCACCTCTACTCAGCTTGGTCGAATGGAAGGCAGAGGGTTCTCTTCTTTATTTAGCCGTGGCCCTACTCGTGTGGCCTACCTTTTCCTTCTTTTTCCTTTTCTTTTTGGTCCTCTCGGATTTTGAGCATTTCACTTGGTGTAGGCCATTGAATTTTGGCCAGCATCTTAAGGCAACTTCAGTACTTATATACGTGTCTTGTTTCTAAGTCATTTCTCACTTCCATTCATGTGCCCTGCCCAATTTATAGAGGGAGAGTTAGAGAGAGAAACTTTGTAAGAGGAATTTTCGCATCTCACCTATCACCGAAGTATCAATCCTTCCCTTCTTCCTTTGTCATTCTTTTATCATAGCCATGTCTTCATTCCCTTATTCACTAGGTTCATCCTCTAGCCCCTCATCAGGCTTTAGAGAGGATAGACTTATTTATAACTTCGTTGAACCACGCCCAACCTCACCCCTTAAGAAGACATTGGTCTCAAGGAGGATTACCAACATCATTTTGAGTCGGACACTAGGCATTCCCGGAGTTCGTCTACTATGATTCCATTGCGAAATTTCCTTTTTACCAACCCAAAATTTCTTAAAGAGAGCTCTAGTTGTTCGCTATCCCTTGACTTCTACTCTTCGGGTAGACTTGTATCATATATATGGGAGGCATCCATATCTAACTCGCTTTCTGTGCAGTTTGCTAGTGTTGGCATGCCGCCCACAAATGTAGTTGAAGAGTCGGAGCAGGATCTAGGCTTTTCTAGTGGCCCTGCCAGGGTCGACCCGGAGGATGGACCCAAGTCCCATTGTATCAACCCATCCTTCCGCGATGAGCTTAAGAAAATCATCTGTTTTTAGGTGAAGCTTTCTTTTCAATGCAACTATAGGGTGATCACTCTATCACATACAAACACCATAGATAACCCCCTCCAGGATGCATAGTCATGTACCTAGAAGCCCTATAGTACGACCTTTGGTTCCCCCTCTATGAGAATGTCATCAAAAGCCTCCAAACATATGATATTGCGGTTGCCTAACTTGTCTCCAATGTCTGGGCATCTGTTTATCATTTATTGCTATGTGAAAGTACAAGCGTCTTGAGTGCACAACCTTGGGCTTCACATATGTACGGGTCATCCAATGCAACAATTAACGTGTAGAGGGAAGGGTTGGTATCAGATGATCAGCTAAGCTGACTTCAAATTTGCCCTAGACAAGCCTTCCTTTATCCATGAGTGGAAGTATAGGTTTGTGTATGTAAAGAAGGCAAACGGGCAATGGACCATCCCAATTTGGAATAGATGAGGCTCAAACAAAACTGGAATAAGCCTTGCACCACCCCGGGGGGAGAAGGAGATGGCTCCCTTAAAATACTTATGGCTTGTCGGTGCCGTTCGTCGCTAATATGGGAAAGCCATAAAGGTTTTGCTTAATTGGCTCCCTCATCGGGTGCTATTCAATTACAGATGTTTTCTTTGTACCAGTAGGCTTAGTTCAGCTATCCGTTGCACTAACTTGATTATCGCTTTGTTGATTTGATCTCCATTTTTGTTCACTAACCTTACTCATTTGGACTTTGCATGTTGCAGATGAAGCGATTGACATATTGCTCAAAAGAAAGGGAAAGTTGATGAAGAAAGAGAGGAGACACCTTGACGATGCGAGACGAGATAAACAGGTCAGTGAACATGTTATCTAGGAGGTCCAGGATCTTTCTCCAATATGTTCTTTTTCTCGGCCATGCAAGCTCAGCCTCACCAAGCATGTCCTTCCCCTGAAGTGTATTTCTACCCCACATAACATGGTTATTGCATTGGAATCGTAGACCAAGAGTCAAGTGCTGGAACGCATGAAGACTCCGATACGCCCTGAGTGAGTGGAATGGGTGTTTTCTAAGCCCATCGACGCTCCGAACCATGGGGGAATGAGCAGCGGCCCCCTCAAGTCTTCCTCTTACTAAGAACAGGAGACCACCTCTGTGAGTCCCCACCCTTCCTGACTCAGCTGACCATCACCCTTGTAAGGGCCAGTGCTCCTTCTTTTCAACTAACTATGAGGGGAATGTAACATTACTCTAGGAGGTTGCCCAAGAGTAGGAGCTTACCCTAGCTTCAGGCTCGGAATAGGTTCCCAGCACTTTAGAAGCCACTTAGGTCTACTTCATGGATGTATGAGTCTTTACTGGTTGCAACTTATTTTTCCTCTCATGTTTCATCATAACCTTTTCATTCCTTCATTTCAGGGTGTAGTTCATGCTTTTTCAGTCCTTTGTTCAGTTACTTCTCAGCACGTCATAAAGACCGAGCTTAACTTAGGAAATAGACAAGACATTATAAGAAGGAGATAGGATCCCTCAAGCATAGAATCCAGGTTGAAAGGAGCAAGAATCGGGAGCTAGAGCACATGTTGAAGTAGCTGGAGTGCAATTTCAAAAGCGGGAAGGCTTTGATGGAGAGGTAAGTCTACCAAGCTTAGCTTGATGTCGCCAACATCTCCTATGAGAAGGGGCAGGAGGCCATCATGGACCTGATAACCCGACCTACCCAAGTGTACGATAGGGGCAAAAGCTTGGTATGCCTGACTGGGGGATTATCTTGAAGTTGGCTGTTGTGATCAAGATGAAGGATGCTAATGCCCATGCTCAGAGGAAGGACGAGGCACGTCAGGAGGTCACTTGCTGTCACTTAGGTACAGCCTCCACCGCCCATCTGTCCTCCCTTGAGTATGCCTCGAAAGATCCACTTGAGCATGATGTTGAGGAGACTCATGCTTGTGGTGAGGGTGCGGGAGATGTACTACTGATTATGTGCAGACTTGACTTCCCCTTTTCCCTACTTCACTGTTCTCTAGGCTTCCAGATGCTGCTTCTGTGAGCAAGCAGTTTTTGCCTTGTCCTTTGAGTTGGAGTTGTATAAACATCTTTATTTCTTGGTTTATATGTTCGAAACTTATGTGGGCGTATAATGCACTTTATCTTATTTGTGTGTATGACATTTCTCATGTTTAGATGCTTTGCTTTACAATATGTTATTGCATTTTCTATCATTGCTATATGTTGACATCATACATTGACTTATTTACGATTTTTATCGATTTAAGGCATCCCCTCCCCCCTCCCTGAGGGGCTAAAGGGGATTTGGCCCTGTCCCTATAGAGAGGGTACTGTTAGCTAAGCACACCTTTGCCGTGCACCTGCCCCTTAGCCTCTGGGGGCTAAAGGTGTAATAGGGTAAGATATTGCTTTACGTTTGTATGAGGGGTTCGAACACCAGTCGAAGAAACTTATTCTTGCATCAACATGCAGCTCAACCAAGCTATTGTGTTTGGTTAGACCCCTTCTTTGAGGAGGTAGGATGAGTTTGGTTGTAAGGCTGGTGACATATCGTTCCCATTGTCTACCATGAGATTTATAGGTTAAGTTCATATACCAGCCAAACAAGCCAATTCTTGCTTCAGTGTATCATTTAACGAAGCTGTCGCGCTTAGTTAGATCCCTTCTTTGAGGGGTAGGGCGAGTTCAATTATAAGGCTGATGTCCTATCGTTCCCATTGCCTACCATGACATTCATGAGGTAAGTTCGGACACTAGCGGAATGAGCTGATCTTTGTATAAGTGTATCGTTACGGAACGAGCTGATGTTTGTATAAGTGTATCGTTTATGTTAACTATCACGCTTGGTTAGACCCTTCCCTTTAGGGGGTAAGACGAGTTCGGTTGTAAAGTCGGCATTCTATCGTTCCTATTGCCTGCCACTGCATCCATTGGTTAAGTTCGGACACCATCCGACCAAGCTGATCCTTGCCTCCGCATTTGGATTGGTCATTAAGTTTATATCATTTCATTGGACCTACTGTCTTGCCCTAAGCCCTTATGCATCCAAACTTGATGACAATTAAATAAAAACACATTTCAGGAAACAGTTTTGGGCAAAGCATACTTCCTCAGAAGCCACTTGGGAAACTGAGGAAGAAATGAAAGCCAGGTATCCACATCTATTTGAGACAACCTTGCATGTTTTGGCAAAGTTCATAAGTTTCGAGGACGAAACTCTTTAAGAGGGGAAGGCTGTAATAGCCTGACCCTAAATCATATTTATTTATTTAGTTAATCTATGTTATTAATTTTTCACATTTATTTATCTCACTTAATCATCCCGGTTGGGAGAATTAATTTTGGGCCCCACTTTACAATTTGGATTTCATTTACCATAACAATTTCGGGTGAATCGATATTAGGTCCTAATAAATAACATTAGGTGATAAATTATTTTTCATAATGTCTCAAAAATTTAATTTTTAACCATGCAAAAATTTGGACCCGAATTGTGGCCCGATTCATTTGGGCTCAACTTGGCCCCAAAATTTTGGTGTAATTAAATTAAGCTAATCACTATCTTTTGCACTAATTTTGATTAGAAAAAAGCTACTTTATTTATTATTTAAATCAGCCAATTTGTAAGATAAGATCAAAGAAAAAAATATCCAGGCAAGTAAACACCAATTTCCCCTCTTCCTCTCTTCCTCCTCACCCACGGCCACCCCCTGCTGCCGCCAATTGCTGCTGTTGCCGCCGACCACCAGCCCCACTACCCAGCACCACTAGCCATCACTCACCTCCCTCACAACCACCAAACACCACTGACACCTCTCTTTTTCAAGCTTGCAGTGAGGTAAGCTCTAACTTGATCTTGACTTATTTTTGATTTTAATGATCGCTTTAGTGATGATTTATGGTCCCATAGATCAAAATGAGTGCTAGCATGCAACTTTTATTATGTTTAGTGGAGAAATTGAATAGTTAAGCTTCGATTTGATCAATGGAACTTGAATTAAGAAAGTTTGAATTTGAGTTGATCTATGATCTTTGGTATACAAATGAATTTAAAAGTTGTGAGTGATCTTTTTTTTTAATTTTATTATGATGGTTAGATGTAAGTTTGAGTTGGGCATAATCTAGGGTTTCAAGATCATGCATGATTAAGTTGGATTTTTGAATCAAGTATGTGCACTTGAAAAGATTTAGGTACAGTTTAAAGGTTGGATGTGTATTGACTTAAAAGGATGATGTTATATGAGTTTTATCAGAATTAGTGGATTATGAAAAATTCCATAAGTGGGCAAAAGAGCTTGTTTGAATTATTAATGCAAGCAAGTGGGTTTTTGGAAGCATTTTGAGTGTTATATCAATACAAAGGGGCATTTAGAGCTGTGAACAGACCCGAAATAGGGGTCCATTTTACGAATAAACTGGTAATGATTGATCCATTAAAAAATTATGGTCTTTGGTGGGTAAATAGATCCATGCGTTATCTCTCAAATTGATTTTGAATCACTTCATTCCGAGTTTTGTGGAAAACCTTATGACCGTTTTGCTAAGACTGCACAGGACAAATCTGTGCTGTGCGCAGTTGTGTTTCAGCTCAATTTTAGTGGCCATGTTGTGGTAATTAGGTTTTGCACTATTAATAAAAGTGTTAAGGACTTCCTAAGCTTTTCATATTGGGGTTTTATAACTCAATTGGAGGTCAGGGATGAAAGATATAGATTTTCTAAAGTTGACCCTCAAACGGTAATATGAGGCAATAAAGAAATCATGGTATTTTGAACTATTATCCAGAGTTTCTATATGATTATGGCATTGCAAAGAAATTACAAAGTTTTCAACAACTTTGATTATGTATAGAAGCTCACATAGCTTGGAAAACTGAACTACATGGGCATGAGAATGAAGGTTGAGAAGTGGGGAGAGTAATGACTTAAGATCGAGGTCTATCGGGCCAAGTTAAGGTTATATGAGCTTCCATGAACCTCACAATACTTCTTTTGGTATTAAACCTTCTATTATTTATTTCAGAAACATCAAAAACCCATATTTCATTTATATCCATTAAAGCCTTTTCATTATTATCTCAATTATTTCATTTTGTTCTATTTTGCTCAAACTTGTTTCACTCGTGTTCAATGACCCTAACTTATTTGGTTTTCAAATCATTTTAGTGTAAGTTATCTTGTATTGAATTGTTTGAATCATGGATGCCCTTTTTATTGATCAATTTCCATAAAGTTATAAATTATAGGAGTAAAAGTTGTTTACTAACTGCATTTACCTATAACTACATTTCTTAAGCAGAAACGGGGCTTAGTCTATCGTTTTCCATTGTGCCTAAGTGTTATCAAGTGATATTGCATTTTAAAGACTTCAGGTACTTTCATTGCCTGTATCTTTGGAAATTAGAACGTATTTATCAAAATTATAATATTTTGGTAAGTACATCAATGAATTAGTTAAATCAGTGATTTGTCACATAATTAGTGACCCCATCAGTTATTAGTTATAGGGCATTGCCCTTTAGTTACCCGCGCAGCTTCAGGTCAGGTCCCCGATTGGCTTGACAGGTGTACACCTATCCATAGATCGTAACAGTATCGAGGGGTTCACTATAAGATAATAACTAGTAATTGCAGTTTGCATTCATCTCATTCATTGTTTTAACTTAAAATGAATTGCAAAGAGGGTGCTCAACTAATTTATGCAGAGATCTTTTAACAATACAGAAATGTACGTACTGAGCTTCCGCTCACAGTTCAAAATATGTTTCATATTTTGTTTTAGGCAAATGCTCAGTGATTCGCCCTTATGCTAGGAAACCAGCTGAAGAAAACAAGTTGAGCAAGGGAATCTGGATGGATCAAGAGTGACATAGTGCATGCATATTTTGAAGCTGTGTTTTGAAATTTTCAGTGGATGGAGGTGTAGATTATGAGGTGAATTACTTTATTATAGTGTACAAACCATATTTGGGATTAACAATTAATTGTACATGGTTTGATAATGTGTGAATGTGTGTGGTTGAAGCTATACCTAACTATGTTATTTCTAGTATACATACTTTAGGTCGAGTCCTTTTGGACGGCGGTAACGTTCCTATCATCGAGTTTATTAGTCCTAATTTAAGGGTTTATTAAGGAGAATGCATATAGTGAAACATGTTTAACTTGGGAGCGTTATATTGGAAGTTTTGAATGTGATTGACTTGTTTTTCCAAATTATTTATCACATTATGAAATACCACAAAGAGAAGTACTCTTTAAAGAAGTCATATTCTTTAACAGAGCAGACATATTGGAGACTCAACTGTGTAAATGGCTTGATTCGTGAGAGTGATAAGAGATGCATTGACCATCTTAGAGTAGATAGACACACTTTGTTTAGTCTCTGTAGCATGCTAAGAACCATAGGGAGATTAGATGATAGCAAATATGTGTCATTGGAAGAGCAAGTGGCTTTGTTTCTTAATACTCTTGCGCATCACACAAAGAATCAGATTGTTCATGATACATTTAAAAGTTCAGGGTGGATTGTCAATGAGCATTTTAATAAGGTTTTGAAGGGTGTTATAAGATTGCAAAATGTACTGCTCAAGAAACCGGAGCCTATTGAAGAGAACTCTAGAGATGAGCAATGGAAATGGTTCAAGGTATAAACTATGCCTAGCAATGCTTTGACAATTGTTTTCATATGAAATTCTTGATTTAGTTATGTTGTCTTGGGTCTTAGAATTGCATTGGGGCTTTGGATGGAACATATATCAAGATGCGTGTGCCAGAAGTGGATAAGGCTAGATATCGAAATCGTAAGGGTGAAATAGCCATGAACTTGTAGCCGCATACTCAAAGGCATGCAATATATATATATGTTCTAGCAGGCTGGGAAGGATCTGCAGCCGGTAGTAAAGTTCTTCGGGATACGGTAAGTCAAAGACATGGGCTAAGAATCCTACATGGTAAGAAAATAGTTGCTTAGAATAGTCTCTGGGTTTTTAAAAATACGCTAGGAGTTAATATCTTGGCCTTTTCATATGTTTTAGGGCAATACTTCCTTATGGATGTGGGTTTTATGAATTGCGACGGCTTGCTCCTTATAGGGGACAATGGTATCATCTGAATGAATGGCGAAGTGGTTACCAGCCAACAACTCCGGAAGAGTTGTTTAATATGAAGCATTCATCCGCTAGAAATATAATAGAGAGATGTTTTGGTGTGTTGAAGATGCATTGGGCTATTCTTAGAAGTCCTCCATTCTATCCTGTTCGCACGGTGAATAAAATTGTCATGGCTTGTTGCTTACTTCATAATCTTATTAGAAGAGAGATGGACATAGATCCTATGGAGGAATATTACAATATGAGTGGATCAAGGTGACAAAGGAGAGATGAAGAGCATATAGACACCATTGAATCTTCTGACGAATGGAGAGTGAAGCATGACCAATTGGCCAGAGAGATGTTTGATAGCTGGCGAGCAAGCAGGAGACAAAGATGATTTGTTGCTTACTAGTTTTGTTAGCCAAAGAGATGTTTGATAGTTTAGACACTCTGTTAGCTGAAAATTCTTACTTCATTTAGCTATTGTAGTCTGTGTTCTGTCCTCTATGTTCTGTCCTCTGTTGATGTTCTGTAATCAACTACATACATCCTGTATTTTGTGTTCTGTGTTCTGCTTTAAAAATAGGAATTATTTGATGTTCTACAATCAACTACTACTGCTATTCTGTCCTATGCTGGTCCGTCCTCTATTGTTCTGTCCTCTGCTATTGTGTTCAAAATGGTTGCTATTCTGTCTTCTTATTGACAGATTGATATCTGCTACCATTCATATGATGGCTTCACCAAAAGATTGTGGCCCGGGGAAAAATAAAAGAAAATGAAAGAAAGAAGAAGAAGATGCACTCATTAAAGTTCTTAAAGATCTTGCGAATAGGGGCAAATCATTCAAAGCTGATAATGGGTTTAAACCAGGGTTTTTAAATATTATTGCTGAAAAACTTAAGGCCAAATTGCCCGAATCAAATCTAAAAGCTCAGCTACATGTGCAATCTCGACTTTGACACTTCAACGACATATATAATGTTCTACATGACATGGTAGTTAGAAGCTGCACAAGTAGATTTGGATGAGACCTAGAAACAAAGTCAGAGGTGGTCGAGAAAGAAGTTTAGAAAGCTTATGTGAAGGTAAGCTTTAATTGTTGCTTAATTCAGTGTGCTGTGCAAGTCGTGCTTAATTTTTGCTTAATTCAGTATGTTGTGCAAGGCTTGCTTAATTGTTACTTGAATGTAAGGAATCAGATCTATGGGTCTGCTTGTGGAATATATTGGCATAATTGTTTTTCAGCTTGTCGTGTAATTGCATATGTGGTATAATTGCTGTACAAGTTTGGAATTGAATATATTAGAGTTGCTGCACAAGCTGATAATCAAAGTTACTATGCAAGTTGAATATATTAGATTTACTGCATATATTAGAGTAGCTGTGCAAGTTGAATATATTAGAGTTGTTGCTTATGTGGTTGTAATCACAAATTGTAAGATTGAATTTCTATATTGATTTGAATGAATGGGTATAGTCTCTATGAATACAATGATACTCTGATTATATCTCCTTTTTGGATGGATTTTTCATCCTTTGAATCAAGGGGGAGGGTCCTATTCATAGAAAAGCCTCCCCTCCCCCTTAAAGTCAAGATGGGCCTTAACTTGGATTTTGGGCCTGGGCCTTTCAATTAGGCCTCACTCTGGATTGCTTTGACTTTCATTTGCTTTTACTTTGACTTTCACTTTGACTTGGGAGTTTCCCTGGTTTGGGCCGAGCATTGACTTGGAAGTCGCCTCGAGCTTTGATCGGACGTTGACTTGAGAGCCATTTGACGTTTGACTTGGGAGTCGATTTAGGCCTTGACCTTTGACTTAGTAGTCAACTTAAGCTTTGACCTTTGAATTTGACTTTGACCTGATTTCGATCGTGCCTTGACTTGGACGTCGTTCGGGCTTGAGGTTGTGACTTGACTTGATAGTCGTCTTGAGCCTCGATTTGGGCATTAACTGAGCTTTGGCTTGGGAAATCATTTGAGCTTCGTCTTAGGCTTGACTTGAGAGTCATTTGGGCTTGGCTTGTGAGTCTTTTGAGCCTAATTAAATTAATTAAAAGGATTGGCCTGGATAATTAATTTTATTTTATTTTGGTATGGCACGAATAAATTTTTAGTGACTACAAATTACCCTCTTGAGATAAGGTAACATATGAGACTTTTTATTATTTGAACGTGGCTGTTATCTCGACTCCCTTTTGTAATATATATAATTTGTTTCCAATGAATAATTTCAACATATTTTTGTTGATTTTGTATGAAAATTTGAACAAATGCGCACACATTTTTTTTTTATTTGACAAATGAAACACATTTTTTGAACACATGAAACACATTTTCTTTTTTTAAGTACAAAGCATTGGGGTATAGGGATTGGATCAAGTAGGAATGACAAAAGACCCAATGTCAGCAAAGCTTCCCTTGCTTCAGCTTTTCTTTTTCTTTGTTTCTTGTGTAGGCCTGGCCCAAATGGCCTCTTCTTCTCGAGCGGGCCAGCCCATCTCAGCTTCCCCCCCTTTTTTGTTTTCTTTCTTTTGCTTGTGAGCTGTCCCAGATTTCGGCTCCCTCTTTCCTTCCCCTTCTTTTTTTTAGACCCAGCCCAGTTAGTTTCATTTCACTTAAAACCCACGTGAGTAGCATGTGACCCCGGTTGCCTTTTCCCTTCTCCTTTTCGATTTGGCTGGGCTGGCCTGGAAGCTTCTTCTTTCCTTTTTTTTTGTTTGACGCGTGGGCCTGGGCTGCTCTTTTGATTCATTTTTATTTTGGTTAATTAACACGCCTCACTCACATGATCTACTGCTCTGTTGCCCTTTCTTCTTTCTTCAGTCAGCACAGCTAGCAACCCGAGCACACAGCCCCCATCCTGCTGCCACGCTACTGTTCATGATGGGTACCTTCCCTAAAGGCTCAATCTTTACATACCATTTTTTGATTCTCATAAAGGTATCAACTTTCCGAATCATCTTCCATCTTCTTTTCATCCATCACTTGACTAAAGTACCATGCTTTCTCCTTCTCCTTCCCAGCTGCAATAGAGACCGAGAATCCTTCTCTGCTGCTACTACTGTTTGATCCCTCACACTCGACCTTTGGCAAGCCTTATATGCTGCCCAACTCCATCAAAGCCCCTAGCTCAGACCTGTATTTATGGCTAATTTAAGGTATCAACTTTCCACTTTTTTCTCCTTTCGATATTATATATATATATACGCACACACACACACACACACACACACACACATATATATATATATATATATATATATATATATATATATATATATATATATATATGTATGTGTGTGTGCGTATATATATATATATATATATATATGTACACACACACACACGCACATACATACATACATATATCCCAATCTTTGAAATTTGAAACTTGTGCTTGTTTAACTGTATGAAAAATAAAGCCTTTACGGGTTAAAGCCTTTTTCTTTGCACATATTATATCTCCCCATTTCCTGTGAGAGCGGAACCGTGGATACTCCCCCATGCCTATCGCTCATCCCTGATCCTTTGCATTCTTTCTTTCATGACACGTACTGTTCATGCATTCCCTTGTTTTCTGCATTTTTGTTTTTAGGTTTTGTTGAATGAAGCTCTGTTTTACTTGTGAATCTAACCAATGAGGGCAAATAATTAGCCTTGTACTGTCCATGCGATTTTGTGAAATAATGGGCAGGAGAATTAGGAGAATTAGGCTGTAAATGGGATTCATGGGTTTTGAAGAATGAGGTTCTTTTCTTTTGAGAATTTGGGTTTGCTTTGATTTGGAGTTTTGATAATGGATATGAGATTGGTTTGATGCTGAATCTTTCTCTTGGATTGTGATAAACATTGATGTGTGCCCCCATGATCAAAGTTTGTGGGCTTTGTTCAAACAGAAATTGATTTTTTTGTTTGATGCTTGCACGAATATTCAAAGTTTGTGGGTTTGGTGGACATGGTGTTTGTGATCTTCCAAATGTTGTTGGAAAATTTGGCATGGATCCCACCCGGGGCCGCTGGGTGTGTTTTTTTTTTTTTTTTAACTTCTTGTTGTCAGTCCCTTTTTTTTGCATGATCAAATTCTTTTTTTTCTCGATGCTCATTGAGTCATGGGTTGCTCGTAACTTTGCCTTTTATTGAAATTTGCAATGATGTGCTTTGAAGAGCTTGCCATTTTTTTGAATGACCATGAGCAATAAAGGTGGTAGCTTTGGCTGAAATAAATCCCAAGGAAGCCACTTTATTAGACCGAAAAGTTTTCTCATGCCTACTTACGCCATCTTAATGTCACATTCATTTATTGTCACATTCTCATATTGCAACATGATGCTTATTTGTTGAACGGTGGCATTCTTTATCGCTTGTGGCTGTTTTTTTTTTTTTTTGTATGCCAAGTCCTATTTTTTGTTGCATTTATATTGTTGCTTATGCAAGTCGTGAAGCCATTTGGAGACCACTTGTGAAATGGTGCACCGCTAGGCCTTTGGTGCCTAGAATAGATGCCTACATGCTTGAAAGTGGCATGAGGAGTTGAAGAACTACTTGCGAAATGATTCGCCGCTAGGCCTTTGGTGCCTAGAATGGATACCTATATGCATGAAAGTGATACGAAGACTTGAAGAACCACTTACGATACGGTTCGCCGCTAGGCCTTTGGTGCTTGGAATGGATACCTATACGCACAAAAATGATATGAAGACTTGAAGAACCACTTGAGAAATGGTTCGCCGCTAGGCCTTTGGTACCTGGAACGGATACCTATACGCATGAAAGTGGTATGAAGACTTGAAAAACCACTTGTGAAACAGTTTGCTGCAAGGCGTTGGGTGCCTGGAATGGATACTTACATGCACGAAAGTGGTATGAAGACTTAAATATCCACCTGCAAAACGGTTCGCTGCTAGACCTTTTGGTGCCTGGAATGGATACCTACACGTATGAAAGTGGTATGAAGGCTTGAAGAACCACTTGCGAAATGGTTTGCCGCTAGGCCTTTTGGTGCCTAGAACGGAAACTTACACGCCTGAAAGTGGTATAAGTCGCGAGGAGTAGCTTGGCGGCAGAAAGGTTATGTCTTTGATTGCTGTTCATTCATGCCCCTTTTTTTATTTGTGTGATGTGCTTGACTTCACTTGGTAATTTGATGGCCAAGCTGCATATGTACTTATGGGCACTTGCAATTCCCAATAAGATCAAGTCATCACGTAGTTCAACAAAGCATTCTTTTTTCATTTGTTTTGCTGTTCACAGTTTATACTCTTGCAAGCCAGGAGCAATACAACAATTTTGGTTTGAGTGAACAGTTTAGGCTCTTGTTCATGAGTCATCTTTTTTGAATGTGTGAATAGTTTAGTCTCTTGTTCGGGAGCGGACTTTTTTTTTTATGAACTTTGAGCGTGTTTTTTTTTTTTTTTTAATGAACAATTTAAGCTCTTGTTCAGGAGCAGATTTAGCATTTCCTTAAGGGAAGTCACTGATATCTTGGCTTGCGGCGCAACTGGTAGAAGCTTGCTCGTTAGTTCTTTCTTTTGAACTGACCCAAGCCCCACCTTTAGTGAGTTATCCATCTTCACATCCAAAGTGGAACCATGCTTTATACGTGAAGGAATTGAAGTTTGGATTTCATTTAGTTCGCTAAAGCGGCTGAACACTAAATCTTGGGAAGGTGGTGAGCTTGATGACGTATCGCTTCTTCAACCTATGGAAAACAGAAGGTTTTGGGGTTTTTCCCTTTCCCAACCTGCAACCTGTTGAACACCGACATCTTGAAATTGGTTTTAGCATTTACACCCTCATCATTATCAACCTCCCCGGCTATGACATGGTTAGTTTCCGTTGTTTCATCCAAATCTAAAATGACTCTTCCTTCCCTAGCCAGTTGCATGATGCGCTCATTGAGTGTGACGCACTTTTCAAGAGGGTGGCTAATGATTCTATGGTACGGACAGTACTTGGGGTCGACGGTCCTCCCAGCTTCCTTTAGACGCTATGGTTCGGACAATTCGATGACGCCCTTTTCGAGCAAGTCATCTAGCATGCTTGATAAATTTGAGTCAGGAAATGGATACTTCTTTTCCTGAAGCTCTTTTAGTGTGGGACATTTCTTTCTCGTAACCTTGAACGACGAGCTATTCTTGCCCCCTAGTTTTAGCTCTCTCGTAGTGCGAATTGGCTGCCTTGTAGAGGTGGACATTGCTTCTTTGGTCGCGCACTTAGAAAAGTTAATGTTCTTCTCGAATTCAACTTTATCCTTTCTTGATTCAGTAGAATAGAAGGAGGCACCGTGGCAGTTAGCTCTCGTCACCTCCATGTCATGCGCCTTGGTCACCAATTCTTGAAAAGTCCTAGGTTTGCTCATTTGTAGGACGTACAGCAAGTCCCAATACATGCCTTGGGTGCACATTTCAACGACAGAAGCTTCAGACAACCGATCCTTGCACTCGAGGCTAAGTGCGCGCTAGCGGTTGATGTAGTCAAGAACTGACTCGTCCTTCCATTGTTTTGTGTTTATTAGCTCAGTTATGCCGATAATGCGCTGAGTGCTGTAGAACCTGTTAAGGAACTTTTGCTCCATTTGCTCCCAGCTGTCAATGGAGTCAGGCTCTAAGTCAGCATACCAGTTAAAGGTAATACCTTTCAATGTCCCGACGAACTGTTTCACCATAAGGTCGTCGTCAGTCCCAGCATTGTTGCATGTCTCAATGAAGTGCGTGACGTGCTATTTTGGATTGCCTTTCCCATTGAATTGTTGGAAATTAGGTGGCTGATAACCGTGAGGTATGTGAAGAGCATCAACCCTCTTGGTGTAAAGCTTGGTGTATAGATGAGTTCTACGCGAACCTTCACCTAGCTGCGCCTTAACAACATTTGCTATCAAGTTTTGGATTTACTCAATGGTCATTGATCCAGAGGACTTGACATGTTTAGGGATAGTGCCTTTCTTTAACTGCTTCTCGTTGTCAGAGGTTTCAGTGTGGATGGACACTTTTTCTGAGTCCTCACTTTCTGAGTCTCTTGTAGAAGATTGAGCTGGCCATTTTTCTAACTTCCTGGTTAGCTTAACAATCTTTTCTTTTTGAAGCTTGATGCGCGCTTACTTTTCTTCGTTCTCCCTGGTGAGTTTTTCTAGGATGGCCTTCACGTTAGGCATTTCCTCTTCCAGGGTGGTGGTGCCTGTCATCATGGCTGGCATGACAACGGTTTTGGACGACTCAGCTTCAGTCTCTGACATGTGCGCCCCCTTTGGTGAAGGCAAAGAAGAGTTACTGCTGTAGTAGTCTTCAACCTCGCAGACTAGAGATTGAAGGCGGAGGTTTTGAATTTCATTCATCTAAGATGATACCTTGTGTTGCGTCTTCGAGTCTTGGAGTTTGGATGGCGGCGCAGTCGGCCTAGCAGTAGTCGGCAGAGCAACTTTTGCCATACTCCTGTTCTTTATTGTGTGAGTGCACTTGTTAGAAGTGACGCTCGCTTCACAGGATCTAAAAGAGAAAGATCTCGTGTTCTTCTTCTTCGAAGCTTACGCGGCAACGTTCTTTGTAGCCATGTCTTCGTTGAAGATGATGTTCTTGTGACTTGAAAGTCTTAATCTTTTAGGAGAAAGAGATGAGAGGTAGAGATGTCTCACCGAGCATGCCAAATTTGTAATGGCAAATTACAAAATTGAATTTTTATATTAATTTGAATGAATGAGGACAATATCTATGAATACAATGATCCTCTGATTCTATCTCCTTTTTGGATGGATTTTCTAACCTTTGAATTAAGGGGGAGGGTCCTATCTATAGAAAAGCCTCCCCCTCCCCCTTGAAAGTCAAGATGGGGGGGTTTTGAGCCTGGGCCTTTTAATTAGGCCTCGCCCGGGATTGCTTTGACTTTTATTTACTTTGACTTTGACTTTCACTTTGACTTGAGAGTCTCCCGGGCTTGGGTCGAGCATTGACTGGGAAATTATCTCGAGCTTTGACCGGACGTTGATTTAAGAGCCGTTTGACGTTTGACTTGGGAGTCGATTTAGGTCTTGACCTTTGACTTGGTAGTCAACTTAGGATTTGACCTTTGAGTTTGACTTTGACCTGGTTTCGATCGCACCTTGACTTGGACGTCGTTTGGGTTTGAGGTCGTAACTTAATTTGATAGTCGTCTTGAGCGTCGATTTGGGCTTTGACTGAGCCTTGACTTGGGAAATCATTTAAGCTTTGTCTTGGGCCTGACTTGAGAATCATTTGGGCCTGACTTGTGAGTCTTTTGGGCCTGATTAAATTAATTAACAGGGTTGGCCCAGATAATTAATTTAATTTTACTTTGGTACAGTACGAATAAATTTTTAGTGCCTACAGTGGTATAATCAGAGTTGTGGCATAAGCTGACAATCTACTTGTGGTATAATTGCATATATCTAGCTTGTTTTTGGCTGTGAAATTGAATATATTCAGTCTGGCAGTTCTGAGTCTTGCTTGGGGACTGCTTATTCTTGTTGGTTATATAGTTATATGTTAAATCTGATGCTACTCAATAGTTTAATTAGGTTCATCTGCTGATATAACTCTTGTTCTAACTGGATATTATTTGTCTCTTCATTATCATCAGATAATATATCTTTCTTGTCCACTATTGTGCTCATACTTTTGTTTAATTCTTCCAGATTTTGTTCTTTATCAAACATATTTTGTAATTCTTTAAGATTATACTACTTATACTCCATCCTCTTCTTCTTTTTTTGCCTTTATGACCAATTTTTCAGCTGATTTCTCACCTACTTTTTTTTTTGAATTTTTATATCATGCAAAAGAAATGAATTTTTATTTTTTGGATTTGGAAAGGATATTTATGTTGAAATGGAGTATTGATACTTAAAGTTGATTTTTAACTGTGTTTGATTTCGTTCACTAAAGAAAGATGGATTATAGATAATTGCTTCTTAATCTCCTTAACTTCAGTCTTAATTTTTGCTAATTGAGCTTTTGATTATAAACTATATTAGTGATATAGTTTAATTGAGTTCCTTCTAGTGAGTGAACAATATATCAATAATTAGGCGCAGGGCAATTAGGTGATGATTCAAGCACTGAACATAATTAATTAACTTAATTAATCATTAATTATCTTAATTATCTTAATTATTTTGGTCACATGGCTCTGATACTATTTGAAAGAGAACTTCGAGTAATACCTATAAGCATAAGATCACATGTAGAAAATTAAATTCTTTAAAAGTAAGTTTTTAAGGCTTGTGGTTAAAAATGAAAATTTTAAAAACTTAGGGTACTTTCTGCAATTTAAAAAGTTGATTTGGTCAAGTTTGGTTCAAAAAGTTATTTACACCAAAGTTGAACGGACCAGAAAATTATTTCTAAAGTTGTGGGTTCAGAAAATTATTTACCCCAAACCTTAGGGTTCGAATTAGAGTTTATCCTAGAATCATGAAACAAAAATCAATTAGACAACAAAGTACAAAACTTGTTTCAAAATAATTAATTTAGCGTGGTTTCAAATAGATTTGCTAAGTATATAAAAACTACTCACATATATTCAAAATTATAAAGCATAAAATATCCAAGCAATTTATGTCTAATAACGAGCTAAACTAAAATAAAGCAAAATAAAAAATAAAACTATAATTATACTATAAATATGGTGAAGATGATGATGGCCTGGGAGGATGTAGGCGTGATGAAGTTGGTGCATGAGGATGATATGATGATGATGGATGGTGATGTTGGCGTGAAGGTGTTCTTTTTGGTGGTGAAGAGATAATTAGGAGAAGGCGGGGTGTTGATTATGATGAGAGTTGGTCATGAGGTACTAGGGATTGATGGGGCTGGCGAGAAGATTGTATATGATGGAGGCATGAAGTATTGGGGGAGATAAGGTAATGTGGTGATGAGCTGAGGACGGCGACAAAATTGCAACGGGGAACAGGTAGTGCTAGGAGAATTTGAATTTATAGTATGAATAATGTTATTAGGGTTTTTGTAGGATGTAGTCTCTTCTAAGTCTTCCAATTTCTCTTCAATAAGGAGTAATAATTCTAGTCCAAATAAATTAGTATGAAAATTAATATTTTTCATAAATCATTATTTTCGGACGGACTTGATAAATCTTCTTTCAAAATCCTTCAATAAATAAAACCTGCGTTTCGACATCTTTTCATCTCTTCTTCACTGTATTAATCGTGAAACTAAAAAATAGATAAAATAAAGTAAATAAGACAAAATAATATATATATAACATAACCTAAATAATTATTCAAAGCATGCGTCAATTATGACTTAATAGGCACAGAAATGTGAAAGTCACTCCAATTCGAAAAATTTAAAGGATAAAATCCAGTCTGTACGAGATAAAAGTTTATAGGACTTAGATATCTAGCTCTCGCAATCGTACAAAATTTGACAAAAATATGTAATAAAAATTGATGAAAATGAAAGAAAAAATCACCATTAAACCCTAACTATTAACAACTGTGAGTACAAGATCAGAATGAGAGAAGGATCTTTGGCTGTTAAAGAAGAGTTTAAAGAAGATGATATAATTAGTATAACCAGTAAAATGGGTAGAATGAGTTTTGAGTCAACAAGACACAGTATAGATCGAAGTATGAGTTTATATAGAGAAATCAGTGAATACAAAACGAGGACTCTTAGTGAGCCCATTTATGAGAATGAATTAGTTGAAAATATGATCATGAAGATATGCTATGAAATCCAAATCGGAACTAGTCTCTATGTAATTTTACAATTTAGGGATAAGGTTACTACATCATACCCCTCCACACCTTACCTGATGGTGGGATTTTTAGGATATCTGATTTGGATTTGGATTTTAAGGATATAATATGTATAAATAATGTGGTTATATTGATTGTTCCTGTTCCATTTGTTTTAAAAAAAAAATTCTCTATTTTCAAAATTCATGTGGAAAAAAGTACAGAATCCTTAACAAGTAAAATAGCTGATAATAGCGTTTTGAGCCACAATGAAACCATAGAAGGATTATCCACAGAAATAGGACTCCCCAATGCATTATATAAGTTCTATGGGCTACTGATTGACCATTCTATGATGTTATTCTTAGAAATAATTGTCAAAGTCTATATTCTCCGATCACATAGACCATAAGCAAAAACATATTCACAATAAATAGTCACTTGATTCCTATTGATAAATTAAATAAATCATACACTCATCCCAATATTGAGTTTTTACGAAGCCACTGTGATGAGAAGATAATCCGTGCCCAATGTGAAGTAGCACTAACAATCTCACTACTAGAGTTATTTAATCAACAACTGATTGTTGAACAAGACCCTTATTATCTTCACAAAATGTTGATATAATTGATTGTATAATTATGAATTACTAATTTAATTATATACTGCGATTGCTATATGGAAGAATTGATTGGAGACATAGTGTGACTTAAGTAGTATGATATAGGCTTTCATGGAAAACGAACCATTTGTGTTGTGACTATATGTTCTTGTGGTGCTCTACTGGTTTTTTGACATTATCAAAATGTGTTTTCCTTGGAAAAATGCTAACCGACCATCTAATACGGCCCCAAGTGAGCCTTCTTATGATGAACAAATGAAAATTTAGACTGATGCAAATAGGTTGTCAAAGTGAGGTCACTTGTGTGGGTTTGGACTAGAAGGCGACAATTGTGTAAACTCTCTTGGTCGGTCTGTCACTCAAAATCGTTGTGAGGCTTATCTACTATATGACACTTGTTGCCACTTTATTTGAGGAAAATAAAAGGCAAAATGTTGAATTGGATGAGACTTTGAATTGACATGTAAGAAAAATGAAAGTTTGGCAAGTTAAAATGAAGAACAATCAAAGAAAGTTGATAGGTATCTAAAGCTAAGCAAAGATATGCACGCTCAATTGCTAGCATAGTACTCCCTTTTGAAGACCATCCATATTCCCACCTGGAATAGTGATAGATTTGTTGGGTAAGATTGAGGATGGTGATAAAGGAGAAAATTATACTAATGATGTTAATTAGAGTTTCACTTGTGTCCTCATGATAAATAGACTTATGCTCTTCTAATCTTTTACTATTGTCGCCTCTAATATTTCTAATTACTTACAGTGGTAATTTATATGCTTGGACGTATATTCTGGAACAATGCTGTGGCTTGACCTATTCATTACTTATATAATATATTTTATTATTGAGGATATATTTTGTTGCAAAAGGGTATGTACTATTGTCGAGGGACATGTAGTTTCATAGTATTTGATGTTATTTAAGAATCCTAAGTTCACAACAGTATATACTTCAATTTTGGGAAGTGTATGTGTTTTTGGGACGTTGAAAAGTTCTATATGTACTACTAGGTGTAATTTGAGATGTATACATTGTGTGATGGCACTACAATAGAAGGATCATTTGTTTATATGGTGGAAAATTTCCTATTGAATTTCCTCTTGTAAAATTTTCACCTTGTGTAGTAATATAGTAGGAAAATTCTCACTATATTTACTGCGGTGGGAAATTTCTCATTGCACTTATTATAGTGGGAAATTTTCCCATTGAATTATGCCTAGTGATCTCATAGGAGGAGGTACCGTGGTAATTAGTGAGCAATTTTCCCGCTGAAGGTGCAAAAAGTGGGAAACTGGAATTGCCTCTTTTGCCTTTTTGTAGTGTCTTTAGTAATAAAAACCAATGGAACGATTGCATTTGCCCACTGAAATATTCCTTTTGGACAGAATTTGCAGTGCAAAAATGGTGAATTTTTGGTAGAAAGAAGTAAACACGGAGTTAGAATTCAGATTAAATGCGGAGTTAGAATTCAGATCTCAAGCAGTATTTAGTGATTCTAACATTAGTTATTAATGCTAGGAGTTTGCTATTGAACTAAGCTTTGGATGTTTGTACCATGATATGGTTTTTTTAAGACTTTATACTTTACACTTTGTGGTATGTTATAAGGATGCTTTGAGTCACTTGACTATGACATTGGTAAAACAATTTAGTCTACAATTAATCATGCAATAGGTAACTCTTAGGTGCCTAAGTTCTTTGGTAACTATTTTTAGGCCCCTGTGATTTGAGATCTAATTCTGGGATACCTTATATTTTTAGGTAACAAATTTTTAGGTTCTTTTTCTTATTATTTTAGTCCTTAAACTTGTACAAATTATAGAAAGGCCCTTGGATTGGGTGAACTACGCAAATAAGCTATTTTAAGAGTCTAAATAGGAAATATGCTTTGTTTTAATTGATTTAACTTCTTATAACGACTTTGCCAGTACTAGTTATTGCAATCTATAACTTATATCATAAATATTATATTTTCTGTGATCAATGGCCCACCATGCTTAGCAAAATAATTAAAGCTTAATTAAAGAGTTTCTAGCATCACTTAAACTTAGTCGACGTTGGACTCCAGCATTCCTATAGCACCCAGTTTGCAGAGATTACTAATCTTAACCCTACCTTCCTTAGATCAAGCATAACACAGATCTATTTCGTTTCTTACTTCAGACCCTAGTCACTAATCAAGTTTTAAGTATTTTAAAGGATGGTGAGACTTTAATCAAGAAATTATAATATTTAAGACATAAGGTTTGATTGAAAAACGTTCCCTACTGAGAAACGTCCTTTATTGAAAGCTTGAAAGTGGAAATATTACAACGGAAAGCTAGAAAAGAGACTTAATATAAGATTATTAGAGATACTCGCTTATAGAGAAAGGAGAATCCCAACTTCTCTTTTGCTCAAGAATGCTTAAATTATCGTGTCCCTTCTCAACATTCGACCTCTCTTTTTATAGAGGGGATGGTGTAGATAAGATACCCTATTGTCTATAGTACACGCTGATTTTTCACATGGCTACAGTACATTTACTTAGCGATAGTAAACTGCTTTATTTTATAGAACTGACACTTATCAAAATAGTACAATAATGGAGCAATCACTTTTCAGAGCTTTTAATGATGACAAAGACTTGTCATCATTATTTAGATTATGCATGCCTTCAGCTCCAGTTATATCTTCCAGACCATCATTATCTGGAAAATTATCAAAATCTTCAAGTAATTGAAGATGCTCTGGATCCCATTTCTCGAATAATTCAAGAAGATATTTTTTTTCATTTTCTGATAAGAATTTTTCAGCTTTAACATCAAAAAGATAATTAAAAACATCTTCTGAAGTCGCTCCCTCTATCTTCATATATTCGCTAAACTCTTTATGTTAAGCAAAAGTAGTATTTCCACAATGTATTAGTGTGTTTCCTCATTCAATTAATCTCCAACTCTATTGATAAATGTTGAAAAATCTAATGCTCTTGCGAAAGCAAAAGCAGTAACTAATTTCGACGTTCTGAATTCCATTCTTGTCATTGATCTTCGGGGTCATCGAAATCAACTATCTGAACAAGATAATGAGCCGGTTTGACTTTTTCATTTTTATACTTGATTAGTGCACAATGTACCTCCACATATAGACATCTATTATTTGAAATTTTGTTGGACCATCAGAAGATGAAAGAATCCAATAGATCTTCTTGAATAAGCATTGTTAGAATTTAGTTAGTGTTGAGAAAAATGGAAACTTCAGATCTAGGAACTCCATAAAGTAAACTACCATCCCGTACTCCCAAGCTTTCATGACGGGGTCATTTGGAGAAATTGAATTTGCTGGAAAACTGACATCACTACTCCAGACTTATCAGGAAAGTATATTGTTGTACTCCAAAACTCCCAAATATCATAAGAATAATGATGATAATAATCGATGCAGGTTGCATACCATTCATTGAACCATTTTTCTTGAACATAGCAACTTATTTTTTCTTAGACATCATAAGGACATCTAAGGTAATTAACTTATAACTCTAGAAGGAAAAAATCTTTGGGCTATTAGGTGGGCAAAAGATAGTAGACCAAAATGTGATCTACTTTTTATATGGAATTCCAAATTATTAATAAGGACTTTACTAGAAGGAGAAACCCGTTCTAGTAATAATAGCATTTCATTATGGACTTCCTCCTTTTCTAGTAGGAGTTCTGCTCTGATAATCACCATTGGTGAGTTCTTGAGTTAGACTATCTGCCAGAGAGTTTTTCGATCCCTGTATATGTTCAATAGAGAAAGAAAACTGGTTAAGCCATAATTGTCCATGTAGGAGTCGCCATTGCACTTACGTATTTGATAAATTCTTTTTCACAAAATCAAGTATTCCTTTGCATTCTGTTTGATTAAAACTTTTGCTGTAATATTTGCCAAGGTTTTCTCCTTCTTTGATTTTGAGTACCACACTCCAGTGCTCATTGGTGGCATCTGTCTCAAGAACTAAATCATCTCTTTCATTAGGCAAGTTAGGAAGATTTTACACATCTTTTTGAAGTTTTGAACAATCTTTGTGTCATTAGTGGTCCATGTCCAACCTACTTCTTTCTAGAGTTTCTACTGCAGTGGTTTCCTTAGTTTAGCTAAATCTTTAATGAAATCTGAAGTATAGGTAAGGCATCCAAGAAACCTTTTTAGCTGTTTCCTATCTTCAATCTTTTCAGAAAAATTCTCTATTTTTTTAACAATATGTTTTTGTAGAATCATTTATCCAGCTTTTATCTCTAGGCCTGAGAACTCAATTTCTTGTTCAGCATAGATGCACTTATTCTTTCCAAGTATGATACCATGACCAATGCATCGGTGGGTGATAGCTAAGACATCGTCTTTGTGCTGTTTTATGATTTTAGAAAAGATAAGGATATCATCAATGTAAACGAGGAAACAGTGATTAACGTCTTTAAAGACGTTATCTATTCTTTTTTGGAATATTTGAGATGCATTTTTAAGACCAAATGGCATTACTATCCATTCATAATGTCCTTGCGGGGCACTAAATGCAGTTAAAGGAATGCTTTCCTCATCCATTTTTATCTGCCAATATCCACTTTTGTAATCCATTTTTGAAAACTAAGAGGCTCCTCGAATTCTATTGAAAATGACTGTTTTATTAGGAATATAATATCCATCAAAGACAATATTATCATTGACCTTTTTGTAATTGATCACCATTCTTGCTTTTCCTCTTTTTTTTTTCTGCATGATTTCTTACCATAAAAGCAGGACGTGTGTAAGGACTCTTGCTATTCCTGGTTAATCCTTTATCCAGAAGTTCTTTGATTTGTTTATTGAATTCTTGGATATCTTAGTGTGTATACACCATTTGTTTAATTGAATAATAGTATTGGGGTTTAATAAATTGATTTTAGCAAATGTTTTATCTTTATCCCAAAATTTTAGTGGATTATCGTAGTAGAGTTCTATACATAATTGCTCTTGTTGTTCAACGATCTACTCTTTAATAGATGACTCCAGTAGTGAGATTGTCAGTGCTACGTCATGTTGTGCAGGTGTTACCTTCTCACCATGCTGGCTACGTGTAAACTCAATTTTCTGATAAGTACAAGTCTTGCTTAATTTTTCAATGGGAACTAAGTGACCACTAATTGTGAATATAATTTGATTTATGGTCTGTGTGCATGGACAATATAATCTCTGGAAATTATTTCCAATAGTCATATCATGAGAGGGTTGATCAGTAGTCCATAGAACTGGTATAATGCATTAGATTCCTCCTAATTCTATGGATAACCTTTTTATTGCCTTATTATGACTCATAATGCTATTATCAGCTATCCTTACTTGTAAATAATTTTTTATCTTTTTCCACATAAATTCTAAAAATAATGATCTTTTTTCAAAGCATACAGAACAACTGCTATTATGTAGGCACACAACTTATATTTATTATATCTCTCTAAGCATACGCTTATTAGGATGTAGATGTTATCAGGATTTATATTGGTAGCCTCATAGCAAATCTCCATAATCATGTTTTTTTACTAATACGTCTTCATAGATAGGTTCACTAATAGTTCTTGTTGTGTACACAACGAACTTTCTATCTAGACGCATACTTCGGTCTACACTGTGCCTTGCGGGTTCAAAATTCATTCTACTTATTTCACTTGTCATGCTAATTATATCATCTTTTTTAAGCTCTTCTTTAGCCGATGAAGATCCTTCTCCCCAGTCTGATCTTGCACTCATACTTCTTAATAATTGGGGTTTAATGGTAATTTTATTATTCTCATCAATTTTTATCACATTTTTCTTATTGATTTTTGTAGGGTTGACAAAGCTAGGTATCCCGGATCGATCAATCATTATCTTATGTGGATTGGATTTAATCCTCTGAATTTTTTGTATAGGGGACTTTCAAATTTTTCTGCCTCTATCATGGTGACCTTAGTATTTGGATCTATAGTATTATCCAACTTATAGATAATTTTCTAAAATATCTTTAACGGATATCCTACTCTTTTCATGTCCATTCCAATTGTTTTTATCTTAAGGGATAGGAAGTTTTTAGCAAACTCATGCTTTAGACTCACATAATACTCAAGTCGATAATTGAATCCTACCGATCCATTACATAAGTTAGTCTTCATTCCTGTGATAATTGATTATTGAATTTTGTATGCCTAGTATCACAGAGCAAAGCTTAAAAATCAATATCTTTGCTGTAATATTGCAATGGAGTGATTTGGACTTGGACACTTCCAACATGGACATACCTATACTTTCTATCTTTGTTATGCTTAAGGATGTTTTTCAAATTAATGAGATTCACTTCTCCCCCTTCATACTCACAGTCTTTTATCTCTAAATCTCCTTCCATCATCTTGCATACATACTTACTCTTTAATTAAAAGATGAATTTTTTATAGGTTATATCTTTTTGAATTATGAGAAGGACTCAATCTCCTTTAACTTCTTTTTTATCGTTGTCTACAACAAACTTTTCTCCTTGAAGATCATCAAGACCAATTGAGCCACTTTTCATCATATGACTTGTTTCTTCATAATCACTTTCTTCTTATTCGTTGAATTGTTGTTTCTTAAGGCTAGGTTTAATGCCTCATCTTCACTAAGCTCAACATAATCTAGGTTATCCAAGGTCTCGATAAGCTTGTTATTCTTCCTATTTTTGCATTCATTTGCATAATGTCCTACTTCTCCGCATACCCAACATTTGCAATTATTTTTTCCTGTGGGATAATATGTTGCTTTCCTAAAAAAATCTTCATTTTTTAGGACTTCGTTTGTTATAATATTATCTTTTATATTTATCTCCCTTTTGCTTAATAAAGCGCTTTTTCTCATAGAATTTTCTTCTTCTCCTCCTGTTAGGTTCTTTTCCCGATTGGTGAGGCGAATCCCAGCAAGTTAGGAATTGCTTCTTGATTTTCTTCTGTTTTTGGAGATCAAGACATTTATCATTGACCTATTTACTTAAATAAGAAATTCTTGATCCAAGGGTATCAATGACATCTACTCTTTCAAGCCATGCAATGTACTTTTCATTAATTATGAAATTCATAGGATATGGCAATTTGTCATAGGACATACCATGATTAGCTTCGTTATGCCTAATTTTTTTAATAATATTGACTAAATCCACTAATATAATTTTTCAGATATTTCATATCCTATAATTCTATGTTATTAATCTTTCTTTGCTATTCTCTCATCTTTTTTCCAGAATCAAGTTTAGCTTCGATAAATTCAATTTCAATTTCCTTACATAGATTTTTGAACATAACAGCTGGTGTTTCTATCATTCTTAATGTATTTTTATCATCTTCATTTAGTGAATTATACCAGCTAGCTACAGTGCCAGAAACACTATGTTCAATGTAGTTTAGGAAATTTACAGTAGTCCATGTAGTGTTTATGTTTAAAATACTATTCATACCTCTTTTTCAATGTTCAGATATTTCTTCTCTATTACGAGCTCTATCTATATTTAAGATGTATCCTATTTGACTAATTGGAGTAAGGCCAATTTCTTTAAAGGCTGTAGCTTTTCTTGGGATAAACTCAAAGGAAAAATTGATTGTACGTCCTCTTAAAACGTATCTACGTCTTATAAAATAAGTATTTCTTTTAGAAGGTTCACTCAACTTTTCAGGTTTAGGGACAAAATTGTTAACCAGATTGATCTCTATTTTACCTAAGTCAAGTTCTTCTCCAATTTCATTAATCTCGTCTTCAAGACTTCAACAGTCATTTTACCATATTTTTTTATCCAATTTCCCTCTAATTTCTTCTAAAGGTAATCCATTAAGATCCTCAAGTTTAATAAGGTTCATCTGCTGATATATTTCTTTTTCTAATTGGACATTATTAGTCTCTTCATTATCATCAGATAATACATCATTTTTATTACTAGTCACGCTCATGATTTTGTTTAACTCTTCCGGATTTTGTTCTTTCTTGACCATATTCTGTAGTTCTTCAAGAGTATACTGTTTATACTCCATCACCTTCTTCTTTTTCAGCTTTTTCAGCCGATTTTTCACATGATTTTTCTCCTACTTCTTTTTGGATTTTTATATCGTGTAAAGGAAATGAATTTTTGTTTTTGAGATTTTGGAAATGATATTTATGCTGAAATGGAGTACTAATGCTGGAGGTAGCTTTTCCAGTATGCCTAACTTCTTTAATTAGAGAATGGTGAATTACATATAATAGCTTCTTAAGCTCCTTAATTTCAGTCTTAATTTTCGCTAATTCTTCTTTAAATTCTAATACTATATCAGTGATATAGTTTAATTGAGGTGCTACTGGAGAAGGGTATTCCGTTGAGTGAACAATATATGAATAATTTGGTCCAGGACAAGTAGGTGATAATTCAAGCATTAGTCATAGTTAATTAGCTTAATTAATCATTAATTAGCTTAATTATCTTAATTATTTTTGGTTACGTGGCCCTGATACTAGTTGGAAGAGGGCTCCGAGTAGTACTAGTGAGCAAAATATCACATACACAAATTTAGATTTTTCGAAAGTAAGTTTTTAAGGATTGAGGGTAGATTTGCAAATATGAAAAGTTTAGGATGTTTATGCAATATAAGTAGCTATTTTTTTTAATTTTTTAATCAATATTAAGTCTTCAGAAATATACATTGGGTAATCATTGTGAAATAGCAAAGATGAATTAGATATGCATTTGGATAACTTAAGCATCGACAGTGAATCTTATTTGCTTAAGAGGATAGTAAAATAGGTGGCATTCTTGACCCTTTAAACCTGCATAACCGAAATACAATCAACTAGTATTCTACTCAAACCAACAATACACTCAACCTATACTTGCCCAAAATGAAAACACACTTAAGTCATGTTCTATTTGCCTACCCAGATTGACAAGTCTAATGGCTAGCCCCTACTACACAAAGCATCACCCTCAGTAGAAATATGACTAGAACTAGAGGAGACAAGTGCGCTGGTTTGGGCCTAATTAGGCTAGGCTAAATGATTGAATTGGTCCAAACTCATTCAACCAAATCGAACCACATTTCTAGTGGTCCGAGCCAATTCAACTTAAAGGGTAAACTTGGTTCGATTTTTGGATTGGGCGAAATACTGCTACTTGGTTTCAAGATATATCTTAATTTTTTTTTTAAAAAACTTTATTTTTTTGTTAGTATTTCAACATATTTGCTATTTTAAAATTCTTTATAATTTTAAAATATTTTATAAAATTTTTTTTGAAAGAATATTGATAAATCTAGTTTACAATATTTTGAAAACTTCAATTTAAAATCTCTAATTTTTTTTAAAGACTTCAATTTATTTTTGAAAAGTCTTTTTGTGAGCATTTTAAAATATGTGTTCTTAAATTTTTTATATTTTTAAAAATATTTCATAAAATTATTCCCTTTAAAAAGTTTATAAATAATGTTTATAGGAGCATGGGAAATTTCAAAAATTTTATTGGATCCTTTGCAGGGGATAATTTGGTTCTGCGCTATGGAGTGGTCTTGGATTGGGCTTTATAAACAGGTCATCTCGTGAGGTTCATCATTCAGCCTTAGGCCGATCGCAGCCCATTTTGTTGAAAGTTCGGACCGAACCACCTAAAAACGATTTGGGCTTGCGTTACTGGGTCAGCCATGGTTTTGAACGGTTCTAGGCTGGTCTAGTTCAGGATTAACCAGCAAGATGTTACCTCTAACTAGACCTCATAACCCATGTAACATTGTCAAGGAAAGAGCAAAAAAAATTCACAACCCACATCACCAATATCTTCTGAACAAGCAACGAACTGTTTAACTGCCAAATACTGGATTGGACTATTTTACTGGCTGAATCAACCAGTGCTACCCTAGAAGACTTTTTTTCTTGGTCAACATTCTCTGATGCTTTAACAAAAACCAAACTACACTTACTGATACCATTAACTTATATGAAAATATATTAGGGATATTGGACGATAATATACCGTACTTTGGGGATGTTGGACAATAATACTCTCAACTTTGAACTTGGATGTCCGTGCACCACACTATGGGCCTATTTATTGTTTATATACCAAGAATGATTTTAAAGGTATTTTATGTTGGTAATGTAAGTGCATATTCAACATATATCATTGCATACACTTGAAAATTCTTGAATTTTAGACATATACAATTGCAAACCATTGTAAAATTGTTGCATTACATTGACAAAAACACCTTCGAAATCGCTCTTGGTCTATAAACAGTAAATATGCCCATAGTCTGGTGCACGGACGTCCAAGTTCAAAGTTAATAGTATTATTGTTTAACACCCCCAAAGTACAGTATATTATCGTCCAATATTTCAATATATCGAGGATGTTGTAAATGTAAACTTAATCTTTAAAAAACAACCTCTAGAACTCCTGTGGTAGTTCAAAATGAACGAAACATGCCCAAGTATCATTGAATAAAAGGATTCACTTACCTTTGAAGCCATAGCCTTCAACCAAGCAAGACCCAAAACATTCATTTAAAGGAATAAAAATTCAATGGCATCTATTCTTCGCCAGTTTTTTCATAAGAATATCCATCCTATACAAAAGCATGTTCTTTTCAACTGAAAGAAAGGAATTCGAATGAGCTTGAAGGAGTTAGATGCATTTACATAAAAAAAAAAATTGCTAGAAATCGAAGAAATTTGGAGTTAGAAGGAGCTGAAAGACAAAATATCAATGATTTGCCAAGACTAGACCCAAAATGAGTTCAACAACCTCAAATTACAAGTTAGAAAAAAGCATGAAATTCTCATAATCCATTTTGGTGATTGGTGTTGTCATAATTCATATTTAAAATTTAAGATTTAGAATTAATGTAGATTACAACTTATATAGCAATTTTGCAGAGTTAACACCTTTATAAGGATCCAAAGTTCTTCTTTGCTATTCATTGGGCAGCCCGATGCACAAGTATCCCGCGTTCACGCAGGATCCGGGGAAGGGCCACACCCCAAGAGGTGAATTGTAGGCAACCTAATCTGACTTTGTCAGTGGCTGATTCCACAACTCGAACCCGTGACCTTTGGTTACACGGAGACAACCTTACCATTACTCAAAGACTCCCTTTCTTATTTGTTATTCATCAAGATCTTGAATTCATAATGACTGCCGTACAAGGATGTCTAAATTGCTTTCCAGTAAAAGTGAAGCAAAAAAAGGAAAATGGATAAAACAAAGCTATTAAAAAAAGAAAAACAATGTTATAAGGAGACAAACCTAAAAAAGAAATATGCAAGGCCTATTGAAATGCGATTTGTTTAGGATGGTCACAATATTATGAAAGAAAATAAAAATGATAAATTTTTGTTTCTTAAAATGTAGTATGTGAGTCTAATATTTTCATAAAATTCTTTGGTTAGTTATTGTTAAAAATTTATATTCAAATCTTCATTAGATTTATAGCTGTACTATCTACACACACAAAAACTCATATTATAATATAGGTTATTTTGTCTATTTGATGAGTCTATGCATGTATGTGCACGTGCAGATGCGCGCATGTGTAGGTTGTGTACGTTACTAAAAATATAATAGTATGAGAGCTGAAGTGAGAGCATTTTAAATAGCATATAATTCATTTAATATTAAAAACCCTTAATGCTACTTTACTGTCTAATATAATTGTACTGTTTAAATCCTGAATGCCACTTTATTATTCATGTAGAATTGTACTATTTAAACGATAATGTGTAAATTTCACAAAACTGTATCTCTGTTTCTTTCTCTCTATGTGTGTCTCTGTGTGTGCGATGGCGGAGTAACAAGAAAACCCAATCATCATATTTGCAAAGTGATCCAAAATAAAGTAAAAAAGGCCATCACCAGAGGGAAACTAGAAAGCATGAGCCGGAATTGATGTTAGGGATCCATTTGAACTTACTCAAAAGATTTCAAGAGGATGTTAAAAATTCATAATTGGAAGCCAAATTTGAACAAAATAGGGTCAGACAAAAAAGAGATGGAGGGTAAAAGCCTAGCAATTAATTGGTGTTGCAGAAGAATCACAATTAGAAAGTCGAATCAATTCTTCCTATCCCAAGACCAAAACAAGAACCTTAGTTGAATTTAAAAAAGGTTGAAACCAATTTTTAAAAGGTTACTACAACAACAATAACAACAACAACTTCCAGTGTGAGTCCTACTTTTGTTAAGTCTGAGAAGATATAGATGTAGGTAGTCTTACCACTTACCACTATGCATATGACTGTATGTAGAGACTGTTTCTACTATATCCATATAAAAAGATTTTAAGAAGATATTTAGATGTTGAAAATCGGTTGGTAAAAATAATTTAGTAAATGCAAGACTTAAATACTTAAAATAACATAACATAAATTAACACAAATAATAGATGAGGAGTAAGAGTTTGCGTACCTTGAGCAACAAGCAGTGACATAGTACTAAATTAGACAATAGCAGTCTATAATCAAATAATCAGAATTTTTAAAAGGTTACTCTGGATCTAAAATTGGAAAAAAAAGGAAAATAAAAAAGAAGAAAATGAAAGACCTACTCTACTCTATCTGTACTCGTACTCCTACTTTCTGCCTATTGCAATCAACTTGCTCCTCCAGTTTATAGACACGTTCGAACCCATACTCTTCAATGCTTCATAATCACGAATTGATAAGAGACTGAGGAGTGATGATGATATGATAGTAGCTAAGGTATGACTGGGTGAATGAAGAATAAGAGAGAAGAAGAGGAATTAATAAAGATGGTGAACGGGTTTGAGGTTATCATTAGTGTAAGCAGACAAATGAAGGAGAAGAGGAGACATAGGTGAATTCATGCAAAAGCAGCAGAGGGGGGAGAAGATTCTAATTGGCAAACTTGTAACTCATGTGAGAAGAAGCAAATGATGGGCAATGCTCGGATGCTAATTTGGCTTGGGTTACCTTCATTTAGTCCAATTTTTTCTACTTTGATCCAACCTCAAAACAAAAGTGAAAAGCAAAGATACGTTTAAATTCAAAGAAAGAATACCAACAGTCACAAGGTTCAACCAACAACAGCAACACCATTACTCAACCATCGGAAACCATTAGACGAATAATTGATTCGAAGTTCGAGGAACATTTCAATATAGTTAGAACAAGTCCCCAAGAAGAGAAGGAAAGAGATGTAGTAATAAATCCCTAAGAAGAGAAGGAAAGAGATGTAGTAATTTGTGCATGTGATATTTTGCTCACTAGTACTACTCGAAGCCCTCTTCCAACTGGTATCAGAGGCATGTAACCAACAATAATTAAGATAATTAAGCTAATTAATGATTAATTAAGCTAATTAACTATGATTAATGCTTAAATTATCACCTGCTTATTCGGGACCAAATTATTCACATATTGTTCACTCAACGGAAGGCCCTTATCCAGTAGTGCCTCAATTAAACTATATCACTGATATAGTATTAGAATTAAAATAAGAATTAGCGAAAATTAAGACTGAAGTTAAGGAGTTTAAGAAGCAATTATATGTAATTCACCTTTTTCTAGTTAACGAAGTTAGAAATAGTGGAAAAGCTACCTCCAGCATTAGTACGCTATTTCAGCATAAATATCCTTTCCAAAATCCAAAAAACAAAAATCAATTTCCTTTGCATGATATAAAAATTCAAAAAGAAGTAGGAGAAAACTTAAGTGAAAAATCGGCTGAAAAAGCAGAAAAAGAAGAAAGTGTTGGAGTATAAGCAGTACACTATTGAAGAACTACAGAATATGTTCAAAAAAGAACAAAATCCGGAAGAGTTAAACAAAATCACGAGCGCAATTAGTGATCAACATGACGTATTATCTGATGATAATGAAAAGACTAATAATATCCAATTAGAAAAAGAAATATATCAGTAGATGAACCCTATTAAACTTGAGGATCTTAATGTGTTACCTTTAGAATAAATTAGAAGAAAATTGGATAAAAAATATGGTAAAATGGTTGTTGAAGTCTTGAAAATGGGAAATTTCCCACCAGGGTACATATAGTGAGAATTTTCCTACTATGTTACTGCACAAGGTGAAATTTTTACAAGAGGAAATTCAATAGGAAATTTTCCAGCATACAAACAAATGATCCTTCTATTGTAGTGCCATCACACAATGTATAAATCTTAAATTACACCAGGTAGTACATATATAACTTTTCAATGTCCCAAAAGCGCATACACTTGCCAGAATTGAAGTATATACCGTTGTGAACTTAGGATACTTAAATAACATCAAATACTATGAAACTACATGTCCCTCAATAATAGTGCATACCTTTTTGCAACAAAATATATCCTCAATAATAAAATATATCATATAAGTAATGAATGAGTCAAGCCATAATATTGTTCCAGAATATACGTCCAGGCATATACATTAGCACTATAAGTAGTTAGAAATATTAGAGGTGACAATAGTAAAAGATTAGAAGAGCATAAGTCTATTTATCATGAGGACACAAGTGAAACTCTGATTAACATCATCAGCATAATTTTCTCCTTCACCACCATCCCCATTCTTACCCAACAAATCTAACACTATTCCAAGTGGGAATGCTCTAATATGGATGATCTTCAAAAGGGAGTACTATTCTAATATTTGGGCATGCATATCTTTGCTTAGCTTTAGATACCTATCAACTTTCTTTGATTGTTCTCCTTTTTAACTTGCTACACTTTCATTTTTCTTACATATCAATTCAAAGTCTCATCCAATTCAACATTTTGCCTTTCGTTTTCCTCAAATAAAGTGGCAACAAGTGTCATACAGTAGATGAGTCTTACCGCGATTTTGAGTGGAAGATTGACCAAGAGAGTTTACATAATTTTCGCCTTCCAGTCCAAACCCACACAAGTGACCTCGCTTTGACAACCTATTTGCATCAATCTAAATTTTCATTTGTTCATCATAAGAAGGCTCACTTGGGGCCGTCTTAGATGGTCAGTTAGCATTTTTCCAAGGAAAAACACATTTTGATAATGTCAAAAAACCACTAGAGCACTATAAGAACATGTAGTCACAACACAAATGGTTTGTTTTCCATGAAAGCCCATATCATACTATTTAGGTCACATTATACCTCCAATCAATTCTTCCATGTAGCAATTGCAGTATATGATTAAAGTACTAATTCATAATTGTACAATCAATTATATCAACATTTTGTGAAAGTAATAAGGCTCTTGTTCAACAATAAGTTGTTTAATAGATAGCTCTAGTAGTGAAATTGTTAGTGCTACTTCACATTGTGCACGGATTATCTTCTCATCACACTGGCTGCGTAAAAACTCAATATTGCGAGGAGTGTATACTTTATTTAATTTATCAATAGTGTTGAATTTAGGAGTACTTACCCACAAGAGGGGGGTGAATTGTGGTGTTCGATTTTCGCATTTATCTTGTTGATTTTCGCCTTTGAGCAAATTGAAAACATCTGGTGCAAACAAGTCAGAAGGTTGTTTGTAATTCAAGAACAACCTCTGCAATCAGGAGGGTGTTTGTCAGTAAGTACGCGAAAATCGAACACCACAATTCACCCCCCCTCTTGTGGGTAAGTACTCCTAAATTCAACAAGTGGTATCAGAGCAGGTTCTCTCACAAAAGGGCTAATACCTTGAGAGATTCTGAAGATGAGTACACCACAAGGAATCCTTGAAGGGCAATCCATTACTCGGCCACGCTATTTCAACGGCCAACATTATAGTTGGTGGAAGAATAGGATGGAGAACTATATTCAGGCAGAAGATTATGAGTTATGGATGCTCATCAAGAACGGACCCCTTGTTCCCACCAAGGTGCTTGAAGATGGTAAGAAGGTTCCCAAGGAACCTATAGAGTTTGATGCTGAAGACTATAAGAAAATGGAAAAGAATGCCAAGGCCAAGAAGCTATTATATTTTGGCCTAGGTCCAGATGAATATACACATATCTCAGAGTGTGAGTCAGCCCAGGAGATATGGAATGCCCTCCAAGTAGCTCATGAAGGAACAAGTCAAGTCAAACAATCACGTATTGAGCTACTCATGAGGCAATATGAGTTGTTTGATATGGGTGATCGTGAGAATGTGATGGATATGTGCACATGCTTCACCCACATAACAAATGAGCTAAAATCCCTGGGAAAATCCTTCACCACAGAAGAGCTGGTGAGGAAGATTCTAAGGATTTTGCCTCGGTCTTGGGAAGCGAAGGTGACAACCATCCAAGAAGCTAAAGACATGAACAAGATCACCCTCGACGAGTTGATTGGAAATCTTCAAACCTATGAACTCAGAAAGAACTCACAACAAAAAGAGGAGCAGAAGAAGGATCGTGGGCTTGCCTTGAAAGCACAAGAGGATGATGACTCTGACCTTGAGGATGAAGAGATGGCCTTAATGACACGAAAGTTCAAGAAATTCTTCAAAAAGGTCAAAGAAAACAGCAGAAGAAAGGACTTCAGTAAATCCAGAAACACCCCCCGAGAACAGTTCACAGGGTGTTTTAAATGTGGCAAACCAGATCACCTTGTGAAAAACTGCCCTCTGCTTCGAGAAGAGCAGGAGTTCGAACAACCCAGAAAACAGGTTCGAAAACAACCTGTGAACACCTCAGGCAAAAGATTCTCGAAGGCTATGCTTGCTGCCTGGGGAGACTCTTCTGAGGATGAAGGTGAATCTGAAAGTGAAGGAGATGCTGTAGCTCTCATGGCACAAAGTGACTCAGACTCAGATGATGAATCCACAAACAGCTTGACTGATCTCAAGAACAAGGTACGTGGTCTCAATAAAGCAACTCTCGAAAAACTTTTGTATACCTTGATGGATACTTGTGCTGAATTGAAACGAGATGTCCGAGACCTAGAACTAGAAAATGAGATCCTTAAGAATGAGAAACTTGAGGCTGAAAGAGAAATTCTAGCTTCACATCAAACCATAAATGACCTTAGGGAGACCTTGATCTTGAACGAAGTAAAATATACCACCAATCAAGCCAAGGCTGAAAAGGAAACCCTTGAGCTTAAAGAAAAGGTCGAAGTTTTGCTTGCTGAAAACAAGAACCTGTCGGCTAAAGCAAAACGCACAGAACACGACCTTGCCACAAACAGGTTGTGGAACAAGTCCTCACAAGCCCTTGATTGGTTAAACACTCACCACAGTCGAAACAAAAAGGGACTTGGATATAAGCCTAAACGAACCGTTTACCCAATCCATAGAAAGTATGTGGGATTACCTGAAAACATTGTTTGCTTTCATTGTGGTAAAACTGGTCACTATCAATATTCATGTCCTTCAAGAAGGTATGCCATTGAAAAGAATGAAAGGTATGTGAAACAAATCTGGATTAGGAAAGATGAGCTTTATTTGTCTAAAAGAATGGGACCCAAGTGGATCTGGATTCCCAAAACTAACCCTTGATTTGTTTTGCAGGCTGAACTGAGAGAGAACAACCCCACAAACAACCCAGCAAACAGGGTAAGCAACACCCTGGCAAATAGCTCAGAAAATAACCTTGAAAACAGGCAGCTATGGTATGTTGATAGTGGGTGTTCGCGGCATATGACCGGAGAAAAATCAAAATTTCTCTCACTTACAGCTTCAACCGGTGGGAGCGTGGCTTTTGGAAACGGCAAGTCTGAGACAATTGTCGGTATAGGTAGCATTGGTAAAACTCTCTCCCACTCAATTGATAATGTGCACTTAGTTGATGGTTTAAAGCATAATTTACTAAGTGTGTCCCAACTGTGTGACAAGAACAATCTAGTGGTGTTCTCATGAACACATTGCTTGGTTGTCAATGCCAGCACAGGAGACGTTGTGTTAAAGAGGAAGCGTCACAAAAATATTTACAAAGTTTGTATTTCCACACTTCTCTAAAACAACCTGACTTGTTTGAGTGCTGTGAATGATGATATAATGCTCTGGCACAAGAGACTAGGTCATGCGAGCCTTACTCTTTTAAACAAACTTGTTTCCAAAGACTTGGTTGTTGGACTACCTTCCATCAAGTTTAATGATGACAGGGTATGTGAAGCTTGTGCAAAAGGAAAACAAGTCAGATTGTCTTTTAAATCAAAAAGGTGTGTTAGCACTACCCGACCTCTTGAATTATTACACATTGATCTATGTGGTCCTATGAGGATAACAAGTAGAGGTGGGAAGAGGTATGTGCTTGTCATAGTGGATGATTACTCTCGATTTACTTGGACCCTGTTCTTGGCCTCCAAGGATGAAACTTTTGAGAATTTTATTGCCCTTCTCAAAAAGGTTGAAAAGAGAGTAGGACACTCATTGGTTAGCTTGAGGTCTGATCATGGTACTGAATTTGAAAATGCAAGTTTTACAGAATTTTGTAATACGCATGGTGTTGATCATAACTTCTCGGCCCCAAGAACACCCCAACAGAATGGGGTGGTTGAGCGCAAAAACCGCACCCTAGAAGACATGACTAGGACAATGCTTATTGCTAGTAGTCTTCCTAGGAACTTTTGGGCAGAAGCTTTGAACACATCATGTTACATTATGAATAGATGTATGATTAGACCTATTTTGAACAAAACTCCCTACGAACTCTTCAAAGGCAGAAAGCCCAACATTATGCATTTAAGAACATTTGGTTGTAGGTGTTTTGTGCATAATAATGGGAAGGATGCTTTAGGAAAGTTTGATCCCAGGAGTGATGAGGCAATATTTCTCGGTTATTCCTCTCACAGCAAGGCATACAAAGTCTTTAACAAAAGAACCTTGTGCGTTGAGGAAAGTGTGCATGTGCTTTTTGATGAATCTAACACTTTGAATAAGAATGGTGCACAGGAAGAAGAGTTTGAATTAGGTCTTATCCGAAAAGAAGTGTTGCCCCATGAGAAACAAGGTAAGAACACCATGGAGACAACAGGCCCAGAAGTTGTTCCTCAAAACGGCAGGCAAGGTGAACACCAAACAGGGGGAAACACCGTTGAACCCTATTCGGGACCATGTTCTTCAGGAACAGGCTTACAAACAGGTGCAGAAACAGGCTCAGGAGGTGTTCGCGAGCCTGATTCTCCAAATATTCCGGCTAGAGTAGAGCATGTGTCTGTGGATCCACTTACTCCACGACCATGGAAGCACCATAGTTCACACCCCCTTGATCAAATTCTGTCTGATATTAACATTGGAGTGCAAACTAGGTCTAAGCTTAAGAATTTTTGTGCTTTCTATGCTCTTCTCTCTAACATTGAGCCAAAGAATGTGAATGAAGCTCTTGCAGATTCAGATTGGGTCACGGCAATGCAAGAAGAGCTCCATCAATTTGAAAGAAACAGAGTATGGCACCTGGTACCTAAACCTGCAGAGAGAACAATCATTGGAACCAAGTGGGTGTTCCGAAACAAACTGGATGAGTCAGGAACAGTCACTAGGAACAAGGCACGGCTGGTTGTTCAAGGGTATAACCAAGAAGAAGGGATCGATTATGAAGAAACCTTTGCACCAGTTGCTAGAATTGAGGCTATTCGAATCCTAATAGCATTTGCAGCTCATATGGAAATCAAGCTATATCAAATGGACGTGAAAAGTGCATTCCTAAACGGATACCTTAAAGAAGAGGTGTATGTCAAACAACCCCCTGGTTTTGAAAACAGTGAATTTCCTAACCATGTTTTCAAACTTGACAAAGCTCTTTATGGTTTAAAACAAGCTCCTAGAGCTTGGTATGAACGTTTGTCAAGTTTTTTACTTGAAAATAATTTTAGAAGAGGCAAGGTAGACAATACCTTGTTTCTAAAATCTAAGGGGGAACATTTATTGATTGTCCAAATATATGTTGATGACATTATATTTGGTGCAACTCATCATGATTTATGCAATGAATTTTCAAATATGATAAGGAGTGAGTTTGAGATGAGCATGATGGGTGAGCTTAACTTTTTCTTAGGCTTACAAATCAAGCAAACTCCAAACGGCACCATGATCCATCAACAAAAGTATATCAAGGAGCTACTTAAGTGTTTTGGGATGGAGTCGGCCAAATCCATAGACACTCCTATTTCTCCTTCAACCAAGTTGGTTATGGATGATGGGAGTCCCTCAGTTGAGGAGAAACTCTATAGGGGCATGATTGGGTCACTCCTATACCTAACCGCTAGTAGACCAGATATTGTTTTTAGTGTTGGTTTATGTGCCCGTTTTCAGTCTAATCCTAAGGAAACTCATCTTAAAGCTGTTAAACGGATACTAAGATATTTGAAACATACACCCAATTTAGCTTTATGGTATCCTAGAGGTTGCAATTTTGATCTTGTTGGATATGCTGACGCTGACTATGCTGGATTCCTAGTTGATAGAAAGAGTACCTCAGGTATGGCTCACTTTCTTGGACCTTGTTTGGTATCTTGGGCTACCAAGAAGCAACATTCAGTTGCCATGTCCACAGCAGAAGCTGAATATGTTGCAGCAGCTTCATGTTGTGCTCAACTGTTGTGGATAAGACAACAGCTTAAGGACTTTTGTGTTGACACTGGATGCATTCCTATTTTTTGTGATAACACAAGTGCAATTAACATTGCCAAAAATCCATGTCAACATAAAAGAACAAAGCATATTGACATTCGACATCATTTCTTGAGAGATAATGTTGAAAAGGGTTTAATTTCTATGAATTTTTACACAACGAAAAATCAAATTGCTGATATATTCACTAAGGCACTAGCTAGAGATCAATTTGAGAGAAATAGACTGGAACTAGGGTTGGTAAGAACACCCTGAGATACTTGTTTCCAAGACATGAACTAGGTTTGGTAAAAACAACCTCTACACCCTGTTCTCTCCCCTTGTTTGCAAATCTTATTAGCAACTGATGTGATTTATGTACAATGAGTGCATACACTCGAATTGCGTGCGTTTTTTTTTTTAATTTATACAAAGAGTGCAGCATAAGGGGATGTACTAAGGATCACTGGAGCAGCTCTGCCACCCCTAGTACCAATGAGTCAAATCAAGATCAAACGGCGAAGAACAGGCAGGTATCTTGATCGAACGGAAAGAACAGGTACGTCCCTTGGTTGTTCGATGCATATGGGAATGTGTTTTCTTTAAACCTCCCTCCTTACCAAGGCACACGCCTTTAATGTTCTCACCCGTTGCAAACCTAGAGATCTTTAAAAGATTTTGGGTCCTCTCTCTCTCTTTAAATGCCGTGTTCTCAGTTCTTCTTTTCACCTGACTTCATCTCGCTCAAAAGCAAACCTTGTAATCATGATTCGCCACATCGGGCGAATTGCGAACACCACCCGAGCCCATGATCTTGGCTATGGGTTTCTGCGGACAAGGGTGTTTGAGCACTTTGGGATAGCGCTCACACGGAGAGTAGCGGCCCAAATCATTGATGAGATTGGGATTGACACCCTGCTAGGGTGTGGCTATGAGGTTGGCGAAGGGTCAGTCTCCAAACAGGGTCGTCGACCACCTCGACCACCTGTTTCTGGGCAACCTTCCATCAAGGTTGAGGCTGTTCTTGAGGACAATGCTCGCCTCAAGGATGAGCTCTCCGCCGTCAAGGCTGCTCTTGCTGAGGAACAAGCCCTCTCCGCCAAACGCCATGAAGATTTGCTTGCCCTTCTCTCCACCCTTGCCCCCAGCATTCCTCCTCTGCAAACGAAACCACCCCCTGCTCCCTGATTGTCTAGGCTGGTCTCTAGTCTCCTCCTCCTCCTCTCTTAGTTTTGTTGTTTTGGCATTGTACTACTTTTCTTTGCAATGAAATATCTATTTGTAATGCTTTATATGCTTTTTTTACAACCGTCCTGTTGTTCTTGCTTTTTAATGATGCCAAAAGGGGGAAGAATAGTGTAACCTATTGACAGAGTATGACGAATGAGCCTGACCTTGACTCGATAGGGTGGGTTGACCTCTAACTCCCTGTACCTACGTGGATCCCTATCAGCATTCAATTTTTTTTTAATATGGACACTTGGTTTGTCATCATCAAAAAGGGGGAAATAACATTGTTGAATTAGTATATTCAGTTTTGATGACAACAAACCCAAATGTAAAATGCTCTTAAGTAATGTTGCTCCAAACAAAGTTCTCCAAACAGGCATACACTGTTATTTTCAATATGCGTATTAACTTGTTTGCTGAATGTTGAGAACAAGTCTTAAGAACAGGTCTCATACCTTGATGACTCACGCTCAAGTCAAGAACACCACCTCGATGAGTTGATTGTGTGTTAAGATCAGTTCCTGAACTCAAGCAATACAAGAACAACCTGGCAAACAGACTAGGTGTTTCAAGGACAATCCAGCAAACAGGCCTTTCTGAACTCAAGCGATACAAGAACAACCTGGAAAACAGGTTGGTTTAGGTGGTCAGGGCAGCGTATTCGTCTTGAACAAGATGACTGGATCTACAACAAGATGTCTTGGGTAATTTAGGTTTTATTTTTTAGACTCTTGTTAATATGCCAATCTTGAAAAGTCTCTAACTAACCACTCTTGAATTGGTTGCGCTATTTGCTTCAGAACACCAAGTTTGAACAACCCTGTAAACAGGGTACCTAGGGTGTTTCTGAACTGCAACGGCCAAACCCGGTTACTTTGGAAAACTTATTTTGGTTGGCCAAAAGCTCTAATATATTTTGATAAAATTCCAAGACAGCAATTTAAGCTGTAGGAAATCTTTTGATATGAAAATCACTTGGGAGATTTGCAAAACTGATTTTGGAAAATATTTACCAAAACCGAAAATATTTCTCTCTTATCCTTTGGTAAGTGATTAATTCAAAATTCAAGCTGAGATTCTTTTCCAGGTATTTCACGACTATTTTGAAGGGGAAAAGATAGTCTTTTATTTTCCAAAATCAAATCCCCACAATATTGGGAAACTCTATCCTCATTGGATCTTTTAGCCGTTGGAATTCTCTGTGCTAAGCAAAAATCTCTCTTTGCTAAACATAGCTGATTTTATCACTTCTCCTTGTTTTTGACCGTTGGAGTTTTTGTTTAAAAACTCAACATTTCACTCCCATTCAGGAGAGGAGAAAAAACAAGAAACATACACAACACACGCAAAAAGGGGGAAGTGCAAAAGTGGTTTTTCTAGTGAGAAGAATTTTTTTGAGCTACTCCTGAGAAAAGAAAAACCGAGACAAGTTGTGTTTAAGTTGAGTTTTCAAGATATTGGCAAACTAGGACCTCATTGTACCTTACATCTGCTTAAATCAGAAGCACCCCCGTAAGGTGTTTTGTAACCCTGATCTTGGATCAGAAAAGTGAGTGAGTGGTCCTCAGTCGTGTGGACTTTGGACGTGTCCAATCTGGTGAGATTTAGACGTGGTGTAACCTTTCTTAGAAAAGAAGGTTACGTGGTTGCAAGTTGTAACAAGGTGTGTTACATTTGTAACGTGTGAAGCCCGTTAGTGAAAGTGGTTAAATCCTACACGAGGTAGGTCGTGGTTTTTCACACCTCAGTTGGGCTAGAGGTGTTTTCCACGGAAAAATTGTGTGTGCTTTATTTCCGCATTTATCTTGTTGATTTTCGCCTTTGAGCAAATTGAAAACATCTGGTGCAAACAAGTCAGAAGGTTGTTTGTAATTCAAGAAACGCGAAAATCGAACACCACAATTCACCCCCCTCTTGTGGGTAAGTACTCCTAAATTCAACAAATAGAAACCAAGTGACTATTATTATGAATATGTTTTGCTTATGGTCTGTGTGCTTGGAGAATATAGACTTTGAAAATTATTTCTAAGAATCACATCATAGAATGGTTGATCAGTAGCTCATAGAACTTGTATAATGCATTGAACTCCTCCTATTTCTGTGGATAATCCTTCTGTAGTTTCATTATGGCTCAAAATGCTATTATCATCTATTTTACTTGTAAAGGATTCTGTAGTTTTTTCCACATGATTTTTGAAAATAGAGATTTTTTTTAAAAACAAATGGAACAGGCACAATTGATATACCCACATTATTTATATATATTCTATCCTTAAAATCCAAATCCAAATTCGATATCCGAAAAATTCCACCACCAGGCAGGGTGTGTAGGGGTATAATATAGTAGCCTTATCCCTAAATTGTAAAATTTTAGAGAAACTAGTTCCGATTTGGATTTCATAGCATATCTTCATGATCATGTTTTTAACCAATTCATTCTCATAAATGGGCTCACTAATAGTCCTCGTTTTGTATTTAATGATTTCTCTATATAAACTCATACTTCAATCTACACTGTGTTTTATTGACTCAAAACTCATTGTACGTATTTCACTGGTCATACTAATTATATCATCTTCTTTAAACTCTTCTTTAATAGCCAAAGATCCTTCTGTCATTCTGATCTTGTACTCATAGTTGTTAATAGTTAGGGTTTAATGGTGATCTTTTCTTTCATTCTCATCAATTTTTATTATATTTTTTTGCCAAATTTTGTAGGATTGCAAGAGCTAGATATCTAAGTCCTATAAACTTTTATCACACATAGATTGGATTTTATCCTTTGAATTTTTCGAGTTGGAGTAGGACTTTAATAATTATTTAGGTTATGTTATATATACATATATATATATATATATATATATATATATATATATATCTATATATATATATATATATATATATATGTATATTATGTTGTCTTATTTACTTTATTTTATCTATTTTTTAGTTTTAGGATTAATACAGTGAAAAAGAGATGAAAAGACATCGAAATGCCGGTTTTATTTATTAAAGGATTTTGCAAGAAGATTTATCGAGCCGGTCTGAAAATAATGATTTATGAAAAATATTAATTTTCATACTAGTTTATTTGGACTAGAATTATTACTCCTTATTGAAGAGGAATTAGAAGACTTAGAAGAGAAGAAATCCTACAAAAACCCTAAGCTATAAATTCAAAGTCTCCTAGCACCACCTATTCCCCATCGCAATTTTGCCGCCGCAGTCAGCTCATCACCACATCACCGTATCTCACCCAATACTTCATGCCTCCAGCATATACAATCTTCTCGCCACCCCATCAATTCTTAGTACCTCATTACCAACTCTCATCATAATCAACAACCCACCTTCTGCTAATTATCTCTTCACCACCAAAAAGAACACCTTCACGCCAGCATCACCATCCATCATCATCATATCATCATCATGCACCAACTTCATCAAGCGTACATCCTCCCAGGCCATCATCATCTTCACCATATTCATAGTATTAATTATAGTTTTATTTTTAATTTTGCTTTATTTTAGTTTAGCTCGTTATTAGACATAAATTGTTTGGATATTTTATGCATTATAATTTTGAATATATGAGAGTAGTTTTTATATACTTAGTATAATCTATTTGAAACTATGCTAAATTAATTATTTTGAAACAAGTTTTGTATTTTGTTGTCTAATTGATTTTTGTTTCATGATTCTATAAGGATAAATTCTAATCCGGACCCGAAGGTTTGGGGTAAATAATTTTCTGAAACCACAGCTTTAGAAACGATTTTTTTGTTCATTTAACTTTGGTGTAAATAATTTCTGAAACCAAACTTGACCAAACCAACTTTTTACATTGCAAAAAGCACCCTAAGTTTTTAAAATTTTCATTTTTAACCACAACCCTTGAAAAACTTACTTTCGAAGAATTTAATTTTGTGCATGTGGTCTTCTGCTTGTAGGTACTACTCGAAGTCCTCTTTCAAATAGTATCAGAGCCACTTGACCAAAAATAATTAAGCTAATTAATGATTAATTAAGCTAATTAACTGTATTTAGTGCTTGAATCATCGCCTAATTGCCCTGCGCATAATTATTGACATATTGTTCACTCATGAGAAGGAACCACTTTAATAACACCTCAATTGCACTACATCAGTGATATAGTTTTAGAATTAAAAGCTCAATTAGCAAAAATAAAGTTAAGGAGATTAAGAAGTAATTATCAATAATCCATCTTTCTTTAGTGAACGAAATCAGACACAGTAAAAAAATCAAATTTAAGTATCAATACTCCATTTCAGCATAAATATCCTTTCCAAAATCCAAAAAATAAAAATTCACTTCCTTTGCATGATATAAAAATTCAAAAAGAAATAGGAGAAAAATCAGCTGAAAAATTGGCTGAAAAGGCAGAAAAAGAAGAAGAGGATGTAGTATAAGTAATATAATTTTAAAGAATTACAAAATATGTTTGATAAAGAACAAAATCTAGAAGAATTAAACAAAATTATGAGCAAAATAGTAGACAAGCAAGATATATTATCTGATGATAATGAAGAGACAAATAATATCCAGTTAGAAGAAGAGTTATATCAGTAGATGAACCTAATTAAACTAGAGGATCTTAATATTGTATCTTTAGAAGAAGTTAGAATGAGATTGGATAAAAAAAAAAATGGTAAAATGATATTTGATGATGAGATCAATGAAATTGGAGAAAAATTCAACATAAGTGAAATCGAGACCAATCTAGTTAACATTGTTATTCCTAAGCCTGAAGAATTTGGTGAACCTTCTATAAGAAATACACATTTTATGATACCTAGGTCCGTTCCTGCAGGATGTGCAACTAATTTCTCCTTTGGGTTCGTCCCAAGGAAAACTATTGCTTTTGAAGAGATTGTCCTTAACACCAATTATCAAAGCAAGATACATCTTAAACATCGATGAAACCCATAATAGAGAAGAAATATTTGAGCATTGGAAAAGAGGCATGAATAGTATCCTAAATTTAAATATTGCATGGACCGCTGCAAATTTTCTAACCTATATCGAACATAGCTTTTCTGGTGCTGTAACTGACTAGTATGATTCATTAAATGAAGACGGTAAAAATGCATTAAGAATGATGGAAACACCAGCTGCAATGTTTAAAAGTTTATATAAGAAAATTGAAACTGAGTTTATCAGAGCTAAACTTCATTTTAAAGAAAAAGCTAGAGAATGGCAAATAGAGATCAACAATATAGAGTTGTGTGATATGAGGTATTTGAAAAACTATAGTGTTGAATTTAATCAATATTATTACAAAATTAGGCATAATGAAACTGATCTTGGTATGTTCTATGATAAATTGCCATGTCTAATAAATTTCATAATTAACGAAAAATATATTGTATTGCTTGAAAGAGCAGATGTCATTGACGCCCTTGGTTCAAGAATCTCTTATTTGAGAAAATGGGTTAATGATCAATGTCTTGTTCTCCAAAAGCAAAAGAAAATTAAGAAGCAATTTCTAACTTGTTGATCCCCTTCATCAATAGGGAAAAGAACATGAAAGGAGAAGAGTTTATTGTAGACAATGAAAATCAAGAAGTCAAAGGAGATTGGGTCCTTCCCATGACTTAGAAAGACATGATCTATAAAAAATTCATCTTTCAATTGAAAAGTAAGTACATAGGTGAAATGATGAAAGGGCATCTAAAAATAAAAGACTATGAGTATGATGTGAGAGAAGTTAATCTTATTAATTGAAAAAATATCCTTAAGCATAACAAAGATAGAAAATACAGGTATATCCATGTTGGAAGCATTCAAGTTCAAATTACTCCATTATAATATTATGGCAAAGATATTGATCTTTATGCTTTGATCTGTGATATCAGGCATACCAAATTTAATAATAAAATTATCATAGGAATTAAGACTAATTTATGTAATGGATTAGTAAGCTTCAATTGTTGACCTGGAAGTTATGTGAGCCTGAAAGATAAATTTGCGAAAAACTTTCTATCCCTTAAGATAAAAACAGTTAGGATGGACATGAAAAGTGGAGGATACCTACCGAGGATATTTTGGAAAATAATATACAAATTAGATAATATTATAGATCCAAAAACTAAGGTAATAATGATAGAGACAGAAAAATTTGACAGTCCTACTCCAATGCAGAAGATTCAATGGATAAAGTTCAATTCACAAGAGATAAAAATCGATAGATCTTGGATAGTTAGCTTGCTAATCCCACAAAAATTAATAAGAAAAATGTGATAAAAATTGATGAGAGTGGTAAGATTACCATTAAATCCCAATTAGTAAGAAGCATGAGTACAAGATCAGAATGGGATGAAAGATTTTCATCTGCAAAAGAACAGCTTAAAGAAGATGATGTAATCCGTATGAGCAATGAAATGACTAGAACGAGTTTTGAACTAGCAAGATATAGTGTAGACAGAAATATGAGTCTAGATAGAAAAGTCATTGAATATAAAACAAGAACTGTTGGTGAGCTAATCTATGAGGATGAAGTAATCAAAAATATAAATATGGAGATATGCTATGAAGTCACCAATAAAAATCCTAATAGTATTTATATCCCAATAAATACAGGCTTAGAGGGATATAATAAATATGAATTGTATACCTACATAGATAGTGGTTGTTCTATATGTTTTGGAAAAATATGGTTATTTTCAAAATTTACGTGGAAAAGAGCCAAAAATCCTTTACAAGTAAGGATAGCCGACAATAGCATTATGAGTCACAATGAAGCCATAGAAGGGTTACCCATAGAATTAGGAGGAGTTTAAAATATTATACCATTTATATGGGCTTCTAATCAACCCTCTCATGGTATGATTATTGGAAATAATTTTTAGAGATTACATTCTTCATGCACACAAACCATAAACCAAATAATATTTACAGTTAATGGTCACTTTGTTCATATTAAAAAATTCAGTAAAGCTTACACCCATCAGAAGATTGATTTTACACACAGCCAACATAGTGAGAAGGTAATGTTTGCACAACATGAGGTGGCACTAACAATCTCATTACTTGATTTATCTACTAAAGAGCAGATTGTTGAACAACAAGAGAAATTATGCAGAGAACTCTACTCTAATAAGCCTCTAAAATTTTGGAATCAAGATAAAACATTTGCAAAGATTAGTTTGTTAAATCCCTATACTATTATTCAAGTTAAACAAATGGTGTACACACACTAGGACATTCAAGTATTTGATAAACAAATCAAAGAACTTATGGATAAGGATTGATCAGGATTAGTAAGAGTCCTCACACAAATCCCGCTTTCATGATAAGAAATCATGCTAAGGAATAAAGAGAAAAAGCTAGAATGATTATTAGTCATAAAAAGCTTAATGATAGTACTGTCTTTTATGATTATTATATTCCTAACAAAACAGTCCTTTTCAATAGAATTCAAAGAGCATCTTGTTTTTCAAAAATGGATTGTAAAAGCGGATAGATTAAAATGGATGAGTAAAGCATCCCTTTAATAGCTTTTTGTTGAACTAACTGTATAAAGTTTTGATGATAACAAATCCAAGTGTAGCATACTTGCTTGAGTAATGTTGTTCCAAACAAGCTCTCCAAACAGGTCCTACACAGTTGTTTGTATTGATCCTACTTACCTGTTCTGTCTACTAAATGTTGAGAACAAGTTTTAAGAACAGGTTCCAAGCTTCAGTGACACAAAGATCAGCACAACAAATCTCGACAACAGCTGACTAAGTCTTAAAGATCAAGTTCCTACATTCAGCGATACAAGATCACCCGAGTAATCAAGGTGACCAAGGTGTTTGGAGTTAAAGTCTCGATTTGATTTAGGTTTTATCTTTTAGATTCTTGTTAATATGCCAATCTTGAAAGTCTCAATCTAACACTTCTTGAAACGGTTTTCGAGATTTGCTTCAGAACACCATTTCCAAACAACCCTGCAAACAGGGTGCCTAGGGTGTTCCTGAAACTGCAGCGGCTACATCCGTTTTACCTAAAAATTTCTTTTGGTTGGCTGGCTGCTCTAAGAATCCTTTTATGAAATCCTAGGTTGATTAGTTAAGTCCTAAAAAGATTATTATTTATTATATATATGTAGCAGATTGCAAAACCAGTTTTACTAGAGATTTTTTTTCAAAATCCGAAAAATCTTTATTCCTTATTTTTAGGCCATGATTGATTCAAATTTTGAAACCAAGATTTTTATCCTTTTTTTTGGGCTAAATTACACGGCTATATTAAGTGGCTAAATCAGTTTTTATCCCGTGAGTATCAAATCCCTATATTTTAGGAGAATCTTATTTTCTTTGTTCCTAGCCGTTGGAAATCTGAAGAAATCTTCTAAGCTGCTAAAATCAGAAGATTTTTCTATCTTTTTGGAAGGAGTTAGCCGTTGGGTTTGCTTGCTTAAATAAGAAAATCTTTTCACTCCTTTCGGCAGAGATACACAAGGGAAAAATCGGTTTCTTTCACAAACACATTGAGATTTCTGGAGCTACATTTCGAAAGAAAAAACCGTGACAAGATTGTGCAAAAATTGAGCTTTCAAAACTATTGGCATACTAGGACTTCATTGTACCTTACATCTGCTTAAGTCAGAAGCACCCCAGTAAGGTGTTTTGTATCCTTGATCTCAGATCAAAAGTGAGTGAGTGTGTCCTTAGTCGTGTGGACTTTGGACGTGTCCAATCTAGAGAGATTTGGACGTGGTGTAACCTGTCTTAGAGAAGAAGGTTACGTGGGTTACAAGTTGTAACAAGGAGTGTTACTTTTGTAACGTGTTCAGCCCGTTAGTGAAGTGGTTAAATCCTACACGAGGTAGGTCGTGGTTTTTCACACCTCAGTTGGGCTAGAGGTGTTTTCCACGTAAAAATCATGTGTGCTTTATTTCCGCTTTTATCTACTTGATTTTCGCTTCTGAACCAATTGGGAACAGCCACTGCAAACAAGGCCCAAGACTGTTCATCATTCAGAAACAGTCTCTGCAATCAGGGTCTAAGGCTGTTTGTCAGTAAATAGGCGAAAATCGGACACCACAATTCACCCCCTCTTGTGGTCGTGTACTCTTAGAATTCAACAAGTGGTATCAGAGCAGGTTCTCTTCTAAAAGGTTAACACCTTGAGAGATTCTGAAAATGAGTACACCACAAGGCATACTTGAGGGCCAATCCATCACTCGACCACCTTATTTCAATGGCCAACACTACAGTTGGTGGAAGAACAGGATGGAGAACTATATACAAGCTGAAGATTACGAGTTATGGATGCTCATCAAGAACGGGCCCCTTGTTCCCACGAAAGTTCTTGAAGATGGAAAAAAGGTTCCTAAAGATCCTACTGAATATGATGCTGAGGATTACAAGAAAATGGAAAAGAATGCCAAGGCCAAGAAACTTCTCTATTTTGGCCTAGGACCCGATGAATATACTCGCATCTCAGAATGTGAGTCAGCTCAAGAAATATGGAATGCTTTACAAGTAGCTCATGAAGGAACAAGTCAAGTTAAACAATCACGCATTGAGTTACTCATGAGACAATACGAGTTGTTTGATATGGGTGATCGTGAGAATGTGATGGATATGTATACCCGCTTCACTCACATAACAAACGAGTTAAAATCCCTGGGAAAATCCTTCAACACTGAAGAGTTGGTAAGGAAAATTCTAAGGATTTTGCCTCGATCATGGGAAGCCAAGGTAACAGCCATCCAAGAAGCCAAAGACATGAACAAGATCACCCTAGACGAGTTGATTGGTAATCTCCAAACATACGAACTGAGAAAAAATTCTCAACAGAAAGAGGAGATGAAGAAAGATCGAGGACTTGCCTTAAAAGCACAAGAAGATGATGATTCTGATCTTGAGGAAGAAGAGATGGCTATGATGACTCGAAAGTTCAAGAAATTCTTCAAGAAAGTCAAAGAAAACAACAAAAGGAAGGATTTCATCAAAACCAGAAACACCCCCCGAGAAAAGTTTACTGGGTGTTTCAAATGTGGCAAAACAGACCACATAGTGAAAAACTGTCCCTTACTTCGAGAAGAGCAAGAGCACGAACACCCCAGGAAACAAGGTAGAAAACAAGCTGCAAACAGTTCTGGGAAACGATTCTCGAAAGCAATGCTGGCTGCCTGGGGTGACTCCTCTGAAGATGAAGAAGAGTCTGAAACTGATGATGGTGCTGTAGCTCTCATGGCACAAAGTGACACGGATTCAAATGATGAGTCAACAAACAGCCTTACTGATCTCGAGAACAAGGTACGTGGTCTCAATAAGGCAACTCTTGAAGAATTGTTATATTCATTGATGGATACTTGTGCAGAATTGAAAAGAGATGTCCGAGACCTAGAACTAGAAAATGAGATCCTCAAGAGTGAAAAACTCGAGGTTGAAAAGAAAATATCCTTTTTACACCAAAACTTCAAGGAATCCTTGATCTTGAAAGAAGAGACTCACTCTGTTACCTTAGCCAAAGCAGAAAAGGAATCCCTAGAGTTGAAAGAAAAGGTTGAGTCCTTACTTGCTGAAAACAAGAACCTGTTGGCGAAAATAAAAAAATTGGAATCTGATCTCGCCACAAACAGGCTATGGAACAAGTCCTCAAAAGCGCTTGAATGGCTAAACACTCACCACAGTCAAAATAAAAAGGGACTAGGTTTTGCTCCTAAAAGGACCTCTTACCCAGTCAATAGAAAGTATGTTGGATTACCTGAAAATATTGTTTGCTTTCATTGTGGTAAAACCGGTCATTATCGATACACTTGTCCTTCAAGAAGGTATGCCATTGAAAGAAATGAAGGTTATGTAAAACAAATCTGGATTAGGAAAGATGAGATTTATCTGTCTAAAAGAATGGGACCCAAGTGGATCTGGGTTCCCAAAACTAACCCTTGATTTGTTTTGCAGGCTGAAGTGAGAGAGAACAACCCAGCAAACAACCTAGGGAACAACCTTGAAAACAAGCAGCTGTGGTATGTTGATAGTGGGTGTTCGAGGCATATGACCGGTGAAAAATCCAACTTTCTCTCACTTACAGCTTCGGATGGTGGGAGTGTGGCGTTTGGAAACGGCAAGTCTGGGACAATTGTCGATATAGGTAGGGTTGGTGAGTCCCATTCCCACTCAATTGATAATGTCTATCTAGTTGATGGCTTAAAGCACAATCTGCTTAGTGTGTCCCAACTGTGTGACAAGAACAACCTAGTAGTGTTCTCACCAACACGTTGCTTGGTTGTAAACTCAAACACAGGAGATGTCGTGTTAAGGGGGAAGCGTCACAAAAATGTTTACAAAGTATGTATTTCCACACTTCCCCAAAACAATCTGACTTGTTTGAGCGCTTTAAATGATGATATAATGCTCTGGCACAAGAGACTAGGTCATGCAAGTCTCACTCTTTTGAAAAAACTTGTTTCCAAAGACCTAGTTGTTGGACTACCTTCCCTCAAATTCAATGATGACAAGGTTTGTGAAGCTTGTGCAAAAGGCAAACAAGTCAGATCGTCTTTTAAATCAAAAAATTGTGTTAGCACTACCCGACCTCTCGAAATGTTACACATTGATCTATGTGGTCCTATGAGGATAGCAAGTAGAGGTGGGAAGAGGTATGTGCTGGTTGTAGTGGATGATTACTCTCGATTTACTTGGACCCTGTTCTTGGCATCCAAGGATGAAACTTTTGAGAATTTTATTGCCTTTCTCAAAAGGGTTGAAAGGAAAGTAGGACACTCTTTAGTTAGTTTAAGGTCTGATCATGGTACTGAATTTGAAAATGCAAGCTTTACAAACTATTGTAATGCACATGGTGTTGATCATAACTTCTCAGCCCCAAGAACACCCCAACAGAACGGGGTGGTTGAGCGCAAAAATCGCACCCTAGAAGACATGACTAGAACAATGCTTATTGCTAGTGGTCTTCTTAGGAACTTTTGGGCAAAAGCTTTGAACACATCATGCTACATTATAAATAGATGCATGATTAGACCTATTTTGAACAAAACTCCCTATGAACTTTTCAAAGGTAGAAAGCCCAACATCATGCATTTAAGAACATTCGGTTGTAGGTGTTTTGTGTATAACAATGGGAAGGATGCCTTAGGGAAGTTTGATCCTAGGAGTGATGAGGCAATATTTCTCGGTTATTCCTCACATAGTAAGGCATACAAAGTGTTTAACAAAAGAACCTTGTGTGTTGAGGAAAGTGTGCATGTGCTTTTTGATGAATCTAACTCGTTGAGCAAGAATGATGCACAGGAGGAAGGATTTGAATTAGGTCTTGTTCGAAAAGAAGTGTTGCACCAAGATGAACAAGGTAAGAACACCGTGGAGAAAACGGGTCCTGAAGCTGTTCCTCAGAACAGCATGCAAGGTGAGGACCAAACAGGGGGAAGCAACGTTGAACCCTATTCGGGACAACACCAGTCCAGTTCCTCAGGAACAATCCTGCAAACAAGTGCAGGAACAGGCTCAGGAGCTGTTTCTGAACCTGATTCTTCAAGTATCCAAGCCAGAGTAGAAAGTGTGTCTGTGGATCCCCTAACTCCACGACCTTGGAAGCATCATCGTTCACACCCCCTTGATCAAATCTTGTCTGATATAAATACTGGGGTGCAAACGAGATCTAAGCTTAAGGATTTTGTGCTTTCTATGCATTTCTCTCTAACATTGAGCCAAAGAATGTCAATGAAGCTCTTGCAGATGCAGATTGGGTCACAGCAATGCAAGAAGAGCTTCACTAATTTGAAAGGAACGAGGTATGGCACCTTGTACCCCAGCCTGCAGATAGAACAATCATCGGAACCAAGTGGGTGTTTCGGAACAAGCTGGACGAGTCCGGAACAGTCACTAGGAACAAGGCACGGCTGGTGGTTCAAGGCTACAATCAGGAAGAAGGGATCGATTATGAAGAAACCTTCGCACCTGTTGCTAGGATTGAGGCTATTCGTATCCTAATAGCCTTTGCAGCTCATATGGAGATCAAGCTATATCAAATGGATGTCAAAAGTGCATTCCTAAACGGATACCTTAAAGAAGAGGTGTATGTCAAACAACCCCCTGGTTTTGAAAACAGTGAATTTTCGAACCATGTTTTTCAACTTGACAAAGCTCTTTATGGTCTAAAACAAGCTCCTAGAGCTTGGTATGAATGATTGTCAAGCTTTTTACTTGAAAATGATTTTAGAAGAGGCAAGGTAGATAATACCTTGTTTCTAAAATCTAAGGGGGAACATCTGTTGATTGTCCAAGTATATGTTGATGACATCATATTTGGGGCAACTCATCATGATTTATGCAATGAATTTTCAAAAATGATGAGGAGTGAGTTTGAAATGAGCATGATGGGTGAGCTTAATTTCTTCTTAGGCTTACAGATCAAGCAAACTTCAAACAGCACCATGATCCATCAACAAAAGTATATTAAGGAACTACTTAAGTGTTTTGGAATGGAGTCGGCCAAGCCCATTGATACTCCCATTTCACCTTCTACTAGGTTGGTAATGGATGATGGGAGTCCCTCAGTTGAGGAGAAACTCTATAGGGGCATGATAGGGTCACTCTTATACCTTACCGCTAGTAGGCCCGACATTGTTTTCAGTGTTGGTTTATGTGCCCGTTTTCAGTCTAATCCTAAAGAAACTCACCTTAAGGCTGTTAAACAGATACTAAGGTATTTAAAACATACACCTGATTTAGCTCTATGGTATCCTAGAGGTTGCAATTTTGATCTTGTTGGATATGCTGATGCTGACTATGCAGGCTTCCTGGTTGATAGAAAAAGCACCACAGGTATGGCTCATTTCCTTGGACCTTGTTTGGTATCTTGGGCAACCAAGAAACAACATTCAGTTGCCATGTCCACAGCAGAAGCTGAATATGTTGCAGCTACTTCATGTTGTGCTCAATTACTGTGGATAAGACAATAACTCAAAGACTTTTGTGTTGACACTGGATGCATACCTATTTTTTGTGATAACACAAGTGCAATTAATATTGCCAAAAATCCGTGTCAACATAAAAGAACTAAAGATATTGACATACGTCATCATTTCCTAAGAGACAATGTTGAAAAAGGGTTGATCTCAATGAATTTTTGTGCCACAGAAAACCAAATTGCTGATATATTCACCAAGGCGCTAAGTAGAGATCAATTTGAGAAAAATAGACTTGAACTAGGTTTGATTGAAACAACCTAAGTACCCTGTTCTCTCCCCCTGTTTGTAACTTCCATAGGTTAAAGGTACAATGTGTTTAATAAAAATTGTTTGCAATCAATTCTGTGCTATTTTAGTATATGTGCATTATTTGCAGCTGCTGGCATTCGTTTAAATTTAATATGATTGCCTTTATTATCTTGTTACCGTTGAATCTCCTCCAAGATCAAGCAGCAAGAATAGGTACGCTCCTTGATTGTTAGTATGTGAAACAAGTTGTGTCTAGCCTTTAAATTTTCCTTCTTCCCGAGGCATGCGCGGGCGGCTAGTAATGATCTACCCATTGTAATAGGTAAATCTTTAAAGATTTGGCATGCTCTCTCTCTTTAAATCTCCAAATCTTTGCCTCTCTCTCTCATCACACCTCTCTCTCTCTCTCTCGAATACCCGGCAATTTCCTTTCACTCAAACCCTAATCTCTCTCCAATTCTTGCTCAAATGGCTTTCTTCAACGGCTCTGGAAGTTCTGGTTCAAAATCTCAGGGTAGCAGGACACCCGCACCAGCCTCACGAACAGGTCCTGCCCCTGTTGCCTTCTCGCCGTTTTTAATGGCGATTCTAGAAGGTAAACCTTCCACTCCTCCTCGCCCAATCAGCTTCAAACCTTTTGGATTTTTGAAGAGTGTCGACCTGAAATCAGTGGGCTTGGGTTTGAAAGATATTCCCTACCATTTTGGTTGGGAATTGGTGGTGTTTGAGGGATCGACTGTTTGTCCCCTCACTGAAAAGAACTTTGCTTCAACTGGGGAAATTGGTGGCAATCTTGGGTCCCAAGATGAAGCCTTTGAGTCCCATGTTGGTTTCTTTGATTTCTCTGAGCCCTGTTCTTTTGGGCTGTTTCCTGAAAAAGAAACGGTACCCGAAACAGGGTCTGAGTCCTATGAGGAGGTGTTTAAGGACGATTTGGGAGTTGGTCTTCAAGGAGACTCGGCTGAGCAGTCTTTTGAGGCAGGGGGAAGTAGTGGCATGGACATCCCTCCTGCAGCAACCGAATCAGTGACTCCGATTCCTCAATCCGGAGAGAAGAGAAAAAGGGTCAAAACAGTGGCTAGGCGTAGCAGAACGCCTAGATCAAGGCCACAACCAAGGCCTCAAACCTCAAAAACCTCAGCCCCCTCTCCTCCCAAAACTGCCCAACCAACCCGTAAATCTACCCGAATTGCTTTTCAGTCTACTCCGCGTACCACAAAATCAACTACTCCGGTAATAGAGGAAATTTCCTCTTCCTCTGAGGATTCTTCAGATTCCTCTGCTACTGAGAACACCCTCTTTGAACAGGGGGCCCCGGTGTTCTCCGAGTCCTCAGAAGAACAAACTCAATCTCCTCCTCCTTCCAAGAAAACCTCCACTCTCCCCCCTCGCAAAAGAAAGACCTCTACTGCTCCAGTCTCAAAATCAGCTAAACCCGAGACTGCTTCTTCTGTTCCTCCCCCCAAAAGAGCCAAAAAGTCTACTGCCTCTCTGTTTCTACCAAGATTGCGCATCTGCTTAAGCGCAATGTAGTTAGGGGGAAGATAGTGAGAGTTCAATTTTTCGAGGAACAGGGGTTGGGGGTGTTTCTACAGAAGCTGCGTGCCCAGAACTGGCTGGACCTCTTCACGAACACCCAGCTGAGGTGTTCTGTACCAGAATTGGTTGAGTTCTATGCCAATTGTGCTGTCACCGAAGGGCTGGTGATAAGTAAAATTGGTGATACACAGGTGTAATTTGATGCACAAACTCTGGGTGTGATTTTAGGTGTTCCCTCACTTGGCTTTGATGTGTATGTGAGGGAGGATAAGTCTGTCCTAGGGACAGCCAGGCTGCTGGAGCTTTCACAGTGGTTGAGTCAAAATCAGGGCCTGCAAACAACCACATCCGTGAAGAAGGGTGAGATGACCTCTCTGCACCAACTGCTCTTTATGTTTGTTATAAAGAACATCATCCCAAGAGGTCAAGGTAGAAACCAGGCTGATGCTCTTGATCAGTGCCTGGTGGATCTTTTGGATAGGGAGGAACCCATCAACCTTCCTGTTCTTATGATCCGCCATATTGGGCGTATTGCAAACACCACCCGGGCACATGATCTTGGGTATGGTTTTCTACTGACGAGGGTTTTTGAGCACTTTAGGATAGAGCTCAAAAGGATGGTGGCTGCTCAAGTGATTGATGAGATAGGGAGTGACACCCTCATGGGGTGTGGATATACTCTGGCTGAGGGCTCGGTCTCCAAACAGGGGAGCCGAACACCCAGATCTCCTGTTTCTGGGAGGTCATCAGTCAAAGTTGAGGCTGTTTTAGAGGATAACTCCCGCCTCAAGGATGAGCTCACAGCCGTCAAAGTTGCCCTGGAAGAAGAGAAGGCGCTATCTGCCAAGCGTCATGAAGATCTCCTTGCCCTTCTCTCCTCCCTCGCTACCAAACTCCCTTTTCCGCAGCCATAATCAACCCTTGTAACCTGTTCTCATCGGATGTTTCCTAGAGTTCTCTTCCCCGTCTCTTTCTGTGTTTTCTTTTTTTTGTATTGCACCTTCCGGACTTTCAATGACATATTTGGTTCTGTTATATCTTGCTTATCTCTTGCAATGTCTTATGTGATTCACTTGCAAACACCATGTTCTGACTGTTGTTTGTACCTTTTTAATGATGCCAAAAGGGGGAAGATAAGTGGACCTAGGTTGAGTTGAACGGTTGGTTGAGTTGAACGGTTGAGTCATTAGTCTTTATACTTACATATGTTTTTTGGTTGAGTTGAACGGTTGAGTCATTAGTCTTTACACTTACATATGTTTTTTGACTGACCTAGCACCTGTGTGGATATATATCAGCACTCAAGGCACTTACGAAAATAAAATCCTTTTCTTGTCAATATGGTCACTTGGTTTGTCATCATCAAAAAGGGGGAAATTGTTAAACTAACTGTATAAAGTTTTGATGATAACAAATCCAAGTGTAGCATACTTGCTTGAGTAATGTTGTTCCAAACAAGCTCTCCAAGCAGGTTCTACACAGTTGTTTGTATTGATCCTACTTACCTGTTCTGTCTACTAAATATTGAGAACAAGTTTTAAGAACAGGTTCCAAGCTTCAGTGACACAAAGATCAGCACACAATAAATCTCGACAACAGCTGACTAAGTCTTAAAGACCAAGTTCCTACATTCAGCGATACAAGATCACCCAAGTAATCAAGGTGACCAAGGTGTTTGGAGTTAAAGTCTCGATTTGATTTAGGTTTTATCTTTTAGATTCTTGTTAATATGCCAATCTTGAAAGTCTCAATCTAACACTTCTTGAAACGGTTTTCGAGATTTGCTTCTGAACACCATTTCCAAACAACCCTGCAAACAGGGTGCCTAGGGTGTTCCTGAAACTGCAGCGGCCACATCCGTTTTACCTAAAAATTTCTTTTGGTTGGCTGGCTGCTCTAAGAATCCTTTTATGAAATCCTAGGCTGATTAGTTAAGTCCTAAAAAGATTATTATTTATTATATATATGTAGCAGATTGCAAAACCAGTTTTGCTAGAGATTTTTTTTCAAAATCCGAAAATTCTTTATTCCTTATTTTTAGGCCATGACTGATTCAAATTTTGAAACCAAGATTTTTATCCTTTTTTGGGCTAAATTACACGGTTATATTAAGTGGCTAATCAGTTTTTATCCCGTGAGTATCAAATCCCTATATTTTAAGAGAATCTTATCTTCTTTGTTCTTAGCCGTTGGAAATCTGAAAAAAATCTTCTAAGCTGCTAAAATCAGAAGATTTTTCTATCTTTTTTGAAGGAGTTAGCCGTTGGGTTTGCTTGCTTAAATAAGAAAATCTTTTCACTCCTTTCGGCAGAGATACACAAGGGAAAAATCGGTTTCTTTCACAAACACATTGAGATTTCTGGAGCTACATTTCAAAAGAAAAAACCGTGACAAGATTGTGCAAAAATTGAGCTTTCAAAACTATTGGCATACTAGGACTTCATTGTACCTTACATCTGCTTAAGTCAGAAGCACCCCAGTAAGGTGTTTTATATCCTTGATCTCAGATCAAAAGTGAGTGAGTGTGTCCTTAGTCATGTGGACTCTGGACGTGTCCAATCTAAAGAGATTTGGACGTGGTGTAACCTGTCTTAGAGAAGAAGGTTACGTGGGTTACAGGTTGTAATAAGGAGTGTTACTTTTGTAATGTGTTCAGCCCGTTAGTGAAGTGGTTAAATCCTACACGAGGTAGGTCGTGGTTTTTCACACCTCAGTTGGGCTAGAGGTGTTTTCCACGTAAAAATCGTGTGTGCTTTATTTCCGCTTTTATCTACTTGATTTTCGCTTCTGATCCAATTGGAAACAGCCACTGCAAACAAGGCCCAAGACTGTTCATCATTCAGAAACAGTCTCTGCAATCAGAGTCTAAGGCTGTTTGTCAGTAAATAGGCGAAAATCAGACACCACAATTCACCCCCCTCTTGTGGTCGTGTACTCTTAGAATTCAATACTTTTAATGCCCATCAAGGACATTATGAGTGGATAATAATGCCAATTAGTCTTAAAAATACACCTCAAATTTTCCAAAGAAGAATGGATAACATCTTCAAAGATCTTAATTACTGTTGTTTAGTTTATATCGATGATAGCCTTGTCTTTTCTAATACCATAGAACAACACAAAGATGATGTCCTTGTTGTCACCTAAAGATGTATTGATCATGGTATTATCCTTTGTAAAAACAAATACATTTATGCTGAACAAGAAAATGAGTTTTTAGGTATAGAGATAAAAGCTAGACAAATAATCCTACAAAAGCATAACCTAGAAAAAAAATAGAAACTTTCCCTAAAAGGATTGAAGATAAGAAGCAATTGGAAAGATTTCTTGATGTCTTACCTACACTTCAGATTTCATTAAAGATCTAGCTAAATTAAGAAAGCCATTGCGACAAAAACTCAAGAAAGAAGAAAGTTGGATATGAACTCCTAGTGATTCAAAGATTGTTTAAAACTTTAAAAAGATGTGTAAAAATCTTCCTATTCTTTATCTGCCTAACGAAGGAGATGATTTAATCCTTGAGACAGATGCCAACAATGAGCATTAGAGTGCAGTACTCAAAATGAAAGAAGGAGAAAAACTCTATAAATATTATAGTGAAAGTTTAATAAAGAAGAATGCAACTATCCCACGATGAAAGAAGAAATATTTGTAGTCATAAGGAGAATTGAAAAGTTCTTAATCTTTTTGGCCCCAAAACCTTTTCTTATTCGAATTGATTGCAAAAGAATACTTGATTTTATATAAAAAAAATTTATCAAATATGCAAGCACAGGGGTGACTCCTGCGTTGGTAATTATGGCTTAACCAATTTTCCTTTTCTATTGAACATTTGTTGTGTTAAAAATGTACCGCAAGTGCACGGTGCCAGTTGTAGCTAGCAAAGGCAAGTACGGGTCGTGTCCGCAGAGAACTTAGTTTCAACCACCGAATCGATTTCTAACACTTAATCTAGGCGAATGTCGAGTGAAGTTGGTTTAATCGATTCTAACTCTATTTGGTCTAAGTCAATTATGAGAAGGGAATCCTGGATTGGGGTTCACCGCACTGTGACGTTCATTGGAAAATAAACTAGGTCGTGTGAATCTGCCTGCAAGATAATTGAAATGGAATTATTACCGGTTTAAAGCATCTACGCCTACTTTCGAAGGTCATTAGACTGATCAAGCTAACCTAGTTGTCTACTTTCGTGAAACTAGAATAACAAAACCACAAGATCATGTAATTTCAATTCCCAACTGCACCCCCAACTACTTTCGTGTCAAGTAATTCAATTGATCACAAAGCTACTCTAAGTAAAGGACCTAACTTTCGTTAGTCTCCTAAACCCTAATTAAGAACATGAATAAAACCCTCTCAGGTAATTCATCGAACACCTGGTATGCTAAGTGAGAATTCAATTATACTCTGGCGTAATTCACAAAAACCTAGAATTAACAATCCAATTTACATCACAGGGGCTACACCCAATCCAAGATTAAGGAATTTAGCCGCTAAACATGATTCTAAACAACATCTCAATCAAGAACATACAAATACCAAGAATACGAATACTTGAATTAAGACGTAGAAGAAAAAGAAGAAGAATATACTCTGTATATAATCTGCAGCAGTAATCTACCAAAAGCGTAACCAAATTCAATCCAAAGCTTCGAATTAAAATTGCAATAAAACTAGACCTAGGAACCCTCAAATCGCCCTTTTCGAGAGAGAGGAAAAAGGTAGAATCCAAAAAACTCTCCCATTACAATGCCAAAACAGCGACAACTAAAGTGGCACGGTCGTGCCACTCGGCACGGGGGCCCCGTGCCACTTCTCTGTCTTTAGCTTCTTCCCTTCTTTGGGTGGCACGCTCGTGCCACCTTGCCTGGAGTGACCGTGCCTCTTATTTTAACTCAATATTGATCCTTTTTGCTTCAATTTGGCGCGGCATTAGCTTATTTTCCTCATTTATTCAAGTCAGGCTCCTGTAAACACAAAAACACGACTTTTAGGCAGATTTGAGATAAACAATGAATAATCGACCTCTAAACTCACAAAATTATACCAGAAACTGCCGAGTTAATAGGTAAAAATCATGCCTAAAAGTGTGTAAAATATAGGTTTATCAACTCCCCCATGCCTATCTCTTGCTTGTCCCCAAGCAAGACTAGAACCAAAAGAGGGAGTCAAGAACCTCTAGCTACTCGCCTCCTCAGGCAAGGCTAACAGTGGATCAGTCGAATCGAACACAGTTGCGCACAGCCAATGGGATAATTTGAGGCATAAATACAATTTGCAAGATTCAGTTCAAATCATTGGAGGACCACACGTTCAAGTCAACACACCGTCGAACCATATCACCCCCTCCCCAATCATGACGCATCCAAACAAGTAGTGGGCTAGTTGGCTTGGTAGTGACTCTCATAGGGGGGGCAATGTAAATGCTCTCCCTCACATGTGTTTAAGATGTAAAGAGGTTCACTCGATTCGCTTCCACTAAAACAATCTACCATAGGCTTGGGAGAATTCTCAACTCTCCACCGCTAAAGTGCAAAATACACGACAACAATCAAGAGGACTTCGCAGGGTTGAAATGGGGCTAAGGGTATAGGTAAGAGAGGGACAAACAGTTTGGGAAATGTGGAGCTAAAAGCCATAGCTAGTGAGCAACCAACAATTAAACAGATCACATCGCACTCTCAATGAAATCAAACATACCTAAACCCAATGGACCATCGGGAACGCACTATGCTTAACACGCCAAACACTTTTATTACTTTTTTTTCCCTTTTTTTTTTTGTTTGGCGAGGGATAAGATAAATAAGTGCTTGGCATGCGCAATAACAGTAAGAAAGTTTCCTGAATAATCATCATGATGTATCCCCATTAAATGTCAAAATAACCACAACGATACCCAAAAGTTACCCACAAACGTGAAGCGTTGCTCTACTGGCTTTGGCTTGAAGGTAGGAAATATGTTAAGGCCAAATGCTAGCAGTGAGAGGTTCCCAACAAAACAGATAAGGCTCAAGGGGGTAAGCAAAGGGTAAACATTACATCACAGGTGGCAATTTGGCTATGTAGCTCAAAAAGAAATGAATGCCTCTATCATTTTGATTGCTGTATACATGCTAAAAGCGATTTCAAAGAGAATCCAACCAAGTTCTAGAGATGCTATCATGGAAGAGACACACATGGAAAAGAAATGAGACTAAATTGATGAATTAGTCTATAGGCTCAAAGTCTCACGGGTCACACTACCAAATAACACAACCAACCCCAAAGATCCTACTGGATAAGAGTAATCATTCACGAAAAGGGGGTTTCAAGGGCGATCAGGAATGCGAACTAAACAGTGTGGTCACAACAATTTCTATATCATCAAGCAAACACATTTTTGCCACAAGGGACCCACAGGTATACACAACCAAGTCAGCCAACTGATCCACAAGGCCTTGGTAATCGTCATAGGAGGGGTTTTCAAAAACTTTTTTTTCTCTTTTTTTTTGGGGGGGGAAATGAAAACAATATCGCACCTTAAGCAAGAGTGGATAGATGAAGAGAAGAGTTGAAAGAATTACCTCGCAGTCTTGTAATGCTCCACTCAACAGAAGTCCACTTGAAGCCAAGGGTTAGAAAATAAAATAAAATATATACAATGCACTACCTATCTATATGCTCTATCCTACATGCAAAAAGAAATAGAAGAAATAAAATAAAAATAAAAATAAAAACTAATGAAAACTAATGCATGCAAGGATGCAATAAACAGATGGATATATACAAACCACCACAAACTACAAGCAGTCACCTAGCAGTTGGTGAGCTAACCCCCTATGCCGAAGCTCTTCATTGTCCCCAATGAAAAAGATAGGAAGAGATACAGAACAAGTGGGGAAGGGGGGGACAGAAAGCAATCATTGGGCCCCATCGGGCCCAGGGGGAGGCCAAAAGGACGAGGGAAAGGGATAGAAATGTGTGGAGCTACCCTGGTCAAAAGGTAGAGTGGATGAAGAACCTGCCGGGGCGCCAGGGAAAGAGCGAAAACGCTCCTCCATCCGCCGAATCGTCTCGGACTGACGCCAAAGCAGTTCGTTCATCCGACGCCTTTCCGCAGACTCACGGGCCTCGCGAATGGCCCGCTCCTCCTCACGCTGAAGCCGCCGCAACTCCCTCTGCTCCTGGCGGTCAATATAACCGCGAAAATGGCTCACCCCCTCCTCTATGGAATCCATGCGCCCAGAAATGCGCTGGATATCACGGCTCATGCCACTAAAACCCTCTCTAAGACCCGATACCTCCAGTTGGAGGTTTGAGAAAGACTGAAGGAACGTGGGGTCAAGCGGCATAGAAGATGCGGAGGAGGAGGACCCACCCATGGAATGAGGGAATGGTGGGTGAAGGGGTGGTGGTGGTGGAATAGGCTCATGGGAGGTAGGAGCTCCACTATCCTCGGCTGTAGCCTCGGGAGCCTCAGCGCCCTCGTCACTCTCCTCCGCACTCTCCTCGCCTTCCTCTCCCTCATCTAAATCTAGATCAGCGGCCAACTGCTCCTCGCTGGGAAGAACAGTGGCCCTAATGATGCGCCCGTCGCAATTCCAGTTTCTTTTGTTTGCTACTGCGGTGCGCTGAGGATTGGGAAGGTTAAAAAGGATGGTCTTATAGTGGGGGTACCGAATAGTGTCACCTCTGGTATCTATGATATGCATATGATGCAGGGTACCAAGGTCGAGGTGACCACCTAAAAAGTGAGACTCGAGAGAAGAGAGTCTCGAGCTGTAGCCTAAAGCAATAGCAATGGCGGTAACGGTACCGCCAACGCTAAGGACGTTTCGGTTGCTAGGTTTGGCCACTTCCGCCAGGTGGCGGATAATGAAGGCCCCCGTATCAATAGGGGTACTGGACAGGGCGCACCAAATAATAAATAATTCAGCCTTACGACACCCATTCTGGGTATCGTTGCGGCTGAAAATAATGTTAGCGGTAAGGCGCTGAAGGTACCGTAAGTTGACATTACAAATGTCGATAGCCTTCGCCTGTCGAGGGTCATAGACCCTGGGTCCCCCCCACCTATCGTGGTAGTCCTTCCGTTTGGAGCATGTAATGCTCAACGAAACGGGATCAGGGCGCCATAAAGAGGGCACATCGCGATATGCCCCATCGGCCACCGGGAGTCGTAGAAGGTCGTTAAACATGCGCAGACTCATCCGATGGTCAATGCTGAACATCCTAAAATAGATGGCAACCTCCTGACCATTGTAACGACCATCCCAATCAACAGCCAATGAACTCAAAAACTCAATCATCAATCGGTCGTACGAGGCATATTGCATGTTAATATATTCAGACCAACCCAAACGACCAAATAGAGTTAACATGTCATCTAGCATTCCTAAAGTCCGTAATGAGTCAGCATGAAAGAATTTCTGCTCACTAGCATGCCTAGTGGCTAAAAGCTCATAACGTGACTTTTGCTCATCAGAAATAAAGTGCAAGCCCCTAGTACTAGCAGGTAATACAAGAGGGAAAGCATCTTTGGTACCTTGTGCCGCAGCAGGCGCTGTTGAGGACGATGTTGCTCTTGACGATTTCTTGGGGAGGGATGGACCCTTGGAAGGCTCCCCGATTCGCTTTCTTCCCATTGTTGAAATAATTGCAGATCAGGACTCAGAAGGAGATGAAAAGAGTAAGAGTAGGGTCAATTTCGCTCCCTACAACCTTGAACCTCAACAATGGAGGTTTTGGATTTCAGAGAGAGAAAGGGAGATGAGGTTTGAAGGACCTTGAGAGGAAAAGGGGAAGAATTGGTGGGGTAGAGTGAATGGGGGTCGAAAGATTGAAGAATTTGGTGAGAAATTGAGAGAGATTTAGAGGTGAGAGTGGAAGATGGAGTGGGGAGAGAGAGAGGGGGGACGCGCAGTAGAGAGAGAAAACGGGTGGGGGTCGAATGGAAGGAGGAGGAGGGAGGAGGAGGAAGAAGAAGAAGGAGTCGGGAATCCGGCAGGTTTTTAATGCGGCACGGTCGTGCCTAATGGCACGGTCACACCGTGCCAAATTGCTGTCGGCCCGTTCGTTTTTTCCTCTTTTTTTTTTTGGGGTGGAAGAAAGGGGACACGGGATGTCCCGAGGCACGCTGCCCCCGTGCTGCCCTTTTCCTTTTTTTTTCTTTTTTTCTTTTTTTTTTGTTCTTTGTTTTTTTTTGGTTTTTTTTTTGAGGTTTTTTTTGGGGGGTTGAAAGAGAATCGTGGCACGGTCGTGCCGTGGAGCACGGTCACACCGTGCCGTATCCCTGCTTTTGCGTTCCTGCCCCTTTTTTTCTTTTCTTTTTTTTTTTGAAAAGCTGTAAAGCTTGGGTTGCCTCCCAAGAAGCGCTTGTTTTAGGTCGTTAGCTTGACCCTTACCTCCAAATGGTAAGTAGGGGTGATGCGGGAGGTGTAGATACGGGGGTGTAGAATGATGGAGCAAGCTCGACTAATACCCCAACATCAGCGGAGGTGGCCTCCGAAGTGGGTGAGATCAACAGCGGATCCCTACATGCTACGGGCCATATGTGGGGCCATCCATCCCCATCAAAAACCTCGACCTTCAAGGCAGTAACAGAAGGAGGGGTTGGAGTGGGCGCGACAGGAGAGGCAGAGGTGATGGGTGCTGTGGGGAAGCAGAAGTCCAACGTCTTCCCACATATCTCAAACGATATCGAGCCAGCCCTTACGTCTATCTTTGCCCCAGCGGTAGCTAGAAATGGCCGTCCCAAGATAATGGGAACGACAGAGTTGTCACCCATGTCCAATACCATGAAGTCACAGGGGATGACAAACTTACCAACCTGGACTGGAATGTCCTCTAACACGCCCACAGGTCGTCTGACAGTACTGTCAGCGAGCTATATGGTCATGGGCGTGGGGAGTAGATCTGTCAGTTGAAGCTTCTTGCAGAGGGAGAGAGGCATTACGCTTACGCTGGCGCCCAAATCACAAAGGGCTCTTTCAATTCGCAAATCCCCTATGCAGCAGGGGATGGAGAAGCTACCAGGATCATTCCGCTTCGATGGTGAGTCATTTTGCAAGATCGCGCTGTAGGCCTCTCCTATGGAGGGTACTGAAACTTCCTTGAGCTCTCTTTTCTTAGAGAGGAGCTCTCTCAAGAAGCTCAAGTAAATGGGCACTTCCTTAAGAGCCTCCAAAAACGGAATACTGACGTGGATCCGTTTTAGCATGTCCAAGAATCTTGCGAACCGGGGCTCGAGCGGCAGTAGCTGGGAACACGTCAACCTCTGGGGATAAGGTGCAGGCACTCGATGAGGCCGGATCGAAAGTGAAGGACTAGGCGTGCCAGTGGAGCTCAAACTCTCTTCCCCCTTCCTTCCTTCACCCTCCCTTGCAGAATTAGGATCGGAAATGACCTCCTGAAGAACCATCACTGGGCTCTCCTTAAACCCCTCACCTACCGAAGTGATGGCATTAACATGGCCCTTGGGGTTTGTCTCGGGCTGGCTAGGTAGGTGCCCGTGTGGCCTAGACAGGTGGCTCACCTGCTGAGCTATCTGGGCGATCTGATTATCCATCGCCTTTTGATGTGCGGCCATAGCGTCGAACTTAGTGTTTAGTTGGTTGATCGACTCACTAAGAATTTCATTGGTCTTAGTTTGTGTCGCAATGAAACGCTCCATGATGCTTTCTAAGTTCGACTTGGATTGAGGAGGTGGAGGGGGTGGATTGTACGGGGCTCTATAGGGAGGATTGGGTGGTTGAGGCTGAGAGGCATTAGCCAGCGGGGGGTTATTGTTGCGGTAGGAGAGGTTTGGATAGTTTCTCCAACCGGGGTTGTATGTGTTTGAGTACGGGTTATTTTGTGGCCGTGGGCTGTAATTTTGGAAAGCATTAACTTGCTCCACTCCCTGAAGATGGGCTTGACAATCAGTAGCTTCATGCCCTTGAATACCGCATACTTCACAAAAGACCCCAACCGCATACATGGCACTAGATGGGTTTCCTGGGTGAGGAGTACCCATCCTATCGAATCTCTGGGCAAGGGCGTCAACCTTGCTTGCCAACATATCCACTGCATCGATCCCATAAACCCCACTTGCCTTCTTCGGGGCTGCTCTCTCATTAGACCAGTGGTAGTTATTAGCAGCCATGTCTTCAAGCAGGGCTTTAGCAACCTCAATGGACTTTCCCATAAGTGCCCCACCAGCAGCAGCATCAATGGATATCTTCAGAGACTGATCGAGTCCATTGTAGAAAGTTTGAATGAGGAGCTAATCTAGGACTCCATGGTGAGGGCACTGGCGTTGCAGATCTTTGAATCATTCCCACGCCTCATATAGAGATTCGCCATGCAGCTGGGCGAATGAAGTGATGTCAGCCCTTAGTTTGGCCGTCTTCCCTGGGGGGAAATATTTGCTCAAAATGCCTTGGAGAGGGCATCCCAAGTGGCAAAAGCATTGGGCTCCTCATTTTGGAGCCAGTCTCTGGCTCTATCCCGCAGAGAGAAAGGGAAGAGCCTCAATCAAATGGCATCGGTGGGGACCCCATTGAGCTTAATAGTATCACACTTCACAAGGAAATTGCGAAGGTGCATGTTAGGATTCTCAGAAGGGTGCCCACCGAACTGGTCTCGCTCCATTAGCGAGATAAGGGCCGGGCGCAGCTCGAAATTGTTCACCTCAACTGCGGGGTTCACTATAGAAGAGGTGATACCCGACGACTGAGGCATTGCATAGTCCCTTAGGACGCGGTTGTCTTGCGCCGCCATGGTAGATTCTGCTTGTTGCTTCTTTCGTGCGCCGCTTCGCTTGCGAGCAGTAGCTTCGATTTCAGGATTCAGGGGAAGTAAGTGGTGACTCCCCTGACTGCGCCTGTGCATACAAAGCCAAAACTATACCAAGCGTAAGCAGGCTCAAGCAAGAGTAAAAACAAGCTAGAAGGAGGAAAAGGGGAAAGGGAAAGAGAAAAAGAAAAAGGAAAAAGCCTAATCTCAAGCGTTTAAAATCGCTTTCGATGTTGAAAACAAACAAGTTCCCCGGCAACGGCGTCAAAAACTTATTGTGTTAAAAATATACCGCAAGTGCACGGTGCCAGTTGTAGCTAGCAAAGGCAAGTACGGGTCGTGTCCACAGAGAACTTAGTTTCAACCACCGAATCGATTTCTAACACTTAATCTAGGCGAATGTCGAGTGAAGTTGGTTTAACTGATTCTAACTCTATTTGGTCTAAGTCCAATTATGAGAAGGGAATCCTGGATTGGGGTTCACCGCACTGTGACGTTCATTGGAAAATAAACTAGGTCGTGTGAATCTGCCTGCAAGATAATTGAAATGGAATTATTACCGGTTTAAAGCATCTACGCCTACTTTCGAAGGTCATTAGACTGATCAAGCTAACCTAGTTGTCTACTTTCGTGAAACTAGAATAACAAAACCACAAGATCATGTAATTTCAATTCCCAATTGCACCCCCAACTACTTTCGTGTCAAGTAATTCAATTGCTCACAAAGCTACTCTAAGTAAAGGACCTAACTTTCGTTAGTCCCCTAAACCCTAATTAAGAACATGAATAAAACCTTCTCAGGCAATTCATCGAACACCTGGCATGCTAAGTGAGAATTCAATTATACTCTGGCGTAATTCACAAAAACCTAGAATTAACAATCCAATTTACATCACAGGGGCTACACCCAATCCAAGATTAAGGAATTTAGCCGCTAAACATGATTCTAAACAACATCTCAATCAAGAACATACACATACCAAGAATACGAATACTTGAATTAAGACGTAGAAGAAAAAGAAGAAGAATATACTCTGTATATAATCTGCAGCAGTAATCTACCAAAAGCGTAACCAAATTCAATCCAAAGCTTCGAATTAAAATTGCAATAAAACTAGACCTAGGAACCCTCAAATCGCCCTTTTCGAGAGAGAGGAAAAAGGTAGAATCAAAAAAAACTCCCCCATTACAATGCGACAAAACAGCGACAACTAAAGTGGCACGGTCGTGCCACTCGGCACGGGGGCCCCGTGCCACTTCTCTGTCTTTAGCTTCTTCCCTTCTTTGGGTGGCACGCTCGTGCCACCTCGCCTGGAGTGACCGTGCCTCTTATTTTAACTCAATATTGATCCTTTTTGCTTCAATTTGGCGCGGCATTAGCTTGTTTTCCTCATTTATTCAAGTCAGGCTCCTGTAAACACAAAAACACGACTTTTAGGCAGATTTGAGATAAACAATGAATAATCGACCTCTAAACTCACAAAATTATACCAGAAACTGTCGAGTTAATAGGTAAAAATCATGCCTAAAAGTGTGTAAAATATAGGTTTATCACATATATAGGGATCAAGGAACTCTCTGACAAATAGTTTAACTCAAGAACTCGCCAATGGTGATCATCAGAGGAGAGCTCCTGCCAGAAAAGACAGAAATCCAAAAAAAAATTTCTTTACTACTAGAACGAGTTTCTCCTTCTAGTAAAATCCTTATAGATATTTTAGAATTTCATACAAACAACAGATCATATTTTGGTCTACTGTCTTCTGCCTACCTACTGGCCCAAAGATTTAGCCTTCTAGAGGTATAAATCAATTACCTAAGGTGTCCTTATGATTTCTAAGAAAAAATAAGTTCTCATGTTAAAGAAAAATGGTTCAATGAGTGGTATGCAGCATGTATAGATTATTATCATAATTATTCATATCATATTTGGGAATCATACAGTACTACAATCTACTTTCCTAATAGATCTAGAGTTGGTGGTGTTAGTTCCAACAAATTCAATCTCTCCAAATGACCTCATCGTGAAAGCCTAGGAACATGCAATGGTAGTTTACCTTAGAAATCTCAGATCCAAAGTACCCATTTTCACGAAACTAATTAAATTTCAACAATGCAAGTTTAGAAGGATCCATTGGATTCTTACATTTCTAATGGTCCAGCAAAAATTCCATATAATAGATGCCTATATGTGAAAGTACATTGTGCGTTGAGTATCAGAATGGAAGAGCTAAACTGGCTCATTATTTTGGTTCAACTAGTTGATTTAGACAATCCCATAGATCAATAATAAGAATAGTTTCCACAGCAACATGAGTTAGTGATCCTGCTTTACCAAGAGGCATCGATTTTTTCAATATTTATCATCAAATGTGGATATTGATTGAGCAAGGAGTAATGCTAATGCGCTACGAGAATAGTACTTTCGCCTATCATAATGAGTTCAACAAATATATGAAGATAGAAGGAGCTACTTCAAAAGATATCTTTAATTATCTCTTTGATGTTGGAGTTGAAAAGTTCTTATCAGAAAAAGGAAAGAAATATCTTTATGAATTACTTGAAAAATAGGATACAGAATATCTTCAACTTGATGAATATTTTGATAATTGTCTGGATAATAATGGTCTGAAAGATATTATTGGGGATGAAGGCATGTCGAATCTCAATATGGATGACTAGTCCTTTAACATGAATGCAGTCTGAAAAGGTATTGTACCATCGTTGTATTTTAGTGAGTGTCGAGTCAAAAAAAATAATGCAATCTACTACAGTCATGTGAGGGCAACTGTAGCCATGTGAAAATATCAGACTATACTTTAGCCATTAGGGCATTCTATGCACCCTAACTCCCGTATAAAAGGAGAGGCAGAATGCTAAAAAGGGACATGGTCATTTAAGCATTCTTGAGTAAAAAAGAAGTAGGGATTCTCCATTTTTCTATGAGCAACATCTCTGACGATCTTAGTTGTTTGAGTCCCTCTTCAAATGTTTTCATTATAATATTTCCACTTTTAAGCTTTCAATAAAAGAAATTTTCTAGTAGAGAACGTTTTTCAATCAAACCTTATGTCTTAAATATTTTAATTTCTGGATTAAAGCTCCACTATCCTTAAAAAGAATAAAAATTTGATAAGTGACTAAGGTCCAAGATTGGAAATGAAATGAATATGTGTTGTGCCTGATCTAGAGAAGGTGTGGTTGAAATTAGCAATATCTATAAACTGGAAGTTAGAGGAACGCCAAGGTCCAACGCTGACTAAGTTCAAGTAATGGTCAGAATTTCCTAATTAAGCTTTAATTATTTTGCCAAGCATGGTGGACTTCTAATCACAGAAAATATAATATTCATGATATAATAGTAGATTGTGATAACTAATATCATTAAAGTCATTATAAGAAGTTTAAATATTAATATAAGCTTAGTTTTACAAAAAAATCCAAAACTTCAAATATTTACATTTTGCACCCTAGTTAGGCCAAAAATAGAAATTTCATAAACTTCAGGGCCATAAAAATAAATTTTGGCACTCTGGAATTAGTTAACCCAAAGACTTGTGCTCTGAAAATCATTTACGCTTAACTAAGTAGTGCTAAAAATATTTTTTTAAAAATGTGAGATCAGTAAACCATTTCACTAAACCTCAAGGGACCGAAAAATAATTTATTTATTCTATAATGCTTTGTGTAAATTATTCATGATATTTATGTTAGATTAATTAGAATGCATGCTAATTAGTTCAATATGAATTTGTATAATAGTTTAAAGGATTTAAGTACGTAAAAGCTTTAGTCTTTTGAGCATAAGTACCACCCCAATTAATCATAGATGGTTTAAACCCATCTCTTTTAATTAGAAAATCTTCACAGGTCTTTGTTAAATCAATTTGCTAGTAAATTGGTTAAGATGATGTTTTCTAATGCTTAATGCGCTAGTTTGATTAAATTCTTATGTTGGTGTTAGGGTTATCAAAACTAATAGGGTTTATATTGGGAGTGGATCTAAGTAAACTATAATATAAGAAAAAATAGGGAGGAGCCATTGGTGGGTATCTGCTACAATCTAACTCATGGAAAAATTAATTTTTGTATTGATGATAAATATTAATTTGCATTGTGGATATAAATTATGCTAAGTTCTTCCCCCCCCCTTAAATTTGATGTCCTGGATAATTATTTGTTTGCTTTTTAGTTGATTTGTTTAATTTGTTAATTTTTATTCTTAATATCAAATTTCTTTTACCTCTCTAAAAGATTAGTATTTTATTTGTGTCTTAGTAACTTTAGATTAATTATATTTTGATTTTTATTGTGGTTTAATTTTCATATTAATTTTCAGTTTTATTTTTACTGGTTTGATAGAAGTTAGGTTAAAAGTAGTTTCTTTGGTATTTTTATGTATTTTTTTTCCATTTTAGGACTTATATAGAGCCCTAATCTACCAATATTTAATTTAGGAATTTTTGGAAATTATTTTATATTTTTTAAGAATTATTTCGTGAATTAGATATGTGCAGGTTTTTACTTTAATAAATCAGAAAATTATGTTTTTATTTTTTCTTTTGTGTTTTCAGGGTTTGCTTAAGTCTAGAAAATTAGGTTTTACAACCTGGATAATTTATTATTTATTTTCATTTTTTTTAAGTGCAGTTTGTTAGTTATTTAATTTCAAATTTTATTTTCTATTTTTATTTTATGAAATTATTTTCTATTTTATTTTTATGAAATTGATTGGATATAATTATGGGAATATAAACTTAATTATTTGAAGATTCTTAAATGAGGTTATCCTCTGTGGATTTGGACATAAATTTTCTACTTGATATTTTCTGTTTTAATTTTTGGTTTAATATTGTGAAAATATTTTTGTTTTTATTTTTTCCAGAATAATTAGATTGAGTATTTGTTCTTTTATTTCTAGAATTAGGATTAGCAAATTTTGGAGTAATGCAGAATAAGTTTTTAGATTTTTATTTGTTTAATTTGATTTGTTTTAGAAGTTGAAAGAAAAAAGCAAAAAAATATTATAGTAAATTTAATTGGATTGAAACTAGCTTGTTCATATATCTTTTCCCATGGGATCGATCTGTACTTCCCTACACTATATTCTTATTTAAGAGCCTTAATAGTGGTTTAATTTGTTACTCTACAACAAGCTCTGCGAATTTTGGTATGATTGCTAGGGAAAGAAAATGAAATCGTTAGTTTTTATCAATAACTCTAGTATTTTATTTTTATAGGTTGTTTTAGTTTATGATATTGAGGAGTGGTTGCATGATTGAACAAAAAAAGGAGCATATGTTTGAGGAATTTGAAAGTAGAGTAAGCGATTCTGAATCTGTAAACTCTAAATCGTTAAGTCCTGAAGATGTTAAAGTTGAGATAGCTACTTTACGTGAACTTGCTGCACCTAATTTGGAAACACAACTTTTGTCTGTTACTTATCCTACATTGGACTGACCAATTACGTTGTACTCCGAATTTTAAATTTACTGCCTAAGTTTCATGGATTTCCTGGTGAGGATCTATATCATCATATTAACGAGTTCATTATTAAGTGTTTGACCATGCAACATCGGGAGATCACCCAAGACTAAATTAGGTTGAGAGCCTTTCCTTTTTCACTTCAGGATGAGACCAAAAGATTGGTTATATTGCTTATCTCCGGCAACTTTCACTACATGGACTCAAGTTTATAAAGCATTTTTAGGGAAAAAAATTTCTAGCATCTAGAATTAGATCTATTAGAAAAGAAATATGTGGCATTAAACAAATGAATGGGAAAACTTTTCACAAGTATTGAGAACGCTTTAATAAATTATTCGCTAGTTGCCCCCAACATCAAATTGCTGAATAATTATTGATCCAATAGTTTTATGAAGGTTTATTGCCCATAGATAGAAATATGGTAGATGTTGCTAGTGAGGGGGCGCTTTAGTTAACAAGACTCTAACTCAAGCTAGAGAATTGTTTAATATTATGGCTCAAAACACCCAACAATTAAGAACTAGGGAAGAGCTTAGTTCAGGTCCATCTATAGAGACCCAATTGTCTCATATCACTACTATGCTGAACAAACTAGTCATGGGAGGAGGTCAGAATGTAGTAGTGTGTGGTATTTGTTGTTTAGAGGGACATGCTACTGATGCGTGCTCTACATTTCAAGGGACAAATGTGAATGTTGTGTTTTCTAACGAAACTCAAAGGAAGTATGACCCATACTCGAACACTTATAATGAAAGATAGAGAGACCACACTAACCTTAGCTACAGACTTAGGAACAACCCCCCAAGTACTAACCAACCACTAGATCAGAACAAATTTCCTTTTAGAGCAAGTTATAAAAAAGATAGATGACTAGAAAAAGGAGATTAACAATAGGTTTCAGAACATAGAAATGACTCTTAAACAGGTCTAAGAGAGAGAGACTGCTACTGATACCATAGTTAGCAACCTATATGCCTAAATGCAACATAGGTTGCCTTCTTAACCTTTCCAGAACCCAAAGGAAAGTGTGAGTGTTGTGACACTTAGAAGTGGGAAAGAGTTGATGGAACCTATGAAGAGTAGAGAGAAAGAATAAGAAATAGAGGTCAATGAGCCTAAACCACGCAAGGACCAAGATGCCACCTCTAATGCTAAGGAAATAGGTGAGAAGAAGGAATCTTACAAGCAATGACCACCTTTTCCTAGTACACTGAGAGGGACAACTTCTAGGGTAGATGAGGTAAACTAAGAGATCTTAGAAACCTTTAGGAAGATAGAGATCAACATCCCTCTCTTAGATGTCATTATGCAGGTGTCTTGTTATGCTAAGTTCCTTAAAGAGCTTTATACGGTAGAACATAAATTGAAAAGCAACGAAGAGGTAAGTGTGGGGGAAAATATATCTGCTCTGCTCCAAAAGAAGCTTCCCCCTAAGTGTAAGGACCCAGGTGTATTCTCTATTCCTTGTAAAACTAGAAATATTTGCTTTGATAGAGTCATGCTTGATTTAGGAGCCTCCATTAATGTAATGCCTAGTTTCATTCATAAACTAAACTTACAGGAGTTAAAGAAAAGTAGTCTAATCATTCAGTTAGTTGATAGGAGTAATGCATACCCAGATGAAGTCTTAGAGGATGTCTTAGTCTAAGTCAAATGAACTCATTTTTCATGCTGATTTTATGTATTGGACATACGTGATACATGCCATGACATTATGATATTGCTTGGTAGACCATTTCTTAAAACATCTAGGACAAAAATAAATCTATATGGAAGAACATTGACTCTGGAATTTGATTGCAAAGTTATTAAGTTCAATATTTTTGATGTTACGAGATTTCCTGCTGATGTGAACTATCATTGTACAATTGATGTGATCAATGAATTGTCCTAAGATATTTATGAATTATCTCATGAAGAAGAATTATTAACCGTGCTTGTATAGGGTTTGGATCAATTTGTGTTTCAAAATGTGCCCTACATGTTGATGATGATGTAGTAGATGCCATAGAGTCTTTGTTGGAACTGCGTGTAATTAACAGACGTAAGAAGCTAGAATTGCTTGAGAGTCACACAAAGTTACTACCCTCTTATATTTCACCCCCTAAACTAGAATTGAAACCATTGTTTTAAAATCCTAAGTGTGCTTATTTAAGGACTGATGAGACCTTACCTGTTATAATCTCTAATGCACTTACATTTGAACAAGAGGATAAATTTATTAGGGTGCTTAGAGAACATATTGAAGCATTAGGATGGACTTTAGTAAACATTAAAAGATTTAGCCCCACTTTATACTCACATAAATCACATTAAAATTAGAGGCTTAGCCTAAGAGAGATCCTTAGCAAACGCTGGATCTACCTATGATGGAGGTAGTTCAAAAAGAAATATTTAAGTGGTTAGATGCTGGAGTGATATACCCCATATCTAATTCTGATTGGGTTAGTCATATTCACGTGGATCCTAAAGGGGGGACAATAGTAGTTCAGAAGAAGGGTGACTTAGTACCTACTAGAGTTCAAAGTGGTTGGAGAGTGTGTATTGACTAGAGAAAGCTAAACAATGCCATAAAAAAAGACCATTTTGCCTTGCCCTTCATATATCACATGTTAGAGAGATTAGATGGGAGGTCATAATATTGCTTTCTTGATGGATATTCAGGTCATATTTAGGTCCCTATAGCTAGGGCTGAGAAAAAAAATTAGATACCCAGTTCCGGACCTGAACCCGGTTCAAACTCGGCGGGTCCATACCCGGAACTAATTGAACTGGGCCCGAGACTGGTTCTAAGATCCTAGAATCGGTTGCAACTAGGTCTGGAGCTAGGTCTTGAAAACTTGGAACCAATACCAGACCGGTTACCTGGTCCAATCAGTTTTTTTTTTAAAAAAAGTCTGAGTTAACTAGTTGACCGTTGATGTCAAGTGTTGTTCTCCACATGCCGCCATAATATCCGACTATACGTTGATACGATTAAATCTTTTTATTAATGTATAATACTATAAGAAGATGGTATTTTTTTAATACTTGGATGAAATGAAATATTATTTATTAGCTAACCAATTGGAGTTTAATAGATGGTAGATGCCTAGTTGCCACTCTATTAAATTTGATTTTAAACAATCGATTATCAAGCTTGTTGGGTGTATTGGTTCTCTCATAAAGTTACAACCACAAGCCTAAAATTTAAATGAAGTGAAATAAAACAAATAGGACAAAATTAGGAACTGAGTACCCAATTTTGGAACCAGTCCCAACCGGTTCTATAACCAGTTCCAAAAATCCTGGACCTGGTTCCAGTTTTTTGGACCTAGTTGCAACTAGGACCAGGATTGGTTCCATGAAAATGAACAGGGTACCCAGTCCTGGTCACTCGTACATATGACTCCTGAGGATCAGGAAATTACCACATTTACCTGTCCTTTTGGCACCTATGCTTTTAGAAGGATGTCGTTTGATCTGTGTAACACTCCTGCTAAATTTTAGAGATGCTTGATGAGTATTTTCTCTAATTTTATCACCAAAATTATGGAAGTTTCCGTGGATGATTTTACGGTACATGGTGATTCATTTGGCGAATGCTTACATCATCTCACTTTAGTGCTTATGCATTGTATTGTGACTAAATTAATGCTTAATTTTGAGAAGTGTAATTTTATGATGGAGCATGGGCAATACTAGGGCATGTAGTGTCATCTAAGGTTGACAAGACTAACGTAGACGTCATTCAATCTTTGCCCTATCCAAAATGTGTCAAGGAGGTGAGGTCATTTTTAGGTCACATCAGGTTTTATAGAAGAAATATGAAAGGTTTTTCTAAGATTGCCTCTCCTTTATGTGCTTTACTTGCAAAAGATGCTCTATTGATTTTAATAAGGACTGTAGGAGGGCTTTTTGACCAATTGAAATTGAAATTGACCACCGCTCCAATAGCAACCGTCTAATTAGGCCTTATCTTTCAAAATAATGTGTAAACGCTAGTGATAAGACAGTAGGGGAAGTCATAGATCAAAGAGTAGGGGAGGTACATCATGTGATTTATTATGCTTCTAGAACTCTAGACCCAGAACAGTGTAGCTACACTACTACAGAAACGAAAATGTATGCTATTATTTTGCTCTGGAAAAGTTTGGTCCTTATATGTTAGGTATTAAAGTTATTGTTTATACTGATCATTCTGCTATTAAACATCTATTGAGTAAGAATGGCTCAAAGCCTAAATTGATTACATGGGTCTTACTACTGGAAGAATTTCAATTAAAAATTAGAGACAAGTCAGGAGCTGAAAATTCAGTAGCTGACCACTTAAGTAGGCTAGAAAATAGGAAGAGTGGTAATCCATAGAGTGATTATTTCCTGATGAGACTTTATGTGTTGTCACGGATAGGTTGCCTTCGTATGGGAATATAGCAAATTGCGTACTTACTGAAACCTTTCCCAAAGATTTGTCTAGAGCCCAAAAGGAGAAGATAAGCACCCAGTCCACATATTATGTTTGGGATGAGCCATATCTATGAAAACTTTGTGGAGATAAGATCATAAGACGTTGTGTAGATGATAGTAGATTTCATTCTATTCTAACTTTCTATCAGTCTTCTGAAAATGGGGGACATTTTGGACCCAAAAGAACAACACACGAAGTTCTTGAATATGGATTTTATTGGCCTACTATTTTGAGGCATGCTATGAATTTTGTAAAAGATGTGGAGCATGCCAGAAGACAGGTAATTTATCTAGAAGGAATCAAATGCCTTCGCACAATATGTATGTTTGTGAGATTTTTGATGTATAAGGTGTTGATTTCATGGGACCTTTTCCCTCTTCTTTTAGTTTTACTTACATTCTTATGCTCGTTGATTATGTATCTAAGTGGATTAAAGTTGTGGCTACTAGAGCTGATGATGTTAAAACTATGATGAAACATGTTAAATCTCTTATTTTACATAGATATAGGATGCCTAAAACAATCATTAGTGATAAGGGGAACACATTTTTGTAATAATACCTTACGTGCCTTGTTCGCCAAATATCGTATAACTCAGAAGGTGTCTATTAGTTATCATCCCCAAATAAGACCAAGCTGAAATCTGTAACAAGCAGAATAAAGGCATATTAGGAAAAGTTGTAAGGCCAAATAAGAAAGATTGTGGTCTTAGGTTAGATGAAGCTCTCTGGGCCTATAAAACTACATACTAGACATCTATAGGTATGTCATATCATAGGTTAATTTTTAGTAAAGCATGTCATCTCCGTGTAGAGTTAGAGCATAAATTCTATTGGGCCATGAAGTAGTGTAATTTAGATTATGTCCTAGCAAGTAAGGAGCATAAGTTGCAATTGTAGGCATTAGAAGAGATTCATCTAGAAGCCTATGATAATTCAGTGATCTGCCAAGGTAAAGCCAAATGTTTTTATGATTCCAAGCTTAGTAGGAGGGAATTAAATCTTTTTCTACTAACAAGATTTTGATGGTAAATGGTCACAGGCTAAAGCATTTTTATGAAGGAGATCACGTATGCTTGGTGGAGGAGATCCGACTAGAAGATTCATGAGCTTTATTTGCGTCGAGCCAATAACAGTAAACAAAGGCACTGGGTGGGAGCTAACTCAATGTTTTCAGGGGAGTATACATTTAATTCGTCTTTATCTTCATTATTTTCAACATTTTGTATGCATTGGGGACAATGCATGAATTAAGGTAGCATTTGGTTGGATGCAATACAATTAGGTGGTAATGCAATCAATAATGTAATGTAATGGAAATGAGATGTAATGCAATAGTGATTGTATTATCACGTTTGGTTGGTTATAAACTAATTGCATAAGGTAATGTAAATACCACTGCATTATCATTTTTGGTTAGCTATTTAATATGTAATAGAATCAACTTTGCGTCCAACTTTATTTAGAAATATTTGTTCTTAAGATTGTTAATACTACAAGAAATAAAAGGACTAATTCAAACTTAAATACTAAACTTAGTAATTGTTTCACCAATTCCGAAACACTTTTAACCCAACATTAAGCATAAATATAGATGAGAAATTTTAATAACCACAAATAGCTAAACTAAATAGCATAGGTTTCATAATGTTCCATCACATTAAAAGTCCAATAGCAAGAGAGATCTAAATATCCCCTCGAAGAAGGACTTGCACCGACTCTCTCCTTTCGACGTCAGGGATACAATTTTTCTTGTCGCTCGATGTCTCTCCATGGTTGTCAAACCCAGGTTAGCCAATTCTTCATTCAATTTGGAACGCTTCTCACTTAACTCGACAACAAAGCCGATAGCTCAACTGATGTTACTACTAGCAGCCCTTATCTCTCTCCCGAGAATGGATGCAACTTCTGATAAGCCTTTAACTAAGTTATCAGATGCTCTTTTCCATTTTCATAAGTTCTTAGATTTTGCAAAACTCATCTCAACCCCAAAAGGCTCTTGAGTAGATGAGTATTCAGGTTCATCTTTCTTACTTGACTCCTTATTTTCTCCCTTCATTCACCTCATCTTCCATTCCTTCAGGGCTTTGAGCATCTTTCCCTGAAGCACGATCCTTTCCAAAGATAATGCACAAATCCTTATAATAGGGGCACGGTTTACCTCTCCAATCATTAGCTCTAGGTGATTTTGCATTATGAAGTATTGATAATATTAGAACACAACCACTGAAAGGAGCAATTAAAAATATTGTTCAAAAACATACTGAATCTAGATTTAACATATCAAAACCACCAGGTCGCAAGTAATCTTATTCAAAACTGTGAGACTGAATATTCAATATATCAAAAACACAGTAATTAAAAAGAAAAATATTTAAGTCAATATATCAAAAGCACAGTAATCTTATTCAAGTCAAATACCACCCAGGTCCTAAGTAACAGAATCAGCTCCAACATGCATGAAAAGAAAGACTCAAAACTGCCAGGCTGAATATCAGCCAACAAGAATATAGGTATATAACCAAGATTCAGAGCCATCAGGCAACATAGCTGAGTAGCATCTAGGTTTAACATATAACTATATAACCGATAAGAATAGGCAGTCCCCAAGCAAGACTCAAAACTGCCAGACTGAATATTTTCAATTTCACAGCCAAAACAAGCTAGATACATGCAATTATACCACAAGTTGACTGTCAACTTATGCAGCAATTGTAATTATACCACTGTAGGCACTCAAATTTTATTTGTGTCGTACCAAAGTAAAATTAAATTAATTATCTAGACCAATCCTTTTAATTAATTTAATCAGGCCTAAAAGACTCTCAAGTCAGGCCTAAACGACTCTCAAGTCAAGCCTAAGATGAAGCCCAACTGATTTCCCAAGTCAAGGCTCAGTCAAAGCCCAAATCGAGGCTCAAGATAACTATCAAGTCAAGTCACGACCTTAAGCCCAAATAACGTCCAAGTCAAGGCACAGTAGAAACCAAGTCAAAGTCAAAGTTAAAGGTCAAAGCCTAACTTGACTACCAAGTCAAAGGTCAAGGCATAAATCGACTCCCAAGTCAAACGTTAAACGGCACTTAAATCAACGTTCGGTCAAAGCTCGAGGCAACTTCCAAGTCAATGCTCCGCCCAAGCCCGGAAGACTCTCAAGTCAAAGTCAAAGCAAATGAAAGTCAATGTAATCCAGGGGGAGGCCTAATTGAAAGGCCCAGGCCTAAAGCTCAAGTCAAGGCCCATCTTGACTTTCAAGGAGAAGGGGGAGGCTTTTCTATAAATAGGACCCTTCCCCTTGATTCAAAGGTTAGAAAATCCATCCAAAAAGGAGATAGAATCAGAGGATCATTGTATTTATAGATATTTTACTCATTCATTCAAAACAATATAAAAATTCAATTTTGTAATTTGTCACTATAAATTTGGCATGCTCGTTGGGACATCTCTGCCTCTCATCTCTTTCTCCTAAAAGATTAAGACTTTCAAATCATAATAACATCATTTTTAATGAAGATATGGCTACAAAGAATGTTACCACGCAAGCTTCGAAGAAGAAGAACACGAGATCTTTCTCTCTTAGATCCTATGAGGCAAGCGTGACTTCTAGCGCGCTCGCACAATGAAGACCAGGAGTATGGCAAAAGCTACTCCGCCAATCACTGCTAGGCAGACTGCGCTAACCCTATCCAAACTCCAAGACTCGAAAAGAAACACAAGGTGTCATCTTGGATGGATGAAATTCAAAACCTCCACCTTTGATCTCTAGTCTGCGAGATTGAAGATTACTACAGCAGTGACTCTTCTTCGCCCTCACCAAAGGGAATGCACATGTCAGAGACTGAAGCTGAGTCCTCTAGAACCATTGTCATGCCAGCCATAATGACAAGCACCACTACCCTGGAAGAGGAAATGGCTAACATAAAGGCCATCCTAGATAAACTCACCAAGGAGAACGAAGAAAAGGAAGCGCGCATCAAGCTTCAAGAAGAAAAGATTGCTAAGCTGACCAGGAAGTTAGAAAAATGGCCAAGTTAATCTTCTATAAAGGACTCAGACAGTGAGGACTCAGAAAAAGTGTCCATCCACACTGAAGCCTCTAACAACAAGAAGCAGTCAAAGAAACGCGGTACCCCTAAACATGTCAAGCCCTCTAGATCAATGACCATTGAGCAAATTCAAAACTTGATAGCAAATGCTGTTAAGGCGCAGCTTGGTGAAAGTTCGCGCAGAACTCACCTATACACCAAGCCTTACACCAAGAGGATTGATGCTCTTCGCATGCCCCATGGTTATTAACCACCTAATTTCTAACAATTTGATGGGAAAGGCAATCCAAAATAGCATGTCGTGCACTTCATTGAGACATGCAACAATGCTGGGATAGACGGCAACCTTATGGTGAAATAGCTCGTCAGGATGTTGAAAGGTATTGCCTTTGACTGGTATGCTGACTTAGAGCCTGAGTCCATTGACAGCTAGGAGCAAATGGAGCAAAAGTTCCTCAACAGGTTCTAAGGCACTCAACGCATTGTCGGCATGACTGAGCTGACAAATACAAAACAATGGAAGAACGAGTCAGTTCTTGACTACATCAACCACTGGCACGCACTTAGCCTCAAGTGCAAGGATCAGTCATCTGAAGCTTTCGCTGTTGAAATATGCACCCAAGGTATGCACTGGGACTTGCTGTACGTTCTATAAATGAGCAAACCTAGGACTTTGCAAGAATTGGCGACCAAGGCGCATGACATGAAAGTGACGATAGCTAGCCGCTGCGGTGACTCCTTCTATTCTACTGAATCAAGGAAGGAAAAAGTTGAACTCAAGAAGAATGTTGACTTTTCTAAGAGCATAGCCAAAAAAGCGATGTCCACATCTATAAGTCAGCGAATTCACATTATGTGAGAGCCAAAACTTCGGGGCAAGAATAGCTCATAGTTCAAGGTTGCGACAAAGAAACGTCTCACAATAAAATAGCTTCAGGAAAAGAAGCATCCATTTCCTGACTCAGATTTGTCAGGCATGCTAGATAACTTGCTCGAGAAGGGCGTCATCGAATTGTCTGAGCTAAAGCATCCAGAGGAAGTTGGGAGGATCGCCGACCCCAAGTACTATCAGTACCATAGAATCATTAGTCACCCTCTTGAAAAGTGCGTTACAATCAAGGAGCGCATCATGCAACTGGTTAGGGAAAGAAGAATCATTTTACATTTAGATGAAACACCGAAAACTAACCATGTCATAACCGAGGAGGTTGATAATGGTGAGGGTGTAAATGCTAAAACCAATTTCAAGATGTCGGTGTTCGATATGTTGCAGCCGTCAACGTCGCACCAACGCCCTGCCGACCCTTTTGTGTTTAGCAGGTTGGGAAAGGGCCAAACCCCGAAATCTTCTGTTATCCATAGGTTGAAGAGGGATGGGTAGCCTAAACCCTTGGTCTTTGCCAGAATCAAGATAGGTGAGGCGTCATCAAACTCACCATCTTCCCAAAAAAAGGATTCAATGTTCAGCCGCCTTAGTGAACAAAATGCAATCTAAAGTTCAATTCCTTCACGTATGAAGTGTGTTTTCACTTTGGATGTGAAGAGGGATAACTCATTGAAACTAAAGAAACGCATCCTAGTTCTCACTGGCCATGGGGCTAGGGTCAGTTCAAAAGAAAGAACTAAGGAAAAAGCTTCTGCCAGTTGCGCCACAAGCCAAGATGTCAGCGACTTCCCTTGAGGAAATGCTGAATCCGTTCCTGAACAAGAGCTTAAACTATTCACAAAAAAAAGACACGCTCAAAGTTCACCAAAAAAAAGTCTACTCCTAGACAAGAGACTAAACTGTTTACACATCCAAAAACGAAGACTCTCGAATAAGAGTTTACACTGTTCACTCAAACCAAAATCGTTGTACTACTCCTAGCCGCAAGAATATAAACTGTAAATGACAAAACAAATGAAAAAAGAATGCTTTGTTGAGCTAAGTGATGACTTGATCTTATTAGGAATTGCAAGTGCCCATAAGTACGTAGGTAGCTTGGCTAGCAAATTGCCAAGTGTAGTCAAACACATCACATATACCAAAGAAGGGCCATGAATGAAAAGCGATCAAAGACATCACCTTTCTGTCGCCAAGCTACTTGTCGCGACTTATACGACTTTAAGGCATGTAGGTTTCCGTTCTAGGCACCAAAAGGCCTAGCGGCAAACCATTTCACAAGTGGTTCTTCAAGTCTTAATACCACTTTTATACATGTAGGTATCCATTCTAGGCACCAAAAGGCCCAGCGGCGAACCATTTTGCAAGTGGTTCTTCAAGTCTTCATACCACTTTTGTGCGTATAGGTATTCATTCCAGGCACCAAAGGCCTAGCGGTAAAACGTTTACGCAAGTGGTTCTTCAAGTTCTCATACCACTTTCATGCATATAGATATCCGTTTCAGGTACCAAAGGCCTAGCGGAGAACCGTTTCACAAGTAGTTCTTTAAGTCTTCATACCACTTTCATGCGTATAGGTATCCGTTCCAGGCACCAAAGGCTTAGCGGCGATCCGTGTCGCAAGTGGTTTTTCAAGTCTTTGTATCACTTTCATGCATATAGGTATCCGTTGTAAGCACCAAAGGCCTAGCGGCGAACCATTTTGCAAGCAATTCTTCAAGTCCTCATACCACTTTCAAGCATGAAGGTATCTGTTCTACGCACCGAAGGCCTAGCGGCGTACCATTTCGCAAGTGGTCTCCAAATGGCTTCACGACCTGTATAAGCAACAATACAAATACAACAAAAAAAGGGACTTGGCATACCCTCCCAAAAAAAAAAAAACAGCCATAAGCGATAAAGAATTCCATTGTTCAACAAATAAGCATGACGTTGCAATACGAAAAAATGCGACAATAAATGAATGCGACATTACGATAGTGCAAGCAGGCATAAGAAAACTTTTCAGTCTAATAAAGTGGCTTCCTTGGGATTTATTTCAGCCAAAGCTACCACCTTTATTGTTCATAGTCATTCAAAAAAATGGCAAGCTCTTCAAAGCACATCATTGCAAAATTCAATAAAAGGCCAAGTTACAAGCAAGACACAACTCAATGAGCATCGGAAAAAAAAAAAGAAGTTGATCATGCAAAAAAAAAGGGGGCTGACAACTCGGACAACAAGAAATTTGAAAAAAAAAACACACCCAGCGGCCCTGGGGTGGATTCATGCCAAATTTTCCAACAACATTTAGAAGATCACAAACACCATGTCCACCAAACCCAAAAACTTTGAATATTCGTGCAAGCATCAAATAGAAAAAATCAATTTCTGTTTGAACAAAGCCCACAAACTTTGATCAGGGGGCGCACATCAATGTTTATCATAACCGAAGCGAAAGATTCAGCATTAAGCCAATCTCATATCCATTATCAAAACCCCAAATCAAAGCAAACCCAAATTCTCTAAAAAAAAAAAAAAACCCCTCATTCAAAACCCATGAACCCCCTTCAAAACCCATGAATCCCATTTACAGCTTAATTCTCCTAATTCGCCTACCCGTTATTTCACAAAATTGTATAGACAGTACAAGGCTAATTATTTGCCCTCATTGGTTAGATTCACAAGTAAAACAGAGCTTTATTCAACAAAACCCAAAAACAAAAATACAGAAAACAAGGGAATGCATGACAGTACGTGTCATGAAAGAAAGAATGCAAAAGATCAGGGATAAGCAACGGGTATAGGGGAGTAGCCACGGTTCGGTTCTCACAGGAAATGGGGAGATACAATATGTGCAAAGACAAAGGCTCTAACCCATAAAGGCTTTATTTTTGAAATAGTTAAACAAGCACAAGTTCCAAATTTCAAAGATTGGTGTGTGTGTGTGTGTGTGTGTGTGTGTATATATACACACACACACATATAAAAAAATCGAAAGAAGGAAAAGTGGAAAGTTGATACCTTGAACTAGCCATAAATATGGGTCTGAGCTAGGTGCTTTGATGGAGTTGGGCGGCACAGAAGGCTTACGGAAGGTTCAGTGTGAGGGACCAAACGGCAGTAGCAGCAGAGAAGGATTCTCGATCGCTGTTGCAGCTGGGAAGGAGAAGGAGAAAGCATGGTACTTTAGTCAAGTGATGGATGAAAAGAAGATGGAAGATGATTGGGAAACTTGATACCTTTATGAGAATCAAAAAATAGCGTGCAAAGATTGAGCCTTTGGGGAAGGTACTCACCGTGAACAGTAGCATGGTAGTAGGATGGGGGCTGTGTGCTCGGGGTGCTAGTTGTGCTGACTGAAGGAAGAAGAAAGGGTAACAGGGCAGCAGATCATGTGAGTGGGGCGTGTTAATTAACCAAAATAAAAAGGGATCAAAAGAGCAGCCCAGGCCCACGCATCAAACAAAAAAAAAAAAAAAAAGGAAAGAGGAAGCTTCCAGGCCAGCCCAGCCAAGCGAAAAGGGAAAGGGAAAAGGCAGCGGGGTCACGTGCTACTCACATGGGTTTTAAGTGAAATGAAACTAGCTAGGCTAGGTCCTAAAAAAAAAGAACCGGAAGGAAAGGGGGAGCTGAAATCTGGGCCAGCCCGCAAGCAAAAGAAAGAAAACAAAAAAACAAGAGCGGGTAGCTGAGATGGGCCGGCCCGTGCGAGAAGAAGAGGCCATTCGGGCTAGGCCTGCACAAGAAACAAAAGAAAAAGAAACTGAAGCAAGGCAAGCATTGCTGACGTTGGGTCTTTTGTCATTCCTACTTAATCCAATCCCTATACGCCAATGCTTTGTACTCGAAGAAAGAAAATGTGTTTCATGTGTTCAAAAAATGTGTTTTATTTGTCAAATAGAACACATGTGTGTGCATTTGTTCAAATTTTCATACAAGATCAACAAAAATATGTTGAAAGTATTCATTGCAAATAAATGATATATATTATAAAAGGGAGTTGAGACAATGGTCACGTTCAGATAACAAAAAGTCTTGTATGTGACCTTATCTCGAGGGGGTAATTTGTAGACACTAAAATTTTATTCGTGCCATACCAAAATTAAATTAAATTAATTATCTGGGTTAACTCTTTTAATTAATTTAATCAGGCCCAAAAGACTCACAAGTCAGGCCCAAATGACTCTCAAGTCAAGCCCAAGACGAAGCCCAAATGATTTCCCAAGTCAAGACTCAGTCAAAGTTCAAATTGAGGCTCAAGATGACTATCAAGTCAAATCACGAATTCAAACCCGAAAGGCATCCGAGTCAAGGCGCGATCGAAACCAGGTCAAAGTCAAATTCAAAGGTCAAAGCCTAAGTTGACTATCAAGTCAAAAAGTCAAGGCCTAAATCGACTCCCAAGTCAAACGTCAAACGGCTCTCAAGTCAACGTTCGGTTAAAGCTCGAGGCGACTTCCAAGTTGATGCTCAGCCCAAGCCCGGGAGACTTTCAAGTCAAAGTGAAAGTCAAAGTCAAAAGAAGTGAAAGTCAAAGCAATCCAGGGTGAGGCCTAATTGAAAGGCCCAGAACCAAAACCCAAGTTAAGGCCCATCTTGACTTTCAAGGGAAATGTGAGGTTTTCCTATAAATAGGACCCTCCCCCTTGATTCAAAGGATGGAAAATCCATCCAAAAAAGAGATAGAATTAGAGGATCGTTATATTCATAGAGATTGTACCCATTCATTCAAATCAATATGGAAATTCAATCTTGCAATTTGTGATTACAACCACATATGCAGCAACTCTAATATATTCAACTTGCACAGCAACTCTAATATATTCAACTTGCACAGCAACTTTGATTATCAGCTTGTGCAGCAACTCTAATATATTCAATTCTAAACTTGTACAACAATTATACCACAGATGCAATTATATGACAAGCTGAAAAATAATTATGCCAATATATTCCACAGGTAGACCCATAGATCTGATTCCTGACATTCAAGTAACAATTAAGCAAGAGTTGTATAACATATTGAATTGAGCAACAATTAAGCAAGACTTGCATAGCATACTGAATTAAGCAACAATTAAGTAATAATTAAAGCTTACCTTCACATAAGCTTTCCAAACTTCTTTCTCGGCCACCTCTGACTTTGTTTCTGGGTCCCATCTAAATACAGTTGTGCAGCTTCCAACTACCATGTCATATACAACATTATATATGCCTTTGGCGTGTCAAAGTCGAGAATGCACATGTGGCTGAGCTTTTAGATTTGATTCGGGCAATTTCGCCTGAAGTTTTTCTACAACAGTATTTAAAAATCCTGGTTGAAAGCCACTATTAGCTTTAAATGATGTGCCACCGTTCACAAGATCTTTAAAAACTTCAATGAGTGTATCATCATCTTCTTCTTCTTTCCATTTTCTTTTATTTTTCCTCAGGCCACGATCTTTTGGTGAAGCCATCATATGAATGGTAGCAGATATCAATATGCCAATAAGAAGACAGAACAGCAACCATTTTGAACAGAATAGCAAAGGACAGGATAATAGAGGACAGACCAGCAGAGGATAGAATGGCAGTAGTAGTTGATTGTAGAACATCAAATAATCCCTATTTTTAAAGTAGAACACAGAATACAGGATATATGTAGTTAATGGCAGAACATCAACATAGGACATAACGCAGAGTATAGAACATAGACTGCAATAGCTAAATAAAGTAAGAGTTTTCAGCTAACAGAGTGTCTAAACTATCAAACATCTCACTGGCTAAAAAACAAGTAAGCAACAAATCATCTTTGTCTCCGGCTTGCTCACCAACTATTAAACATCTCGCTGGCTAATTGGTCACACTTCACTCTCCATTCGTCAGAAGATTAAATAGTGTCTATATGCTCTTCATCTCTCCTTTGTCACCTTGGTCCTCTCATATTGTAGTATTCCTTCATAAGATCTATGACCATCTCTCTTCTAATAAGATTATCAAGTAAGCAACAAGCCATGACAATTCTATTCACCATGCGAACAGGATAGAATGGAGGACTTCTAAGAATAGCCTAATGCATCTTCAACAGGGCAAAACATCTCTCTATTATATTTCTAACGGATGAATGCTTCATATTAAACAACTCTTCCGAAGTTGTTGGCTGGTAACCACTTCGCCATTCATTTAGATGATACCACTGTCCCCTATAAGGAGCAAGAAAGCCGTTGCAATTCATGAAACCTGCATCCACAAGGAAGTATTGCCCTAAAACATATGAAAAGGCCATGATAGTAGCTTTTAAAAACCCTGAGACTATTCTAACCAACTATTTTCTAACCATGTGGGATTCTTCACCCATGTCTTCGACTTGCCGCATTCCAAAGAACTTTACTATTGGCTGCAGATCCCTCCCAGCCTACTAGAACATATATATATTGCATGTCTTTTGAGTATGCGGCTAACAAGTTCATGGCTATTTCACCCTTACAATTTTGATATCTAGCGTTGTCTACTTCTGGCACACGCATCTTGATATATGTTCCATCTAAAGCCCCAATGTAACTTTAAGACCCAAGACAATATAACTAAGTTAAGAATTTCATATGAAAATAATTGTCAAAGCATTACTAAGTATAGTTTATACCTTGAACCATTTCCATTGCTTATCTCTAGAGTTCTCTTCAATAGGCTCCGGTTTCTTGAGCAGTACACTTTGCAATCTTATAATACCCTTCAAAACCTTAATAAAATACTCATTGATAGTCCACCCTTACCTCTTAAATGCATCATGAACAATCCGATTCTTTGTGTGATGCGCAAGAGTATTACGAAACAAAGCCACTTGCTCTTCCAATGGCACGTATTGGCTATCATCCAACCTCTGTATGGTTCTTAGCATACTACCTAGCTTAAATAAAGTGTGTCTATCAACTCTAAGATGGTCAATGCATTTCCTATCACTCTTATAAATCAAGGCATTTGCATAGTTGATTCTCCAATATGTATGCTCTGTTAAAGAATATGACTTCTTTAAAGAGTACTTCTCTTTGGGGTGCTTCAAAATGTGACAAATAATTTGGAAAAATAAGTCAATCACATTCAAAACTTCCAATGTAAAGCCCCCAAATTAAATATGTTTCACTGTATGCATTCTCCTTAATAAACTCTTAAATTAGGACTAATAAACTCGATGATAGGGACATTATCGCCGTCCAAAAGGATAAGGCTTGAAGTATGTATACTAGAAATAACATAGTGAGGTATAGCTTCAACCATATACATTCACACATTATCAAACCATATACAATCAATTGTTAATCCCAAATATGGTTTGTACACCATAGTAAAGTTATCCACCTCATAATCTATAACTCTATCCACTGAAGATTTCAAAACACAACCTAAAACCAAGCTTAAGCTTGTAATCATAACAGAGCAACAATAGAACTGAAATAGAACACAAGAAACAGGGCAGGGAAAAGGATTCAACATCCCAAATTGAAACAGAAGAGTAGAAGCAGAATACTGAGCAGAATTAACTCAACCTATTCATAATTGAAGCATAAACCAAACAAACAGAACAAAGAAAATGAAGCAACGACCTCAGATTATTCAACCAAGGATGATCTGAAGTTGAGCTCCAGTAATGGCAAGGAAGGTAGCTTCAAAACAAGCGAATAACAACCCTTCAACCGTCAGCCCTCAAAATCAAGCTTAAAACATTGAAATCTAGAATAGCCATTGAAAATGCAACTCGGACCCTAAGCATCTAAAAACTAAAACGAAACTTACAAGGAACCTCAAATTCAGCCTGAAATTGCAAGAAACAAATTCGAATCTTATACTCAAAATCCAAAATAAATGAAAACAGGAGCAAACCCTAGATTGCTAGAATTGAGATTAAAATGTAAGAAATCTGAAAACAAAACTAACCAAACCCTAAAAATTGAAATGAAATGCATCTGAATTTCGAGAAAATGATTACCAAAATTAAACTAACTAAACCTAAAGATTTCCTAACCTAACTTAAAACCTAGATTACCTCTCTCAATTGCCGCTAGCCCGATTTATATCCCTTTCCTTCGATCTCGACCCTTGAATTGCTAGTGCCATTGGACGATGGAAATGAGGGACAGCGATGGTGGTGTGCTGGCTGTATCTGGGGCGTTGATGGTGCTTGATGATGCTTGCGGTGCTAATGGTGTTGTTGCTAGTGCTGTGGTGTCGAAGACAAAGACAGAGATAGGGAGAAGAGATGGAGATGCTGAAGATGGTGGAAGAAGCAGGGGAGGTGGATTTCAGGTTTGAGGTCTCGGGAACCCGAGTGAGGAGAGAGAAGAAGAAGCAAAAATGGGGGAAATAATAAGGGTCATGAGGACGGCATATGCCAGGCTAGGGAGTAACGGGTCATGTGCAGCTCACATGGGCAGCTGGGGTTTTTATTTGCAATTTAATTCCCCTTTTTTCTTCTGATGGGTTATGAAAGCAATGGGCTAAGGATTTGTTTTTTTGGGTCACGTTTGAGTCAATCTGGCTCGCTGCTTCATGTTTGGTATTTTTCATGTTTTTCTCGCATTTTTTCTACATTTATTTAATACCTACAAAACAAAATAAAATCAAAATAAAATCCTAACAATAACAATTATAATGAGCATAAAATAGGTGTAAAAGTACAGTAAAGATACCATATTTTTGGCATGAATACTGGGTGGTGGGGTTGGTGGCCAGCGACAGTAGCAGCAGTTGGCGGCAGTAGGGGGTGGCCGTGGGTGAGGAGGAAGAGAGGAAGAGGAGAAATTGGTGTTAAGCACCTAGACATTTTTTTCTTTGATCTTATCTTACAAATTGGCTAATTTAAATTCATACATAAAGTAGCTTTTTGCTAATCAAAATTTAGTGCAAAAGATAGTGATTAGCTTAATTTAATTATACCAAAATTTTCGGGCCAATTTGAGTCCAAATAAATCGGGCCGCAATTCGGGCCCAAATGAATTGAGCCAAACTTAATAAATTTCGGCCCAAATTCTTGTATGGTTAAAAATTAAATTTTTGAGACATTATGAAAAATAATTTATCACCTAATGTTATTTATTAGGGTCTAATATCGTTTCACCCGAAATTGTTACGGTAAATGAAACTCGAATTGCAAAGATGAATTCTCCCAATCAGGATGATTAAATGAGACAAATAAATGTGAAAAATTAATAACATGGATTGAATAAATAAATAAACATGATTTAGGGTCGGGCTATCATAGCATTTGTAACGTCCTAAATGTACATAAATCACTGTTTCCATTTCTTTCATTAATTTCCCCAACTAGAAAAGATAACCCAAATGATTAGGCGTTACCGTCGTCCAACAAAGGCAAGGCTTTGCTTGTACATGATAAATTTATCCATAATAATTAATGTTTACCATCAAAGGTATTCACACCATCACAACCCATCAGATCATTTGGATAAATATAGAAATTGTTCTAATAAGAAAACCATTCAAACATCTTAAGGATTACATCAAAATATCGAATTCGAATACAATATACAGTCTCAACACCAAAATATATCACAATATGGTGTTATAAACATCTCAATGATAATACACCACCATTTCATATAGACGTTTTTGCTCACTTATCATCTTCAGCCATCCTATCCCCTTAAGGGCGATTCCTTGAATACTTTCCAAAAACAAAACGTGAAAACATTACGAACTGTGAGCGGAAGCTCAATATATGTATTTTTGTATTGTTAAACATTCATGGAAAATTGATTGGGCATGTATTGCAATTCATTTTTAATTAAAAACAGGGAATGAGATAAATATCAAACTGCATTATCAATTATTATCTGATAGTAAACCCCTGATAACTGTTACGATCTGAAGATAGGTGTACACCTGCTAAGCCGATCGGAACCTGGCTTGAAGCCACGCGGGTAACTGAAGGGCTATGCCCTATAACTGATAATTGATGGAATCACTAATCATGTGATAAATCACTCATTAAACTGATTCATTGATGTACTTACCAAAATATTATAATTTTGATAAAAATACATGTTGATTTCTAAAGATACAGGCAATGAACGTACCTGAAATTTTTAAATGTAAGCTCACGGAATAATATTATACACAAACATGGAAGGAATGATAGATTAGACCCAGATTCTATACAAAATTATCATTTTAGGAACATACAGTTAGCAAAATTATATATATCATAACTAATAATTTAGTAAAGGAAAAGTAAGAATATAAGAAAGGCTTAGAAAGAATGACTCATAAATTAATCATCTGACCTCTGATTGAGACTCAAAACCCTAATATAGAAAACTTAGGAAATCCTAAAAATCTTTCATTTAGGACACCAAGCTTGATTCCCACAACAGAATTTCCAAAATGAGGCTAGAACCCAAGCATGTTAGTTTTGGTCCATTTTGCGCAGTTTCGGTAAAATGACCATAACTGTTTTCGCAGACCTCAGATTAAGGCAATTCAAGAGGCATTTGAAAGCTAATACATGGAATTATCTACCCACCAAAGTCATAATTTTTCAATGGGCCAATCATTACCAATTTAATCGTGAACTCTGCTCTATTTTCCTAAAATTTCCAACCTCACTGTTTTGACATTTCCCACTCTTTTTTACACAAATTCTCAACTTAAACCATTCCTTAAAAACATGTAAACAAGCTTTGGTCCATCGCAATATCATTCAAAATCACCAAACTCAAATTCACTTCATAATCATATCCAATAAAGATCATTTTTTAAACTAATACGCACATAAACCAAGCTTAAAGATAGTTTAATCCAAACTTTACTTTACTGGTGAAAACCCTAGTTCATGGCCAACTTGGACTTACTCCAACTCCTTTGAAATCACCAAAAACATCATAATAAATACCAAGAGATTAGAAGATGACCAAATTAAAGATAAAACAATCAAAATCCAACACTCTAACATCAAGTTTGCATGATTAACATCAACCCTAACCCTAGCATGATCCAACCTCAACTCCACCATGATCAACATTAAAAAAAAGTATTATTTCTTATCAAAACATCATGATCAAAGATCATAAACATCAAAACAAGAATCAAAACTAAAATAAAAAGCAAAACCAACAAAATCAACTTTCAAGATTACTCACTTTGATTGCAAATAAGTAGAGATGGAGATAAGGTTTAGTAGTTTTGATGATGGATGATGGTAGCTTGAGGTACTAGGATGTTGGGAGGTCGAAAACCACCAGGACTGGCCAGAAAATTGGCCGAAATCAACCTAGACCTGCTGCTGGTGTTGCTGCCATGAGTGAAGAGAGAGAGGAGAAAGAAAGTGAAGCTTTGGATTAAGTTATGTGTGTTTTGACTAATCAACTCATTTGGCCGAAATTTTATCTAGTAAAGTCACCTTTTGTTTTACTAACCATGGTTAAGTTGACCATGGTAATTAGTTAGATTAGTAGGCAACTTGTTGGGGCTTCAAACCGGCTGAAATAAGTTGGGCTCGAGAATAAAACACTTCTTCTAAAGTTTTGTAATATTACGGAAAGCAAAATAAATTACTTAGATTAAACTTGTCAAGGCCTACTATTAATTCTTCCAAAGTTTTCGTTAATCAATTAAATAAACAAATAAAATCCGAATTACCAAGTGAGGGCCCCAATAAATTTTTTCCCACCGGGGTGAATAATGCGATAAATAATTATGAGGAAAAAAATAATGAGCATGAGGTAATTAAATAAATAAATATAATTAAATAATTTTAGGGTTCGACTATTATAGTCTTCCCCCCTTAAAGAGTTTCGCCCTCAAAACTTATGATTTTTCCATGTAACGTAAGATTATCTCAAATAATTATGGATATTTGGCTTTTATTTCCTCTTCAGTCTCACAAGTAGCTTCTTGGGAGGTATGATTTGAGCATAACGCTTTGACTAGAGGTGTCTGCTTGTTGCACAACTGCTTAATCCTGCAATCTAATATTTGGATTGGTTGTTCTTCATATACTAAATCTGCAGTGATTTCAATAGGTTCAGATACAATGGCGTGGTTTGGATCTGGGGTATACTTCTTAAGCTGAGAGACGTGAAACACTTTATGCACGTGTTCTAGTTCTACCAGCAGATCCAAACGATAAGCTAGAGGATTCCGCTTTTCAATGATTTCATATAGTCCAATATATCTTGGACTCAATTTTCCTCGTACCCCGAACCTTTTGATACCCTCAGTTTGAGATACTTTTAGAAAAACTTTATCACCTATTTGAAACTCCAAGGGCCTCCTTCTCTTGTCCGCATAACTCTTTTGTCGACTCTGGGTAACATTAATATGCTCTCGAATCCTTCTTATTGTTTCCACAGTTTCCTGGATCATTTCAGGGCCTATAATTAATGCCTCGTCCAAATTACTCCAGCACAGTGGGGTTCTACATTTTCTCCCACATAGAGCCTCAAACAGAGCCATTCTGATGGTGGACTAATAGCTATTATTATAAGAAAACTCCACCAAAGGTAAATCATCTTCCCATTTCCCTTGGAATTCCAATACACAAGCTCTTAACATGTCCTCTAGAATTTGATTCACTCTTTCAGTTTGCCCATCTGTCTCAGGGTGATAAGAGCTGCTAACGTTCAATTTGATCCCAAAAGCCTTTTGAAGTGCTTGCCAAAACGGGCTTAGAATCTTTGATCCCTATCTGAGACTATATATAAGGGAATTCCATGTAGTCGGACTATCTCTTTAACATACAACTGGGCTAGCCTTCAACTCTCCGGGTATCTTTGATTGGTAGCAAAATGGGCCGACTTGGTAAGCCGATTGACTATAACCCAGATAGCATTCTTCTTTGAGGCAGAAAGGGGTAAACCTATAACAAAGGCCATTGAGATCGAATCCCACTTCCAGGTGGGAATTTCTAGGGGTCGAAATTCACCCACAGGACACTGATGCTTTGCTTTGACTTTCTGACAGGTCAGAAACTTGTCTACATATTCTACAACCTCTTTTTTCATATTGTTCCACCAGAAGTATTGCCTTAAGTCTCTGTACATCTTGGTGCTTCCTGGATGCACCGAATAGTGAGTATTGTGAGCCTCCTCTAGGATCTGTTTCCTTAATTTCTCATTTTGGGGTACACATAGGCGATTCTGAAATCGCAGGGTCCCATTCTCATGTACTACAAACCCGGGAGACTTTTCTTTCTCTAAATTTTGCTTTATTCTTTGGAGTTCAGGATCACTTTCTTGGCTTACTTGAATTTCCTCCACTATGGAAGGCTGTGAAGTAAGTGCTGATAATTAAACATGTGCTTGCCTATGGGACACTAGTCGAACTCCCAAATCCTCAAGTTCTCTCAAGAGACTCAATTGAGTAATCACCATAGTATTTGAGCTATGTTACGTCTTCCTACTCAGGGCATCTGCTACAACATTTGCTTTTCCTGGATGATATTGAATTTACAAATCATAATCCTTAAGCAGCTCAAGCCAACATCGTTGCCTCAAGTTGAGCTCCTTCTGGGTGAAGATATACTTCAAACTTTGATGGTCAATATAAATCTTGCATGGTATTCTATGTGAGTAATGTCTCCAAATTTTTAGCACAAAGAGCACGGTTGCTAACTCCAAGTCACGGGTGGGATAGTTTTTCTCATAGGCTTAAGCTATTGAGAGGCATAAGCTACTACCTTATCTTCTTGCATCAGAACACACCCCAATTCGTTGTTTGAAGCATCACTATAAATGGTATACTCCTTGCCTTCCATTGGTAGCGTTAGGATTGGGGCGGTAGTTAGTCACTGCCTTAGCTTTTGAAAAGCTTTATCACATTTTTCGGTCCACTCAAACGTATTCTCTTTCTTCAGTAGATTGGTCATGGGTGAAGCTATTTTTGAAAAGTCCTTGACGAACCTTTAATAGTAACTTGCTAAACCCAGAAAGCTTCTAATCTCAGTGATGTTAGTAGGTCTTGACCATTCCGTGATTGCCTTCACCTTCTGGGGGTCAACTTTGATTCCTGCTTTTGTAACTACATGTCTCAAGAACCCCACTTCTTCCAACCAAAACTCACACTTCTTTAATTTGCCATAAAGTTGATGCTCCCGTAGTGTTTGTAACACCATCCTCAAATGATCAGCATGTTCATCTCTGTCCTTAGAATAGATAAGAATGTCATCTATGAACACCACTACAAATTTGTCTAGGTAAGGTCTGAAGACTCTGTTCATAAGAACCATGAAAGCTGCGGGAGCATTGGTGAGGACAAATGGCATCACTATAAACTCATGGTGACCATACCTAGTTCTAAATACAGTCTTGGGGATGTCATCTGGTTTAATCTTAAGTTGGTGGTACCCTGATCTCAAATCAATCTTAGAAAAGACTCCTGCTCCTTGCAATTGATCAAACAAGTCGTTGATTCGAGGCAAAGGATATTTATTTTTGATAGTGATCTTATTCGACTTCCTGTAGTCAATACACAGCCTTAAAGTTCCATCCTTTTTCTTTACAAACAACACTGGGGCACCCCATGGTGACACACTTGGCCTAATAATGTCCTTTTGCAATAGCTCATCTAATTGAAGCTTCAGTTCCTTAAGCTCAGTCGGGGCCATACGATATAGGGTTTTGGAAATAGGTTGGGCATCAGGGATTAATTCAATTCCAAAATCAATTTCCCTCTGTGGGGATAATCCTGGTAACTCTTCAGGAAAAACATCCTCAAACTCACATACTATAGGAATATTTTCAACTTTCTCTTCATTTGCTTAGGTGTCAATAGTATAACACCAATATTCTATACTCCCTTGACATAGTAGCTTACTTGCTTTCATAGCAGAAATCAAGAGATTGGATTTTTCCTCTCTCTGCCCATAGAAGGATACTTCTCTCCTTTTTTCATCTTTAAAAATAACCTTATGATCCTCACAATCAATCTTAGCTCCATAGGTGTGCAACCAATTCATTCCCAAAATGATGTCAAAATCAGACAAATCAAATTGAATCAAGTCCACAGGAAAAGTGGTTCCACCAATCGTAATGGGAACAAGTTTATAGAAGATAGCACACAAGCATTGGGTAGCTTGATCCTATAATTGGTTTCCGCCCCCTATCTTCCAGGTTCAATTGCATGGCAGACTAGGTGGATATAAATGAATGAGCAGCACCCGAGTCAAATAATACACAAAATGGCTTTAAATTTAAAAAGAGAGTTCCAGTTACTACCGTACCAGAGGTGGCAGCTTCCTTCTTGCTCATTACATAAGCCTGTCCTACTGCTGCAGGCCTTGGTGGTGGGGCCTCTTGGCAAGGTGGGGTGAAGGGTTTTGCTGCACCTTTGTCTACAGTGTTAATCCTTCAAGGGCATGCAGCAATTAGGTGTTCAGGACTTCTATACTGCATGCACTTATTGGTTCCTACTCGGCATTTAGGGGTGGTGTGATTTATTCTGCCGCATTTTGCACAGGGTGCTATTGAGCCTGCGGGATGGCTCTTTGGGGAGCAGGAGTAGGTTTCTTTTGGTTCACACTCTCACTCAGAATTCCTCACTCAAACCCATTTCTCTTTTGGTTGATTGGATTTAGTGCTCTCAACTCTGTCTTTACTTGTTCCACTTCAGCTGCTCACTGATATAGTTCTTGGTACGTCAAAATTAATTGCCCAACTAATTGGTTCCGAATATAGAATGCCAAACCCTCTTCAAACCTTCTCATCTTCAACCTTTCAGATGATACAAACTCAGGAACAAACCTAGATAATTTGGTAAATTTACCGGCATACTGCATCACTGTCATAGTGCCACTTATCTTCAGCTCCATAAACTCTTTCTTCTTTTTCCTTTGGACCACAATTGGGTAGAATTTTTCCCTCAACTCGCTCAGGAATTTATTCCAAGTGAATTCAGGCCCTACGAGCTTATCCTTAACAATATTTCACCAATTGTCAGCTTCGCCGGTCAAATAATACATCCCAACGTTTACTTTCTTTTCTTCTGGGACTTTAACAACTGTAAAGATTTTCTCCATTCCCCTTATCCATTCCTCCAATAATACTAGATCATAAGATCCATCATATACTTTAGGGTTGCGTCGTGCTACCTTATCCACTAACCTATCCTCTTTAGGAGGAGTTTCAGTAGGTACTTGGGGAATCCGTTTCATCAATTCAGCTACTATAACCGGCCAGTAGTTTAGGTCCCCAGTTTCGTTAGCCAACTCAGAAGGAATCGGTGGTATTTGGCCAAAATTTGGCGGCACGTGATGGGAGGCTTGATCACCTGATCTTTGGCCATGATTCGAGACTTCCTCTATGTGAATCTCTGCATTATAGTGCACTGATTCGGATATTCTGATCATACATTAACGAAACAATTCAATCACTGGAATACCCAAACATATAAGTTGAGCATGCCTAATAAATACATTTAATATAACTCAAAGATTATTGAAAACAAACCCAAAGCTTCATTATATCATTTCATAACTGCTTATTTACATACATAACTGCCTGTTTATACGTGATCAACAAAATATACTACATCTAACTGACTAGGCAAAGTCAGTTTTAACTCCTACCTCAACCCCAAACACTAACTAGCCCTAAGATACAAGGTCCGCCACATTACCAAAAAGAGATACGGACGATATCATCACGGTCGGTGAGGATTGGACTAACTATATATAATGTCATATCCTACACAAAATATATCCATCCAAACCTACTATACTATAGACAAATAGGGCTCAAAAGAAAACTACTAACACTAACCCCTAGAACCACCTAACGATCCCTAGATGGATCGTAATCCGGATCAGACTCCTTATCAGGCTCTTCGCTTGAATCGAAGCTACTAGTTGATGCCTCTGACTCGACATCACCAACGTCCTGCTCAACGTGTTGCCCCACTATGATCTTGTTAATCTCCTAATCCCACTACCGCTCTACCTCCGCCTCATTAATGTCCTGATCCTCCTCGGGATCATCCTCCTCCTGATGGCCATCGTCCTCAGAACTAACCACCACTATCTCTGGTGTATCAGGGAGGTCTATCACCACATGAGCCTCCCTAGGACTATCAGGCATCAATGGGGTACCTACTGCGGGTGGGCAAGGTGGTCCCTGTACTGGTGCTGGGGCTGCAGGCAGGGGATGTGCTTGATGTAACGGGAAGACATGCTGTATAGTCTCCATGGTGATCCCTCTCTGCTCAAACTCTTCCCTCAATAACAACTCTATAGTGATAGTAGTCCAAGCCCCCTGGGCTTGAAACTTAGGCCTGTCCCAACGTGGGTTCCCTGTTACTATATAGTGATGATAATGGAGCCTAAACTTCATCCACAGATGAACTGCAGGTAAGGACCAGAGCAATCTATGCGCACGGACCGTAATACTGTGAAACTCAAAAAAAGGGTCCTATGCATGAGCCTCTATACTAGCATGCAGTAGCATGATGTGAGCAGCCACAGATGCACCCAGGATCAAGTTAACAGCATAAGGGTCCATCTAACAAAGAAAAGACATATGAGAGGCATACATAACCATAATTAAGGAACATGCAAATCTAAGCAACCTGCATTTCTAATATCATTACTGCACTTCTAATGTCACTCTGGCAGTATACAATGGCCCTTATTGCCAACCATTCTCACCCAATTATTTTTGAACTCCACATTCCACAGAGAAAAATCTCATTCTGGCTCTGATACCAAATCTGTAACGCCCCAAATGTACAAAAATCACTGTTTCCATTTCTTTCACTAATTTTCCCAATTAGAAATGATAACCCAAATGATTAGGTGTTACCGCCGTCCAACAAGGGCAAGGCTTTTCTTGTACATGATAACTTTATCCATAATAATTAATGTTTACCATCAAAGGCATTCACACCATCACAATCCATCAGATCATTTGGATAAATATAGAAATTGTTCTAAAAACAAAACCATTCAAACATCTCAAGGATTACACCAAAATATAGAATTCTAATACAATATACAGTCTCAATACCAAAATATATCACAATACGGTGTTATAAACATCTCAATGATAATACACCATCATTTTATATAGACTTTCCGGCTCACTTATCATCTTCAGCCGTCCTGTCCCCTTGAGGGCGATTCACTGAACACTTTCCTAAAATAAGACATGACAACATTTCGAATTTTGAGTCGAAGCTCAATACATGCATTTCTGTATTGTTAAACGTTCATGGAAAATTGGTTGGGCCCTTATTGCAATTTATTTTTAATTAAAAACAGGGAATGAGATAAATATGAAACTGCGTTGTCAATTATTATCTGATAGTGAACCCCTAGTAGCTGTTATAATCTGAAGATATGTGTACACTTACCAAGCCGATCGGGACCTAGTCTGAAGCAGTGCAGGTAACTGAAAGGCTATGCCCTATAACTGATAACTGATGAGGTTACTAATTATATGCTAAATCACCGATTAAACTGATTCATTGATGTACTTACCAAAACAGGCAATAAACGTACCTGAAATTTTAAAAATTAAGCTCATGGAATAATATTATGCACAAAAATGGAAGGAATGATATATTAGGCGTAGATTCTATACAAAATTATCATTGTAGGAACATACAGTTAGCAAAATTATATATATTATAACTACTAATTTAGTAAAGGGAAAGTAAGAACATAACAAAGACTTAGAAAGAATGACTCATAATTTAATCATCTGACCTTTGATTGAGACTCAAAACCCAAGTATAAAAAGCTTAGGAAGTCCCAAAAAGCTTTGTTTAGAACACCAAGCTTGATTCCTATAGTAGAATTCCTAAAATGAGGCTAGAACCTAAGCATGTTAGTTTTGGTCCATTCTGCGCAGTTTCGGTAAAACAACCATAACTTTTTTCACAGACCTCGGATTAAGGCAAATCAAGAGGCATTTGAAAGCTAACAAACTGAAATATCTACCCACCAAAAATCATAAATTTTCAATGAGCCAATAATTACTAGTTTAATCGTGAACTCTGGCATATTTTCCTGAAATTTTCAGCCTCACTGTTTTGACTTTTTTCTCTCTTTTTTACGCAAATTCTCAACTTCAACCATTCTTTAAAAGCATGTAAACAAGATTTGGTCCATCCCAACATCGTACAAAATTACCACACTCAAATTCACTTCACAATCATATCCAATAAAGATCATTTTTTAAACTAATACACACATAAATCAAGCTTACAGCTAGTTTAATCCAAACCTTACTTTACTTGTCAAAAGCCTAGTTCATGGCCAACTTGGACTCACTCCAACTCATTTGAAATCACCAAAAACATCATAATAAACACCAATAGATTATAGGATGAGCAAATTAAAGATAAAACAATCAAAATCCAACACTTTAACATCAAGCCTGCATGATTAACATCAACCCTAACCCTAGCATGATCCAACCTCAACTCCACCATGATCAACATCAAAAAAACTCTTATTTCTTATCAAAACATTATGATCAAAAATCATAAACATCAAAACAAGAATCAAAACTAAAATAAAAAGCAAAACCAACCAAATCAAGTTTTAAGATTACTCACTTTGATTGCAAATAAGTAGAGATGGAGATGAGGTTTAGTAGTTGTGATGATGGATGATGGTAGCTTCAGGTACTAGGATGTTGGGGGGTCAAAAACCACCAGGGTTGGCTAGAAAACTGGCCGGAATCAACCCAGACCTGCTGCTGGTGCTGCTGCCGTGAGTGAAGAGAGAGAGGAGAGAGAAAGTGAAGCTTTGGATTAAGTTGCGTGTGTTTTGACTAATCAACTCGTTTGGCTGAAATTTTATCTAGCAAAGTCACCTTTTGTTTTACTAACCATGGTTAAGTTGACCATGGTAATTAGTTAGATTAATAGGCAACTTGTTGGGCTTCAAACCAGTTGAAATAAATTGGGTTCGCGAATAAAACACTTCATAATAATAACGTTTTTATGAAACTCAAAATCAAAGTTTTGTAATGTTACGAAAAGTAAAATAAATTACTTAGATTAAACTTGTTAAGGCCTACTATTGATTCTTCCGAAGTTTTTATTAATCAATTAAATAAACAAATAAAATCCGAATGGTCAATTGAGGGCCCAAATAATAAAATTCGAATTGCCAAGTGAGTGCCCAAATAAATTTTTGCCCACCAAGGTGAAGAATACAATAAATAATTCTGAGGAAAAAAAATCATGAACTTGAGGTAATTAAATAAATGAACATAGTTAAATAATTTTAGGGTTAGGCTATTACAGTCTTCCCCCCTTAAAGAGTTCCGTCCTCGAAACTTGTGAACTTTGCCAAAACATGTAAGGTTGTCTTAAATAGATGTTGGTACCTGGCTTTGATTTCTTCCTCAGTTTCCCAAGTGGCTTCTGAAAAAGTATGCTTTGCCCAAAATACTTTGATTAAAGATATCTGCTTGATGCCTAACTGCTTAATCCTATGATCTAATATATGAACTGGGCGCTCTTTAAACGCGAGAGCCTCAATGACCGCAATGGGTTTGGTTAAGAGAGCATGATCAAGATTAGGAATGTACTGTCTGAGTTATGAGGTAAGAAACATGTTGTGCACATGTTCAAGTTATATAGTCAGACTTGATCGACAAGCTATAGAACTCAATCTTACCATAAATTACATGGTCCAATACATCTCAGCTTCAATTTAGCTCGCAGTTCAACCTCCTTATATCCTTAGTTGGCAAAATTTTCAAATAAAAGACCTCACTATCTACCTAAAACTCTAGGGATCTCCTCCTTTTATCAGCATAGCTTTTCTATCAGTTCTAATAGTTGTTTTCAAGAGTCTTTTGATGCATGTCACCTGATTGAATGTTGAAGAAGATTTTCATGACCCCAAAGATGATTTTATCGTCAAAGTCTACATCATTTTACCTTGATGTTTAATGCAAATTTCTCTATTAGTATTTTCACCACATCAACCACTGGTAGTTCCATGCAAGTGCAAATGTTGTCCTAGGTGGCGAAGTACTACAGTCTCAAACTCAAAATAGTTGGATCCATTGATATTTTTAGATGCTTTAATGAACTCAATTACTTTGGTTCACAATTGATATTTTCTTCGAAAGAAAAGAACCTTGTTACTAGTGAGGAGGTGCTCACTACTGGTTTATCTCCTTGTCCAATAATGGAAACTGTTATATACCCTGATAAGTACTCTAATACTATTACAAGCTATAAAACACAACATGTACGTGTCCAGGTTCAACAGGTAGGTGCAGTCAACAAGTTACAGGATTTAACCTTTTAATGAATCATAAGGCCCAATGTAACTAGTCCCTAATTGTCCTTGGATAGTCAGTTTCTTACTACCTTGACTATAAAAGCCTTTTGAAATACTTCATAACCTATATGAGACTTTGGTTATTTCCTTATTTTGCCAGCACAACTCTTTTATCGACCATGTATCACCTCAACATGTACTTGAGTTTTCCCTCTTAATGCTTACTTGGGTTAGCTCTATCCTCATACTTGATGTTTCTTGTGGCTCACTCTAATATAATTAGATAGTGCTTGGGACTATGCCCTTATCAAAATGTCCTCATCTGATATTCCTAATGCGTCACATGATCTCCTGTTGAATTCGTGAGTATACAACCACAAGAGGGGGGTGAATTGTGGTGTCTGATTTTCGCGTTGTAAATAACAAACACCCTAGTAGAGGTTGTTCTCAAATGACAAACACCCTGATAGCTTGTTTGCACGGGGTGTTCTCAATTATTGCAGATGCGAAAATCACCAAGATAAATGCGGAAAATAAAGCACACACAATTTTTACGTGGAAAACACCTCTAGCCCAACTGAGGTGTGAAAAACCACGACCTACCTCGTGTAGGATTTAACCACTTTCACTAACGGGCTTCACACGTTACAAATGTAACACACCTTGTTACAACTTGCAACCACGTAACCTTCTTCCCAAAGACAGGTTACACCACGTCCAACCTTCGCAAGATTAGACACGTCCAAGTCCACACGACTAGGACACACTCACTCACTTTTCTGATTCAAGATCAGGGTTACAAACACCTTACAGGGGGTGCTTCTTACTAAGCAGATGTAAGGTACAATGAAGATCCTATTATGCCAATGGTTTGAAAACTCAAAATCAAACACAGCTTGTCACGGCTTGCTTTTCAGAATGAAGCTCAAGAATCTTTGAGTGTAAACCGTGTTTTCTGATTTTTTCCTGAATTTTTCAAAAAGCTGTGTTTAAGCAAATTCAACCTGAGTTTTCTATCTGCTCTTTTCTCGTGTGTTGTGTGTCTACTGGGAGAGAAAAAGCTAAGGTTTTTAAACACAAAAGCCAACGGTCATAAGCCACAGAATCAGCTAAGTATAGAAAACGATTTTCAATCAGGAAATGTTCTCCTACGGCTAGTGATAAAATTTTGCCAAAATATAAGGGATTTGATATCTTAAAAGATAACCCTTATCTTCCCATAACCGTGAGGTGGATTCAAAAAAGCAACCAGAAATTTTCAGCTTTTGAAACTTTACCATATCCGAAAATATGGTCAAAGGAAATCTTTAAGTTTTGGCAAATCTCCCAAAACTTATTTTCGAAAATCTCCCATAATATTTTCAAGAAATATCCTTTCCAGAGAAATAGCAGTTTTGAAATTCAAGGAAAGTAATCTGGAGATCTTAGCCAACTAAAATAAATTTTCAAAGATAACCGGGTGTGGCTACTGCAGTTCAGAAACACCTAGGCACCCTGTTCGCAGGGTTGTTCGCAACTAGTGTTCTGAAGCACTTAGCACAAATACCGATTCAAGAGGTGTTTAAAATGATGTTTTCAATATTGGCATATTAACAAGAGTCTAAATAAATAAAACCTATATACCCAAGACTTCTTGTTTTGAATGTCATCTTGTCCAAGATTTATGGTGCTGCTGTGAACACCAAGGCCACCTTGTTTGCTGGGGTTGTTCTTTCCATTGCTAGAGTTCAGGAACATGCCTTACAATCAACTGTCGAGATGGTGTTCTTGACTTAATATAGAATCACCAAGTAAAACCTGTTTTGAAGACTTGTTCTCACATGTAGCAAACCAGTTAGTATAATAAAGAACACAAACACCAGTTAGGCCTATTTGGAGACCGTGTTTGGAGCAACATTACTAGGACGAATTTTTACATACACTTGGATTTGTTATCATCAAAACTAAATATAATAACTCAACAAATTCCCCCTTTTTGATGATGACAAACCAAGTGACCATATTGACAAAAAAATTGAATGCTGATAGGGATCCACGTAAGTCAAGGTCCACTTAAGTCAATGCTAGGTTCATTTGTCAATAGGGGGAGGGTTACACTCTTCTTCCCCCTTTTGGCATCATTAAAAAGCATAAATAACATTATGAATGCAAGAAAAGAAGTATGTAGCAGAAGGGGCAAGAAGCATTAATAATGAGATATTGCATTAAAAAATACAATGCCAAAAACGAAATTAAGAAAGGAGGAAACTAGAGAGCAGCTTATACAATCAGGGAGCAGGGGGTGGTTTCGTTTGCAGAGGAGGAATGCTGGGGGCAAGAGTGGAGAGAAGTGCAAGGAGATCTTCATGGCGTTTGGCCGAGAGAGCTCGTTCCTCAGCAAGAGCAGCCTTGACAGCTGAGAGCTCATCCTTGAGGCGAGCATTGTCCTCAAGAACAGCCTCAACCTTGACGGAAGGTTGCCCAGAAACAGGTGGTCGAGGTGGCCGACGGTCCTGTTTGGAAACTGACCCTTTGCCAACCTCATAGCCACACCCTAGGAGAGTGTCAATCCCAATCTCATCAATGATTTGGGCCGCCACTCTTCATGTGAGCACTATCCCAAAGTGCTCAAGCACCCTTGTCAACAGAAACCCATAGCCAAGATCATGTGCCCGGGTGGTGTTCGCAATTCGCTCTATGTGGCGAATCATGATTGCAGGGAGGTTTACTGGTTCCTCCCGATCCAGTAGGTCCACCAGACATTGATCGAAGGCATCTGCTGAGTTTCGCCCTTGACCTCGCGGTATTATGTTCTTGATAGTGAACATAAACAGTAGTTGGTGCAGGGAGGTCATTTCACCCTTCTTAACCGAAAGGGGTGTTCTCAGGCCCTGTTTTTGACTAAGGCGTTTGGACACCTCTAAGAGCCTGGCTGTTTCCAGGGCAGTTTTGTCTTCCCTCACATACACAGCAAATCCACGAGAGGGGATGCCCAGAATATCACTTAGGGTGGCTTCATCAAAGGAGAAATGACACTCATTGACAGCACTTGTCACTACCCCATTTGTGACAGAGCAGTTGGCATAGAATTCAGCCAACTCGGGCACAGAACACCCTTGCTGGGTGTTTGCAAACAACTCAAGCCAGCCTTGGGCTCGAAGCTTGGTCAAGAACACCCCCAGACCCTGTTCCTCGAAAAAGCTTACATTCACTACCTTCCCCCTGACGACATTGCGCTTCAGCAACTGCGCATGTTTGTCAGACATAGGAGAGGGAGTGAACTGCTTTGGGCGTTTAAGGACAGGAACAGAGGTGGTAGTTTCTGGTAGGGGGCTGTTCTGGGCTTTCGCTTGAGGGGTGTTTTGGCAGGAGAGGGCTTCACAGCAGGTTTATTGGTTGGTTTTGGAGGAGATTGTTCTTCAGAGGACTCGGAAAACACCGGTGTCCCCTGTTTGAAGGTGGTGTTCTCAGAGTCAGAACTCGAGAACCCTTCAGAAGAAGAAGAAATCTCCTCGATGATAGGAGCAGAGGGTTTGGAGGGACGATGAGAGGATTGAAACGCTAGCCTTACAGATTTTCGAGAGGGCTTAGAGGATTGAGGAGAAGAGGGAGTTTGAGAGGGTTGAGACCTTGGTTGTGGCCTTGTTCTTGGCGTTCTGCTACGCCTAGCCACGATTTTCACCCTCTTCCTTTTCTCTCCAGTTTGAAAGACTGGAGGGGAGATTTCAGCCTCAGGGAGAGAATTCTTCTCTAGACTCTCCTCTGACGACTCATTCGACTTCCCTTGGAAGTCGACATGCAGATCCTCCACAAACACACCTTCGACAGATGCAGCCCCTGTTTCTGTCGCGGTGTCAAAGAACAACCCAGAAGAACAGGGCTCAAAATTAAACCCTTCAGGGGTTTCCAAGAATTGTTCTTGAGACCCCGACTTTGTTCCCTCTGACTCAACTGAAATGAGACAAGCAATTGCCCCTACGAGGAACACCAATTCCCTTCGACATTCAAAGGGAATATCATCCATCCCCATTCCCACTGATTTTAGGGATAAGCTTTTCAGGAATTTGAAAGGCTTGTACGAGATTGGGCGAGAAGGAGCAGGGATTGAGGAAGCAAGAATGAGGGCTTTTGAGTGAGAGGTGTTGTTGGAAGCCATTGTTTGCTAGAGGAGAGAGATTAGGGTTTAGAGGGTTTTGCTAGGGTTAGAAAGCAAGAACAGAGGAGAGAGAGAGAGAGAGAGAGAGAGCAAGACGGGGAAAACAGACACACGCAAAGGGGGTTTTTAAACTCCCTACCCGTTATGAAGGGCCACCTAGGAAACACCTAGAATTTAAGCAGGCAGCATACATTAATGACAATCAAGTCATACCTGTTCGAGCCATCTGTTCTTGAACATGCTTCTCTTATTCCAAGGTCTGTCATGAATACTCTTTCTCCATCTCCCAAGGCAACAGTCTGAGGTACTCTTTCTATCAACTAGGAATCCAGCATAGTCAGCGTCAGCATATCCAACAAGATCAAAATTGCACCCTTTAGGAATGCACTTTTAACATCCATTTGATATAGCTTGATTTCCACATGAGCTGCAAAGGCTATTAAGATTCGAATAGCCTCAATTCTAGCAACTAGTGCAAAGGTTTCTTCATAATCGATCCCTTCTTCTTGATTGTATCCTTGTACAACCAGCCGTGCCTTGTTCCTCGTGACTGTTCCTGACTCATCCAGTTTGTTTCGGAACACCCACTTGGTTCCAATGATTGTTCTCTCTGCAGGTTTAGGTACAAGGTGCCATACTTTGTTTCTCTCAAATTGATGAAGCTCTTCTTGCATAGCCGTGATCCAATCTGAATCTACAAGAGCTTCATTCACACTTTTTGGCTCAATGTTAGAAAGAAAAGCATAGAAAGCACAAAAATTCTTTAGCTTAGATCTAGTTTGCACTCCAGTATTAATATCTGACAAGATTTGATCAAGAGGGTGCGAACTATGGTGCTTCCATGGTCGTGGAGTAAGAGGATCCACAGACCCATGCTCTACTCTAGTCGTAACATAATGCTTACGATCATCTCCCGAGCCTGTTTCTGCACATGTTTGTAAGTCTATTCCTGAAGAACACGGTTCCGAACAGGGTTTAGCGGTGTTTTCCTCTGTTTGGTGTTCACCTTGCCTGCTGTTCTAAGGAACACCTTCAGGAGTTGTTTTCTCCATGGTGTTCTTACCTCGTTTATCTTGGAGCAACACTTCTTTTCGAACAAGACCTAATTCAAGTTCATCTTCCTGTGCATCATTCTCACTCAACACGTTAGATTCATTAAAAAGCACATGCACACTTTCCTCAACACACAAGGTTCTTTTGTTAAAGACTTTGTATGCCTTGCTGTGAGAAGAATAGCCAAGGAATATTGCCTCATCACTCCTAGGGTCAAACTTTCCTAAGGCATCCTTCCCATTATTATGCACAAAACACCTACAACCAAATGTCCTTAGGTGCGTAATATTGGGTTTTCTGCCTTTGAAAAGTTCATAAGGAGTTTTATTCAACATGGGTCTGATCATGCATCTATTTATAATGTAACATGAGGTGTTCAATGCTTCTGCCCAAAAATACCTAGGAAGACCACTAGCAATAAGCATTGTTCTGGTCATGTCTTCCAGGGTGCGATTTTTGCGCTCAACCACCCCATTTTGTTGGGGTGTTCTTGGAGCTGAGAAGTTATGATCAACACCATGTTCATTACAATAGTTGATAAAACTTGCATTTTCAAACTCAGTTCCATGATCAGATCTCAAGCTAATTAAAGAGTGTCCTACTCTCTTTTCAATCTTTTTGAGAAACGCAATAAAATTCTCAAAGGTTTCATCTTTGGATGCCAAAAACAAGGTCCAAGTAAACCGAGAGTAATCATCCACTACAACAAGCACATACTTTTTCCCACCTCTACTGGTTACCCTCATGGGACCACACAAATCAATGTGTAATAATTCTAGAGGTCGAGTAGTGCTTACACATTTTTTCGATTTAAAAGAAGATCTGACTTGTTTGCCTTTTGCACAAGCTTCACATACCTTGTCATCATTAAACTTGATGGAAGGTAGTCCAACAACCAAATCTTTGGAAACAAGTTTGTTTAACAAAGATAGGCTTGCATGACCTAGTCTCTTGTGCCATAGCATTATATCATCATTTAATGCATTTAAACAAGTCAGATTATTTTGGGGAAGAGTGGAAATACAGACTTTATAAACATTTTGACATCGCTTCCCCCTCAACACAACATCTCCTGTGTCGTCATTCACAACCAAGCAACGTGTTCGTGAGAACACCACTAGGTTGTTCTTGTCACACAGTTGGGACACACTTAGCAAATTGTGCTTTAAACCATCAACCGAGTGCACATTGTCAATTGAATGGGAGAGAGTTTTACCAATATTACCTATACCGACAATTGTCCCAGACTTGCCGTTTCCAAATGCTACACTCCCACCATTCAGAGCTGTAAGTGAGAGAAAGTTTGATCTTTCACCAGTCATGTGCCGCAAACACCCACTATCAACATACCGCAGCTGCCTGTTTTCAAGGTCGTTTTCTGATCTGTTTGACAGGGTGTTTCTTACCCTGTTTGCTGGGTTGTTTGTGGGATTGTTCTCTCTCACTTCAGCCTGCAAAACAAATCACGGGTTAGTTTTGGGAACCCAGATCCACTTGGGTCCCATTCTTTTAGACATGTAAAGCTCATCTTTTCTAATCCAGATTTGTTTCACATACCTTTCATTCTTTTCATTGGCATGTTTTCTTAAAGGACAAGAATATCGATAGTGACCAGTTTTACCACAATGAAAGCAAACAATGTTTTCAGGTAATCCCACATACTTTCTATGAATTGGGTAAACTGTTCGTTTAGGCTTATACCCAAGTCCCTTTTTGTTTCGACTGTGGTGAGTGTTTAACCAAGCAAGAGCCTGTGAAGATTTGTTCCAGCGTTTGTTTGTGCTAAGCTCGGTTTCCAGTTTTTCTTTATTAGCATGCAAACCCTTGTTCTCTTTGAGCAGGGACTCAACCATTCCTTCCACCTCAAAGAGTTTTTCCTCTATTCGAGAGTAATCTCCTTCTTTTATAAAGAGGTTTTCTTTGAGTATATTAACATTTTCATGTAAACCGAGTTTTTCATTTTTAAGAATTTCATTTTCAAGCTCTAGGTCACGAACTTCTCTTTTTAGATCAGCACATGTGTCTATCAAATTATATAGAAGTTCTTCTAAAGTGGCTTTGTTAAGACCATGTACCTTGTTCTTGAGATCTGAGAAGCTGATTGTTGATTCATCATCTGAATCTGAATCACTTTGTGCCATAAGTGCTACGACTCCTTCTTCAGCTTCAGATTCTCCTTCATCCTCAGAGGAATCTCCCCAAGCAGCCAGCATAGCTTTCGAGAATCGCTTGCCCAAATTGTTTACAGGGTGTTTTCGACCCTGTTTTCGAGGGTGTTCGGGCGTCTGATCTTCTCGAAGCAGAGGGCAATTCTTGACTAAGTGATCTGGTTTGCCGCACTTGAAACACCCTGTGAGCTGTTCTTTGGAGGTGTTTCTGGACTTGCTGAAGTCTTTTCTTTTGTTGTTTTCCTTGACCTTTTTGAAGAATTTCTTGAATTTTCTGGACATTAGGGCCATTTCTTCATCTTCAAGGTCAGAGTCAGTGTCCTCATGTGCTTTCAAGGCAAGCCCACGATCCTTCTTTTGCTCCTCTTTTTGCTGTGAGTTCTTTCGGAGTTCATAGGTCTGGAGATTACCAATCAACTCGTCGAGGGTGATCTTGTTCATGTCTTTAGCCTCTTGGATGGCTGTTACTTTGGCCTCCCACGTGCGAGGTAAAATTCTGAGGATTTTCCTCACCAACTCTTTAGTGGTGAAAGATCTTCTCAGGGATTTTAACTCGTTCGTGATGTGGGTGAACCGTGTATACATGTCCATCACAGTTTCACGATCACCCATATCAAACAACTCATATTGTCGCATAAGTAGCTCAATTCTAGATTGTTTAACTTGACTCGTACCTTCATGAGCAACTTGCAGAGCATTCCAGATAGCTTGGGCTGATTCACACTCAGAGATGCGAGTGTATTCATCGGGTCCTAGGCCAAAATATAGAAGCTTTTTGGCCTTGGCATTTTTCTCCATTTTCTTGTAGTCCTCGGCATCAAACTCTATGGATTCCTTGGGAACCTTCTTACCATCTTCAAGCACCTTGGTGGGAACAAGGGGCCCGTTCTTGATGAGCATCCATAATTCATAATCTTCTGCCTGAATATAGTTCTCCATCCTATTCTTCCACCAACTATAATGTTGGCCGTTGAAATAGGGTGGACGAGTAATGGATTGCCCTTCAAGAATTCCTTGTGGGGTACTCATCTTCAGAATCTCTCAAGGTGTTAACCTTTTGTAAGAGAACCAGCTCTGATACCACTTGTTGAATTCGTGAGTATACAACCACAAGAGGGGGGGTGAATTGTGGTGTCTGATTTTCGCGTTGTAAATAACAAACACCCTAGTAGAGGTTGTTCTCAAATGACAAACACCCTGATAGCTTGTTTGCACGGGGTGTTCTCAATTATTGCATATGCGAAAATCACCAAGACAAATGCGGAAAATAAAGCACACACAATTTTTACGTGGAAAACACCTCTAGCCCAACTGAGGTGTGAAAAACCACGACCTACCTCGTGTAGGATTTAACCACTTTCACTAACGGGCTTCACACGTTACAAATGTAACACACCTTGTTACAACTTGCAACCACGTAACCTTCTTCCCAAAGACAGGTTACACCACGTCCAACCTTCGCAAGATTAGACACGTCCAAGTCCACACGACTAGGACACACTCACTCACTTTTCTGATTCAAGATCAGGATTACAAACACCTTACAGGGGGTGCTTCTTACTAAGCAGATGTAAGGTACAATGAAGATCCTATTATGCCAATGGTTTGAAAACTCAAAATCAAACACAGCTTGTCACGGCTTGCTTTTCAGAATGAAGCTCAAGAATCTTTGAGTGTAAACCGTGTTTTCTGATTTTTTCCTGAATTTTTTAAAAAGTTGTGTTTAAGCAAATTTAACTGAGTTTTCTATCTGCTCTTTTCTCGTGTGTTGTATGTCTACTGGGAGAGAAAAAGCTGAGGTTTTTAAACACAAAAACCAATGGTCATAAGCCACAGAATCAGCTAAGTATAGAAAACGATTTTCAATCAGGAAATGTTCTCCTACGGCTAGTGATAAAATTTTGCCAAAATATAAGGGATTTGATATCTTAAAAGATAACCCTTATCTTCCCATAACCGTGAGGTGGATTCAAAAAAGCAACCAGAAATTTTCAGCTTTTGAAACTTTACCATATCCGAAAATATGGTCAAAGGAAATCTTTAAGTTTTGGCAAATCTCCCAAAACTTATTTTCGAAAATCTCCCATAATATTTTCAAGAAATATCCTTTCCAGAGAAATAGTAGTTTTGAAATTCAAGGAAAGTAATCTGGAGATCTTAGCCAACTAAAATAAATTTTCAAAGATAACCGGGTGTGACTACTGCAGTTCAAAAACACCCTAGGCACCCTGTTCGCAGGGTTGTTCGCAACTGGTGTTCTGAAGCACTTAGCACAAATACCGATTCAAGAGGTGTTTAAAATGATGTTTTCAATATTGGCATATTAACAAGAGTCTAAATAAATAAAACCTATATACCCGAGACTTCTTGTTTTGAATGTCATCTTGTCCAAGATTTATGGTGCTGCTGTGAACACCAAGGCCACCTTGTTTGCTGGGGTTGTTCTTTCCATTGCTAGAGTTCAGGAACATGCCTTACAATCAACTGTCGAGATGGTGTTCTTGACTTAATATAGAATCACCAAGTAAAACCTGTTTTGAAGACTTGTTCTCACATGTAGCAAACCAGTTAGTATAATAAAGAACACAAACACCAGTTAGGCCTGTTTGGAGACCGTGTTTGGAGCAACATTACTAGGACAAATTTTTACATACACTTGGATTTGTTATCATCAAAACTAAATATAATAACTCAACATCTCCCCTCATCGGACTACTCAAGGATCTACTCCCGGTCGATAATCTACAATGAAATGGCCATAGTTAGGGATGAGAGTGATGGAATTATTAACCAAGCGAATCATTGCATACAAAAGAAATGAACAATGAGACTAGAAAAGGCTAATAAAGGAGAAATTATCATAGGATGGTTAGAATGAAGACAACCATGAGTGTATGCAAAATTCTGAAACATAATACCATAAGAATCATGGTTTATAATTATTAATTATAAAGGATCCAATACATAGTTATCCAAGAAGAAAGATGGCCCGGTTACCTCGAGTTTAGCTGATGATTTAAAAACAAGATGGCCAATAACTAAGTTCCAACAGGGTGACTTTCTACATATCATTGACAAGATAAATGCAATTAAGAGAGTGGCCAAACAAAATATAATAAATAGAGAAATAGATTTGATAAACAAGGTACAATGGATAAGTAAATAGCTTGAGCAATCAAGGTCTAATGAATAGATAAATGGATTGAATGAGCTACAGTGGGAACATGCCTTTGCTCATATGGAGCCAAGTCAAGTACGGCAATAGGATTTAAATAAGGATTACTGAAGTTTACTTATAAGGATATAAAATATAGGTGTGAGAATTGCAAGTGCAATAAATAGATCAATAGATTGGACCGATAAAGGGCAATGGATAAGTAAATAGATTGAACAAGTTATATTAGAAACATGCCTTTGCTCATATGAAACCAATTCAAGTCCAGCAATAAGATTGAATAGAAAAGTTGCAGTTTACTTATAAGTATGTAAGATATATGTGTGGGATTAAAGTTCAAAATAAGGAGAGTAAGAGGAGTATAACAAGCACCCACACCAATGAGAGATGAATCACCTTATTAATTCAGAGCAAGTCATACGAGCGTATGATTACGCATAAATGCTGTATAAGTTATATGCGTGAATACGCTCTCAACAATAAATGAATGAGATATAGGTATTCAACAATGAATAAAAGAGATATATGATACATATGTGAGTACGCTGCCAGGAGAATGGATAAAAGATGATAACAGTCAATGGTATCAGAATATTGACAACCATTACAAGAAAAACTATATGAAAAGCATTCTTGCAAAAGATAAGTGATACTTGGCATGGTTTAGATGTTAGATGCGGCCCTTAAAGCAATGATCTAGACAAAGAACTACTATAGAGCAAGTAAGTGCTATGAGCAACGAAATGGTACCCTCGACAATCCAAGGGCTAGGGCAAAGGTAGGTCAATGACTAGGTGTAATAGGAGCATTGCCAATGTAAGGTCTTAGTAACAAAAACAGATGTTCCCTTTATATGACAACTTGTCACACTACATACAACCTATATAATGTCGAGTAACATACCATAAGCCACTAAACTGTCATCAACAGACATAAGTATGCATTATAATGTCCACCGCATATTGATTCAACCCAAAGATATAGCCCCACAAGGCATTTTCCCTGTCTAGAGGGGTAGATGTACCTTCATAATGTAATAATCGCTTAGGAAGGTGCAAAAGGCATCCCCAGATTGGGTTTTAAACATCACTGTATTTGGCGTCAAAAATACTAATTTGCCTCAGTGAAACCCTTAAAGTGTGGGACAAAATGAACAGAGTTCCACCTACAACTGACCAAATCCAGGCGTCAAGCCTTACAATAAATACTTGAAATGGAAGAAAACATTTCAATAGCTCAATGGTCACACGCCGGAGTTCATAACTCAATGGTTTACACACTCGGAGTACACAATTACAAGATTTGAACAGATGAGAGAATGAACATATAATACAACTCCTAAATAAATGAAAACATACATCTATACATATTAAGTTATAGCTAACAACTTATTCAACTAGTCCAGCATAGCTCATAAAAACCTTATAGCTGATAATGATCCTTAAATCTTTAGCTCTGTTGAACTTTGTTGAGGTCATAAGACATGAGGCTTTACAAACAATAAGTTAATAGGAACAAGGAGTTGAGCATGCGACAGTGAAATATGAACACAACAATGACTGAACTATAAGCAGAGAGGATCAAATATTCTTATAATTAACACAGACATGCACACTGGGGATCATTATAGGGTCTATTATATAACCAGCGAGGTAAATGATCATGATTGTTTGGGTTTGAGTTGTTTATAAGAAAAGTTACCCAAGTGTTGGGCTAAACTAGAACCTCATGTGATCCACTTGCTCTATAACTCTGACCATGTCATGAGTTGAGCTAAACTGGTACCTTTCTGAACTAAGCAATCTAATCCCATATTCTCTCTAAATGGTCTCTATATCACTGTCTCTTATGGAGAATGCTATAGCAGAAGCTAGCAAATAAGCATGGTTAAGGATACAAGATTTAAGTAATAAAAGATATGGCCTGCCATACTTCTTTGATTCTCTACATCACCTAATACTGGGTTATTGAATAACTCACAACTAAAAGTACATACTACATCTCCAAAAATACCTTAGGAGTATGATGTGTATACTAGCAAAGTGTACGTAATAGGTGTACGTACATATCTCTTCTTCAGGTTCTTTCCCTTACATCCTACATGCTCCCGTGGAAACTCTTGTTAAAATGAATACTCTAGAAGTTACCTCCGTTGCTCTTAATACTGGAATAGCTCCACCACCTTAGTATCTCACTTACTTCCCACCTTGTTTCCTTGTGTAACATGGAGTCTTCCACTCCTGTTAGCTTGGTAACCCATGCCCAAGTGCTCATCATATTCACTATGGGAAAGTCTAGTTCACTTAACTCCCTATGTTGATGTGGCCCTCATCAAACCCTTCCTTTTTCCAGGGAAGGTAGACATAATCCTATACTAGAATAGTCAAACTAGGATTATACACAAGGGTTCGTCTCTTGCACCGTATGATACCCCAATGTTAAGTACGCTCATATATCTTAGGAGGATTCATGATCTGAATAAACCTTATTGAAATGTGCCCGTTAGGGCTATGAACTCTATAACGTTAATAACAAACTCCAAGGGGCAACTTTGGGTACTGACCACAACTGTCTATAGAGGTATGGACCACAACTGTGGCTATGAAACTCGTAATAGAGGTCATATAAGTAAACTACCATACTAACATGTGGTAAAGAAACATGGGTGGTCACAACAATACGCAACATCCTATGCACTACAGAAGAATCTATCTACCATACAAACGTAAAAGATGAACATGACAGGGGTAAACATCCATTTTGGTGGTCTCAAATCTCTAACCATGTAATAATAGCTCTCACTAACCCATCTTATCAACTTCCCATCCCAACTCTTGATACCTCATAATCCCATTAAAATTAACTCGTAACCCTGCTCTGATACCAAATCTGTAATACCCTCAAATTAAACATGTTCCACTATATGCATTCTCCTTAATAAACCCCTAAATTAGGACTAATAAACTCAATGATAGAGACACTATCGCTATCCAAAAGGACAAGGCTTAAAGTATGTATACTAGAAATAACATAGTTAGGTATAGCTTCAACCGTACATATTCACACATTATCAAACCATATATAATCAATTGTTAATCCCAAATATGGTTTTTACACCATAGTAAAGTAATTCACCTCATAATCTACACCTCCATCCACTGAAGATTTCAAAACACAACTTCAAAATATGCATGCACTATGTCACTGTTGATCCATCTGGATTCCCTCTCTTAACTTATTTTCTTCAGATGGTTTGCTAGCATGAGGGCGAATCACTAAGCATTTGCCTAAAACAAAACATGAAAAGCATTTTGAACTGTAAGCCAAAGCTCAGTACGTGCATTCCTGTATTGTTAAAAGATCTCTGCATAAATTGATTGGGCGCCCTCTTTACAATTCATTTTAAGTTAAAATAGTGAATGAGATGAATGCAAACTACAATTGCTAGTTATTATCTGATAATGGACCTCTTGATACTATGATGATCTATGGATAGGTGTACTGCCAAACCGATCATGGACCTGGCCTGAAGCCGTGTGAGTAACTGAAGGACAATGCCCTGTAACTGATGGGGTCACTAATTATGTGACAAATCACTGATTAAACTGATTTTTTGATGTACTTACCAAAATATTATAATTTTGATAAATACATTCTAATTTCCAAAGATACATGCAATGAACGTACCTGAAGTCTTTAAAATGCAATATCACTTGATAACACTTATGCACAATGGGAAACGATAGACTAGGCTCCGTTTCTATGTAAGAAATGTAGTTATAGGTAAATGCAGCTACTAAACAACTTCCACTCCCATAGTTTGAACTTTATGGAAATTGATCAATAAAAAGGGCAACCATGATTCAAACAATTCAATATAAGATAACTTACATTAAAATGATTTGAAAACCAAATAAGTTATGGTCATTGAACGCGAAGTGAAACAAGTTGGAGCAAAATAGAACAAAATGAAATAATTGAGGTGATAATGAAAAGGCTTCAATGGATATAAATGAAATATGAGTTTTTTTCTCAAATGAATAATAAAAGGTTTAATACCAACAGGAGTGTGTGAGGTTCATGAAAGCTCATATAACATTAACTTGGCCTGATGGGCCTTGATCTTGAGTCATTACTCTCCCCACTTCTCAAATTTCATTCTCATGCCCATGTAGTTCGGTTTTCCAAGCCATGTGAGCTTCTATACATAATCAAAGTAGTTGAACTGACAAAACTTTGTAATTTCTTTGCAATAGCCATAATTATATAGAAACTCCGGGTAATAGTTCAAAATGCAATGATTTCTTTCTCGCCTCATATTACCGTTTGAGGGTCTACTAAAAAGCAAATCCATATCTTTCACCCCGACCTACAATTGACTTATAAAACCCCAATATGAAAAGCTTAGGAAGTCCTGCAATACTTTCATTCACCATGCAAAACCCAATTACGACAAGATGGCTTCTAAAATTGAGCTGAAATACAACTGTGCATAGGTCAGATTTGTCCTGTGCAGTCTTAGCAAAATGGCCATAACGTTTTCCACACAACTCAAAGTGAAGTGATTCAAAAGGTATTTGAGAGATAAGCCATGGATATATATACCCACCCAAAGATCACAATTTTTTCAATGGATTAATCATTAGCAATTTATTCATAAAAGGGACCCTTGTTTCAAGTCTGTTCATAGCTCTAAATGCTCCTTTTTCTTTTTACAACACTCAAAATGCTCACATAAACTCACTTATTTGCATTAATAATTCAAGCAAGCTCTTTTGTCCACTTATAGAATTTTTCATAATCCACAATTTTGATAAAACTCACATAATACCATCCTTTTAAGTCAATAACACACCCAACGTTTAAATTGTACCTAAATCTTTTTAGGTACACATACTTGATTCAAAGATCTAATTTAATCATGCATGATCTTGAAACCCTAGATTAGGCCCAACTTAAACTTACATCCTGACCATCACAATTAAAAAAAAAAAGATCACTCACAACTTTTAAATTCATTTGTATACCAAAGATCATAAACCAACTCAAATTCAAACTATCTTAATTCAAGTTCCATTGATCAAGTCGAAGCTCAACTATTCAATTTCTCCAACCTCCCCAAACATAATAAAAGTTGCATGCTAGCACTCATTTTGATCTATGGGACCATAAATCATCACTAAAACAATAATCAAAATCAAAAATAAGTCAAGATCAAGTTAGAGCTTACCTCACTTCAAGCTTGAAAGAGAGAGGTGTATGTGGTGTTTGGTGGTTGTGGGGGAGGTGAGTGATGGCTACTGGTGCTGGTGGCCGCGATAGCCTGATCAGTGGCAGCAGTAGCAGCAGTTGGCAGCAACAGGGGGTGGCCGTGGGTGAGGAGGAAGAGAGGAAGAGGAGAAATAGGTGTTTGCTTGCCTAGATGTTTTTTTCTTTGATCTTATCTTGCAAATTGGCTGATTTAAATACATACGTAAAGTAGATTTTTTCTAATCAGAATTTAGTGCAAAAGATAGTAATTAGCTTAACTTAATAACACCAAAATTTTCGGGCCAATTTGAGCCCAAATTAATTAGGCTGTAATTCGGACCCAAATGAATTGGGCCAAACTTAATAAATTTGGGTCCAAATTCTTACATGGTTAAAAATTAAATTTTTATGATATTATGAAAAATCATTTATCACATAATGTTATTTGTCGGGGCCTAATATCAATTCACCTAAAATTGTTACGGTAAATGAAACTCGAATTGCAAAGTATAGCCTGAAATGAATTCTCCCAATCGGGATGATTAAATGGGATAAATAAATGTGAAAAATTAATAATGTGGATTAACTAAATAAATAAATATGATTTAGGATCGGGGTATTACATCCAACCATAACAAGACCAAGCTTGCATATGGCTTTCTCTTTTTTATTCTCCTTGTGGCTAAGTTCAAACGAGCAATGACTTTTGTGAATAAAAAATGCAAGTTACATCACACACCATATATCACTTTCACGAATGAATCTAATTTTCTCAGCGAATAGCCCTAAAACAGTGCTCATAATATGCTGATAATTCTCAACTATAAGAACTAGAAAATAGCAGTGAGGATGATGGTAAAAGATGCCACAGTTAAAAGAAGATACATCAAGTTACATCAGATCAAAACAATGTATAAGGAAAAGACAAAGTTATTGCATTCTTATGATGCAAAAAATATAACTTACACCATTTACTACACTCATCAGACCAACACAAACAAGATTGAAGCGTTAAGACTAAGGCTATGCAGTAGATACAAATTTAAGCTATTGCTAAAACTTTCAGCATTCAAGCAGAATAGCTTATAACATTGAGGAAACCCCTAATCACAGCAAGTTACATCAGAACAGTGTACAACATTGAGAAAACCCCTAATCAACTAGAATAGCTTACAGCATTCAAGCAGAACAGCTTACTCATCGTACTCATCAAACCCCCAAATCACATCAAGTTACATCAATGCCAAACCCCCAATAAAACCATTTTTTCTTTCCTTAGGCATTTCTAGAATAGAAAAGGATAGCAGAAACAAAAGAGATCAAAAATCAATCATAATATGCTAATAAAACTGCCTAATTGAGGAAACGCAAATTAGAAAATACAGAGAGCAGTTACCTGAAGCAGAAGATGATCAAATATAGATACGAGGGAGCAACTTGCAACAATGATAGCAGCTTCAACTTCTTGCAGAACCAAATAGACCTACCGAAACCCTAGATATGAAAAACTTGAAATTTACACTATCGAATCTCGAATCTCTCGCTAAGTTCACATAAATTGGTATAATTCTGAACAAATTTTCGAAAATCACCAAGCTCATACAAGAAAGCAATGAAAAATTCATCCAAACTAAAGCATCAAATTCACAGACCTTCTTAATCTAAGTAAATGAGAAATAAATCAAAAGCTGAGATTACATAAAGAACTCACCAAATCTCAATGAGAAGATGGTGGAAATCATCTGGAGAAGGAACTCAAAAAGGCAATACTAGTTGCAGCGAGAATACATCCATAGCGGCTCGAGAGAGAGAGAGAGAGAGAGAGAGAGAGAGAGGAGGGGTAGAGGTCGACACCAGGGTTTCCTTGAGGAGAGTATCGGGCTTTTGGAGTTTGCTGGGCTTTTGGAGAATTTTGATTATATTAGGTAATGAAATGGGGATTGTTCAAGGGAGACCCATGTTATTTCTATTACATCTTTCTATGTCATTTTTATTGTAAGGTAATTTTGATTACTTAGGTCTCTAGCCAACCAAACATGGGAATGTAATCAACTTTGTTATTTTAATTGCATTACATCACTGATTACCACCAACCAAAAAAGCCATAAGTGTGGGAGGTGCATCCTGCATTTAGTTCCTACATTTTCATTCTTGGAAAAAAGAGAAAAAAGCCCCCAAAAAAAGTATTTTCGTGTCTTTCTTATAAAATAATGCATTAATATAAGTTTATGCTTGACTTTCTTGCTTAAAATTTTTCTGTTTTACTATTTTGAATGAAATTGTTTGTAAAGCAAGCCAATGTCTAGTGTAAATTTCATGTTTTACATATGACTTTATAAGAAAGAGGGATAGTTTTTAGGCTGAGTCTTAGATTTCTTTGCACAATGACATCCAAAGCTTAAGTATGGGCGAATTTGTTAAGTCATAATTCATGCATGTTTTTAATAATTATTTAGGTTGTACTATATATATTATTTCGTCTAATTTACTGTATTTTGTCTACTTTTTAGGTTAAGGATTAATAAAGTGAAGAGGAGAAGAAAAGTCGTCGAAACATGGGTTTTATTTATTAAAGTATTTTACAAGAAGATTTATCAAGTTGGCCCAAAAATAATAATTTATGAAAAATATTAATTTTTATAATGATTTATTTGGACTAAGATTACTATTCCTAATTGAAGAGCAATTGGAAGACTTAAAAGAAAAGAAATCCTACAAAAATCCTAATAACATTATTCATACTATAAACTCACAATCTCCTAACACCACCTCTTCACCATCACAATCTTCTTGTCGTCCTTAGCTGATCACCTTGTCTCACCCAATACTTCATGCCTCCACCATATTACAATCTTCTTGCCACCCCTATCAATCCTTAGTACCTCATTATCAACTTTCATCATAATCAACACCCCACCTTCTCTTAATCATCTCTTCACCACCAAAAAGAACACCTTCATGCCAGCATCACCATCTATCATCATCATGTCATCATCATGTACCAACTTCATCACGCCTACATTACATCTTTCCAGGCCATCTTCATCTTCATCTTCATCATATTTACAGTATTAATCATAATATTATTTTTTTTATTTTGGTTTATTTTAGTTTACTTGTTATTAAACATGAATTGTTTGGATATTTTATGGGTTACAATTTTGAATATGTGTGAGTAGTTTTTATATACTTAGCATAATCTATTTGAAACTATAGTAAATTAATTATTTGGAAACAAGTTTTGTGCTTTGCTATCTAATTGATTTTTATTCCATGATTCTATAATGGTTTGTGTATCTACTGTTTTATTTCCATAAATAGGATTAGCATATTTTGGAGCAATAGTGAATAATTTTTCAAATTTTTATTTGTTTAATTTGATTTGTTTTAGCAATTAAAAGAAAAGAAAGTAAAAAATTATGACAGTAATAAATTTACTTGGATTAAGACTAGCTTGTTCTTATATCTTTTGTCGTGGGATCGGTCCCTACTTCCTTGTGTTGTATTCTTATTTAAAAGTCTTAGTAATGGTTTAATTTGTAACTCTATGTCAAGCTCTATGGTGCCTCTATCATTGTTACCTTTGTCTTTAGATCTGTAGTATTATTTAATGTGTAGATTGTTTTCTAAAATATCCTTAGTGGTTAACCTTCTCTCTTCATATCCATTCCCACAGTTTTTATCTGAAGGGTTAGGAAGTTTTTAGCAAATTCATCTTTTATGCTCACATAATATCTAGGTTAACAATTGAATTTTACTGAACTATTAAACAAATAGGTCTCATAGCTTTGATAATTTGATTATTGAATCTGGTATGCCTAATATCACAAAGCAAAGCACAAAGGTCAATATCTTTGCCATAATACTATAATGGTGTAACTTGAACTCAGACACTTCCGACATGGATATATTCATATTCTCTATCCTTGTTATATTCAAGGATATATCCCCAAATAATGAGAATAACTTCTCATAAGTAAAATTCACAGTCTTTTATCTCTAATTCTCCTTCCATCATTTCGCAAACGCACTTACTCTTTAATTGAAAGATGAAAATTTTAAAGTCATATCTTTCTGTATTGCAGGAAGGACCCAATGTCCTTTGATGTCTTCATTCTCATTATTTACTGTAAATTTTTCTCTTAGAAGGTTTTCAAGACTAATTGAGCTACTTTCTATCGTATGAATAGTTTCTTTATAATCATTCTTTATATTTATCTTCCATTACTATTTTAACAATTCTCTTGTTGTTTTTCAAGGTAGGTGTACTGCTTCTTTTCCGCTAAGCTCAAAATAGTTTAAACTACCTAATATTTGAATAAACTTATTTTTCTTCCTCTTTTTGCATTTGTTTATGTAATGTTCAACTTATCCACATGCCCAACACTTATAGTTATTTTTCCCATAGGACAATAAACAGCTTTGCCAAAAAAACTTTCGCTTTTTGGGGCTTGGATTGTTAGAATACTTTCTTTTGTATTTTTCTTCCATTTGCTTGTTAAAACTATCTTTCTTATAGAATTTTCTCTTTCTTCTCTTCTTATTTTCATTTCCTCATTGATGAGGAGTATCCCAACAAGTTAGAAATTCTTCTTTTCGTTTTCTTTTATTTTTAGAGATCAAGACATTGATCTTTTCCTAAGAAGAGATTCTTATGCCAAGTATATCAATGACATATGCTTTTTCAAACCATATAATGCATTTTTCATTGATTATGGAATTTATTAGATAAGAAAATTTGTCAAACATACCACGATTGGTTTCATTACGGCCGATTTTGTAATAATATTCACTGAATTCAGCAATATAATTTTTCAGATACCTCATGCTCCAGAGCTTCATGCTGTTAATCTTTCTCACTCTCTAGCTTTTTCCTCGGAGTCAAGTTGAGCTACGATAAATTCAGTTTCAATTTGCTTACAGAATTTTTCAACATAGCGGTTGGCGTTTCCATTATTCTTAATATATTTTTACTTTCTTCATCTAATGAGTCGTACCAATTAGCTATAGGCAAGAAAAACTATGTTCTATATAGCTTAGGAAATTCCAGCAGTCCATGCAGTATTTAAGTTCATGATAGTATTCATACTCCACTTCCATGTTCTAATATCTCTTCTCTATTATAAACTCTATCTATATTTAGGATGTAACCCGTTTGGCTAATTAGGTTAAGACTAGTTTCTTCAAAGGGTGTGTTTTTCTTTAAGATGAACCTAAAAGAAAAGTTGATTATTCGTTCTATACGAATATATCTAGGTCTCATAAAATAGATATTTCTTCCAGACAATTCACCAAACTCTTTAGGTTTTGAAATTATATTGTTAACTAAATTGGATGCAAATTCATCATAAGCTCTTTGTCAATTTTATTGATTTCATTTTTAGCCACCAACTTTTCATGTTTTTTTTTCTCCAGTTTCTCCCAATTTATTCTAAAGGAATGGCATCCATTTTCTCTAGTTTAATTAGGTTCATTTGTTGATATATTTCTTCCTCTAACTAGGCATTGTTTGTTCCTCCATTATCATAAGATAATGTTTTTCATTTATCTACTATTGTTCTTATGATAATGTTTAATTCTTCTAGATTTTTCTCTTTGTCAAACATAATTTGTAACTCCTTCATATTGCACTAATATTTCATTATCTTTCTCTTCTTCTTTCTCTTCCTTTTTAGATGATTTTTCAGATGATCTGTGACTTCTTTTTCCATCTTTATACTTGAAAATGAAATGAATTTTTATTTTCTAAGTTTTGAAAAGGACATTTATGCCGAAATGAAATGCTAATACTAACTCCCTCATATTGTACTACTTATATTGTACTTCTTTGAATAAAGAAATGTGGATTATAGATAATTGTTTCTTTACCTCGTTGAACTTCATTCAATTCTTAATTTTTGCTAATTCTGCATTTAATTTTAAAACTATATCAGTGATATAATTTGATTGTGGTGCTATTAAAGTGGTTCCCTCTAGGTTGTGCACAATATGAGAGTGATTGGGATTAGGGCACGTAGATGATGATTCAAGTATTAAATGAAATTAATTATCTTAATTAGCCATTAATTAGCTAAATTATCTTTATTATTTTTTGCTCATGTGGATTTGATACCAGAGAAAAGAGGTGTTCGAGTATTACTTATAAACATAAGATCACATGCACAAAATTAAAATTTTCAAAAGTAAGTTTTCAAGAATTGAGGTAAAATATGCAAAAGTTTAGAGCAATGGATGAAAATAGGAATAGTAAATTATCCCCTTAAAATAGTAACTACAGAATATGACACCTTTTAAATCTATTTTGAAAACAAAGTGCCCTAATAATAGTTTCAACCAAATGGAAAGTACACGTTAGTAACTTTTTCCTAGGTAGTATATCTCTTAGGCCCTATTCTTTCTTTGCGAAAATAAGTGACAAGCTTGTAGTTTACAACTCCTTATATCTCCTTATAGCTCTAACAAATTCTTATAACTTCTTGTATCTTCTTATATCTTCTTGCATCTTCTTACATCTCCTTTACAACAATGGCCAACGCATATTTTTTGTACTTGTTTATGACATGTTTAATTTAAGACAAATGTGTTGATTTTTAAAACATTCTATTTGTCATTTTTTGTTCATATTCATTCAATACATATAATATTTATATAAAGACAATATTTTTGTATAGACACATTAGTCCAAAATTAATGTGATAAACAAAATATTGGCTCAAAAAGTATAACATAATAAACATATACGATAAATTGAATTATGTTTTTGAGTAAATATAGAGAAAATAAGTAAAGATGCATTAAAATCTATGATACATGTGTTTCACTCATGTTGGACTTTGGACGTAAATCATCTACGAAAATAGTTGAACTGAAGTATTTCGGCTAGGGTTGATCCATGATAATTTTTTAATTGCTATCATTTCCTTTTTTTATTTCTCTCTTTTTATAACCAATACACACACACACACACACACACACACACACACATGTATGCATGTATGTATGTATGTATGTATGTATGTGTGTTTGTGTGTGTGTATGTATATATAATATATATATATATATATATATATATTATATATATATATATATATATATATATATATATATATATATATATATATATATATGTATGTGTGTGTGTGTGTGTGTGTATATATATATATATTGTTAGCTTTTTTAAAAGCTTACATTGAGTTTTTTTAATATGTTTTGATGAAAGACAAAAAAGATTAATCAATTGACATATTCATCATATTATACTTTTATTGTCTTAATAATTATTCTTGTTTAAATGTGCTATATTTTTGAAGTGGATGTTGGAATATTAATATTACTTAATTGATTTTATATAAGGTGCCACAATATCTTTGAGATTGTTTAATATTCAAATTTGAACATGTTATTTTTATGATATTATATTGTGTTATTCAAATTTGAATATACAAAAATACTTGGTATCTCCGACGGAATCTCCGACGGAAAAATGGGAATATTCCGACGGAAAATTCAAACTCCGACGGAAATCACGACGGACAAACGCCCGTCGGGAATTAACTCGTCGCTAATTACATTCCGACGGATTCCGACGGAATTGTCCGTCGGAAATTCCGTCGGCCATTTGTTAGAGTCTGCAGAATTTTGGAGGGAAATTTTTGAAAAAAAATTTAAATTTTGAAAAAAAGTCCGACGGAATTTGTTTTTGTCTCAAAAAAAAGAAAAAATTTCATAACATGAATTTAAATTAATAATAACAATAATGTATTTTTTTGAGCTAATTATACATATATATGTGTGTTTAAAATTTTTAAAAAAATCCCAAATAAGATACATAATGACTTGCAAATCCTCCCTAAACTGGAAAAAAAAAATTCGCTTTTAAAAAATTTTGCTCCTAAAAAAAACAAAAAGCTTACACGATCATCACATACAACATATATATATATATATATATATATATATATATATATATATATATATATATATATATATATATATATATATATATACAAAAATAAATTTTACAACATAGTTAAACATAATTATTTAGTATAAATTATATACTCACTAATGACACAAACACAATACTTATATTTAGTTCACATTTTATATTCCCATATTTCTTGAAAAATAAGTGCTAAATCTAAAATACAATAATGCAATTAAACATATATGTTAAAAAAACAAATTTAACATAACTATATTATTTATCAAAATAAACGTAATTACAAGCGGCGGAGGGGCGGCGGCAGCGAGGCGGCGACAGGCGGTGGCACCATTAAACTAATTCATGACAAATTAACCACCATAAAAAAGCCCAAATAACTTAAATATTTCAATTTCAAATAGCAAATTAACTCAAAATAAATAACTTACCATTAAATTACAGGCGACAATACCAAATCTTTCCGATCACCGGCCACCGGAAACCACAAACACCTCCTCCTTCTCTCTCTTCCTTGCTTCCTCTCTCTCTCTTCCTTGCCCACTCTCTCTCTCTCTTCACGGTGCAAATGAATGCGAAATTCCTCCAAAACTCTTAAAATACGTTCCGAAAATTTTTTGAATCAAAATTCCGATGGAATTCCGATGGAAACTTTCTCCGTCGGCATTTCCGTCGAAAATTCAAAATTCCGTCGGTCTCCGTCGGTTTTTCTGTCGGAATGTCAAAGGTTTGCTCTTAATATGATAATATCTTACGATAGAATATCTTGGAAGATTATACTGCAAATTATGAATGGTTTTAGAAGATTCTCAACCAAGATATTCAGCCCAAATCAAAAAAAGTACCGTTGGAATGTCAATTCAAGGCCTTGAAATCAGGCATGGAGATTGGATTTTCACAAGATGTGCAACAGTCACTTGCCATATTTTTTTCTGCTTTTCTTTACACCTCGCATCTATGAAAGGGGAAGAGATTGGCAACAAGAGAACACAAGAGAGAGCAAGCACTCATTGACATACACATTACTCAAGAACTTATTGGCATACCTTGAGCTTGAATTTGCTTTTTTATATATATGTTACATTTCATTGTATTGTTCAAGTTGTAATTTGGGTGGGATCATAGAGTTGAAGGGTCAACTCTCCAACAACTTGTTGAAGGGTTAATCCCTCCTAATAAAATTGGGTTAATCCTAGAGTTAGGGAATTCTAAGTGGGGACTAAGCTTGGTTGATGCTAACCTCGTAAAAAATTATTCGTGTCTTATCCAGGTTTATCTTTCCGCTCTTTACTTGATTAATTTGCGATATTGATCATCACCCTATTCAACCCCTCTTCCAGGGTGATTTAACTAGTCAAATCGGGCCAACAATTGGTATCAGAGTTAGCACTATTTTTTTAAGACTTTACCGTCTAATAGTTCGATCGCATGGCTAGTTGCGATTTTGACTCTGATTGCCCTCCACTTTTTAAAGGTGCTAATTATTTTTTGTAGCAGGAAACAATGGAACGTTATATCAAGCACAAGGGTCTCGATCTTTAGGAGATCATGATCAAAGGTCCAATAGTTATTGAGAAATCGGAAGATGAATATGTTGAAGATGATTACAAGCGGATATCCAAAAATTTTAAAGCTATAAACATTTTATTTTGTGCTCTTACTATTGATATTTATAAGTTTATCTCACATTGTGACAGTGCTAAGGAAATTTGGGAACTTCTTTATAATTTATACGGTACTAATCAAAATATGGTACTAAGCAAATTTGTGGCGCAGGACGAAATAATCATGGATGGAATTGTTAAGCAAGTTGAGGATTGCCAACCACGGAGAGCAAGAGTATGAAAATGATGATCCAATTCAACGGTTTATACATAATGATATCAAGCATGTCCAAATTGAGGAATTTCTTGAAAATGGTGAGAAAAATAATGATTCATCTATTCTTCAAAGAGGTAAGGATGAGGTAACATCCATAATTGAATTTTCAAATAATAGTATTTCTCCAAGTTGTCACATTTTTTATGATTTAAATACCGTACCAAATTTTTAACTTCTAAAAATTCTTGATTGTGGTGTTAAATCAAGAAAATGTGTCAAGATTAAGGGAAAGAAAAATTTTACCTCACTAATTTTTCTTACTTCCAACAATTTTGAATCCAAGAAGAAAAGGGCATCAAGATTTGATCGAGCAACTTCATTCTTAAAGAAATCAAAAAAGAATGCACATGTTTGTCGGATATTATTGATTCCTCATTTATGTACTAATAATAAGTTTTCAAAAGCACTTGATCCTCTTAAAAATTTAAGTGGACAAGGAAACATTGGAGCTTCGCAAAGGCATATGGTAAGTTATGATTTGCCAAAAGTAAAAATAAGGTAAGTTCATTTGTTTTGTTGTTGCTCAGATTTCAAGGCCCTGAATTACAGTTGAAGGCCTTGAACTATTGGCAAAAACTAGAAATTTTGGTGTGATTGAATCGAGGGTTGGATTTTTTTTAATTTCAACAACATGAATTGAAATCAAGATTTGACTTCTTACCAAATTGAAGGTGGTGTCATCTTTGCATGATTAATATTACGTCATATCTTATGCCATTATGTCATGTGATTATCTTTATGCATAAATGATATGTTGTCTATGTTCTCAACCTATTTGTCCATAATATCTGTCCATACTGCTATGCTCCCTAGCACTCACATAAATGTTATTGTTTCTTTCTATAAGGGAGAATTATATTACTTGATGATTTTTTGATAATCTTGATTTACTCTTGAAGGGGAGAGAATTGTTATATTAACATGTTGATCCCTTGCAATAAGAATATCAAGTCAATGCATGCATGTTAGGATATATTATTAATCAAAATGTTAGTGTTTAAACCTTTATATTAAGGGGGAGCATCTTTATATGTCATTGATTTGTTAAGGGAGAGCTATATGCATTTGTCATAATTTTTGTGCTTCGATTTTTTCCTTCTCCTCTTGTGCTACCTTTTTGATGAAATACAAAAAGGAGGAGAAGTATTTGGAAAACTTTTCAATGTGTGCCATTTAAAATTGTGTGGATATTTTATTTTTATTGGGTTTTGTCTTTCAACAAACAGGCGGAGATTGTTAGCTTTTTTAAAAGCGCACATTAAGTTTTGTTAATATGTTTTGATGAAAGACAAAAAGAGATTAATCAATTGACATATTTTAACTATCTTAATATTATTATTGTTTAAATGTGCTATATTTTTGAAGTGGACGTTGGAATATTAATATTACTTAATTGAATTTATATAGGGTGTCACAATATCTTTGAGATTGTTTAATATTCAAATTTGGACATGTTATCTTTGTGATATTATATTATGTTATTCAAATTTGAATATAAGATTGTGAAGCTATATTTATCAATGTCAAAGGTTTGCTCTTAATATGATAATATCTTGTGATAGAATATCTTGGAAGATTATGCTGCAAATTATGAATGGTTTTAGAAGATTCTCAGCCAAGATATTCAGCCCAAATCAAGAAAAGTAGCCGTTGGAAGTAGTTGAGCAAGAGCAGCAAAAGTCAAGGGCTTGGAATGTCAATTCAAGGCTTTGAAATCAGGCATGGAGATTGGATTTCCATAAGATATGCAATAGTCACTTGCCATATTTTTCTCCACTCTTCTTTACACCTCTCATCTATAAAAGGGGAAGAGATTCGCAGTAAGAGAACACAAGAGAGAGCAAGTACTCATTGGCATACACATTACTCGAGAGCTCATTGGCATACCTTGAGCTTGAATTTGCTTCTTTATGTATATGTTACATTTCATTGTATTGTTCAAGTTGTAATTTGGGTGGGATCATAGAGTTGAAGGGTAAACTCTACCAACAACTTGTTGAAGGGTCAACTTGTAGCTTGGAACTTAGAGTAGGTATACTCTAGAGTTGTAATAATCCCTTCCAATAAAATTGGGTTAATCCTAGAGTTAGGAAACTCTAGGCGGGGACTAAGCTTGGTTGATGCTAATCTCATAAAAAATTACTCGTCTCTTGTCCACGTTTATCTTTCCGCTCTTTACTTGATTAATTTGCGATGTTGATCATCACCCTATTCAACCTCCTCCTCTAGGGTGATTTAACTAGCCAAATCGGGCCAACAATTGGTATCAGAGCTAGTACCTTTTTTTAAAGACTTTACCGTCTAATAGTTCGATCACATGGCTAGTTATGATTTTGACTTTGATTGCCGTCCACTTTTTAATGGTGCTAATTATTTTTTGTGGCAGGAAACAATGGAACGTTATATCAAGCACAAGGGTCTCGATCTTTGAGAGATCATGGTCAAAGGTCCCATAATTATTGAGAAATTGAAAGATGAATTTGTTGAAGATGATTACAAGCGGATATCCAAATATTTTAAAGCTATGAACGTTTTATTTTGTGCTCTTACTATTGATATTTATGAGTTTATCTGACATTGTGACAATGCCAAGAAAATTTGGGAGACTCTTTATAATTTGTATGGTACTAATTAAAATGTGGTACTAAGCGAATTTGTGGCGCAGGACGAAATAATCATAGATGGAAATGTTAAGCAAGTTAAGGATCACCAACCACATGAAGAGCAAGAACATGAAAATGATGATTCAATTCAACGATTTATACATAATGATGTCAAGCATGCCCAAATTGAGAAATTTCTTGAAAATGGTGAGAAAAATAATGATTCATTTATTTTTCAAAGCGGTAAGGATGAGGTAACATCCATAATTGAATTTTCAAATAATAGTATTTCTCCAAGTTATTACATTTTTTATGATTTAAATACCGCACCAAATTTTCAACTTTTAAAAATTCTTGATTTTGGTGTTAAATCAAGAAAATGTGTAAAGATTGAGGGAAAGAAAAATTTTACCTTATTAATTTTTCTTACTTCCAACAATTTTGAATCCAAGAAGAAAAGGGCATCAAGATTTAATCGAGCAACTTCATTCTTAAAGAAATCAAAAAAGAATACACATGTTCATGGGATATTATTGATTCCTCATTTATGTACTAATAAGAAATTTTCAAAAGCACTTGATCCTCTTAAAAATTTAAGTAGACAAGGAAACATTGAAGCTTCGCAAAGGCATATGGTAAGTTATGGTTTGCCAAAAGTAAAAATAAGGTAAGTTCATTTGTTTTGTTGTTGCTCAGATTTCAAGGCCCTGAAATACAGCTCAAGGCCTTGAACTGTAGTCAAAAACTAGAAATTTTAGTGTGATTGAATCAAGAGTTGGATTTTTGTTAATTTCAACAACATGAATTGAAATCAAAATTTGAATTCTTACCATGTATCATCTTTGCATGATTAATATTACGTCATATCTTATGCTATTATCTCATGTGATTATCTTTATGCATAAATGATATGTTGTCTACGTTCTCAACCTATTTGTCCATAATATCTGTCCATAATGGTATGCTTCTTAGCACTCACATAAATGTTATTGTTTCTTTCTATAAGGGAGAATTATATTACTTGATGGTTTTTTGATAATCTAGATTTACTCTTGAAGGGGAGAGAATTGTTATGTTAACATGTTGATCCCTGTAACACCCCAAGTATACATGACTCATTGCCTGCATTCATCTGCTTAAGGTTATCAATAAGATACAATAATTCAATGAATGAGGCGTTACCGCTGTCTATGAAGGACAAGGCTTCCATTAAACATGAAAACTTACCATAACCCAAAGGTTACCCCATAACAGGGTATACACCATCATAACACCCAAACCATTTAGTTATATACAAAAAGGTTCTAACATCCCAAGGATAACACCAACTTACATAACTCGGTTTAGAAATACAGTCGCAACATCAAAATACATAAGTTGACTTAAAACACATTAGGCACTCCAAAATACATCACAATATGCCACGATAGCATCTTAGCTCTCCCACACCGTCAACCACATAAATGGCTCTGTCTCATTTATCACCTCCGGCCCCCCTGCCCGCCTCAGGGCGGTTCACTGAACATTTTCCTAAAACAAAACATAAAAATATTTCGAACTGTGAGCCAAAGCTCAGTACATGCATCCCTGTACTGTTAAAGATTCACTGAAAAGTTATTTGGGCCCGCTTGCAATTCATTTCAATTGAAAACAGGGAATGAGATGCATATAAAACTACATTGCTAATTATTATCTGTTAGTGCACCCCTTAGTAACGGTTACGATCTGTGAATAGGTGTACACCTGCTAAGCCGACCGAGGGACCTGGCCTAAAGCCGCGCGGGTAACTGGAGGGCAATGCACTGTATCTGATAACTGACGGGGTCACTAATTATGTGATGAAGCACTGATTAAAATGATTCATTGAATGTACTTACCAAAATATTATAATTTTAATAAATGCATGCTGCTTACTAAAGATACAGGCAATAAACGTACCTGAAAGTTTTAAATGTTAGTTTGCAGAGGAATGAGATGCACTAAAGTGAAGAAAATGAAAGCTTAGGCCTTGATTCTGCTCAAAAGTTATTACAGGAACATGAGGTCAGAAACGATCTTGATCTTATGATGGATAATTTTAAATACAACTGGCTTATGAAGAACTTTTACACATCAGTTCATGATTAACCAAAATGATGTTGATATAAACCAAAGAAATGTGATTTAAGTCATGGTAGCAAGTTTAGAGCATAAGGGTTTAAAAGGAGGGTACGGGAAGAATAATCCACAACTTATAGTCCCGATCTCAAAATGAGACGTAAGACCCCAATATAAATAGCTTAGGAAGGCCTCTAAAACTTTTATCAAGGACACCAAACATGATTCCCATGCTAGGCTTCTCAAAATTGGGCTAGAACACCAACATGTCAGTTTTAAGCCTACCCTGCATAGGTTCGGTAAAATGACCATACCTTTCTCCACAGACCTCGGATTAATGCGATTCAAGAGTCATTTTGAAGCTAACACACTGACCTATCTTCCCACCAAAAATCAGAATTTTTGGATGAGCCGATCATTACCAGTTTCATTTCAAAATCTGTCCTATTTTTCTGAAAATTCCAGCAGCTCTGTTTGAGTGTTTTCCTTCACTTGTTACCCCAATCCTCAACTCAAACTCTTTCTTAAGAGTATGTAAATACACTTTGGTACATACCAACATCATAAACAAACACCATACATGATTCCTCTTCATATTCATATCAAATAAAACTTCTTTTCTAGTCACATATACATAACACCTCAAATTTACACATAGTTGATTCAAACCTGGCCTTTTGAGCAAAACCCTAACTTTGGGTCACTTTGAACTCACTCCCAATTTTTCAAAACACCATAAACAACATGACAACCTTGATATATCAAGAGATAAACAAAGACAAGGATAGATCAATCACTAAACAACACTTGAACAAGAAGCTTGCATGATTAAGATGAAACCCTAACCCTAACTTCAACTCCACCATAACCCATCAACAAAATGATTTTTAATACCTCAAAAATAGCATAATCCATCACCAAAACAACCATAATAAGAAACAAAAATCAACAAGATTAAGAATCAGAAACAAAATCAGCATAGGGGTGAAAAGAACACTCACTTTGTGCTTGGAAAGGTGGTAAAGATGATTCTTGATGTTTGTGGGAGCAAGAGGGGTGGTTGGGGGTGGTAAGTGGTGGATGTTTGGTGGTTGAAAAGAGGTTGAAAGGTGTAGTTTTGCTGCTGAAAATGAGCTATGGCCGTGTAGAGAGAAGGAGGAGAGGGAGGAGAGAGAAAGTGTCTTGAAATGCTTGGTTAAAATGAGGTTAAGTGAAAATTTTTGAAATTTATATCAACCTTTTACTTGGCTGAAAATAAAAGTAGAAAAGTCAAAAATATCAAGCTTGATTAAGGCTTAATTAAGATGATTTAGCTAAACAAATACAGATCAAGTCTTGTTGCATTGCAAATGGCCCTAAACGGGCTCAGGTTTAGAGAAAGAACTGAAACCAAGTGCGTTTGCAAAATTTTTTTTTTTTTTCCAAAGTTTGAGATTAAATGATTTTAGTGTCATGAAAAAGAATTAAATCGTTAAATTCGTAAAATATCAAGGCCTAAATCGATTTAAAACAAAACCCATGAATTGCAAGGTGAGGGCCTAGTTAGAAATGTCCTAATGGGAATAACAAAAAGAGATGATGGAAATGAAATGAGATTAATCCTTTGAATTAATGCAATGAAATGGATAATATAATTTAGGGTTGGACTATTACAGTCTTCCCCCCTTAAAAGTTTCGTCCTCGAAACTAACGAATTTCACCATATCATATAGGATTACCTCGAATAAATATGGATATGCAGTTCTCATAGCCTCTTCGATCTCTCAGGTGGCTTCTTGGGAGGTGTGGTTTGACCAGAGTACTTTGACCAATGATATCTGCTTGTTGCGCAGCTGCTTGATCCTACGATCTAGTATTTGGACAGGGCGCTCCTCATATACTAGATCTTCCGTAATCTCGATAGGTTCAGCTACAATGGTATGGTCTGGATCTGGAATGTATTTCTTAAGCTGAGAGACATGGAACACGTTATGTACGTGCTCAAGTTCTGTAGGCAGATCTAGCCGATAAGCTACAGGATTCAGCTTTTCGATGATTTCGTAAGGTCCAACGTACCTTGGACTCAATTTACCCCGCACTCCGAACCTTTTGATACCTTTGGTTGGTGAGACTTTCAGAAAAACTTTATCGCCTACTTGAAACTCCAGAGGCCTTCTTTTTTTGTCTGCATAACTTTTTTGTCGACTTTGGGCGATTCTGATATGTTCCCGAATTTTTCTTATTGTTTCAGTGGTCTCTTGAATTATTTCAGGACCTATAATCAATGCCTCGTCTAAATTACTCCAGCACAACGGGGTTCTACATTTCCTCCCGTATAAAGCCTCAAATGGGGCCATCTTAATGGTGGATTGATAGCTATTGTTATAAGAGAATTCCATCAAAGGCAAGTCATCTTCCCACTTCCCTTGAAACTCCAATACATAAGCCCTCAGCATGTCTTCCAAAATTTCATTCACCCTCTCAGTTTGTCCATCTGTTTCTCGGTGGTAGGAACTACTAAAGCTTAGTTTGGTCCCAAAGGCTTTTTGAAGCGCTTGCCAGAAACGTGCTTGGAATCTTTGATCCCTATCTGAGACTATGTCTAAAGGGATTCCATGTAGACAGACTATCCCCTTGACATACAGTGGCGCTAGTTTTTCAACTCCCCAAGTATCCTTGATGGGCAGGAAATGAGCTGACTTGGTGAGTCGATCAACTATGACCCAGATAGCATTCTTTTTCGAGGTAGAAAGCGATAAACCCATAACAAAGTCCATCGAGATCGAATCCCACTTCCAAGTGGGAATTTCTAAGGCTCGTAGTTCACCCACAGGACGTTGATGCTCTGCTTTAACTTTCTGACAAATTAGACACTTATCCACATATTCTGCAACGTCCTTCTTCATATTATTCCACCAAAAATATTATCTCAAATCTCTGTACATCTTGGTGCCTCCTGGATGCACTGAATAACGAGTATTGTGAGCCTCTTCCAGGATCTGCTTTCTTAATTCCCCATTTTTAGGCACACATAGGCGATTCTGGAACCTTAAAGTCCCATCCTCATGTACTACAAATCCCGGAGACTTCCCTTTCTCTAAATTTTGCTTTATTCTTTGAAGTTCGGGATCACTTTCCTGGTTCAGTCGAATTTCTTCCCCTAAGGAAGGTTGTACAGTGAGTGCTGATAGTCGAACCTTCGTTTCTCCAGGGGACACCAATTGAATCCCAAAGTCCTCAAGTTCTCTTAGGAGATTCATTTGAGTAATCACCACAGTGTTCAAGCTATGTTGCGCCTTCCTACTTAGAGCATCCGCCACCACATTTGCTTTACCAGGATAATATTGAATCTGCAAATCATAGTCTTTGAGCAACTCAAGCCAACGCCGTTGCCTCAAATTGAGCTCCTTCTGGGTGAAGATATACTTTAAACTTTGATGATCAGTATAGATCTTGCACGATACCCCATATAAATAATGCCTCCAAATTTTCAATGCAAAGACTACGACTGCTAATTCCAGGTCATGGGTAGGGTAGTTTTTCTCATATGGCTTGAGTTGTCTAGAGGCATAAGCTACTACTTTGTCCCCCTGCATCAGTACGCACCCCAAACCGTTTTTCGAAGCGTCACTATAGACAGTATACTCCTTTCCTTCCATTGGTAACGTTAGAATTGGTGCGGCAGTTAATCGCTGTCTTAGCTCTTGAAAAGCTTTCTCACACCTTTCAGTCCACTCAAACTTATTCACCTTCTTCAGTAGATGGTCAGTGGTGATGCTATTTTCGAAAAGTCCTTGATGAACCTTCGATAATAACCTGCTAAACCTAGAAAGCTTCTAATCTCAGTGACATTGGTAGGCCTTAGCCATTCTGTGATTGCTTTCACCTTTTGGGGGTCAACTTTAATTCCTTCTTTGGTAATCACATGCCCCAAAAATACCACTTCCTCCAACCAAAATTCACATTTCTTTAATTTGCCATAAAGTTGATGTTCCCTCAAGGTTTGCAATACTATCCGCAATTGATCAGCATGTTCCTCTTTATCCTTAGAATAGATAAGGATATCATCTATGAACACCACTACAAACTTGTCTAAATAGGGTCTGAAAACCCTGTTCATAAGGTCCATGAAAGCTGCAGGAGCATTATGAGACCAAAAGGCATCACCGTGAACTCATAGTGACCGTACCTGGTCCTAAACGCTGTCTTAGGAATGTCCTCAGGCTTAATCCTAAGTTGATGGTACCCTAACCTCAAATCAATTTTAGAGAATACTCCTGCCCCTTGTAGTTGATCAAACCAATCATCTATTCGTGGCAGAGGATATTTGTTTTTGATGGTAATCTTGTTCAACTCCCTATAATCAATACAGAGTCTTAAGGTTCCATCTTTTTTCTTAACAAACAACACTGGAGCACCCCACGGTGACACACTTGGCCTAATAAAACCTTTCTGTAACAGTTCATCTAGTTGAATCTTTAATTCCTTAAGCTCAGTTGGGGCCATACGATATGGGGCTTTCGAAATAGGTTGGGCCAGGAATTAATTCGATTCCAAAATCAATTTCCCTTTGTGGGGGTAGTCCTGGTAACTCCTCAGGAAAAACATCTTCAAATTCACAAACTACATGTATATTCTCCGTTTTCTCTTCTTTTGTTTGGGAGTTAATAGCGTAACACCAATACCCAATACACCCCTGATATAACAGCTTACTTGCTTTCAAAGCGGAAATCAAAGAACAAGTTTTTGCCTCTCTCTGCCCATAAAAACACACTGTTCTCCCTTTCTCATCCTTCAAAATAACCTTAAGATCTTCACAGTCAATTTTGGCTCCATAAGTGTGCATCCAATTCATCCCCAAAATGATATCAAAATCAGACAAGTCGAATTGAATCAAATCCACAGGGAAAGTAGCTTCACCAATGATGATGGGGACAAGTTCAAAAGAGAAGGGGCACTCAATCACAGAATTATTGGGTAGCTTAATTCTATAATTGGTTTCCATCTTTTTGTTCTCCAGACTCAATTGTATAGCAGATCGGGTAGATATAAATGAATGAGTGGCGCCCGAATCAAATAATACACAAAATGGCTTTGAATTTAAAAAGAGAGTTCCAGTGACTACCGTACCAGAGGTAGCAGCTTCCTTTTTGTTCATCACAAACGCCCTTCCTGCAACTGCAGGCCTTGCAGGTGGGGGTCCTTGGCGGGGCGGAGCCAAGGGTTTTGCTGCGCCCTTGTCTACAGCTTTCTGTCGGCGGGGGCATGCAGCGATGAGGTGTTCAGGACTTCCACACCACATGCATTTGTTGGTGCCAACTCGGCATTCAGGAGTGGTGTGATTTGTTTTTCCACACTTCGCACAGGGTACGGGTACTGTCGAGCCCATAGGATGGCTCTTAGAGGGAAGAGGAGTAGGCTTCTTCTGGTTCTGATTCACGCTTTCACTCGGAGTCCCCCGTTCAAACCCCTTTCTCTTATGGTTGATTGGATTCAGAGCTCTCAACTCCGTCTTCACTCGTTCCACTTCAGCTGCTCGCTCATATAATTCTTGATAAGTTAGAATTGGTTGCCCCACTAACTGATTCCGGATGTAGAAGGCCAAACCTTCCTTGAACCTTCTCATCTTTAACCTTTCAGAGGATACAAATTCAGGGACAAACCTAGATAGTTCTGTGAATTTACTAGCATATTGCATCACTGACATGCTGCCGCTCATTTTCAACTCCATAAATTCCTTTTTCTTTTGCCTTTGCACCACAGTTGGGTAAAATTTCGCCCTCAACTCTACTAAAAATTTACTCCAGGTGAATTCAGGCCCTAGGAGCTTATCCTTCACAATACTCCACCAAATGTCAGCTTCACCTGACAAATAATACGTCCCAATGTTCATTTTCTTTTCCTCTGGTACCCCAACTACCGTGAAAACTTTCTCCATTCCCCTTATCCATTCCTCTAGCACTATTGGATCATACGATCCATTATAAACTTTAGGGTTGCGCCGTGCTACCCTGTCTACCAATTTATCCTCTTTAGGAGGGGTTTCAACAGGTACCTGGGGAATTCGCTTCATCAATTCGGCAACTAACGTTGGCCAATAACTCGGATTTCCTAAGTTGCTAGCTAATACAGAGGGCAATGGTGGCGTGTCACCATGTGGTGGTTCCTGGCAAGAGGCTTGATCACCCGATCCCTGACCTTGTTCCATATTGTCTTCTACTTGAACCTCCATGTTGTTGTGTACTGACTGGGACATTCTGATCATACATTAAATAAAGCAATTCAAACACTGGAACCTCCATACATATAAGATAAACATGCCCAATAAATACATAAGAGGTGGCTTGAAGATTATATCATAACTTAAAGCATCATCATTTCATTTCAAAACTGCTTACTTACATAAGCAACAAAAGCATATTACACCTAGCTAAGTAAGCAAGACTAGCTCTAACTCCTTCCCTATCACTAAAGACTAAATAGCCCCTACGCACTAAGTCCGTCACATAACCAAAAAGAGGTACGGACCCTATCATCACGGTTGGCGAGGATTGGACTAACTATATGCAATATCAGATGCCCCACAAAATGTAATTATCCAATCCAGCCAAACCATATCTACACACCGGGCTCAAAATGAAACCACTAGACCAGCCTATAGAACCATCTAACGATCCCTTGATGGATCGTAATCTGGGTCAGACTCATCATCAGGTTCTTCACCTGAATCAAAGCTACTCGTAGATGCCTCTGATTCGGCACTATCGACCTCCTATTGAACTTGTGGCTCATGCTCCTCCCCTAAGTCCATCATCAACTCATCCGCGTCTTATTCCCCTTGCTGCCCTATCCCCATCTCATCACTGTCTTGATCCTCTTCGGGATCATCCTCCTCTGGATCGTCCTCCTCTAGATCGTCCTCATCGCCCTGGTGGTCCTCATCCCCAGAGCTAATCACCCCAACTTCTGGGGTGCTGGGGATGTCTATTACCACGTAAGCCTCCCCAGGGCTATCAGGCAGTAGTGGGGTGTCTGGTGTGGGTGGAATGGGTGGCTCCTGTGCTGGTGCTGGCGGGGAGGGTGGCCCCTGTGCTGATACCGGGGCTACAGGTGGAGGATGGACCTGATGTAGGGGAAAAACGTGCTGAAGAGTTTCCATAGTAAGTCCCCTCAATTCAAATTCCTCTCTCAATAACAGTTCCGTAGTGAGAGTCATCCACGCCCCCTGGGCCTGACACCTAGGCCCGTCCAAGCCTGGGTTCCCCGTCATCATAAAGTTCTGATAACGTTGCCTAAATTCTACCCACGGGCCAACCGGGGGTAAGGACCCGAGCAGTCTCTGTGCATGAACGTTAATACTATGGAACTCGGAATAAGGGTCCTGTGCATGGGCTTCCATACTCATGTGCAGCAACGCAATATGAGCTATCATAGATCCCCCCGGCAGCATATTAACACCATAAGGGTCCATCTAACAAAGAAAACACATATATGAGAGGCATGCATATCCATAAACGAGAAACATACAAATGAAAGCAACTGGCAGTCTAATATCGTTATTGCACTCTTAATATCATTCTAGCAATATACTATAGATAGCCCCCTCACTACTACTATTCTCACCCTATAGTTTCTAACTCTACATTCCTCTAGAAAATCTCAACCTAGCTCTGATACCAAATCTGTAACACCCTAAGTATACATGACTCATTGCCTGCATTCATCTGCTTAAGGTTATCAATAAGATACAATAATTCAATGAACGGGGCGTTACCGCCGTCCATGAAGGACAAGGCTTCCATTAAACATGAAAACTTACCATAACCCAAAGGTTACCGCATAACAGGGTATACACCATCATAACACCCAAACCATTTAGTTATATACAAAAAGGTTCTAACATCCCAAGGATAACACCAACTTACATAACTCGGTTTAGAAATACAGTCGCAATATCAAAATACATAAGTTGACTTAAAACACATTAGGCATTCCAAAATACATCACAATATGCCACGATAGCATCTTAGCTCTCCCACACCGTCAACCACATGAATGGCTCTATCCCATTTATCACCTCCGGCCTCCCTGCCCGCCTCAGGGCGGTTCACTGAACATTTTCTGAAAACAAAACATAAAAATATTTCGAACTGTGAGCCAAAGCTCAGCACATGCATCCCTGTACTGTTAAAGATTCACTGAAAGTTATTTGGGCCCGCTTGCAATTCATTTTAATTGAAAAGGGAATGAGATGCATATAAAACTACATTGCTAATTATTATCTGTTAGTGCACCCCTTAGCAACTGTTACGATCTGTGAATAGGTGTACACCTGCCAAGCCGACCGAGGGACCTGGCCTGAAGCCGCGCGGGTAACTGGAGGGCAATGCCCTGTAACTGATAACTGACGGGGTCACTAATTATGTGATGAAGCACTGATTAAAATGATTCATTGAATGTGCTTACCAAAATATTATAATTTTAATAAATGCATGCTGATTACTAAAGATACAGGCAATAAACGTACCTGGAAGTTTTAAATGTTAGTTTGCAGAGGAATGAGATGCACTAAAGTGAAGAAAATGAAAGCTTAGGCCTTGATTCTGCTCAAAAGTTCATTACAGGAACATGAGGTCAGAAACGATCTTGATCTTATGATGGATAATTTTAAATACAACTGGCTTATGAAGAACCTTTACACATCAGTTCATGATTAACCAAAATGATGTTGATATAAACCAAAGAAATGTGATTTAAGTCATGGTAGCAAGTTTAGAGCATAAGGGTTTAAAAGGAGGGTACGAGAAGAATAATCCACAACTTATAGTCCCGACCTCAAAATGAGACGTAAGACCCCAATATAAATAGCTTAGGAAGGCCTCTAAAACTTTCATCAAGGACACCAAACATGATTCCCATGCTAGGGTTCTCAAAATTGGGCTAGAACACCAACATGTCAGTTTTAAGCCTACCCTGCATAGGTTCGGTAAAATGACCATACCTTTCTCCACAGACCTCGGATTAATGCGATTCAAGAGTCATTCTGAAGCTAACACACTGACCTATCTGCCCACCAAAAATCAGAATTTTTGGATGAGCCGATCATTACCAGTTTCATTTCAAAAGCTGTTCTGTTTTTCTAAAAATTCCAGCAGCTCTGTTTGAGTGTTTTCCTTCACTTGTTACCCCAATCCTCAACTCAAACTCTTTCTTAAGAGTATGTAAATACACTTTGGTACATACCAACATCATAAACAAACACCATACATGATTCCTCTTCATATTCATATCAAATAAAACTTCTTTTCTAGTCACATATACATAACACCTCAAATTTACACATAGTTGATTCAAACCTGGCCTTTTGAGCAAAACCCTAACTTTGGGTCACTTTGAACTCACTCCCAATTTTTCAAAACACCATAAACAACATGACAACCTTGATATATCAAGAGATAAACAAAGACAAGGATAGATCAATCACTAAACAACACTTGAACAAGAAGCTTGCATGATTAAGATGAAACCCTAACCCTAACTTCAACTCCACCATAACCCATCAAGAAGATGATTCTTAATACCTCAAAAATAGCATAATCCATCACCAAAACAACCATAATAAGAAACAAAAATCAACAAGATCAAGAATCAGAAACAAAATCACCATAGGGGTGAAAAGAACACTCACTTTGTGCTTGGAAAGGTGGTAAAGATGATTCTTGATGTTTGTGGGAGCAAGAGGGGTGGTTGGGGGTGGTAAGTGGTGGATGTTTGGTGGTTGAAAGGAGGTTGAAAGGTGTAGTTTTGCTGCTGAAAATGAGCTATGGCGGTGTAGAGAGAAGGAGGAGAGGGAGGAGAGAGAAAGTGTCTTGAAATGCTTGGTTAAAATGAGGTTAAGTGAAAATTTTTGAAATTTATATCAACCTTTTACTTGGCTGAAAATAAAAGTAGAAAAGTCAAAAATATCAAGCTTGATTAAGGCTTAATTAAGATGATTTAGCTAAACAAATACAGATCAAGTCTTTTTACATTGCAAATGGCCCTAAACGGGCTCAGGTTTAGAGAAAGAACTGAAACCAAGTGTGTTTGCAAAATTTTTTTTTTTTTTCAAAGTTTGAGATTAAATGATTTTAGTGTCATGAAAAAGAATTAAATCGTTAAATTCGTAAAATATCAAGGCCTAAATCGATTTAAAACAAAACCCATGAATTGCAAGGTGAGGGCCTAGTTAGAGATGTCCAAATGGGAATAACAAAAAGAGATGATGTAAATGAAATGAGATTAATCCTTTGAATTAATGCAATGAAATGGATAATATAATTTAGGATTGGACTATTACAATCCCTTGCAATAAGAGTATCAAGTCAATGCGTGCACGTTAGGATATATTATTGATCAAAATATTAGTGTTTAAACGTTTATATTAAGGGGGAGCATCTTTATATGTCATTGATTTGTTAAGGGGGAGCTATATGCGTTTGTCATAATTTTTGTGCTTCGATTTTTTCCTTCTCCTCTTGTGCTTCCTTTTTGATGAAATACAAAAAGGGGGAAAAGTATTTGGAAAACTTTTCAATGTGTGCCATTTAAAATTGTATGGATATTTTATTTTTATTGGGTTTTGTCTTTCATCAAATAGGGGGAGATTTTTAGCTTTTTTAAAAGCTCACATTCAGTTTTTTAATTTGTTTTGATGAAAGACAAAAAGAGATTAATCAATTGACATATTCATCATGTTATATTTTAACTATCTTAATATTATTATTGTTTAAATGTGCTATATTTTTGAAGTAGATGTTGAAATATTAATATTACTTAATTGATTTTATATAAGGTGTCACAATATCTTTGAGATTGTTTAATATTCAAATTTAAACATGTTATCTTTGTGATATTATATTGTGTTATTCAAATTTGAATATAAGATTGTGGAGCTATATTTATCAATGTCAAAAGTTTGCTCTTTATATGATAATATCTTATAATAGAATATCTTGGAAGATTATACTGTAAATTATGAATGGTTTTAGAAGATTCTCAGCAAGATATTCAGCCCAAATCAAGAAAAGTAGCCGTTGGAAGTAGTTGAGCAAGAGCAGAAAAAATCAAGGGCTTGGAATGTCAATTCAAGGCCTTGAAATCAGGCATGGAGACTGGATTTCCACAAGATGTGCAACAGTTACTTGCCATATTTGTCTCCACTCTTCTTTACACCTCTCATCTATAAAAGGGGAAGAGATTCGCAGCAAGAGAACACAAGAGAGAGCAAGCACTCATTGGCATACACATTACTCGAAACTCAATGGCATACCTTGAGCTTGAATTTGCTTCTTTATGTATATGTTACATTTCATTGTATTGTTTAAGTTGTAATTTGGGTGGGATCATAGAGTTGAAGGGTAAACTCTACCAACAACTTGTTGAAGGGCCAACTTGTAGCTTGAAACTTAGAATAGGTGTACTCTAGAGTTGTAATAATTCTTGCTAATAAAATGGGGTTAATCCTAGAGTTAGGGAACGCTAGGCGGGGCCTAAGCTTGGTTGATGCTAACCTCGTAAAAAATTACTCATGTCTTATCCACGTTTATCTTTCCGCTCTTTACTTGATTAATTTGCGATATTTGCAACGCCCCAAATTAAACATGTTTCACTGTTTATATTCTCCTTAATAAATCGCTCAATTGTAATCTGATAAATCCAATGAAAGGGGCATTACCGCCGTCTCCAAAGGATAAGGCTTGAAGTATGTGTCCTGAAATGACATAGTTAAGCATAATCTCAACCATACACATTCACACATGATTATCCATTCATAATCAAGTGTTAACCAATATAAGGTTTATAAACCATAGTAAGATAATTCACCATGTAATCTACATCCTCATACACCGAAGAATTCAAAATACAGCTTTAAAGTATGCATACACTGTATCACCGCTGATTCATATAGATTTCCTTACTCAACTTATTCTCTTCCGCTGCTTTGCTAGCATGAGGGCAATTCTCTGAGCATTTGCCTAAAACAAAACATGAAAAACAATTCGAACTGTGAGTCGAAGCTCAGTACATGCATTTCTGAATTATTAAATGATTATTGAAACACTGGATGGGCCCGCTTTGCAATTCATTTTAAGTTAAAATAGTGAATGAGATAAATGTAAAACTGCATTGCTAGTTATTATCTGATAGTGAACCCCTTGATACTATTACGATCTATGGATAGGTGTACACCTACCAAGCCGATCGAGGACCTAGCCTGAAGCCGCGCGGGTAACTAAAGGGCGAATGCCCTATAGATGATAACTGATGGGGTCACTAATTAACTGATAAATCACTATGTAAACTAATTCATTGATGTACTTACCAAAATAAGATAACGTTGATAAATACACTCTAATTTCTAAAGATACAGACAATGGACGTACCTAAAGTCTTTAAAATGATATTTCACTTGATAATACTTATGCACAGTGGAAACAATAGACTAGGCCCCGATTCTGCTAAAGAAATGTAATTATAGGTAAATCTAGTTAGTAAATCCTATTCACTGACATAATTTGTAACTTTAATGGAAATTGATTTATTTAAAAAAAAAAAGAATTCCACAATTCCAATAATGTAATAAGACAAGTTAAACCAAAATGAACTGATTTTAATAAATCAGTTAGGGTTATTGAACTTGAAATACAATAAATTGAAGCAAAATAGACCAAATGGAAATGATTGAGGTGATAATAAAAAGATTTTAATTGATATCAATGAAATATGGGTTTCCGATATTTCTGAAATGGATAATGGAAAGTGTAATGCTTCTAAAATGGATAATAGAATGTTCAATACCATGAGGGGTGTCGTGAGGTTCATAAAGGCTCAAATAACCTCTGTTTGATCTGTTAGATACTAATTTGAATCATTACTGAGCCCACTTCTCAAATTTCATTTTCATGCTCACTTAACTCGGTTTTCAAACCCCAGTAAGCTTCTATACATAATCACACTTGTTGAACTCATTACACTTTGTAATTTTCTTACAATAGTCATAATTATATAGAAACTTCTAAAAATATTTTCAAATGTTATGATTTCTGTATTCACTCATGTTACCGTTTGATGGTCTGCATTAGAAAATCCATATCTTTCACTCCCAACCTCCAAATAAGATGTAAAACCCAATATGAAAAGCTCATAATGTTCACTAAAACTTTTATCTAGGACACAAAGAATGATTCACATACTAAGGTCCCTAAAAGTAGGATAGAACACAGACGTGCACAATTTCAGTTTAATCTGTGCAGTTGTAGCAAAACGACCATAACGTTTTCCACAGAACTCGGATTAAGGAGATTCAAAAAGCATGTGAAAGCTAACTCATTGATATATCCACACACACAAAATCACAAATTTTGAATAGGCAATCAATACCAGTTGTTTCATAAAGTCCACTGTTCAAAACTGCTCTCGGTTTCTATATATTCTGCATAGTCTTGAGTAAATTGGTTATAACTTTGTCCACACAACTCAACACTGAGTAATTCTAGAGCCTATTAAAAGTTAACTCATCAAGCTATCTATACACCAAAAATCATGAACTTTGGATGTGCCAATTAATACCAGTTTATTACCAAAGTCACCCCTGTTTTTGGTATGTTTCCAGCCCAAAAGCATATATTTGCCATGTTTTCTTCACATAATCCCCCACTAAAATTACTCCTTAACTCATCCAAAACCATGCCAATGCTACCATAATCATTTATGATGCCAAAGCTTACCCAATCAAGTACAAAGCAATCCTTATTCATCACTTCAAACCTAAACTAGCATGATCATGAATAATCCCAACCTTAGCATGCTTTCTTCCTTAATCAACAATTTAACACTTCAAAGATAGCTCTTATTCTTATCAAAATAGCATCATCAACAATAAAAACCAACAAAAAACAACAATCACAATAAAAAATCAGCATGATAGGTGATGGAGTTACTCACTTTGTGCTTGAAAAGGGGTGTGTGAATGATGCTTGAAGGGTGTGGGGATGTGGCTGGTGGCTGGCAGCAGATGGGGGTGGTGATAGGTGGCTGTCTTAGTGGCCAGAAGGTGGTGGTTGGTGGCAGAACTACCCAACAGTAGCAGCAAAATGGGAGGGGCAGCCACGGAGAGAAGAGAGAGAAGAGAGGATGGCTAGCCTTTGCTTGTGTGGAAGGAAAGAAAAATGATTTGCATGCTTATCTTAAATTCTTGGTTGGCATATATATTTTGTTTTTGCCCTGCTTGATTTACTTGGCTAAGAATAAGCCTCCAAAAATTAGATTTTGTTTATTTATAATAGGGCATAAATAATGGTAATTAGCCAAATTCAATCATACCAACTTGTTGGGCTTCAAATAGGGTCCAAATGAATTGGGCTTGGAAATAAAACACTGTGTTGCGATAAAATTTTATACAATTCGAAATTAAATTTTTGTAATGTTATGAAAAGTAATTGAATATTTTAAATCATAAATATCGAGGCCTACTATCGATTTTTCTGAAGATTTTCGGTAAATGAAACTCAAATTGCAAAGTGGAGCTACAAATGAATTCTCCCAACGGGGATGATTAAATGAGATAAATAAATATAAAAGAAAAAAATTAATAACATGGCTTAATTAAATAAATAAACATGATTTAGGTCGGGCTATTACAGCCTCCCCCCCTTAAAGAGTTTCGTCCTCAAAACTTATGAACTTTGACTACTATGCAAGGTGATTTCAAATAAATATGAGTACTTGGCTTTCACTTCTTACTCAGTTTCCCAAGTAGCTTCTGGGGAGGTATGATTTGCCCAAGGTAATTTGATTTAAGGTATCTACTTGATACTTAACTGCTTAATCCAGTAATCCAATATCTGCATTGGATGCTCTTGAAACACAAGACCCTCAATGACTGCAATGGATTTGATTATGACAGCATGGTCAGGATCTAAAATGTACTACCTGAGTTGTAAGGTAACGAACACAGAACATGGTATGCACATGTTTGAGTTACATAGGCAGATCTAGTAGACAAGTTATGGAATTCGACCCTTCAATGAACTGATACGGTCTAAAAGATTTTGGCCTCAATTTAGGTCGAGTGCAACCTCCTTACCCCCTTAGTTGGTGAGACTTTCTGAAAAACTTTATCATATACCGAAAATTCCAGGAATCTCCTTCTTTTATCAACATAGCTTTTCTGTCGGTTCCAATGGTATGCTTTCAAGAGTCTTCTGAGATATGTCGTCTTATTGAATGCTGAAGAAGATCTTCATGACTCAAAAGATGATTTTGTTGTCAATGTCGGCCGTCATTTTATCCTGATGTTTCCTGTAGGATTCTCTACTGATGCTATCACAACGTTGACCACTGGGAGTTCCATACTTTCTTCAAATGCAAATGTTGGTCGTAGGTCATGAAGTACTACAGGCTCCAACGCAGAAGAGTTGGATCCATTGATATTTTTAGATGTTTGCCCTTCCGTTTCAGGATGATAAGCACTGCTAGAGTTCAATCTAGTTCCAAAGGCTCTTTGAAGTGTTTGCCAAAATAGGCTTGAAACCTCTGATCCTTATCAGACACTATATCTGAGAGAATCCCATGACAAAGTCCATTAAAATTGAATTCCTTTCTCAAGATTTTTCTTTATTCTTTGGAGCTCAGGATCACTATCCTGATTCACTCTAATTTCCTTCATTAGGGAGGGCTGTAAAATAAGTGCCAGCAGTTGAACATTCGCCTTCCTATGCGACGCTAATTGAATGTCAAAGTCCTCAAGCTCTCTCAAAGAGATTCAGTTGAGTATTCACTACAGTGTTCAAGGTATGTTGTGCCTTCCTATTCAGGGCATCTGCCCAACATTTCCCTTTGTTGGTTGACATTGGATCTGCCACAACTGGTATTTCATGTAGATTGAGTTTCTTCTAAGTGAAGATATACGCCAGACTCTGATGGTCAGTATAGATTGCACAAGGTACACCTTACAAGGAATGTTTTCAAATTCTCAGTGCACCTAGATTATGGGTAAGGTGCCACCCATAAGACTTGAACTGTTGGGAAGGATAAGGTACCACTATATCTTCTTGCTATCTTTGTAGCTTGCTTCAACAAATTAGTCAGGAAAGATAATATTTGACAATCCTTTCTAAACTCGATAATTCTCTGCTACACTCAAAAAGTTTTTAGTCTCAGTGCATTAGTGGATGTTGGAGACTTTATAACTACTTTCATCCTTTTGCAAATCAACCTTAATCTCTTCCTTTGACACCATATGTTCTAAAAATACCAATGCTTCTGACGAACACTCACACTTCTTATATTTGTTAGGTAATTGATGTTCCTTCAAGGTCTGCAACACTGTCCTGAAATAAACAGTATGCTCATCTTTGTGCTTGGAGTATTTCAAGATATCTTTTATAAACACCATCACAACTTGTCTAGATATGGTCTGAAACTCTATTCATAAGATCCGTAAAGGCCGCGGGCCATTGATTAGGCCAAAAGGCATCATAGTGAATTTATCATGACCTAAACATGGTTCGTAGTGTGGTTTTGGTAATGTATTCAGATATAAGGCCAAGTTGATGGTACCCTGACCTCAAATCAATTTTATATACGACTCACGTTCTTTGCAGTTGAGCAAATAAGTCACCTACTTGGGATGATGGGTATTTGTTTTTTGATTGTGATCATGTTCAATTCTCTGAAAATAATACATAACCGCAAGGTTCCATTCTTCTTCTTTACAAATAGAACTAGGTATCCCATTGAGGAACATTTGGATGGTCTGATAAATACTTTTTGTAATAGCTCATCTAACTAAATCTTCAGTTTTCTAAGCTCTGTTGGGTCTATATGATATGGGGCGTTGGAGATAGATTGAGCATCAAGGATTAATTCAATCTCGTAATCAATTTCTCTTTGCGGAGTACTCATGGTAATTCTTTTGGAAAACATCTTTAAATCCACTAACTATAGGGATATCTTCTGCTTTTTCTTCCTTCGGTTGAATGTTACTAGCATAACACCATTACATAATATATCCTTGACATAAGAGCTCACTTGTTTTCGTAAAACAATTTAAAGGACAAGATTTTTTTTCTCTCCTGGACCATAAAACATGTTTCTCTCCCTTGTTCATCTCTTGAAATAACCTTCGGGTCACAACCTATCTTAACCCCAGAAGTACACAACCAGATCATTTCCAAAATGATATCAAAGTCTAACGAGTCAAATTGAATCAGAACTTCAGGGAAAACTATCTCACCAATAGTAATTGAAACAAATTTATGAGATGTGGAACACTTAACTCTAAAGTTGTTAGACAACTTGATTCCATAATTGGTTTCTGCCTTCTTATTTTCAAGGTTCACTTGCATAGAAGATCGTGTGAATATAAATGAATGAGTGACAACTGAATCAATCAATATACAAAATGGCTTCAAGATTAAAAGAGAGCTTTAGTAACTACTGCACCAGGGGTGACAGCTTCCTTGTTGCTCAACACATAAGCCTTTCCTACAGCTGCGGGCCTTGAAGGTGAGAACCGTTGTCTACAGCCTTTAGTCTTCGGGAACAGGTAACAATGAGGTGCTCTGGGCTACCGCACCACATACACTTATTAGTTCCCACTCGACACTTAGGTGTGCTGTGGTTAATTCTTCCACAAATCTGCTCTAAGTGAAACCAAACACTAAGAGTCTATTCTTAGCAATGTTCTACCAAATATCGGTTTCACCAGTTAGATAAAATGTTCCAATGTTCACCCTTTTATCCCCTGGAACCTCTACTACAGTGAAAATTTTTTCCATTCCTCGAATCTATTCCTAGGGTTCCACTGGGTCATACTTTCCACTCTAGAGTTCTTTAGTATGAATCAGCTGAAGACATTTTTCCAAGGGCAGTAACCCATCAAAATTTCTCACTGACGCAATCCAAATGCATGGCAAAAATTTTGATTGTCACACTTAAGCTTTATGCAAGTGATCTTCAACAGGAAACTGAGGTTGAATCAGCCCAAAAGGGTAGACACATCGTGTTTCCCTTAACAATGGGTTCCATAAGTTGGACACTAATTAACCCCTATAAAAAGCGTAGTTAAAATTTACCTTCTGTACAAGTGTGCTACAAAATTATCGTCTATTGACATGAGTGCAACTCAATCATAAACCAGCTACCAGCAGCAATTGGGCTCTTAAAAGTAGGAGAAAGTGACCAAGACTAATGAAGATGTGACATGAGAATGAATGGTGATGCAACTGGATGGGAAGATGTCACGGAAACAAAAAGACGAAGCCTGGTCAAAGTGAGGAACATCCAGACAGTTGATATTGATAACCCAACAAAGACAATGGTAAATGGTATGTTACCAGAAAGTGCAGTAAAATATTTTCAAGAGTAATGCCTGCTTCACAGATGGAGGTGGAGTCAATGGACTGCTTGCAATAGTTTGGGCAATTTGAGCAAGTCTTGAATTGCAATGAATTGAAGCACAATATCTCTCTAAAGTGTCCTTTGTTTCTCTTCTACAGAATAGTCGGTAGTCAATGGTTTCAAACTTATGTATAACAGAATAAGCCTCTTCAAAATCCTACAATTCAGGGGATACTACATCAAGAACCCCCATATAGCTCACTTAGATGAAATTTTTGAGTTACAGAAGAAAATATCTACAATCAATAAAGCATATTGAAGTAATTGCCACTTGGATCCAAGACGCACAAAATGACACCCGTATGATGAGGAAGCATATGCTCAATGTTGTAGGTACCCATTGACTTGAATAGTCTATACCATTAGACTTCTAGGTTAAATTTCATTGACTAATGGTCTCCAAATATGCTCCAACATGGGTCATTGGAAAGCTTACTTTCTGTACTTTGATATAGACTAACTAAAACATCTCTATCTGATGGAATGCATAGGCTATAAGTGGACTAAACTCAGATCTTATGCATTAGGATTCTGCTCAATTTGCAGACTTTGACTTGTCTAATAGTTTTGAATAACCAAACGACCTTTAATCCACTTGAAAATTGTTTCATGTGAAAGATATCTCCTTAAACTTAAAGTTAGGTTAGGAAACCCTTGCATAAATCATGGTGATCATGAACAAAAGTTACTTCAAGGTCGGTCCTTGTGCACTGATCAAAACTGCCAAGTTGATTGAACTTATGTATTCTGCCCATACTTGATTTTTCCTATGCATTTAACCTCAAAATAAGTCAAGGGCCTTTCATAGGATATATTTATAACAACCCCCTAACCCTAGGGCTAGGAGTGTTAGTGATTCTTAAATTTCTGGGGCGAAACGGATAGAGTTTTGCCTGCAAACTGGCCATTTTTCAGGCTTAAAGCCTTACATCACATCCTCTACATTGAACAAAAGTATAAAAGGATATCAAATCAAGCTCAACGGCTATACACCAGAGATTACAACTCTACGGGCCACACGTCCGGAGTACAAGAGTTTACATTCCAAAAATAAACAATTTCACCTAAAAGGACAACATACCGTTCAGATCGGTGGCTCATATGGCCATACCGAGTGACTTCTGGACAATATAGCCATACTTATCTAAATGCATTGGAGGCACCTTTAACTACTTGTTCAAAATCACCCTTGAATCTAATGCTTGATATCAAACTATATATATATATTATATGGATCCCTCTGGCAAAGAAGAATATACGAGTAGAATATGTGAGAGATAAGCAGACATTACTATTGTCACAAATCTCCAATGATATCATAAAAATCCTCACTAATCAACTTTCCCGATCTCTTAACTCCACTTTTCATACTCCATATTCCATCAAGAAAATCTAAACCTAGCTCTGATACCAAATCTGTAACACCCCAAATTAAACATGTTTCACTGTTTATATTCTCCTTAATAAATCACTCAATTGTAATGTGATAAATCCAATGAAAGGGGCGTTACTACCGTCCCCAAAGGACAAGGCTTGAAGTATGTGTCCTGAAATAACATAGTTAAGCATAACCTCAACCATACACATTCACACATGATCATCCATTCACAATCAAATGTTAACCAATATGAGGTTTACAAACCATAGTAAGATAATTCACCATGTAATCTACATCCTCATGCACCGAAGAATTCAAAATACAGCTTTAAAGTATGCATATACTGTATCACCGCTGATTCATATAGATTTCCTTGCTCAACTTATTCTCTTCTGCTACTTTGCTAGCATGAGGGCAATTCTCTGAGCATTTGCCTAAAACAAAACATGAAAAACAATTCCAACTGTGAGTCGAAGCTCAGTACATGCATTCCTGGATTGTTAAATAATCATTGAAACACTAGATGGCCCGCTTTACAATTCATTTTAAGTTAAAACAGTAAATAAGATAAATGTAAAACTGCATTGCTAGTTATTATCTGATAGTGAATCCCTTGATACTGTTATGATCTATGGACAGGTGTACACCTGCCAAGTCGATCGGGGACCTGGCCTGAAGCCGGGTGGGTAATTGAAGGGCGAATGCCCTATAGATGATAACTGATGGGGTCACTAATTAACTGATAAATCACTGTGTAAACTGATTCATTGATATACTTCCCAAAACATGATAACGTTGATAAATACACTCTGATTTCTAAAGATACAGGCAATGGACGTACCTGAAGTCTTTAAAATGATATTTCACTTGATAATACTTATGCACAATGAAAATGATAGACTAGGCCCGATTCTGCTAAAGAAATGTAATCATAGGTAAATGTAGTTAGTAAATCATATTCACTGACATAATTTATAACTTTAATGGGAATTGATTTATTTTTTTAGAAAAAAAAGACTTCCACAATTCCAATAATGCAATAAGACAAGTTAAACCAAAATGAACTGATTTTAATAAATCAGTTAGGGTTATTAAACTTGAAATATAGTAAATTGAAGCAAAATAGACCAAACGGAAATGATTGAGGTGATAATGAAAAGATTTTAATTGATATCAATGAAATATGGGTTTCTGATATTTCTGAAATGGATAATGGAAAGTGTAATGCTTCTGAAATGGATAATAGAATGTTCAATGCCATGAGAGGTGTCGTGACGTTCATAAAGGCTCAAATAACCTCTGTTTAATCTGTCAGATACTAATTTGAGTCATTACTGAGCCCACA